>OU015760.1:38054916-38111277 GCA_907169655.1 Acomys percivali
GCAGATAGACAAAAAGAGGCAAAGAGTGGAGGATAGCCCTGATAATTATGAACTCAAGAATGATAAAATAATAAGTTTTTGTTGTGTTAAGTCACCAGATGTACATGAACTTTCTATAGTAATATTAGGAAAGCCAACATAGATCCCCAAATAACTTTAATAAAAGACTCATATTTTTGTCAAATTTCCAGTATGTTTGGAGAAGTGATTTCTTTATGTATTTCCCCCTCATCCTCATTCCTCAATATAGTGCCATAGAAGCTTCTGCTATAAAGGGCTGTCAGAACCTTATTTGGAGCAACTATCTCTGAGTTGTAGAGCATTTCTTCTTTAGAACTAATAGTCTTATTTATATGATAATCCATTTGTGTATGCAAATGTCTTCACACAAAAGCAAACAGTTTCCTAAAACATAATGACTATAAAATTTATTTAAAAAATCAGACCCCCATCAGATTAGAAGAAATAAATATCAAAATAGATAATGGATAGATGATAGAGATAGATAAAGATAGATGATAGGTAGATAGATAGATAGATAGATAGATAGATAGATAGATACATACATACATACATACATACATACATACATACATACATTTATGGATAGAATGATTGATCAGGGCTGGGCCGGTGGCTCTGTAGCATTAATGCTTTTACAAGGCAAGATTTGACGACTGATGTATTCTCAGAACTCACTTAGACAGGTGTGGTGCTTTGAATGATAAATGTCCCCCATAGTCTCTAGTATTTGAATGCTTGATCCTCAGTTGGTAAAGTTGTTTGAGGAGGTGTTAGAGGTGTGACCTTACCAAAAGAAGTATAGTTCTGGTTTTGAGAGCTTAGAGAATTGCAGTATTTGATATTGATTATTCCTGTTGCCTGTCTGTGGTTGAAGATGTGAGTTCTCAGTTGTTCGTGCCACCATGACTGATGTTTGCTATCACACTTCTCCTCCATGATGGTGATGGAGTCTCATCCTTCTGAAACTGCAAACCTCATATTTACTCTTTTTTCTATAAGTTCTAGTGGTCATGGGGTTTTATCATAGCAATATAAAAGTTACTAATACACCAGGTATGCTGTCTGTTGGTAATTCCAATGCTTTAGAGATGGAACAGGGAATCCATGAAGCAAGTTGGTTAGCAACACCAACTGAATCAGTGAGTTCTAGGCTCATGGAGACAAAGTGGACAGAGATCCAGCAAGATGAAACATCAACCTCTAGCCAAAATACACAGACAGACACACACACACACACCGGTATGCATAACTGTGCTGAAATATTAAACATGTATGTGTTCACCATATATACAAATATGCAAAAAGGTGTGTATGTGTGTGTATGTGTGTGTGTGTGTAAATTTTCTGCTTGTAGATTTTAAAAATACCCAAATGTCAAAGAGCATTGATTCTTAGCCTCCCTTAGAGATCCAATCAATTACAATTTAGGGAAACAAGGAAATTAAGTGCATATATTTTGTCCAAATTCTCTAGTAATTTATTGTGATAAGTCCTAGTATTTGGAGGAAAATGCCTTCATGCTACTGACAATCATACCACTGACAGGCTCATTCAGTTAGGGGTGTTACCACTGCCAATGGTTTGTGTTTGCATACCACAATACCAAGGACTCCTTTATTTGGAGAAAACTAGTGAAATTAATTAATGTAAATAATTAAAATAAATACATGTACCATTTCAAAAGCTGACTGTCAAATTGAATACAAAATTGTATTTTGTTCTTAAAGACTGGATTGATTATTATTCCAAAGAACTTCAAGAATTATGGTCTAATATCATACCTAAAAGACTATTCTTACAGAGCATAATGATGTCAGTTTCCATTTGTATTGTAACATTATATTACTATATATATGAAAACAATTATTTTGAATATATTGGTCACTGACATTTGATTTGCAAATATCAATCATTATTTTTACTTTTTGCAGTTCTAGAAATAGACCCTAGGGCTGAACACATGTCAGGAAACATCCTATTGAGCTACATCATCTGCTCATGCTTCCATCCACATTTTCACAATTGGTGGATTTTTCCTGATACAATGGAGCCTTGCATCTAGTAAATGTCATGACATACGAAAAATTGCAAATTACTTTCTTAGGTTAATGCAGCATACATTTACATAACAAAGCACTTCTATTTCTATGTAAAGCTTATCAAGGTCTTCACTGTGAAAGTATATTTACAAACAATGAATAAGGTATACTCTAAATGTCATGAAATATCAAAAGACCAATTTAACTTATCAGTTACCATTATTTTTGATGACATTGTTACAGGTTTTCTAAATGGATAATTTACTAGTTTTTAACATAGTTTTTACATTTAGATGCTCAAACAATCATTAGCTGGCTTTAAATTACTTATCTATATATAGTGAGATAATTATATTCAGAAAGAAATTGTGCACCCTAAATTAACAAAGGCCATCTTTGTGTGTAGGGAATTAATAGTCACAGTAAATTCACAAGTCAATTATTAGTTTTATTTTGTCTATTTTAAGCAGGGAAATGAGAGCACTTGCTTTGTGCTTGCTGTGTAAGAAGGGATTATAACTAGCTGCTTTTTAAGGACTAAAAACTCTGATGAGCTAACTGACTCTTCCATCAGCTTTTCTCACATTAACTTTTGCAGCTCACAAGACATTCTGTTCATGAACATTCTAAGTACTTCCATTTTCTTAAGTGCCTTGAAAAGAAATTTCATGCTTCAAGATCAGTATAAGAAGAAAAGTGTCTGTTAAAATGTACTTGAGAGATCAGAAGTACAAAAAAATTGGAATAAGAAAATTGGAGGCAAAGATGAACAGAAGTAGATCCAAGAGACATGTAACTGATAGTAGGGGTGGGAGCATGCAAAAATCTGAGAAACTTTTGATCTAAATGCATGTGTTCCCTTATCATTTTCACTTCAACACCTTGTCACCAAAGTAGAAGTTTTAGGAGTTGGAGCCATCGAAAGGTGATAACATCACAAGGGCTCCACCTTTGTAAACAGGATGAATTTCTTTATAATCAAGGTTCCAGAGTGCAGCAGTGAGATTATTAACACATGAGGACACAGGAAGAGAGCAGTATTACTTGATTAAGCAGGCTGCTATCACCATGGCTGAAATGTACTTGTGCCTTGATCTTAGGCTTTCTAATAGTCAGAATGATGAAACCTGAATTTCTATTGTTTATGATTTACCCTATATAAGATACTTTGTTTTAGCACCTCAAACTGATTAAGATAGGAATGTTGAAAGTCAAGTTGCTGTTCAACTGAATAGTGTTTATTTTATTTGATAAGCAACAGAATCTGTTGACATGGAATAAAATAAAAAGGATTGAGATTATTTTCTATTATTATAGTTCAGTTTTAGCTTTTAGAGGACAGTTCACAATGGGTACCAAACACCCAAGTAAGAGGAAAACAATAACGAATGCACTATTGTCTAGAAATGTCTCAAGAATTGGAGCACATAAGCTTTGGACACTACAGGTTGATGCAAAGAAAAATAACACAACAATAAAATGCCTTGCAAATGAAAAATTCTACAGGATCATTGAAAAATTAGGGTCACTGACCAGGAAAAGCTGCACCCACAGATACTGATTAAAAGAGTAATTTAAATGATAGCTGATTGAATAATCAGGGCTGAAACTGCAAAGGATAAAAAATCATGGCTTTTTCTTGAGAAATAGGGTGTACAGAGTCAACTGAAATGATAATATAAATTCCTCGTGAAAAGGTATCTGCTTGTTTATTTCTTAATTTATTTACTTTTTACAGTCCTAGGAATTGAACCTTGCTCATGCTAAACCATAAACTTTTTATTTTGAGAATCTTTCTTTGCCTCTTCCTCTATGTGACCCTCTTTCTCTATTTGTGTCTCTGTCTCTGTGTCTCTATCTCTGTTTTTCTTTGTTTCTTTGTCTCCCTTCCCACCCCCTTTCTTGTTTTTTCTAGACAGGGTTTCTCTGTATGAAGTCTTGGCTGTACTGGAACTTGAGTCTCATTAAATTACTCAGGCTAAACTGGAATTCACCTTGGAGTCTAGGTAGCCCTTATCCCTATGCTTCTCCTGCTACAGACTCTAGAGTAGCAGTGATTACAATCTTGTGCCACTGGGTTTTGCTTGTCTGTCTTTCTTTCTGTTTGATGTGTATCTCTTTATCTACACAGTTTTAGCCAGATCTTGTGTCAAGTACAGACTTAACATCAAAGTAGCAAACGGGACTACCAAAACAATTTATCATTCAGGGCACTAAGATTGTATAGTGTCTACTAGGCTAAAATTTAGAACTCTGACCTCAAACTCAGGGTTCCAGTTAACTTTCTACCCTTGACCAGTTTCCTAGCTGAACTGTGAAATGCAACTGTTCTTTTAACCCCTATTTATTTCTCTAAAGTCAACCTACTGCTCTATTGTGACCTTCAATATCCAGCTGATCTTTCCCCCTCTGTCCAATCTAGACTTGATTTATTGCTAGGCTTCTCTAGCTAGACTCCTGATCTTTTCTCTATCTGTCTCCATCATCCATGAAGGACAATCTTCAATCATTCATTGCAATAAAATAAAAACTAGCAGTTTTATTTTGCTTTACTCTATTATTCTGTAGTATACAGCTACTGAAAAAATTAAGTTATAAATGTTATTTTTAAATTTATGAGTATTAAAGCTTGGTGAATGATACATGAACTGGTTGTTCATCTGTTTCTCTGGCTTAGGTGTTAGTGCTGTGACTATGAAAATATTTCAATGTATTCAATGTAAATTCCAAGCATAGAAAGGAAAAATGTCTCACAAGGAGGGAATGTTATAATAGACACACACACACACACACACACACACACACACACAAGAGAGAGAGACAGAGACAGAGACAGAGAGACAGAGAGACAGAGAGACAGAGAGACAGAGAGACAGAGGGAGAAAGAGAGAAAGAGAGAGAGGGGTGAGGGGGAGAGTGGGAGAGGGAGAGAGAGTAGGAGTGGGAGAGAGAGAGACAGACAGACAGACAGAAAGAGACAGCAAAAGACACAGAGAGAGAGAGACAGACAAAGAGAGACAGATCTACTAGAACTTGAAAAAGTTTTTAATTCTTTACCTAGTGCAGATAGAACCAGGAGAGAAGGCAACACAGAGCTGCTATGTGTGTACACAAGAATTAGGAAGGACTAGAAGTATGAATTAGATTACAGACAAAGAATATGGAATTTAAAGAGACTGATGATAGTCATGGTGAGATTAGGAATGGTTGGTCAAAATTGTGAGCTGAACTGTGTTGTGAATGAAACTATGAAAATAACCAATATGGTCCTTTCACGGAAGGTCTTATTTTCATCTTCTAAATAGCAGCTAGGCACACACTATACTTTGGTATTACTGCAATTTACAAAGAGGATTTTCCCATTAAACCAAACTGTAAATCTCACAAGTTGTCACTTGAAGTTTTGCTAAAAATCTCAAAGCCTACTCTAAAGGATTTTTAATTTCTGTTGACCTAATCCTTCACCCTGTTTGCCACAATAAGAATGATGATCACATTAAGTTCCTGAAAAGCCACTATATGTAGGCTGTCATTGATGATGCAAACATAATATTTGGCTACTTTCTTGGTACATCTTTACAAGTAAATTAGGTAATAGCATTTCTCAAATATAAGAAGTCAGGAGCAAAACTATATCCAGGAAAAAATTTTGTAGAAAAATGGTAAGTGAAAAGCATGCCTGGTGACACAGTTCTGTAAATCTAGCCAATTGGCAGGCTGAGGCATGAAAACTACAAGTTTAAAACCTGTCTAGATTATAGACAAAGTTCAAAGAAACACTAGCTAAGTTAATGAGATTGTGTATCTCACAGTCAACTGGATTAATTTCTGATATGTATTTTTAAAATTACATGTAGTGAATAGATGCTTCTAGTTTTCTTAACAAGTGTGTGACAACAAAATAATCATAACTGTATCCCTGTGGTACCAGACTCCAAAAGAGCATTTGATGACTAGATTTTACCTTCGTGGTACCTATATTATCAGATAGGATGTTTCTCCCTTCATGATGAGCTTAATATTTTTCTTAAGCTCCTTGATTCCATTAGGATAGGTCTTACTACATTAGTTTGTCCATACACATTGCAAATCAGTTTCTACCATGTCCCAATCTGTGGGGTGAAGGTAGATTTATATTCTATGATAATCCTGGTGATATCTTACATTATTTTAAAGATATTTTTAAGATAGTGCCACAAAGAACCTTCATTTTCTTACATAAACACTGGATTTTCTAATCAAGGTAACAGGCACTCAGTCCAATTGACTAAAACTACTAATAGGTATGTTTTACTTTGTTTATATCATATTAAAATGAATTTTAGGTTTTTATGTAGGAAATATACATATATCATATAGATATATATCATATACATTTACATCATATACATATACATGTATGTCTTATTTAAGTAATTTATAATCCACTTAATGTTAATATTTGTTAATATATAATTATGCTTTAATATTAATATGATGTTAATTTATGTTGAAATTAGAATTATTTTAAGATATTTATTAATTAATATATTTTAATGTATATATATCTCCAAATCATTGTGGTTTTCATCTTTCATCACTGTATTATATCTAACCGAATTTCACTCATGTATACAAAGGTGACTCTGGTTCATACTTTGTCACTCCCTTATAACAGAAAATGTACTTTCCCCACAAATTATAGTTAGCAACTGAGAATGATGCCCTATGAGCATATACAGGGGGAAGAGGTCCCCCTCAATCACAGTCATAGGGGAGGGGAATAAGGGGAAAATGGGAGGGGTGGAGGAATTGGAGGATACAAGGAATGAGATAACAATTGAGATGTAATAGGAATAAATTAATAAAATATATTTAAAAAGGAGAATATGTGTGGTTTGCAACTGACATTAAGTTAACTAGTAGGCCTAAGAAATAACATACTACAGAAGGCAGAAATCAGAGGATTGTAGGTCTGGATCTCAGACACATGTACCACAAAAAAATGCAGTATAGCAGTTGGGGAGATAGCTATCGTACATTTTTGTTTTGAAAGCATGAGTACATGAACCCATTTTCCAGAATGTACATTTAAAAATAAACACAGCAGAGCTTTCTTGCAATTCTAGTTCTAGGAGCCACAGTCAAGCAGAGATTTGGAGCTCAGTAGCCAGCCAGTCTACCTGACATGATAAACTCCAAGCTAGTGAGAGATCCTAACTTAAATAAATGGTGGATGGTACCTTGATAATAACACTTGAAGTTGTGCTCTGGCTTCCACATTTACACACATACATGTGCACGCATATGCACATACAAAAATGGAGAATGTCAGAAGTTGGTGGGAGAAATAAAGAGTCTATATTGTAGAGAAAAAACACTCAAAATGCATTGAATGCTTAGTTCTGGCCTCATCAAGTTATGGAAGAGACATGAAGATTACAGCTAAATCAGATACCAAGAAAGAAAAGATAGACCCTGTGATAACTATTGGTTATTATCGCACTTTCTTCTCGAGCAAGCTCTATACTTCCACATCTATCTATCTATCTATCTATCTATCTATCTATCTATCTATCTATGTATCTTTGCACAAAAATATAGGTATACAGAAGCTATTGAGTCTAGATATTATATCAGATGCTCTAGCAATTTGTCCAAAATTTTTATCTATAATCAAGTCTTGGTCAATCAGGTTTTCCTCTTGCATTCCAATCTCAAGTTAGATGTCCAAACCCATGCTTCTTCTACCTTTTAGGAAGTTAGATAAACTATTCCTTTTGACATCAGTTTACCTCCCTGTACAATAATAGTACTCCTTTATAAAACTGATGTTCTGTATAAAGGAAAGAAGATAGAACACGCTAACATTGCTTCAATTTTCATTCTGATCAGCAACCCTCATGTTTTTTAAATATTTGTCACTTACGACAATGACACAGACTACACAATATCAGAACCTGTCACTCTTCAAATTTAAATTGCCCAAAGGAGCTAAGTAAAACCCTCCTGTTACCTCTTCCCTTGGATACACCAAGTTGCAAAGACAAAATTTACACACCAAACTATCTTCAGAAGATCTGAGTAAAGAGGATGAGGAACACAGTATCTACTTTCAGTATAATGAAGTAAAAAACAGTACACTGAAGACAGTAATGAAGAATGACTTGATCTTATCACCTCTAGTCCAATTCTAAGCAGCCAACCTTGAAATCTAGCTTGGGAAAAATGAAGAGAATTAAACTGCCAGCCTTTTACCTGAAATCCAGTATCAAGCGTATCTCAGGAAAGCCTAGTACTAGACAAAAGGAAAGGAAAAGAAAGAGAAAGAAAAAGAAAGAGGAGGAGTGGAGGGCAGTAGAAAAGAAGAAAAGGAAAGGGTGGGGACAAAGAAGAAGAGAGAAGAGAGAAAAAAAGGCAAAGGCAGAGCTAACCACAGAAAGTCAGCTAACTCTGTCAGTTCTTCCTCTTCCTCTCTAAGCTATTGATAAGTTGCCTTGCTCCTTTATTTCATTCTGTATACATAAAGAGCATTTGAAACAAAAACTCTGTCCCAATTTCCCTGAATCCACAGCAGGAGGAATCACTTTTGTTCGTACATTTCTTTCATACTTCATCATTAGAGTTCTCTATGACACAACCTTAGCTGAAACTGAAATCTCACTTATGCTTCTAATCAAACTGTCACTTGTTTTATCTCCCGATATTTAAAACTATCACTTCCACTCTCTAGCAGAAAGTCTTAAGACACATCTTTGGAGTAAAAATGAAAGGCCTTATTAACCATTACTAACAACCATGTATAAATAATGTCCTATACATCCATTTAATATTAATTTAATATTAATACCCCTTATAAACAGGTTGTGGATGATGATTAAAGTATCTGAGAATAATACAATTTTAGCTCAAGTACTTTTGGTCAAAATACTACATTTTACAGAAAACATTTCAGCAAATCAATGAATTAAAATGTCATAAATTTGCCAAGATAATGCCATTCTCATTGAAGATTGCATGTTCATTGGAATGTTTTATTTTCTTTTAGGAAGAGAAAATAAAAACACTTTCTGAATTTCTCCTAAGCTATTTAACATAGTTTCTTACTGAATATTTGTAGCAGTAATGCTATTTTTTTTTCTTGGACTATGAGTACTATGTTCCTGGTTCTCCTTTGATGTGCTCAATTTAATTTGTTTTCATCTTCTCATGGAGAACACTATACATCCCCTTCCCTGGGCAGTGATGGTGTACACTTTTAATCCCAGCACTCAGGCAAGGCAGGTAAATCTCTGTGAGTTTGAGGCTAGCCTGGCCTACAGAGCATGACAGCCAGGGCTACATAGAGAAACCCTGACTTAAAAAAACTATATATATATATTCCCCTTGGTGTCCTCCTATTAAAAGAACTGGTTCAAGGGGCATCAGGAGCACGTGCTGCAACACACCTGCTGACGGCCCTTCAGGTGAGCTCGTGGGTGTGTACACTGGGCAGATGAGCAACGTGCTGAGTGTACAGTTCATGGCCTGCAACCTCCTCTTGGTGACTGGGATCACACAAGAGAATCAAGAACATTAAGTTTTTATCCAGGTGGCAGACTGGGTGGGGCTAGAAGACTGGTCACAGTCCAGGACTTGCTAAAACTGAATCAGTGATTGCAAAAGAGCCCTCCCTACCCACCTCTGTGCAGCCCTGGGGCACAGGACACCGGTTGAGAGCTGGGTGCTCTCGGGCTCGAGACCTCCTGGCTTCATGCAGGCGCCTTGCTTATGCAGCTGTAGACAGTGTCTCCCCTGGCTGCTCTGTGAGGGAGGTGGGGACAGGAACTAGGAAAGAAGGGGGGGACTTAGCAGCCTTTCCTTTTCCATAATGATAGAACCAGGATTTTTTATTATTATAATTAATAATTATTATTGTTGAGAAGAGGATACCCAACACTGGCAGGGCGTCTCTGCTCTTTCTGCAGGGTTGATCCAGGCCCTGGCTCTGATACTTGGAATTTTGAGGTTCAGGGAATTGAGACTTTGGTAGCCCAGTGTATCAGGAGAAAGGGGCACCATGTAACGTGCCCCTGCAAGCAGGCGGGTAGCTTGCAGTGATGGTGGAAGAGATGGTTTTATAGCTGCACTTCTGTCAGCACTTCTGCCTTGGAAAGAAAACGGTGGGCAGAGGGTGGTCTCAGCATTTGTGTCAATTGCCCAAGGTTCCATCCCTGCACCATCAACAAAATTACGATAAAAAATAATTTTGAATAAGTCACAAGATAGACTGAAATGCTGGATGTCCAGATGACTGTTAATTCTGAGGTGTGGCTTTTGATGTCTTTTTCCCTCACTGATCTGCTTCCGCCCCTCACTGCAGTGTCGGTATAGTGAACACGGGGAAGAATCATGCGTGTGCACTCACAAGTATCCAACCATGCTCTAAGGACAAAGCAAGTTCTAATGTGTGAGAAAGGATTCAATATTTCTGTTTTCTGAAAAGAGTTATTTTGTATTTTGTTTTCTATTAAAATATATTTAGTTTCAAAAAAAAAAAAAAGAAAAGAACTGGTAACATTCTGTAAACATGACTCTTCAGGAGGCAAGTCTTCAGAGAGTCCTCTATTTCTCTTAAACTAGAAACCAAAAGAAAAAAAAATCCAGAAAGTGAAAAAGTCTCTGGTTTGTTTGCTAGTTTGAGGAGGTAATTGGACAGAAGTTGGAAGAAGAGAGGATGACTGATTCCTTTAGAGTTGTAAACAACTTCATGGCTTTCTCTTCTTCATGTCAATATGAGGTTTGGTTGCTTTCTCATTTATTTCAAAACAGATGCATTTTGAAAAACCAAAAATTCTGCTAGGCTTTTAATTTTCTGTTTGGTTTTCAGTTTATTATTATACATTATAAATTGATTATATATCTTTAATAGCTTATTTAAAAAGAAACTTTAGTTTTTGTGAGAAATACTCTTAGCTTTATAGATTGTGAACTAGAGAGACACCTCTTGAGAAGATTTTGCTGTGAAGTTTAGGTTTTAAAACCTTATGCTTCCTCTATATACAGAAACATATGGTGTGTTTAGGAGCATGTGTTTAAGAAAATATTTCTGATAGTTTTGTTCATGAAGCTATACATTAAATCACAATGCATAAACTTTTATCTTCAAAAGAAAAAAGTTAAAATTAGGTGGATGCCACAATGAAATAATGAAAAGAGCTATAAATTTGAGAAAAATCAAAATATAATTTTTCCTTTTTATAATGAATAATACATTGGGCAAATACATGCAAATGTATTGTAGGCATATATAGAAATCTCCCAATGAAATCCTTAATTTTGCATAACCAATAGCAACATATGCTACTAAAAAGTAAACAGAACTTACACATAGTTATAACTATGGTTAATAAACTACATGATGGATAGTCATTCTATTGGTATGTATTTCAACAAAATTAAGGTAAGTAATAGAGCAGGATAGCCTTCAAAATATATTACCCATGAACACAGTGTATTTTGTCTTGATTAAACATGAGATGTCATTATTTAAATATTATTCACTGCCACACCGTTTCAATGTATTAGATTATAATGAATTGCCATTGATTATGAAACTAATGAATAAAGTTCATTACACTCTATTCTGAGGTGAAAATTTTCCATCTTTTTCTACTGACATACTAAAGAGAATATTGGCAGTGATGGGTGAATGATCCTTTGTCCAGGACAATGGCCCTTACAGTTTCAAATCGATGAACCCCATCTTATGATAGTAAAAATCTTCATTACCACAGAAAGTAGTAAAGAGTATGATTATTCAATTACAAAAGGGTTCTCATATAAAATCATTCACCAAAGAGTATCCTTAAATAGCATATTTCCCTGGGGAATATAAATCTTTCAGTGATCATTAGCTTCTTAAAAGAGATTGGAGGACAGAGGGAGGCTCTTAAAGCTGACATGTTAAGCCACCACTAATTAGAAATCAATCAAAAATGAAGGGAGCACTTCTTTGAAATGATGATGATTCAATTTACCCACAGATCTGTAGGAGCATACTTCATTGGTAGAGTGAAGTTTGAATGGAATACTAAGTGTTTTAACATTATACTATGAAATACTGGTATCCTCTTTTCATAATCACATTCATGCACAAGTTATTTTCATAGAAAGTCTGCATATAATTTAGGAGTTCTCATTTATATAGCCAAAATTCAAGATGAAATTTATGGATGAACATCTTTCTCTATATCCAAACTATAAATGATGTGAATCTTTTTATAGGCTCCCTCTTTTAAAATTTTTTATTAATTTATTCATATTACATCTCAATGGTTATCCCATCCCTTGTATCCTCCCATTCTTCCCTCCCTCCCGCTTCCCCCCTACTCCCCTCCCCTATGCCTGTGACTGAGGGAGACCTCCTCCCCCTGTATATGCTCATAGGGTATCGAGTCTCTTCTGGGTGACCTAGTATCCTTCCTCTGAGTGCCATCAGGCGTCCTCATCCAAGGGATGTGGTCAAATATGAGGCACCAGAGTTTGTGTGAAAGTCAGATCTCCTTCTCCACTTAATGGTGGAGAATGTTCTGTCCATTGTCTAGTCTAGGTAGGGGTTCGAAGTTTACTGCTTATATTTTCCTTGGCTGGTGCCATAGTTTGAGGAGGACCCCAGGGTATAGGCTCCCTTTTAATGGACATCATTTGCATGGGGGTATGCTCTTCTTCTGAACCCTCTTTCAATATTCTACACAATAATGTCCTTTGGCATATTTATTTATCATAAATTGGCATTTACTTTGCAAAGTCAGAAGCAGTTCTTGTTAACATAGTGCACTCACTATGTTTTTTCTTGTGCTAGTAAATGCCAATCATTAGGAGTGATTTGGAAAGCCTTCTGAAAGCAAGGTGTTGCTATGTACATCTACAAATACCAGCATTTAGGAGGCAGAGGCAGGCAAATATCTGTGAGTTTGAGGCCAGCCTGGTCTACAGAGCGAGTCCAGCACACCTTGAGCTACTATACAGAAAAATTATGTTTTGAACTGCTCCCCTGCAAAAGAAATCCTCCTAATAGTGGTACTTCTCATATGAAAACAGTGTGGTTTCTTTTTTTCAATAAAATAGATGTGACTATCACAAAACTCTTCATGTGAAGCTTGACAAGAAAAATGATTTGTAAAATTAGCCTTCATATTTTTTGGGTTAAGAAATATACCTCAATTTCATTCCTTTTTTTTTTTTTCTGAGACAGGGTTTATCTGTGTAGCCTTGGCTATCCTCGACTCGCTTTGTAGACCAGGCTGGTCTTGAACTCACAGCAATTCTCATGCGTCTGCCTCCCGATTGCTGGGATTAAAGGCATGTGCCACCACACCTGGCTTCAATTTCATTCTTTTAGACTCATAATTTTAAAACATTTCATTTTCATCTTGTTGATCATATGTAAGTTTTTTTGTGGCACAGCATCCATTAAACTTCTTCTTTTAAAGTAAGACTAGGGGGCATGTTATTCTTTTATAACTATGTACTTTTACTATATAGTACCATATATTTTGACACATGAGTGGATAATAGCCACATAGTACAAGATAACCATACCACAACCCACAGGCCCAAAGAAGCTAAGTAAGGAAGATCTAAGGCAGGATGTTTGAATCTCACTCAGAAGAAGAAATAAAACAGACATTGGAAGGAGATGAAGAGAGGGAACGGGGTGGGAGAGGGGGTGGGGAAGGGAACCAGAATGGAGACCAGGTTAGGGAAAGCTAGGGTAGGAAGTGGCAGGGCTGGGAGAGAGATACAAAGTGGATGGGTGGGGATCTCTAGGACAAGCTACAGACATGTGACAAGGTAGATTCCTGGAAAGATATGGAATGACTTTAGCTGAGACTCTTACAATCAGGGCATATGGAAACTGAAATGATCACCCCCTGTAGCCAAACAGGACTTCCAATGGAGGGAATGGAACACCAACCCACCCACAAAACTTTTGACCAAAAATTTACCCTGCTATAAGATAGGCAGGGAATAAGTAGTAGAAGATTTTGAAGAAATGGCCAATTAATGACTGGTGTATCTGGAGACCTACCCCATGGGAGAGAGCCAACCCCTAACACTATTAATGATATTCTGCTATGCTTGCAAACATGAGCCAAGCTAACTGTCCTCTCTCTGAAAAAGCTCCACCCAGCAGGAGATCAAAGAGATGCTGAGACCCACAGCCAAAGCCTAGATGGAAATCTGAGGATTTTGTGGAAAGGTTACAGGAAGATACGAAAGGGACAAGAACTTACCAAGAAGACCAGCAGAGTCAACTAACCTAGGCCCGTGGGGTCTGGCAGAAACTGAACCACAAACCTAAATGCATGCATGAACTGGACCTTGGCCCCTTACACTTATGGAACTGATGGACAGCTCAGTCTTTACCTGGGTCCATTACCTGGGCAGCCATATTTGGCCTCAATGGAGAGCCCTGATAGAACATGAAGTAGCTGGGCAGAGTGGGGCCGCACATGGCTAGTGGCTTCTTTCTCAAAGAAGAACAGGAAGGGGGAATTGGGGAAGAGGGAGGAGAGGAGGGAGGGGCCTATTATCCATATGTAGGATGAAGAAATAAATAAATTAAAGAGAAAAAATGAAATAGGGAACGCAAAACAAAAAAGAAAAAATCAAATACCAACAATATCTCTTAAAGTAGAGCGTAAATATACTTTATCCTTAGAATTATTTTATTTAGCTTTAAAAATGAAATATAATATGGAAACGAACTGTATAGGCATATGTAAATATAAAGACTAATATCTATTTGTGTTGTTAATGGGAAATGGAACCTACTTTTCCAAAATGAAATCCATCTTACAATGAAGCTTATGTATGTTGCCATGGTATTGTATTCTAAGAACTATAGAAACATGACCAAACAAACAAGTATCAAAGGACATTTCAGAACTCTATATATTTCATAAAAAATATTTTTACTTCTAAAAGTAAACACTTACTGATGATAATATACACCAAGAGATAAGCTAATATCTGATTGCATTATCTGAATATGTACTCATAATGATTCTAAAGAGGTATTATTATTATAGTATTTATATTCTTATATTTTCATTTCTTCTTTGAAAATTTTCTACATGTCCATCTCTCACTCACCCCTCTAAGTCCTCCCCAGATAACTGTGGGCAGTGACCCCTTGGCTGATAGTCCTGGGTGCTATAAACAAAGTAGGATGAGCAAGCCTTGAAGAGAAAGGTTGGGAAACAAGCCAGTAAGTGTCACTCCTCTATAGGTTCGGCTTCAACTCTTGCTTCCATTTTCCTACCCTGAAATCCTGTTGTGATTTCCTTTAGTGATGGAGCGTGACTTGACACTTATAAGAATAAATTAACAACTCCAAGATGGTGGCAAACTGTATAGCCATATGTAAATATAAAGACTAATATCTATTTGTGTTGTTAATGGGAGATGGAACCTACTTTTCCAAAATGAAATCCATCCTACAATGAAGCTTATGTATATTGCTATGATATTGAAATGTAATATAAATAAATTAATAAAATATATTTTAAATAAAAAATAAATTAATGTTCACTTCCCAAGTTTCTTTTGGTCATGCTGGTTTTCTTCTTGTTTTTGTTTTTGTTTTTCTTTTTGTTTTTGTTTGTTTTGTTTTGTTTTGTTTTTACAGCAGTAAAAATCCTAGCTAAGTGAAAAATAAGGATCAGGTGGACAGGTATTTATGTTACATAATTGACCATGTTATTTTTGGGAGGATGCTGGTGGCCGTTGTACTTCAGGCCAGAAAGGCTGTTGAGCACTCAGTTATTCAGTGGGAGCTTGAAGATAATCCCTCTCAGGAACAGTCATAGGGGAGGGGAATAAGGGGAAAATGGGAGGGAGGGGAGAATGGGAGGATACAAGGGATGGGATAACCATAGAGATGTAACAAGAATAAATTAATAAAATAAATTTTAAAAAAGAAAGACAGATGAAATTATTGTCCTGAACACATTATGACCTAAGAGCTAGCTGGATAATGTATAGTTAGTTCAATCCTAATTGATAAGTCATATATTCTTTAACTTTTAGGCCTTGTCACTCTGAACTCACTGTGAACTTTTATAATGGATACTTAGATAAGAAATGTTTAGATTTAAAACATGTAAAAAAAAAAAAGAATATTGCGAGCATTCTAGATGATGGAAGCCTGGCTTCTGAAGTAAAAATTATCAAGGTCATTAGATATTCTGAATTAGGAATTTGTGATTTTTGTCAGTTGAAGCTATGATTAAGAAGAGACCAGATCCACTAAATTGAAACCTTTGTTTTTATGTCTAACACAATTTATCTTATAAAATACATTTATGATAATATACAGGTCCTTGTTAAATGGAAAAAATATTAATTACAAAAGTGCATAATTTGGATGTCATTGTTTTTCCCTGTAGAAAAAGAAAACCAAAAAACTCAATCAGTGTTCCTATCTGTGGAAAGGAAGGTCATACTAACACCACTTTCACACTCTAGCAATATGGTATCAATAGTATCCTAAGCCACTTCCAGATCTCGGCTCCAAATTCAATACCTGAGTGAGTTTTTTTTTCTGAGGTATTGATATTAAATATTTTCCAACTCTCGAAAAGAAAGAAAAAGGTTTTCTATGTTTATTATAGAAAAGTAGTAACTATTCAAAAATGGAGCATATCTGGAGAAATTCTTCAGCTCAGGCTCCTTATTACATTGTCTTGTAGGAATATTGGCAGTGTAAGACTTCTGTAGTAAAACTTGAGTTGTCAATAACATGTGCTGCACTATGTAAACATTAAGTTGTATTTCTACTACCTGAACCTCTGGTAACAATAGCATATGCTGTACTTTACTTTGGAAACTTCTGAGAATGGGTTTTTGACCTACAAGCAGGACAGATCTCTGAGTGTCGGGCTCAAGCCCTGCAAATCAATTGTACCTATCTTTTCATTCCTTGAACTGCAACAGCCTAAGTTGGGTTTATTTCCTGGATTGACCTTCAGAGTTCTACAGTGAATCTTCTAGGCCTTTTGCTCATGAAATATCTGTCCATATATATTCTGATGTCTGAGTTATTTAATAAAGACAATGATTTTTTTTAATTTAGAAATAGTATGCAGATGGCTCTTGTAGTAGAAATTCTATTCTGTCATCAAATATTGACTGCAATTTAAACCTATTATTTTACATATTTATTTGAACTTAATTAACATTACATTTGTTTTTCTGTATGTACTTGAATTTTTAGTGATTTTTTTCTCCTGCAGTGAAATACTTTAAATGATCAACACCAGACATTTTTTTATTTACAAAGATGAAGAAATTAGAACAGGACACAGAGGACATAGAAAAGGAAAGGTACGCATTGCAAGTTAATGTGAAGATGAAAGGAAAATCTATGATCCAATTAGATGCATTTAATCCTATTTTTAATGTATATGTGTGTCTGCAAGCGAGAGGGGGAGGGGGAGGGGGACAGGGAGTGTTTGTGTATGGTGTATGCATATGAATATGGGCTGTTGCTAGTGCAAATGTGACCTTGTCTAGAGGTCAGAAAAAGGTATCAAGTGTTATGCTTTATCACTCTTCATGTTCTTTCACTGAGACAGGATCTCTCACTGAACCTGGAGCTGAGCTATCTTCCAGAAAGCCCCCATGGCCTTCCTGTTTCCATCCCCTACTACTGCATGGAATTAAGGTTATCACACTTGTCTTTGGTGAGTGCTGAAGATTTCAAGCCAGATCATCATGCTTGCTCAACAGATGCTGTTGCACACTGAGCTACCTCCCCAGATCATGCTTATTATCAAACTTACTATTATTCGTCAGGGAAAGCCCAACATTTAATAGTTACCAGACTTGATAGGACATGTATTTGGTTCACTCAGAACATTAAAATTAGATGATCAGACATGTAACAGCACAGCTTCATATAGTTCCAGATGTGTTTTCTAACAGCATAGTCAAGAGTTTTGTTATCAGCTTTTTAACCATCGACCTGAGAAAAGGCCAGCTTTCAATTTACAGTTTGAGACTGAATTTTAAACTTATGGCAAATGATATTGTCTGGGAGATTTCTGAACATCTCTTAAGAGGGAGGGTGACATTTAGATGATTCATCATTGATACAGGTTACTCAGCTCTTAATACTACTCAACGACTTTTCAGTAAGCCCCTTTCTTAGGATTTGAATATCATATATTCAGATTGTTGGAATTAATAGTTTTTCCTAACCGAAAAATGCAAGATTGAAATCTTTATTCAAATGGTAAGTCAAAGCAGAAATTCTAAAAGTAGGTACTTTTAGGTGTTTAGGATCCTTCATTAATATTCTTTCAATTTTCACTTTTTTCTTTCATACAGATGTTTACTGAGTAGCAAAAGACGGTATGGACAGTACTAGTAGCCCAGACACTCCTGGAACTCACAATCCTTTTACTTGCACCTCAAGAGTGCTATGATTTCAGGCATGCCCCCCACCTCTCTTTTTAACTGATTTTCAACCGTAATCAGCACTAGAAAGATATTTCTTTTAAATAAACTGTTAATTTAAAAAAAGGATCTAGTCTGCATTTCTCCATATATTGAATGATTTGTCTTATGTAATGAAAATAAGAATCAGAAAGTATTACAAAAAATATTGCATTATTAATCAAAACTCTAGATTGAAGCTTTTAGTTCAATTGTTAGTTAAAAAACCTCAGGTTTCTTTGATCAGCGTCAATAAAGGATTCAATACTTTTCTAAAAGATATCTCCATGTTTCTTCAAATGAATGCATAGGTAAACATTCCACATTGCATAAGACCTTTTCATCTCAGTTTAATGTGGTGGCTTAGTCTTCATGATTTCATTTAAGAGAAAGCAATATTAAAACAGCTTTTCAAATTATTCCATTTGTGAAAGGTAAGAGGTAAAGACCAATTTGATTTGTTCCAAATTATGGATAATGAAAAGAAATCCAACAGGCAAGCATCAACCATAAAATTCTTTTAATTATGTTGTCTAGCAAATATATGCAATTAGAGACTTAAAATTTCATTTTCCTATATATACTAGAACTAATTGCTATCATAAGCCCTCCCTCTTGTTCCAAAATTTTATATAACTCTTGAGAAACATACATTCCTAGATGTCATTAAACATGGTAAATCATAAGACTTCATATTTCAAGATATATTTATAAATTAGCAATGAATTTCAATAAACTAAATACACAATAACCTGAACAAAGAGTTAGGTACCAGTTTAGCTTATTTGTTTCCTTTATTTATGAGATTGTTTTAATGTTATCTATAGTGTTCCATCTGAAAATAACAATTATTGTATTACTTGTATATACATAATATCAGTCCAGGAGACTCAGATTTTCTATCAAAGCAGTATATTTACTTCATTACCTGCATGTACTCTGCATATGTTTATCCCTTAAGATACTAAGTATAAGAATGTCCACTATTAGAAATTCAATGCCTCTCAAATCATCATCAATTTTTGTGCAGCATAATGTGTTGATGTTATTAGTAATCACCATCACATCTTCAACGTGTATTTAGAAAAATGACTCACATTTTCCCAAATTCACACTTAAAAATTAATAGCTACATGGACAACAATTTTATTTTAGTTGTAAAAATTAAGTGCATTTTCATTTTTGAATGATTAATGTAAGGAGTTCCTCAACAACATGAATATATGTTGTAGAATGTGATAGAAAATATTTTTTAAAAAGTCACTGAAAGCAGATACATTTCTAGAGAACTTTGTTTTATGTCTGTCATCTACATATCTCTATATATTCATAGAGCATTTGAAATAAATTTAAAATACAAGAAATTAATATATAATATATATTTTGATTAAGAGAAGAGTTGATATGATGGTATATATACAAATTAGACAAAAACTCATACTTCCTCCAATATAAATGTATTATAATTAAAATTTGTGTATAATTTAATATTGGTAGCAAGTGATCTCATGTCCAGGAAATCTCATATCCAAATCTACTGGTTTATTTGCCAAATATAACTTGCTCACATTTTGGATATATGTTATGCAAACATCACTTTCACTTGGTTATTCTTCCTACCCCAAGATCTTTAACGTTTCGCCAAATTACTTAAAAATATGTTTTCAGAACTAATCACAGAATGTATACAAACATCGCTCATGAGAATTCAGCATTGTTTCTAAAAAAAGCAATATGCCTGGATCAAACCTCAGTCTTTTTAATGCTAAGCAAATACTCTTCCCCAGAGGTTCATCTTTTACTTGGTTTAAAATTTTAACTTATGTTTTTATCATAATACTGACATTTATTTTGATGAGCTGGCACCTTGTTTGCAATTTTTTAAAAAATTATTTTAATGTATTAAGGGGTATTACACATCAAACAGTTACATACTGTCTATTTTAAAACCAATTCAAATATTACAGCTTGAGGCTATAATATTCTATAATAATATCATTAAAATCTTAAGCTTATCTTCTTTCTAACAATTGTTTGAATATTATATGCACAGTTTGCTTCCAAAGAATGAATTACAGGGAACAGCATTTACAGTTTAGAGTATAACAGGCCTACAATTTAGGCTTGTTTAGCTATTGAAATATGTTGGGGAAAGGTGTATTAAGTAGAAGTGAAGAAGTACTCACCTAGTTGAGTCTCCTGAATTGTCAGTTTACTTTCCACGGGATACAAAAGCTTGGGTGGCTTATCAGTCAGAGGAGCTGAAAAGCAACAAAAATAATAATACAAAGACTTAGAGGTATGCTGCATGAACACAGTTAACTTTACCAAACATTTTTCAAAGTAGTGTCAAAGCACTCTACCAAGTGATGACTTTCATCTTTCAGGCAGTCACTTTAGACAAACTGAAAAGATATTAGATTGTACAAGATTGAAAGTCACATGACACTGTACTTTACAGAAACACAATTGGTCAGTCCTTTAGAAATTATCACCATAGTTATTCAATTTGTATATTGCTTTTTTGTTGGAAAGGAATGTTTTATACTTTGTATCCTGTAAAAGTTAAAATAATGTATATGTGATATGCACTATATATTTTTACATAGAATGATGTAATTCTTGTTAATCCCATTATTATTTTCCATATGTTAATCACTTTGCTTCAAAATAGATAATTTAATATTGATTTTGTACATGCATGCTATCTAACTGGGCATGCACTGTGGCATTAAATTTGAGTTTGTCTAAGTACAAAAATTCACTCCCATACAAAGCAAATATTTTAAGTCATATTTTCCTCTTAGACTAAACTCTTCGTTATTATTATCTGTTATATATTGTATCATTTGTTGTTAATTTACATGCTATACTCTCTTTGAATTTAAGTTTCTACACATTGCCTTTCTGGGTCAATTTCAATTGTCAGCCTATAAATCGAAGGGTTGGCAGTGAAAGCACAATGGGAGAGATGCTTCACATTGTATACTTTGTAGTTAGACTAGATTCTCTGGACTATAGACAAAGAGTCAGCTCTTCATGAAGCCTTCACCACTACTTTCTAATTAAATTGCCCAGGTCCCTTGAAACCTGTCACTGCAACTACTACTCTGTAGCAAGTACAGAAATGATCAATTAATACTGAACTAACTGTTTTTGCTTTGAATACTTTCTTCTTTGCAAGGATCACATGCCAGCTTAGTTGATAACTTGAAGAAGAATCTAGAGAGAACATCCAGGACTTGGCTTCATGTACTTATCACCAGAGGATTTAAGAATTCAGGCTGCTTTAGCAGCTTGCATTCATTTCTCTTTAACAGAAAACTGTAACTTTAAAGGAATGATACATACCAAAGTAAGAAAAAGAGAGATGTTTTCAGAGTTTTTATTTGGGAAACCAACCTCATATGTTATGTTGATTTCACTTTTTCACAACTAATTAAGCATAGTATTTAATTATCTTTACTACTATCTAGGTTCTGGAAATAAAGGTGTAAAGGAAATTGGGGTACTATAATGAAATACATCCTTTAAAATTGTCAAAAAATTTTAAAATTCTCTAGTTAAGTCTAAATGCTTTTATCTCACAACTAAAATTATCTGAACATATTTAATTTTCTTGTCACGTAAATAATCAGTTTATCATTCAGTGTTTTCAAAATATGCCATCAATGACCTAAGTAACATTTCTCCGACTCTTCTATCAAATGATAGTGAACTTTAAAAAAACCAACTGTTTGATTTATGTGGACCAGAGAATAAAATATGGTAGCTATTTTTTTGGTTTAGAAGAAGTAACCTTATATCAGCAAGCCAAAGTAAAATAACAGCAGAGATAGACAGATAATCATAGAGACAAGATAAGATAGGGAGTTGGAGAGATGGTCACTCCTCTTTCTGAAGATCCAATCTTCAAGTGGTTCATAATAGACTGTACTCCAGCTCCAAGGAAGGAATAGGAGGCTTCTAGCCTTCTTGGACCCCTGCACTCATGTTTATAATCCTCCTCGTAATTAAAAGCAATAAGACATCACTAACATGTGCACTCAAATCATACTACAGAAACTAAATGATGACCCTGTTTTAATACACTGAGTTGGAGTTTCTAATAGTGAGAATCTTGAACAAAGAGGATTCCTCTCATTTGAAGATTTCAAGTAAAAGAACAAATAACAGCAAAAAAGTAATATCAAATAAAAGACATACAAATATCTATCAAAAATCAACCAAAGAAGCCCGTTTAAGGCAACTACCTGGAGTTCCCAATAGAATCTTAGGCAGAAGAGAATGTCTGTTTTTATGAGGCTTCTTCATAAAAGGACATAGATAAAGATGACATCATCATTTTGGTGCTCATAATATCCAGCAGAACACAATTGGGAGGCTGAGGCAAGATGAAGCTCTCAATAGAACTTTCTCTTCATACCAGAACACCAGTGCCCCAACTTCAAGTTTTCTTTGCTGCTACAGGCACTTTTATGTGATAGAATATGATATAAACATCTATTGGATATTGTTTACCTTCTAAATACTCTCAAGGACACAAAATTCTACTTGTGGTCTCTTTTGTACTCTCTGTCAGTAGGTTGGGGTTAAGAGACAGACCATGCCTAGGTAAGAGGTCATGGAAGACACTGAGGTAAACATGCTTGGATTTGATGTGCAAAAGAAACAACCCTGCTTTTCAATGATCTTGAACACTGAATGATGATTTACCAAAATAATGCATATTACACATAAATATTAAAATAATTGATGTGTTCAGTAGATTTTACTCAGTTAATCTCATGGCTGTGCAGTTAACTGTAGATTTGACAGTTCGCTTTAAAAGCCGTTGAGAAAAATATTCCTTGTACAAACATATCCCACATTAATCTGTAATAAGAGGGGGAAGTCTGTAGAGAAAGAAAATAAAATCCATATGTATCACATCTGTTCAGAAATATTAAATGGTTTTGTGGTTCTTTTCCTTAACCTACCTGCCTCTTTGGCATAATGCTACAACCTTGGCTTTTCATATTTTGGAGTGGGAGAATGTCCAACTTAACATAGAAAAATTTCAAACTTAAGTCCTAGAATCATAGGCTATTGGAGTCAGATAGAATTCTGTTTACTAAGTATTTTTAATGGAGAAGCAGTTATGGAATTACTGAGAAACTATGGAGAAACTGCTGAGGAAGTCTCTGAGAGTTCCACATGACTATAATAGGTGACACCTGAGCAGCTTTGGGCTTGGATTTTTTTCTGCCAGCTCTTCTCTGGCCTGCCCTTTCTAGGACACATAAAGTGAACCAGCAAAGGTGAGTTGGGTCCAGGCCACAAGCCACATCAGCTGCCATCCTGAGAAGGCATGTGGGACACCTGAGCAGCTTTGCGCTTCCATCTCTCAGCCCACTCCCAACTGTCCTGGCCTATCTGAGACAGCCTGTGAACTAGCAAAGGAGACCCTTGGGCCACCCAAATAGCTTTGGGACACAGTGAACAAACAGGCAGAGCTGAAATGTGCATGGGCCACAATTCACAATAGTTGCCAGAACGAAAAGGTCTGTGGGACATCTGAGCAGCTTTGGGCCTGGAGTGCTCTCCACCAGCTCCTTACCGATTGACTTGGCCCATCTGGGACACAGAGAGATAACCAGCAGAAGTGTGCTGGGCACAGGGCACAACCCACATATCTGCCATTACGAGGAGGTCTGTGGGACACCTGAGCAGCTTTGGGCTTGGATATCTTTCCACCTGCTTCCCACTAGACTGGCTCATCTGGGTCATGAACAGAGAAACAGCAGCTGTGAGTCTGGTACTGCCTACAACCTACATTGTCCAACATACTGAGGAAGCCTGAACAGCTTTTAGCTTGGAGCTCTCTCAGCCTACTCGTCTCCTGCTTGACCCAACTGGGACGCAGACAGCAAACTCAGCAGAGTTGGGTCTAACACCCATTGTCCACCTGAAGAGGCTTCTGGGGAAGTCTAGCAAGCATTCTTCAGCATGGAACTCTCCTCACATGCTCTCAACCTGCCAGACCCACCTAGGACACAGACAGTGACCCCATTGGAAGAACCCCTAAGCCTGCTAACACCAGATGGCTAGAGGCCAGCAAAAAAAGAAAAACAACAAAACTCCGAGTCACATGACACCATCAGAAACCAGTGGTCTTCTACAGCAAGCCCTGGAAATACTAACACCGCCAAAGCACAAGAAGATTATAAATCTGAGGTGATGAAAATGATAGACTTTTTGACGAAGGAAAATATCTCTCTCAAAGAAATACATTCCAACAGAAAAGTATTTGAATAAATCCTATAAAGAATTACAAAAAAAATACAATCAAATGGGAGACAGAAATGAATAAAAATATTCAAGACATAAAAATGGAATTGGAATCAACAAAGAAAACACAATCTGAGGCAATCCTGGAGTTAGACAACCTAGGGAAGGGAACAGGAACTGCAGACACAAGCAACAGCAACAGAATATAAAAGATGAAAAAGAGAGACTCTTTAAGTGTAGAAGATATGTTGAAGTTATCAGTATATCAGTCAAAGAATATGTTAAAACTAAAGTTTCTCACACAAAAGATTCAAGAAATCTGGGGCATTATAAAAAGACAAACCTAAGAATAACAGAAATAGAAGAAGGAGAAGACTCCAAACTCCGTGGTCCAGACAATATTTTAAACAAAATCAAAGTAGAAAACTTCCCCAACCTAAAGAAAGAGATGTCCATAAACATACAAGAGGCATACAGAATTCCAAATAGATGGTACCAGAAAAGAAAATCCTCACACCACATAATAATCAAAATACTAAATGTACAGAACAAAGAAAGAATATTAAAATCTACAAGAGAAAAATGTCAAGTCACATATAAAGGCAAATCTACCAGAATTACACATGACTTCTCAACAGAGACTATGAAAGCCAGAAGGGCCTAGACAGATGTCATGCAGACACTAAGAAGCCACATATGCCACCCAGCAAAGCTTTCAATAATCAATGACGGAGAAAACAAGATATTCTGTGACAAACCAAGTTTAAACAATACCTAGCCACAAATCCAGCCCTATGGAAGATACTAGAAGGAAAACTCCAAACCAACGAAGCTAACTACACCCAGGAAAACACAGGAAATAAAGTGTCACAAAATCAACAGAAAGGAACCAAACACACATATTCTACCAACAACAACATAAAAAAGAATAGAAACTAATAACCACTGGTCATATCTCTCAACATCAATGGCCTCAACTCACCAATAAAAAGATACAGGCTAAAAGAATTAATGCAAAAACAGGATCCATCACTTTGCTGCTTACAAGAAACACACCTCAGCAATAAAGATAGATCTTACCCCAGAGTAAGTGGCTGGAAATGGGATTCCAAGCAAACTGACAGAAGAAGCAAGCTGGAGTAGCAGTTCTAGTATCTAATAAAATAGATTTCCCAAATCTAATTAAGAGAGATGGGGAGGCACACTTCGTACTCATCAAAGGAAAAATACACCAAGATGTTGTCTCAGTCTAGAACATCTATTCCCCAAACACAGGAATGACCACACTCATAAAAGAAATATTACTAAAGATTAAGTCACACATCGAAACCCATACATTAATAGTGGGAGACTTCAAAACCCCACTAACACCAATAGACATATAATCAAGACAGAAACTAAATAGAGAAATAATGAAACTAATAGACATCAGGAGTCAAATAGACCTAACAGATATCTACAAAACATTTCACCCAAACACACACACAAAAAAATAACTTCTTCTTAAGACCTCATAGAATTTTCCCCAAAACTGATCATATACTTGGTCACAAGAAGAAACCTGAACAGATACAAGAAGATTGAAATAACCCTTTGCATTATATCAGACCACCAAGGATTAAAACTGGAACTCAGTGTCAACAGAAATAGCATAAAGCTTAAATTCTCATGGAAACTGAACAACTTCCTACTTAATGACTCTCTTGGTCAGAGAGCAAATAAAAAAAGAAATGAAAGACTTCCTAGAATTCAATGTAAATGAAGGCACAACATACTCAAACCTAGGGAACACCAAAAAACAGTGCTAAGCGAAAAGTTCAGAGCACTAATCACCTTCATAAAGAAATTGGAGAGATCCTATACTAGCAACTTAACAGCACAACTAAAAGCTCTAGAAGAAAAAGAAGTAAACACACAAAGAAGAGTAGATGCAATCTATCATATAAACAAACTTAAAGAAGAAAACATGATTATCTCCTTAGATGCTGAAAAAGCATTTGAAAAATCCAATACCCATTCATGTTAAAAATCTTGGAGAGATCAGGGATACAAGGCTCATACTTAAATATACTAAATACAATATATACCAAACCTATAGCCAACATCAATTAAATAGAAAGAAACTTAAATTAGTTCCACTGAAGTCAGGGACATGAAAAGACTGTCCACTCTCTCTGTATCTCTTCAATATAGTATCTGAAGTCTTAGCTAAAGTAATAACAAACTAAAGGAGATCAAAGGAATACAAATTGGAAAGGAAAGCATATCACTATTCACAGATGATATGATAGTATATGTAAGTGACCTAAAAATTCTACCAAGGAACTCCTATAGCTGATAAACACCTTCAAAAATGTGGCTGGATACTAAATCAACTAAAAAAATCAGTAGCCTTCCTCTATACAAATGACAAATGGTCGGAGAAAGAAATTAGAGAAATAATACCCTTCACAATAGCCACAAAATCATAATGTATATTGTTGTAAATCTAACCAAACAAGTGAAAGACTAGTATGAAAATAAAACTTTGACCTCTGAAGAAAAAAATTGAAGAATATATCAGAAGATGGAACAATCCCCAATGCTCATGGATAAGTAGGATGAACAAAGTAAAAATGGCCATCTTACCAAAAGCAATCTATAGATTCAATGCCATTCCCATCAAAATGCCAACATAATACTTTATAGAACTTGAAAGAAACATTTTCAACTTCATAAGGAAAAACAAAAAAATAGCTAAAGTAATCCTGTACAATAAAAGATCTTCTGGAAGTATCGTCATTCCTGATTTCAAGATGTACTATAGAGCAACAGTAATAAAAATTGCATAGTATGATACTGGCATAGAAACATACAGGTGGATCAATGGAATCAAACAGAAGATCTAGAAAGTAACCCATATATCTATGGACACTTGATTTTTGACAAAGAAGCCAAAATTATGCAATGGAAAAAAATAGAATCTTCAATAAAAGGTGCTGGTCTAATTGGATGTCTATATGCATAAAATGCAAATAGACCCTTATTTTTCGCCCTGCACAAAACTAGATTCCAAGTGGATTAAAGACCTCAGTATAAAACCAGACACACTTGTGTGTTTGTGTAGCTGTGTTTTTGCCATGGTATAGTTACCTATTTCCTGAGTAGTTTTGGTTGTAGCTTGACCCTTTGGGATGTAGTTTTCCTTCTAGTACCTTCTGTAAAGCTGGATTTGTGGATAGGTACTGTTTGAATTTGTTTTTGTCATGGAATATTTTGTTTTCTCCATCAATGGTTATTGATAGTTTTGTTGGGTAAAGTAGTCTGGCCTGGGATCTGTGGTCTCTCAGGGTTTGCAGGGTCTCTGTCCAGGCTCTTCTGGCTTTAATGGTCTCTGCTGAGAAGTCTGGTGTAATTCTGATAGGTTTGCCATTGAATGTTATTTGGCCCTTTTCCCTTGCAGCTTTTAATATTTTTTCTTCCAGGCCTTAATGTCAACAATTAATAAATGGGAACTCATGAGGCTGAGAAGCTTCTGTAAGGCTAGAGACATTGTCAAGAGAACAAAGCGACAGCCTACAGACTCGGAAAAGATCTTCACCAACCCTACATCTGACAAAGGTCTAATATCCAAAATATATAAAGAACTCAAGAAATTAAACATCACCAAGCCAAATAACCCAATTGAGAAATGGGGCTTGGAACTAAACAAAGAATTCTCAACAGAAGAATATCAAATGGCTGAGAAACATTTAAAGAAATGCTCAACCTCCTTAGGCATCAGGGAAATGCAAATCAAAACAACTCTGAGATTCCATCTTACACCCATCAGAATGGCTAAGATCAAAATCTCAAGCGACACCACATGCTGGAGAGGATGTGGAGAGAGAGAAACACTCCTTCATTGCTGGTGGGAATGCAAACTAGTACAACCACTTTGGAAATCTATCTGGTGCTATCTCAGAAAACTGGGAATAGGGCTTCCTCAAGACCGAGCTATTCCACTCCTTGGAATATACCCAGAAGACGCACCAGCACACAACAAGAAAATTTGCTCAACCATGTTCATAGCAGCCTTATTCATAATAGCCAGATCATGGAAACAGCCTAAGTGTCCCTCAGTAGAAGAATGGATAAAGAAACTGTGGTACATATACACTATGGAATACTACTCAGCTATTAAAAACAAGGAATTCCCGAAATTTGTGGACAAATGGATTGAGCTAGAGATGATCATAATGAGTGAGTTAACCCAGAAGCAGAAAGACTCAAATGGTATATACTCACTTATATCTGCATACTAGCCAAATGGGCATGTCCCACGAAAGCCTTCCCTTACCAGGAAACTGGGACAGAGGGGAAGACATCCTACTGGGACTCTAGATGAGAGAACCATGGGAGAATAGCAATGTAGAAGGATCCAGTGGGTCCTAGAAACCTACAAGTAGAACATTATGATAGGCAGATTTGGGTCAAGGGGTCCCGCTCAAACTAAGGCACTAGCTAAGGACAATACAGGTGGTAAAATTTAAACCCCTACCCTGATCTAGCCCATGGACAGGACAGTCTCCACATTTGAGTGAAGAGTGGGATTTGACTTTCTCAAGTACTCTGGTGCCTCACATTTGACTATGTCCCCTGGAGGGGGAGACCTGGTGGTGCTCAGAGGAAGGACAGCAGGTCACCAAGAAGAGACTTGATACCCTATGAGCATATACAGGGGGAGGTAATCCCTCTGAGGAACAGTCATAGGGGAGGGGAATAAGGGGAAAATGGGAGGGAGGGAGGAATGGGAGGATACAAGGGATGGGATAACAATTGAGATGTAACAGGAATAAATTAATAAATAATAAAAATTAAAAAAAAGAACCATTACTTTAAAAAATAAATAAATAAAACCAGACACACTAAATCTTTTATCAGAAAATTAGGGAAAGAGCCTTGAGCTCATTGGCACAGGAGACAAATTCCTGAACATAATACAAATATCTCAGGCTTTAAGATAAACCATTAATAAATGGGACCTTGTGAAATTAAAAAGCTTCTGTAAGGCAAAGGACTCTGTCAACAGAACAAAATGACAGCCTGAATACTGGGAAAAAACTTAACCAACTCTACATCTGACCAAGGGCTAATATCCAAATATATAAAGAGCTCAAAATATTAAACACCACCAAACCAAATAATCCAATTAAAATATGGGGTTACAGGACAAAACAGAATTCTCAACAGAAGAATATCAAATGGCTGCTAAACACTTAAAGAAGTGCTCCGCATCCCTAATCATCAGAGAAATTTAAATCAAAATAATTCTAAGATTCTACCCTATACCCCTTTTAGAATTGCTGATATAAAATACTCAAGTGACAGCACATTCTGACGAGGATGTGGTTTAAGGGGAACACTCTTCCATTGCTGGTGAGAGTACAAACTTGTAGAACCACTTTGGAAATCAATAAGGCAGTTTCTCAGAAAATTAGGAATAGTTCTACTACAAGACCCAGATACACCACTCCTGAGCATATACTTGAAACATGTTCCACCATTTAACATGGATATTTGCTCAGTTATGTTCATAAAGGCTTTATTCATAATAGCCAGAATCTAGAAACAACCTAAATTTCCCTCAACTGAAGAATGGATTAAGAAACTGTGGTACATTTACACAATGGAATACTTCTCAGCTATTAAAAACAAGAAAATCTTGACATATGCAGGCAAATGCATGGAACTATAAATATCATCCTGAGTGAGGTAACCCAGATCTAGACAGACAGGCATGGTATATACTCACTTATAAGTGGATATTAGCCATATAATACAGGATAACTCCAATTCAATCCACAGATCTAAGGAAACCAAATAACAAGGAGGAAGCTAGGGAGAATTTTTAATTCTCATTAAAAAGGCAAATAGAATAGACACCGGGTGTGTTTGAAGAGAAGGACTAGGAAGGGAGCTTACCACAGAGGTCCTCTGAAGGACTCCGCATAGTTGGACATCAAAGCAGATGCTGAGACTCACAACCAAACTTTGGGGTGGAGCTCAGGGAGATTTATGGAAGAGTTGGAAGGTAGAAGACCTGGAGGGGACAGGAGCTTCACAAGACCAATGGAGCTAACATTTCCAGGTGTGGGGAGGGGGCGTGATGAAGAAATTGATGCACAAACCAAAGCCCATGCATGCTGAGTACCTAGACCCTCTGCTCAGATGTAGTTGATAGGCAGAACAATATCCTTGTGGGTCTGATAATATGGGGAGCAGGGGCTACCTCTGATATGGACTCTGGAGCCTATTTGTTGATCACTTTCCCCTGGCAGAGGGGCCTTGTCAGGCTACAGAGGAAGAGGATGCAGGCAGTCCAGATGAGACTTGATAGACTGGGTTCAGATGATGGGGGAGGAGGTTCCTCTTTTCTGAGGACTAGGGGAGCAGGAGCAGAGGATGAGGGAGGAAGAGAGGGACCAGGAGGCAATTAGAGAGAGGCTTATAATTGGGATATAAAGTGAACAAATTAGAACAATTTTTCAAAAGTTAAAAAAAAGTATTTTTAATATTAAAGCCACATTCCTCACTCAAATGATTTACATAGTGTTCATCTTACTATATAGGCCATGCTTTTTGTATTCAAATTTCACATGGTCACCATCACACCTAGTTTAGTGTTTATCAGTAATTCACTCTTGATATTTTAAAGAAAAAAAAGATATTTTTGTTGTACTAATTTAATTATATTAATTTAAAAAAAATAATGAATTTGTCTGTTGCATTTTCATACATGTACCTGTTATTCTTTGATTCTATATATTCTCCCCAATCCTGTCTTTCATGTCTCATTCCTTCCATCTTTTAAACTTTCTCTAAAAGATTGCCTTCTATTTTAAGTCAATGTTGTCCAGTTACTTGTTTGTTTGTTTGTTTGTTTGATTCCTACAGATGATAGAATTCACATGATTTTTCCTAGTAGCCGTATAATTTCATGTACCATCATATTTTCCATATCTATGTATTTTCTTCAAAGTATTTCATATTTTAATTGTTTTTATATTTCATTTTCTTTAAACATTTCTCTATTAATAAGCATCAAGGCTGATTCAATATCTTATATATTGTTAGCAGTCATACCACAATAAAAAGAATATAAGTATATGTAACACCTTGTATAACTGGAGCACATGGCAGTTATATTTTTAGCTCTTTGAGAAACCAATGTGGTTCCAGTAAGCCATGTGACTGAAAGAGCCAGCCTGGAGAAAGAGTGAGGTTAAGATACGTCTAAAACCTGGTAATCTCACTCTGACATCGGCTGGAGCAGGACTGCATTCTCCCTACTCAGGGCATGCAAGTCCCTTTACACATAAACCTTACAACCCTCATCTCTGCTGCCTTTGAGGTGGTCACACATCCTGGTAGCCTCAGGTTAAACTTCCTCTGTTCTTATAAAGTTATATCTAGCAAGGACCTAGAATCCCTCCTTATACAACTGAAATGTTCCTAGAACGTCCGCCTCAGCCAATAATGTACAGTCACATGGAAAACAATTCCCTACTCGCCAAAGTTTATATTGGCCTTGTTTCTCACATCTATGCCAATAAGAGAGCTGTTTCACTGAAAATTCTCTCTGGCGAAGGCTGTTTCTCTTGTATTAATGCTGATTGAGATCATGTCTACACCTACCAGCGTTAGTTAAGCTTCATTCTTTTCAGTATAGTCCAATGCACAACAGTGCCAGAGAGTAAAAGCAGACCCAGGGAAACAACATTCAAATTGCTTTTTATAGTGGTTACACTGATTAACATCCTTATCAACAAAATAAAAAACTTTTTTCTTATCCTCTGGTTAGTATTTGTTTCTGGGTTTTAATAATAGTCTATCTGTCCTTCTAAGATTTTGACCAGGCAAATTAAATTGTGTGTGTGTCTGCATGTACGCAATATTGGTGTGTGTGTGCATGCACGTGTGTGTGTGTGTGTGTAAAATATAATCTGCCAAACACTGTGATTGTTGGAAATTTTGAAGGATTTAACCATAACTCACATTGATCTGTAGTTTAATAATAAAACATTTTGGACTAATTCAACTCTTTTTTCTGAAGGCCAAGAATCTGAGGTGCAAAGAGGTCAAACGCTTTACCAATGTTAACAAAGCAATTTCAAGTTAGAATCTGTAGAAAATCTTTTCTTCTCAACACTTTTTATGTGCCCTTTGAAAAGTCTGTCACACAGTCTCCCCCTCAAGGTGTGTACAATCTGTTAAACAGTGAAAACTTGCAATTAAATCATCACAACAGAGTAGAGAGCTGTTGCAATGCAATCTGTTATAATCTAAACTTGTCACATTTTGGTGTTATGTTATGACGATATCAATTTGAAGCATTCCTCTTCTGAAATACCTTCCTTTGGTAAAAGTGAACCAGAGTTTCCAAATAACACAACAGTTGAACAGCTGATCATATATCCTCTAAAATGACTGTGACTAGGAGGTGGTCACTAAGGTTAGTATATAACTCAGTTTCCCAGTATTTTGAATCTAAAAAAATTCATTTCCACAAATGAAGAATATTCACAGAATGGTTCATGTTTGAATGTTTTTGCCATATTATTATGCTTAATACATGTTAGTTTAATTTAGTTGACAAATGACAGTAGTGTGGGAAAGTCAGGAGATCTAATGGCCAGTAAAAATGAACACCTAGACAAGCATTTATTTTCTGTATTTGCAAAGGTAGAACTAGATCTTCTAATTCTGAAGGCAATTATTCATGAGTCACAGTCATTTTTTACTGTCAAGAAAACAACATATCTGGAGGACACCTTTTATTTCACTTAGGTATATAAAAACAGGCAAAACTAACTCATTAACTGAAATAAGAGAAAACCAAGACCATGTCCAAAAACATTTATAAGAAATTGTGATTTAAAATGATAATAATTTTATCTACTCAACACACAATTATAATATATAACTGTTCCTTTCATAAGCTAAGCATTATATAGAGCTTTATATCCACCAACAAAATTATTTTCAGGCCTTCATGTTATTCTTTAGAATATCTTATCAACAACATCAAAGCTAATATGGTCATTGAAATAATAGGCCTTTTCTACTAATATGTCTCAGTTAACACAACGATTCTGTAAAAAAGAATTTTAAGGTCATTCCATTTGCTTGCCGAGAATCAGTTAGAGAAACATCTACAAGTCAATAACTAAAATATATATATACAGAATTAGTTGCTTATGTGTGTTACTACTCCTTAACTATTCAGAGCTTTTCTTTGTTTTGGTTTTTTAAGACAAAACTTCTCTATGTAATAGACCTGGCTTTCTTGAAACTCACATTGTAGAGCAGGCTGGGGTTAAAGACATCTGCCATCATGCCTAGTAATTCAGAGCTTTCTGACTTGTTCGCTTCTTCTGCACTTGAGTTATGGGGTAGTGAAAACTTGAACTCTTTCTCCTTACATATAGAAGACAGTAAACCAGAGTAACATGACCAGGATCCATGGTTCTTTCTTTTTCTTTTTCTTTTTCTTTTTTTTTTTCTTTCTTTTTTCCTAAAACAGAGTCTCTCCACTTATCCTTGGCTGTCATTTGTAGACCAGGATGGCCTTGAAATCACAGAGATCTTGCTGCCTTTACCTCTTAAGTGCTTAGACTGCAGGCATGCACTACCATACCTGGTTCTTGGTTCTTACTAAGGTTCTTACAGAAGTTGGAATTGCAAATTACCTAGCATAAACACACTTTTCTCTATGTGATAATTACTTCCATAGTCCCTCAAGTATTATCAAGAATACTCAATGTTTCTTGAATTCCTATGCTGATCCCACCAAAAAATTTATTCTTTAACAATCCTAAATAGCATCTGTAATATATTTTCATTAGCTTCTTTTCCAGTTTGTTTCCTAGAAATGTTTTGGTAGAGTAGAGAAGATCATATACATGGATTTAACAGTCCCTCATTCTACTTATTGCTTTGGTTAGTTGGGTAATTTTTTTAATATCTTGTGGACTCTCCCTTCTTATATGTAAAGTATGACATAAATAAACTTCCTACATGGGTTCATGTGAAAATACAATAAGATAATACATTAAATAACTATGTAGAGTAATTTAAATTTCACTTTTATTTCCTCAGATAAAGGGATAATAGCCATACCCATGCTTTGTGTATATATGGCTTGGGCTTGGCCATAGCCTTTCTATCTAACTATCTCTAAGCATAAGTCTGGAAGTTTCTAACCTCCATACAATATAATCTTCTGCAAGCTTGGACCCTGAAGGCTTCAACTTCAAGCCTTTGTCTACTAACTGAGGCCTAGAATGTTTCAGCCTCTGAGACTTACTGCTGAATAAAACTCACCTTTTATACTTCTTTCTGAGCTCTGGCTGGCTGGTTCAACTCAGCTATGCTGGCCCCAAACTCCTCTCCAAGCTGTCTGATTCAAACTGCCTTCTCTTGGCTTCTGACTGAATTGCTCTGTTCAGAAAAATTGCTTCTGAACACCGAAAACTGAACAGTACTGAGTACACAAACTGAATGGAACTGCACACTAAACTGAACTCAGCTGCACTCATATGAACTGCACTAAACTGAATTCTCTCTCTCTCTCTCTCTCTCTCTCTCTCTCTCTCTCTCTCTCTCTCTCTCTCTCTCTCTCTCTCTCTCTTTCTCTCTCTCTCCTCTGCTGCTGCTGCTACTGTTTGCTCTTAAGTACCTTTTCTTTGAGAGTTGGGCATATCCTATTTCTGACCCATTCTGTCAATTTTTTCTCTGATTCACCACTTTGTATACGCCTTAATTATACTTCATTGTTTGAGATTAAAGGTGTATACTAAAAGAGTCTTTGTATTCAATCCCGAGAGAATGAAGATATGTACTAAGGGTGTTGTATCAGTATTCCAGCAGGGTAAAACAGACCTTGGTCTTCGGATGTGGCACCTTGCCAGAGTAGCTATATTGGCCGGATGCAAAATTATATGTTTTTATGGATATCTCTCAATATTTGGGGCAATGGCACTTAGAATTATATTATTTGTGAAATGATGATGGTACTTTTTTGGTAGAGCTCAATAGACAATATAGTCCTGGATTAGATGTGGGATAGAAATGGATGTACAAGTCAAAGAGGATTCTCTAGTCATGAGCCTGAGCAAATATTTGACTACCATGTCACCTAATGACATTAGTAGACAGTATAATAAAGTAACATTTATGAGAAATAGATATCAAAGAATAGTTCTGTGTGTATGGGTGTATACATACATGCTGTTATAAGCTTGCCTGTGCACATGGAGACCAGAGCAGTGTTGGGTTTCCTCTTTTGTCACTCTTTCCTTGTTCTTTTTGAGACAAGGTCTCTCCAGGAATCAGAAGCTTCAGTTTTGTTGTTTTTAGTTAGTTTGTTTGTTTTGTTCTCTGATTCTGGCAACCAAAAAGCCTCAGCATCCTTCCTTTCTCTGTCTTTCTCAGTGGTGGACTTATGGTATATGTGGGACCACAACAATCTTCTACATGGGTGCTGGGATCTGAACTATATGGGTGCTGGGATTCCTCATACTTGAACAGTAAGTGCTCTTAAGTACTGAGCCATATCCCTTATCCTGAAGAAATAATTTTTTATAAATGAGTTCAATCATCTTATGTATTCAAACCAATTTCATTACTTATTATCATTATTTTTTTATTTAAAAAATTGAACCATATATATGTGTAAGTAATTGTGGTCCCTAAAAGGTGAGAAAGTGATCCTTTTCAGTTTCTTACTTCAGGAAAATGTCACATTTATTTTATTGTCTATTTTCATATGTTTTTACATCTTAAATTCCAGTTTCTATTGTGTATGTCCCTGCTAGCTTCACCCACATGCATGGCAAATGCCACAATTCATTCAAATGTCTGCTAAACCCCAATTTGGGCCAATGAGAAAAAAAGAGAAAAGAAAAACATGGAACATGGAGGTTAAATAACAGAGGTCATGGATAAATTTATAGTAAATAAATTGTTTCAGTGTTTTAAATTTCATTCCTAAAACTCTTAAAAGTCTCAGTGGAGCTTTTTCACGAATGCAGTTTAGATGAATTCTAGCTGATTGCATGTCTGATTTTAAGCATTTAAAATAAATTGATGTGTGTTCTCAAAGCGAAAGTTAAAAAATCTTGAAAAAATGAAAACAATACATACTTATCTAGTGAAATTATGATGAATCCTAGGAAAAGGATGCTGATTGATATAACAGCTATAATCAAGAAGGTGAGCATGCCAATTACTGTTTTTACTTCTGTTGACAGTAAAAAAAAAACCCTAATGATTACTAATTAGCTTCCTGGGACAATAGTTAATTCCAAGAAATTATATGTCCTACTAAGAAAAGCTTCTGCAGCAATGACAAAGTATGCAAAAATATTATAGTATATAATTTTCTCTATTAGCATATAAAAGGCTTTCACAAAAATCTAAATGTATAAACTTAAACTTATTCCCAAATGTTATTGAAAGTAAATTGTGGATCAATTTAATGGTATCATGTTACCAATAAGTATCAACACATTTAAAATTCTTTGCTTGGCATAGTATGGCATGACAAAATATTACAGTTCCATGGATAACAGGGCAATTTAGTGGCCTTCCAAATTATACTGAGTAGGATTATTTATAGTTATACGTCTGCAGAAGATAGTTAAATTTCTTGGTTTTCCACTCACAACATAAAGTCCTGTATGACTACTAACTTGCATGGCCCTATGTTCTCAATTAGGGTTGTCACAATTGGTGGGAAGTCTTTTTTTTTGCCCACGCTGATGCTAAATATCTTAAAATACTTAAGGGATATCTGGTCCCTCAACAGTGTTTGATATTTTTAAGATTAAAAATCATGTTGTGTAAAAGACGAAAGATTTATGTGATCTGAAGAGAAAGCAGAGGAAGGATAGCAGGTCACCAAGAAGAGACTTGATACCCTATGAGCATATACAGGGGGAGGAGGTCCCCCTCAGTCACAGTCATAGGGGAGGGGAGTAAGGGGAAAATGGGAGGGAGGGAGGAATGGGAGGATACAAGGGATGGGATAACCATTGAGATGTAATATGAATAAATTAATTTAAAAAAATCATGTTGTGTGATAGCTAAGCAACAAAAGTGACTTTATGACCTACATTTCAAGCTTGAATAATACAAAGATCACATTATCTGGTAGAAATCTTCTGACAAGACAGAGACTGAAAACACAAGGCAGATAAAATCAATCACAGTCAGGAGTCATATATGAAAACCTTAGTAGGCTCAGCATACAGAATAGTAAAAATTGTTTAGGGGGGCAGGAAATACAAGAAAAACAAAAGTAAGATAATGAGTTACATTGAATGAAGAATGAGTAATATACTCTCCCCTCTTGAATCTTCAAAAGAACAATAACCACTGTGAAGCTCTCTTCACCATACCAAATAAACCAAAATCAAGAGTTTCCCCCTTAAGCCATCAAATACGTTTTTAAATACAGAGTAATGTGTTGTTCAAAAACTTCAGAAATAATTGGTTTAATTTAAAAAAAACTTTTAATTGTCAAAGAATTATTCAATGACAAATCTTTTTTGTTTTTGTTTTTTAAACATTTTTTATCTTTACATATACATTTATATTATTATACATGTATACAATAAACTACCTATAGGAAGAATAACCATGACATAATCAGGAATTATATAAATGTTACATTTTTAGTGTTTTGGCTTTGAATTTGACAGTTTTGAAGAAAATATCTTTCCTATCTTGATGTGTCTAAAATTCTGAATGTAAATTAATCTCCATTACATCTTGTTATTATCAACTTAAAATTAGTTGTATAGGGGTTAAGATATTAAATATGTCTAGATAGCTGTTTTAAGTTGAGAATGACAAAGACAAATCTTAACACTGTTATACTTTAGTAGTTAGAAAAATTCCTTTCAAACACTAAACATATTTATAAAAAGTATTTATTTTAAATTAATATGTTTAATGATTGACAATATATATTCAATGGATATGCCTAAGGATTAGATCAATGTATGCCATTTGCCACTTCAACGTCTCATTATATCTGAATATGGCCTCCTTTGATTATTTTTATTACAAAAACATTAAGACATTAAGTAAACTTGTTGTCTGGATATCTCAGCATAAATTTAGTACTTATAAGATATTAAAATATAAATATAAGTTTGGAAACATATAATACTTATATGTTCAAAATAGCACACCATGTTTTATGGTATGCAGTTACCTTGTCTCATCTGACCATTAGTTTTCTGTGAGGGGACATACTAAGAAACTCTTCCAGGAGTTCCCAAAAATGGCCTGTGAGGATAGAGGTCAGGATAGAAATATATGTCTTCTGGTTTTACTAGTCACATGTTTTCCATGTCAGCAAGTAGCTTTTCAGAATTTATGTTGTCCCATGTGGTTTCTGTTAACTTTCTTGCTTTTGCTGGAATGTCTGGTGATTTGAGGCATATTGATAAGAAAAGATGTTCATGAAATTTGGAAATGTATATAGAAAATTCATTGTTAATATAGAATTCTTCAGGACTAGACAAAATTTGAAAATTTTATGTACTGTTTAAATAACCTTGAGCCTGCTTTCTTGAAAATGTCTAGATGCAAGAGTCTATTTTGTTTCTTAATCAGAATATTTTTATTTATTTTATTTATATTGTAGAAGGAGGTTGAGACAAGGTTTCTATGTGTCGCTCAGGCTGTCCTGGAACTCTGTAGACCAAGCTGTCCTCAAATGCACAGAGATACACGTGCCTCTGCCCCTCCAGTGCTAGGATAAAAGGTCTGCTGCACTACCTACCTGGAATATTTTTTAAGCTTGTATTTTTATTTTCTTTTATGGCATGGATTTTTGTATTGAATGTATGTCTGTATTCCATATGTGTGCCTGGTTCCTATGGAGGTCAGAAGAGGATATTAGATCTCCTAATAGGAGGTGAAGGTAGCTGTGAGGCATTCTGTGTGTGTCAGGAATCAAACCCAGGTACTCTGCAAGAGCAACCAGTGTGCCTAATTGCTGAGCAATCTCTCCAGTCCCCGAATCAGAGCATTTTAATGAATACAGAACTTGATTATGTCATATAATTTGAAACTTTCATTATACTGGGTCCTCTCCAACAGGTAAGCATCCTAGAAACACTGCTACAAAAAGAAAGAGAACATTGAAAATCTTGTTTTCTACCAATTTTCAAGGTTTATAAATACAGGCCAAGTCTTAGAGATTTTGTAATAGTTACAGAGTAATAGTATAAATATCCTTTGAACAATATAACATGGCAGCCTAATTCCTATAAGAGTAGCTTATTTTTCATAAATATATAAAATAAATTTAAACAAAGTATTCTATCACTGCATGTTACCTTTTTTTGAATTTAATATGTGATCTGTTTCTTGAGGGAAAATATTAATATATTTGTCAAATACTGAAAAATAATATGCACTTACTTTAAATTTTTGGTTTCCTTCAATGAGAGTATACTACGAGATTCACCATGTATTAATGATATTATATGAACTTGTGCCTATATATACTGTAAAACCTAATATAATACCAATGTAAATATTGTGCATTAATTTGTAAGGTTATTGTGATTTTTGTTTTAGTATTACTGCTTACAGAAATATTGCTCCAACTAGTCATATTTTGCCCTTCCTTCCATCTTTTCTAGTTTCATTTCAGATGATATGACAATCACAGTGGCAAAAAGTACCTTAGTGGAGAAAGGGATAATTTGGTTTACAATTCCATGTTATAGTCCATTATTTTAGGGGAATCAAGACAAGAACTAAAACCTGCAAATCCACAGTGAAAAGTAGAGAGAGTATAAACTCATTAACCCTTGTTTGCATGTGTGTGTACAGACATCATTATTCTCTCTTGTTTTGTCCAGCATCCCAATGCCTGAAGAATGGTGCTGCCCTCACTGGTTTGATTCTTCTTGTAACAATTACCTTTCAAGACATTCTGTGGTAGGCATTCCCATGCCCAACCTGACCTATTATATAATTTCTCATTAAGATTATTTTCCTAGGTAATTCTTGGTTGTTTCAAATTGACAGCTAATGCTAAGAAATACACCATGCATAACTTCTTACTTACTTACTGAGAAATATGTCATTAAATAAAATGTTTTTTCTCACTATATCAAGTGGAAGAAACAACCCAAATTTTACAATTAGTTGTTGCTCCACAAACAGAACAACTGTAACTTCCTTGTATAGACTACTCTCAGATTGACATTTATATGTTGATATCATTCATCTAACTATTACAATTGAAAAAAACATTTTCAAAAGAAGATTACTTAGGAGAGCAGCAAGATGGTTCAGAGGGAAAACACACTACACAATGAGCTGAGTTTGAAGCTCAAAATTCACATAAATTTGTCAGGAGAGGCTTTTACTCCCTGAAATTGTCCTAACATATATGACCTCCACAAATATGTTAGTGCATATACGCCCACCCTCATCATAATCATACACACAAAATGTGCCAAAGCACATAAAATATTTAACAAATAATCTTCCATCAAGGATGATTTTAAGCAGATTCAAGTTGTTTTTCCATTTTTATTGTTCCATAAAATGAAAGTTGACACAAGCTATCAAAATACAATTACTACTAAAAATCAAAACAAAAACCAACAAAACGTAACAAACCAAACCAGCAACAAGGTAGCCAGAAGGACATGAAAAAAATTGTATCTATAAGCAATAAAAACTGGCATCCTTTAAACAATACTTACGATTCAGTTTAATTGTCCTTCAAATGCGGTTATGTTACTTTTGCTATCAGCACATAGCCAAGAATTACTGAGGAACAACAGAGATTAGTAATTTTAAGCATTTGCTTTGAAGTAATACATGGACAAACGTCGCATTTCTTCTTAGATACTTTGAATATCATACATACCTTCCAAAAAAAGGAAAAATGTGAAAAGAGAAGAAAAAAAGCAAAGCTTGTAATAAACAATATCCATAAAACATTGGCAATTACTTAAGCTGTATGAGTTGTGTGTTCTATATGCTGTTCTCAGTTCTTGTGTCTATTTTGATTGAAATTATGCATCAAAAATAGTTATTTAAGAAAAAAGAAAGCTGAGATTACTTTAGGTTTGGGATTTTTGAGTGTTCTTTATAGTGTCTAACCCTCCATTTCTAATTTACCTGTGTCTACACACTGAAGTACAATAAATTTAGAATCATTTTAACAGAAATATCTCTACAATTCTGTTTCTTTTATTAATGTAGCAGAGACAATTTTACATTAGAAAAATGTAAACATACAGAAATATAATGTATCAGTCTTTGTTTTTTTCTTATCTTTTCTTCTTTTTTTTCAGTTTTTTACACATGGGTGCCATGTTTCCCAGGTAGTTAAATGTGTCTGAGTTATAGGTTATGCCACATCTTAGCTGTGGTGAATTGAATGAAGGTGGCCTCCATAGGTTCATACTTTCCAATGTTTGGTTTTAAGTTAGTAGAGTTGTTTGAGAAGAATCAAGAGGTGTGATCTTGTTGAAAGTGGTATGTCACTATGGGTGGATTTTGAAGTTTCAAAAGCCCATGCCAGGCCCACTATCTTTCTCTACATTTTGCCTACAGAACTAGATGTAAGTTCCCAGATACTGCTCCAGTACCATGTCTGCCTGATGTTATGCTCCTACCAATATGATCATGGACTAACCCTCTGAAGCTGTAAGAAAGCTCCCAAGTAAGTTGCCTGGTCCAGATGAAATGTGTAATCTCTCTCTTATTTTTTTCCTTTTTATCTCTTTTATTCCATATATTGGCCAGAGCCTTAGTAGTGTCTCTGAACCTTTGGGCTTTTTATTTAGTGTGTATCTGAAGCCATTATCCTCTCCGTGTAGTTGTTTTACTGCATGTAGCCAACCTCAATGCCTAACTCAAAATGGCTGGTGTTCTCTCTTTTCTTTTTCCTATTCCCCTTCTCCAGGCAGCTCCTTAGAATTATAACTGGCTGCTGTGAAGCTTTCTTCTAAAATTTAATAAAGCAGTCCAGAAAAGACACCATTAAGGTATGAAAAATAAGAGAAATATGTCATTATTATTCATTAAATGATATATAACCTGATTTCAGTACATTCAGTTAGCTCACTGGTTTCTGGGGAAAATCTTTCTCCTTTTTTCAGTTTCATTTGTCTATTTATAAGGTAAAGATAATAATTCATGTAATCAATATTGCATAAAATATAACATTGATTCGTATATCAGGTATGTTGACACAAGAAAAGTTGAAATAAATATAAAATGTTATATATGCACAAGTAGTTTACATTCTGGTTGAATGGATCTGAGTAAAAATTCAACAAATGAAAAGCATCATTTCATAAGATGAACCATTTACTCCTGGGGAATGTAAGAATCTTCAGGGCTATATTAGAAACTAGAAGTGATAGGATGTTAATAAGAAAAAATTATTAATCAGAAACATATTAAATGTGCACCTTTCTCTATTTACTATCTATTCCCTAAGATAATCAATAAAGACATAGTTTTTGACTTGTATAAAAATATACCATAAGATTTTTTATTAAAAGTTTCAAACTTCAAAATGATGCCATCTTAGACTTTGCCTCTGGTAGCTCTAGTAACTAAAGCAAAACAATTCAGGGTAGCTAGGCTAGTAATGGTAATAATAGTTTCTGATGTGCCCTAGGTAGGATTATAAGAACCTTACCTGGGATTCCAGATACCTATGACTCCTTCCCCTAGGTGCAAGTGGTATTGGGAGATTTCAGATTATATGAGCAGAAAAGGTTAAATAAAAATAGGGCTTATGATTTAGTTTTCATGAAGTCATTAACCATGATGAAATGGGACTAGGCTGTTTCTGAGTTCCTCGCTCTACTGTAAGTAACTCCTCACTCATTATTTGTAAGAGTGTTGAATAAACTCATTGTTCTCACAAAATTGGATTTTAATGAAATTTTACTTAAGTGTGTCTTTGTTGTCCATCTTGGGTGAATAGACAGTACTTTGAGTCTCCTTATGAAAAGTTACATATTATGATCAGTGTCTCTGAGTTATCACTTATTGTGTTAAACAATGGCTTTTCCAGCTGTGCCTTACAGAGAAAGTAGGTTAACAAACAACTGCAATTTGAAGACAGAGTATGTCTGTGCTCCTGGATAAACAGACAAACCTAACACCACACATAGAGCACAAACTAATAAATGACATTTCTTGGAGTGAAAAGAGTACCAGCTTATAATGTTACACTCTACAGTATAAATTCAGACTGTAGAGATATATTAGCATATTAAAATCATATCAGGAAAAAATGTTCCCAAACTTATAAGACACAGCAAAACGAAAAAGGTATAAGGTGTAACTCTTTCACCTAAACCCCAGAAAGTGGCTGGCACCATCTATTGTAATTCTAGTTTCCTCATTTGGAAGAGAATTGTAAAATACATTTCTTGAAAATAATGCCTTGAAAGCTTGCCCTGCAGTGAGTGAGATTCCAAGTAACAGTAAGTGGTATTATGTCTAGACTTCAGAATGTGCTCCAAAAGTAAAAGCATGTATTCATATTAGTTAGTGTCTGTGATTTTAATTTCTTCAGACTACAAGCTAAATTATTTTGAGAAGAAAGGTGGGGAGGGTCGTTACAGAACAAAGGAACAACATAATAAATAAACTGAGCTGAACAGAGGCCAAGGGCAAAGGTTAATGAGGCAATGGTACACACTTGATCAGTCATCCTGAGAAATATGAGTGAATAGGCATCAGCACAGACACTTTATTAAGAGAATTAACAGACATAAGAATCATGAGATAGAAGCCAAATACTTATTTTCTCTTAGGATTAATTTATGTATGAGCAATAGCTTGTCTAACATGCTTTTTCTACTTGTAAGGTGACATTAGGTTGTAAATTTTGACTCACAAATCTTTAGGCTACATAATGCTCTTACTTGGATTAAACAATGCTTCAGAAACAATGGCTACAAGCAAAAGATAATTCCATGAAGACTAAACTAGCATGACAGCATTGCTAAACATAGAACACTGGCCTCATCACAAATTGTCAGATCCTCGTAGACTGAGATGCGGGCAGTAAACAACACATAGTCTGTGGGACCCAAAGGAAAATTACTAGAAGGCTCCAGGCTCTATTAGACAAACAATACGGGTGCCAGATTAACCTGTGCTCAATAAGGTAAGGTGGGACTTTGAAGTCACTTTCAGGCAACAGCACTACAGTTTGCCATATCATCAAACAAAAAAGAAGACAACAGAAGGGCAAATGAACACAACTAGAGTCAGTCGGTTGGCATTCAACAATGGCAACCACATTAGAAGATGAGGTTTCCTTTGATGATTTTATTCTCAAGTTAGTGGCCTATCAATTTAATTTAATTCTTGCCTGCTGGTCCCACTATGGGTTGTTAACACCTCAAATTAATATTTGCTGAGTTTGATAAGTTGTTAAATTGTGTTTATTTTACATCTTTGGTTCCTGGTAGGTTATACAGCATGCTACCAGGCTCGGACAAACTAACTACAATGAAAAAAACCTCAGTGATATTTTCAGTGGATAATTTCTTGAAAAGGATACCTAGAACATTTCAATGACTACAGATTAAGTTATATTTAGCTGTACTCGACTAGAGTTAATTTTAATATTTGCCATGGTACATATTGTAAATTACACTCCTTGTAGGACACCTTGAGTTGAACAATCTTGTGATCAGAAGTGATTAGCCTCGGGGCACTGACCAAGCTTGAGAACTTAGAGGAAATAATCATCTTAATACATTTGAACATTTTTGGGAGTACAATTGTGTGCTAATTCATGTGACACAAAAAGCTGTGTCTTCATTGTTATCCAATTCAATGCCATCATCAAAATGTACCAGCTTGTCCTCCTGAAAATCGGTTGTTAATCAGGTTTGTTTTTCTAATTAAAATTACAGATTATTTAACATGAAAAAGATTTGAACAAAGCTAAAACCCAAAGTAAACAACATAGTCAAAGCTTTTTCAGGGTGTTACAGCAAACAATAATGTTGAATTCTATAGTCCTTATTTTGAAAATAGCAGGAAACTCATTGGCTCATTGGCAATATAAGATAAAAGAATACCATTTCTCAGGGTGGACATTGTAGCTCATATCTTTAACCCCACCACTGGGAGGCAAATTGGTCTACGTAGCAAGTTCATGGCCATCCAAGGCTATATAGTGAATTCCTTTCTTTCTTTCTTTCTTTTTTTTTTTTTCATTTGTTAGGTCATTTGTTAGGTCAGATTTGCTGCCTATTTCAGGCCTCAAGAATATCATAACTTGGATAATTTACTCTTTCCAGATAAAATGCATTCTAGCATGTATATTCATTCTTTGAGCAAGAACAGATAAGCTTCAGCCGAATCATAGCATTGGCCTGTCTAGTATTGCACTCTGCCTCTAAGACAATGCTGGAGTTTGAACTCTTTGGGGAAGGGGAATCTCGCCTTCCCACAGCCCATTTAACAAAGCAATACATATCACTGCAGGCCCTCAACTGACTAACCACCCCAGGCTGTTGGTTAATGCTCTTTCCATCAGCTTTGCTGGCCCTCGTTATGGCACTGACATAACCTCACTGTTCCCTAGCAACGGAAAGAGAGTCCAGCACACCCACATTTTTTGATCCTATTCTGGAGATCTAGAACTCTAACTGTGAATAAAAAGAAAAAGAAAAAAAAGAAGAGTCTGTGAATTCCTTTCTAAAGGAGAAAAATAATTTCACCTTTGAAGCCTAGTTGAATAATACAAGTGAATCTTAGAAATATTAGACTAAAGTAGAATAAGCTGTCTCATTTGTCACTGAAATAAGCAGACAGGGCAAAATAGAAGAAGGGATCTGTTTGGGAGAGGCAGATGAGTTGTCTGAGACTTGAGAAAAAGCAAATGGTGTCTTTAAGATATTATTAGCACTAATATGGTTGTTGGGAGTCTATCCAAAGAACGCAAAATATTATAAGAGCTGCTTTTCAATTGCAGGGATCATGAATACTCAAGTTAGAGATGAAGAAATGAGCTGTATTAAGAGTGCATTTTCAGAGACAGTTCATTTAAAGAACTGAAGATATTACAGAGCTTTTATAAAAGCAGAAAAAAAAATCCAGGTGTCTTAAGCACTATTTTAGAACTGGTGAAAAGAAAATCAACTGTTCATAATTTCAACAAATACTTATTAGAGCCTTCTGTGGACAATACATTCTTCTCAGTACAGGAGAACTGTAAGGAAACAGAAGAAAGTCTGCAGACAGAAGTAATAAGGACAGTAGAATATTGTAGACCCCATCAAGAAAACAAAGAAAAGTAAGAGATTCTCAAGAGCAGTCTTTTATAAAGGCTGGGTTTGACAACTCCTTCGTGATTAGCCACCACTGTCCTATTATTGGCAAGTTCTCTCATCACTAGCCTTGGGTGAAGAGAATTCATGCATAGAGAAAGAAAGTTCAAAGGAACTTAAACAGATCAGGGATATGATGGAAATCTTTGATGAGCAGGAAAAAGGTTACTATATATGCAAGTAGATGAATTGAGAACAGAAATCAAGGAAAGTAGAAAAAAGAAAAAGAGAATTTTAGAGGCATGGATTGCTTATGATAATTTTGGTTTGGTGTGGACATTGCAGTTGAAAGTCTCTAATAATTTATAAACAGAAGACAATATTATATAATCTATGCTAGGATTTACTGTGAGTTTGATGCTACAACTGCTGAAAGCATAGTGCTGAGGTTAAAAAGAAGAAAGTTGGCATGTTAGGAGAAAATAGTTGAGATGTAATTGGTACTTGGATAGGTTTCAGGAGGCAGTACAGAAGAGAAACTAAGTAGTAAATGTGTTTTCAAGGTAAAGTCTTCGAAATGTGAGATACAAAGTCAAGTAGGAATTAAGGATAAGTATAAAGTTTAGACTGGATCAATTGCAGTACACAAATTGCCATTTACTGTGATGGGAAGATGGCTAGATTAGCAACCAGATGCTCCTATAGATGGACAGATCAGGAGTTTGGTTTATTTATGATAAACTGGATATAGCTCATGGACATTAAAGCAGAGTTATTTAGTAAAGAGCCGGATATGAGAGTCTGGGATGTAGCAATGACATCAGGACCAGAGATATAAATTTGGGAGTCATTAGCATTGCAGAGAATATTTAAAGCCATGGATTAGATGAGATCACTGTGGAATGAGGGGCCCAGTTTGGGCTTGAACATCCCTCCATTTAAATGCTGACAAAGACACAGACAAATCAGAGAAATAGCAGGCATTTTTGCTCAGCTGCTACACTGCAATGCCAGGCAGCTGTGATGCCCCTGGGTAAATACTCAAAGTAGCTAGTACTTACAATTAAAAAAAATACTAGAATCAATCTTTCTGACAACAGTTGAATGCACAGCAAGGCAGCATTTCATATAAGTGAAAATAATGCCTGTATTATCTGGTACATAACACCAGCCTTCATCACACCAGCCAAAACCACACTGATGCTTCATCAGCTTCATTTCTCTTCACTGAACAGCTAGACTAGAGGTCAAAAGAGAAAAGACACCAAGGCCTGAGTAGGATTCCCAAAATCATTCTGCTACCTGAATGTCTAGCAGTGTGTTCACGCAAGCCTACAAAATAACAGACACCTGTAATGTGGCTCTTGCTTCCAACCCCTGGCTACCTCTGCTGCAAAATTTATAATTTTGCAATAGAGTGCATAAATGTTAGCTTGTTGAATTGCCTTTAAGGGGGAGCTTTGACAACAAGAACAAGTAGCTAAACAGGTATGCTATGTTATGTTGGAGCTAACATAAATGAAATCAGCTTGTTTTTCTGTTCATCAATAAGAACTTTTGACCTGCTTCATGCTGTCAAATCAGCAAGTGTTCCTCAATACTGTTCCTGCATCTTCTAACTACAAAAGCCTCAAAACCATGCAGGGATTGTGTATTACAACCTATGACTGATTTTTTAAGAAAAAATTCTGAAAGTCAGGGCTATCATAATCACTTCTGCTATATGTGTGTTTGAAAGCATACCTGAAAGCAACACTTTCAAGTGCCAAATTATATAAAATCTAATTGTAAAACCATCACAGAGTGCAGAGTCCAGCAACCAGGGGTCAGCTTATTGACAAAATTTTTAAATAAAGAAAAGAAAATAACACTTTATTCTCACAAATGAATGTTGGATAATAATTTTGGCGGAGATTTGCAGCTCAGCATATCTACCTAAATCTGAAAAAGCCAAAAATACTGCAAATAATCAAAATATTGTTTTAAATTTGAAAACTATTATTAAGCACTTCATTTCATTTTCATGAGTAAAACTATCCTTTTTATATAGGTAGCAGATAAAAGAGAGTTTTTTCAAACGGTAGCCTTAAAACTCCAATTTAGCATCTTGTGTATATATGAACAAGTAGATTTGCTATGCCTTCTTACTAAAAATTCACTTGGTAAAATATAAAACAGCACATTAAATTCATACTGGGGCCAAATAAACTCACACATGTGCCTATATAGCTACCATATGCATTTGCAAAAAGACTAATTTGAGAGTTGGGCATTGTTCAACTGAAAAAAAACTGTTAGCTGCAAAAATAATAGCATATGTTTTATTTATGAGAGTGGAAAAACTGAAGCCATGAAACAAGAAATAATAATAAAAAATCCTCCAAACAAATGACATATTGTCTTCAAGCTTTGCTTAATAACTAGATTCTAAATGAGCAGAAGGTAGTGGAAGTGCTGTTATCAACTCACCAGATATTCAAAAATGTTAATTGCTGTTGACAGGCAGAAGTTAACGTTACTAGAGTGGCAAATAGAGCTGACATGACACAACAAAGTTATAGAAAAAGACCACAGTTCATTCAACAGTCTAGAAGTAAGCATTAGTACACAGAATATTTATGAGTGTATAAATTGGAAGAGGGCCTTTTGACCAGCAAGCTAGACTAGATTTGGTTTGCTAATTAGAGTCTGGAACATCTTCAATATACAACAAGTATGAAAACATAAAGCACTATCATTTTATTTTGACTGCATATGTATTCCAAAAGCATATTTGGTGAAAACAAAAGCATAGAAAATTTAACAGTTCTCTAAATTTCCCTTAAAAGAGGCATATGTGTATTAATTACTTTTTGATGTAATAAAATATCATGACCAAAGGATACTGAAGAAAATGTTTGTGTGGAACATCCTTTAATGGCAGGGAAGGCATGGCAACAGGCAGCTACAGCAGAAAGCTGAGAGATCATATGTTAACCACATAAAAGAAACAGAGAAAACCAACTGAAAGTTGGGCAAGTCCTTAAATGACAAAATGTCACTGCAAATGACCCACTTCCACTATTAAGGATCCCATCCTAAGAGCTCCATATCCTCCCCAAGTAGTGCCACTAACTGGGGACTGTGTATTTTAATCATGAGCCTCTGGGGAAACATTGCTCATTCTAAACATCACATAATTGTTTCTGTGTAAGACATCCTCTTCTATGGAGTGACCTTAATAAAGTCATATTAGGTGCTTACTATGCACTAGATATCTGGTCCACTATTATATAGAAATACAAAAGGGAATATGACACTTCTTTCAATTAGTATTTTTAACTTAAGCAAAATAACATAACCTTTACATCAGAGCTAAAATGGAAGAGGAGCAAAGAAGAGACACAAGGATTATTTTGTACATGTGTAGAAATTTTGATTAAAATTTCAGGAAATAAAAAACATCAAACATAAAAAGATAAGATTTTAAATACCCATGTATCTCCCCAAATTGAGATATGTCAACTTAAAAATTGGCCATATTTCTTTAAAACTATTTTATAAAGAAGTAGCACAATACTATTAGAACAAAGCTCTTTAATCCATATTCAGATCATCCATTCCAAGATGATATTATATATTATTTTGTCATAATAGCAAGCAGAAATAAATTTTTTATTCCATCATTTATCTCCTAAATAATTGTATGATTTAAAATAAAAGAGTTTACCATTATAATGTGGTTAATTTTAGTTGTGTGTATTTATGACTTCATTTGTTGTCTATGCTATGGCATTTTAAATTTGGTACTCAAAAGACTAGTGGATGATATGTATGGAGAAACTACTTATCAAGTGAACAATTCTGTAAAAGCCAGAAATATGTCAAGTTTATTCAAGACTCTGAAGACTTGGTTTTGTGAGACATTATTCTGATTAGTGTATCATTATTTATTCAGTTCTTCATTGAAACATGTTTTACTCATTCAGCTTTCTATTTTGTTTAGTTTTCTATTTTCTTTACTACTGCTATATTCCTCTCTATACATTTTCCTTTTAATTATGTAAGGAAATCAGTGTGATCCTGATATCTTGTTCTTAGTGCTTTCTGGTTAGTTTACACACTGAGTTTACCAGGACTTTGCTGTACAAGCAAACTTCCTATATTTGAGAACTTTATTCTTCATTATAAACTGATTGTTAATCTAAGTGTATACAGAAATATAAGTAGAAAATAGTATATTTCTTTCACAAATTGTTATTTGACATTTCTGAAGTGTTGCTTTTGAAGATATCAATGGTATTTTAACAGCACATTTGCACTTGTTCCTCTAATTTATTTTAGAAAGCTTTTAGACACTTAACTATCATTCTCCAATTCCTTGAGAATACAATCAACATGTGTCACCATAATTTACTTTGCTGATCAGTTTTTGAATCCTAAAAATATCGAAAACTATAATAATTACTAATTAAAGAGAATTCTTTGCATTGTTTATTTGAAAAGTTCCCATCTTTATCTTTATATTTTTTACCTCTTTAAAATTCCTTTTAACTACATCTCCTGTATCAATTACCTTCTGAAACAAATTCTAATCTCTTTGACAATTTGTTTTTACTTCTGTGAGATTTGTGGTATGGTTTTTGCCATTGTTACACTTTTATTGCTGTGATAAGACAGTAGGGGCAATGCAACTTATGAAAGAGAAAGTTATTGGTGCTTACATTTTCAGAGGGTGGGTTCAGGACCATCATGGTGGGGAAAACAGTACAGGAAGAAAAGACTTGGAGCTGGAGCAGTAGACATCTTGATCGCAATTAGGAGACATGGAGAGCTAACTAGGAATGCCTTGGGCTTTTGAAACCTCAAAGCACCGACCCACATTGACACACATCTTCCAACAATACTATACTTCCAATCATTTCCTAACAATTCTACTCCTTGGGAACCAACTACTCAAACAAAATTGTCTGTGGGAGGTTATTCTCATTTAAACAACCACAGATTTTTAAGCTCTCTAGTATTCTTATTAACGCTGTGAATGCTCATATTTACACACCCTGTTAGAAAATAGTTTTAAATTTAGTCAAGCACAGTCATTTTTGAAGCTTTTAATTTCCTGAGTAATCTTTGTTTTGTTGTTCTCTTTACCTCTCCTTGCTAGCATCTTAAAAAAATGTTGTTTTTCATATCCTATATAAGTACAGTATCACAAAGTTGAATAAATCTTTAAATAAATAGTATAATTGCCAGATGGCATTTAGAGTGTGCGATAGGAAAGTACCAATCTTTTCAATTGGAAAGACCATTATTGCACCACCAACATCATAGACACCAAAAAGCAGTAATTTCTTGAGCTTGGGAGTTTGCTGTAGAGAATAATCTTCCAGTCTTATGAATCAGCTTAAAGGTCAGTGAACCAGCACATGAGCAAAATGTGGTGGTAGTTTGAATGTGCACAATTTTAACTATAGACTGATTCATACTTCTTTTTTTATGTATAATGACTCACATTCTCTCTCAATTCTTTATGTCTAACAGTTTCAGAAAGCCATTGATTTTCTATCTTTTATCTACCCATGTATTTTCCTTTTTAAGTAATGCTGTAAATATCTTTTTTTTCTGTTGTACAGGGTGATTATACTACTTCAATATTCAAGATAGAGATTATAATTTGGTTCTTTGACTTCTTTTATATTTTTTTGAATTTTTGAATTTTTTGAGACTATACTATAATCATATAATTCCATCATTACCTTTTCTCCCTCCAAACTCTCTTGTATACATTTCTTGCTAACTTTTGTCTTTTAACTATTGTTACTAATTTAAGTCCCATCCTTCATCTATAGATGCAAATTCACCTATTTAATTCAAATTTTACAATTTCTTGGAATTTCTATTTACAACAAAATTTATATAATGGATTTGTCTATAACAGAACTACTCACATGCCATCTTTCAAAAATTTGAAGATTTTGTCTGATTTATAATATTTTCATAATATTATTTATAAAATATTGTTGGGTTTCTATTTCTGTGATTCATATTGTCTTTGAAGAAGGAGACCTATAGTGAATTTAATGGTACCCAAACTAAATAAAATGTTACCTCCAAACCTGTGACTGTGGCTCTACTGGGGAAAAGGTGCTGATAGAGACGTAATTAAGTTACACAAAAGAATCTCAACGATCAATGTGGTCCCTAGTTTAATAGTTAGTGTCCTTATCAAAGAGAAGAAACACAAAGGAATAATGTGAAGAAGGAAGCAGAGATTGGAGTGGTGTGTCTGATAGTCCATGAATACCAAGACAACTGGAAAACACCAGAAAATACTAGATTCACTCAAAGCCTCTCTAAAGAAAATAAAACCTATATAACATATTAATTTCATATTTCTTGAATTTATCCATACTAGAGAATTAATTGCAGTTATTTCATGCCATCCACTTGGTGTTAATTTGTTGCAACAACACTAGGAAACTTGCACTAACAAAAACAATCAGTGAGGTCAGTTTATTGTATTTAACCTCAAAACTTTTCAAACATTTTAATTTCTTATTAAAAGAGACCACACACACATATTGGTGAACTGTTATAATTGATCATAAACTAATACTCAGAAACAGATAAGTAAATATAATATATTATATTGACAATCTAAAATCATTTCCAAGGTTCTTTTAAATTATTTGTCACCCCCAAATAAAAGGTAATTTCTACCCTGATTTCTAATTTTACTAATTAATATTACTGTTTTTGAAATTTACATAAAGGAAACATATTTTTTCTGGCTTTATCCAAATAATATTATGTCCATGATATTCACTAATACTATCAATGTCCATAATGAAAGTTTACTCAATTCTGGACTTCTGTTAATCTGATTTTATTACTTATTCTTTCCAGTATTTATTGATCTTAGGAGTTTTCAGTTTGTGGCTATGACAAACAGCATGCATTTCTATAAATATTCTTAGAAATGTCTCATCTGTTTCTCTAGATATATCAGAGAAGAAAAAGGATGAGTGATGTATGTTCAGTTTTATCACTGAAAAGTAATTTAAGAAACAATTTTACTTATGCACAATGCCATTTTCAGCACAGGAGAATATGCATGAAGATTTAGGAATTCTGCTGGTGCAATTATTATGAATGGGCATTGTATCACAACCAACTATTTATAGAAGATATTGACAGACATGAAATCATCATTGGCTTGCATATTCATTATATTGTATTACCAGTAAAAGTTTTGAAAAGGCTGAAAAAGAATATGACCCTTATCTACTCGTAAAACTCTCACCCACATAAAGGTTAAAGTGAGCAAATAATGTCTAAAATATTGATGGCCTAAAAATAATTATATTATAGTTCCTTTGAATCTCAGCATTACCAAGGTAATCATATTTTTATGGTTATATAACAAAATAATTTTATTTTACATTTTAAAACTACATAAATAAAATAAGAATGTGTACATTTTGAAGACAACTCAGTGAAATAACAGTTTACAAAAATTACAAACAAGTCTCATCTGTAGTACCTATAACCTCTTCCTCTGTAGCCTGTCAAGGCCGTCCTGCCAGGGGTAAGTGCTCTAAGTTCCGTGGCCAGAGTGCATGTCTGAAGTAGTCCCTACTCTCCACATATTGGGATCCACTAGGAGACTGTGCTGCTACATCCAAGTAGAGGGTCTATGTCCACATCTTACATGGTAGTTGGTTGATGTTTCAGTCTCTGTGTTGCAGTGTAGTTATCCTGCATTGTGTAGTTAATATCCATTTATGAGTAAGTACATACCATGCCTGTCTTTCTGGGTCTGGGTTACTTCACTCAGGATGATCTTTTCTAGTTCTATCCATTTGCCTGCAAATTTCAATATCTCTTTGTTTTTAATAGCTGAATAGTATTCCATTGTGTAAATGTACCACAGTTTCTTAATCCATTCTTCAGTTGAGAGGCATCTAGGTTGTTTCCAGATTCTGGAGTTAAGATGTTTTTATGTCTAGATAGATGTTTTAAGTTGATAATGACAAAATGCAATGAAAATTTTGATTTACATTCAGAATTTTAGATGCACCAAAATAGAAAAGATGTTTTCTTCAAGATTGTCAAATACAAATAGTCAAAATACTAAGAATGTAACATTTATATAATTCCTGATTATTCCACAGCTCTTCTTGCTAGAGGTAGTCTATTGTATATATGTGTAATAATATCAATATATATATATATATATAAATAAAAAATGTTTAATGAAAAACACAGAGACTAACAAATTGCATTATAGAAGACCATATATACTATAATACTACTTTGAAGAAAATGAAATTATTTTGTAGGAATCAAAAAAAATTGCAAACAAGAGATTGTGGTGTATTTTAGTAGTAGTATATTTGTTTAGCATAAATGAGGCCTTGCATTCAATCTCTAAGGACACTAGAAAAATACAACAAAAAATACATGTGTCTTATCCTTAATTTTTGGAGAAATTTCATAAACTTGAGGCACAAGTATGAGACTCTAAAGAGAAGAATCTTAGAGCTCATATAAATACATAGTCAAAGTAAAATTAGAAAGAGGTTTTTTTTCTTTTGGTGACATTAATTAGCACCTAGAGTTTCAGCTGACAATGATTGGAGTGTCTTGGAAAAATCAAGTGCAGGGCTATCTGAACCTCAGAAGTTACTTTTTGTCCTTTGTATGTTTTAATTTTATACTAAACAATGCTCAAATGGAATTTTAAGGTTTTATGTAATTTAATGAGCTATAATCACATTGAACTATTTTAACTGAATATCACTGACGTATGTAATATTTTGCATATAGATATAAAAAGACATTGAAGACAAATATAACAGTCCCATGTATTAGGTAAAGGTCACAATTTAATGTTTCCACTCACTTGCATTATATTTCTGTTACTATGCAGACACTGACAATGGGAGCAGCTTTTTAATGGGTAACTACCTGCTACTAAACTATTAAATAAATACAATGTACTCTTAACATTTTAAAAGCCAAAGTGTAAATTGGTGGCTAAATATTAAAGCAGAAAAGGTAAGTATATCCAGCCTTAATTTCATATGGTCAAACCTTCATCTCTAAAATGATGATAAATAGTAGGAGACCGGGGTTGTCAATAGTGATTAGGTCATGCAATTGATATCCTTATAAAAGAAAATCCTGAAACTAGGCATTATAATGGGTGCACACTTGTAGCCCTGCCCCTCTAAATGATTATAATACTTGAAGTTCTAGCTACA
>OU015760.1:38114267-38157618 GCA_907169655.1 Acomys percivali
GTGTGTGTGTGTGTGTGTGTGTGTGTGTGTGTGTGTGTGTGTGTGTGCCTCCTTCTAGTGAATCAGACCGAAGGTCTTAGCTACTGCTCCAGTAGAATGCCTGCCTATCTGCTACCATGCTTTCCACCATGAAGGTATATTTCTTTCTACTTCTGTAAATTAACTTGATCATAGTGCTTTCTCATAGTAGAAAATGTACTAACACAGTAAATTTGTGCAGCGTATTTAGATCCTGTGTGAAAAAGGAAAGAGAGATTATGGAAATACTTTGTCTCTTATGCCATATGGGGTTAGAATGAAAATATACTCTGTGTAAGTAAAAGTAGAGCATACCTTAATGCTCTAGTCCCTTTGCTCTTGTATTGTTCTACCTCCAGAGCTGTATGCAATCAATTTTTGTTGTTCATAAACAAATTAGTTTGTGGTATATTTATAGAAGTCTAAGAGGACTAATACTATTATTTACATATATTAAAATATTCTAGAATTAAAAGGGTGGAAAAGGTCTCAATATATTCAATGAGTTGAGTCAGCATGACATAAAACATGGTTGAATGGATATACACGATACATTCAATCTCAGGCCACTGAGAGGGAAAAGAAATAAATTATTTTCTGATAAACAGTAAAGCTATAAGAGGTCAACCTTGTCCAAAAGTGAGGGTTTACAGGAAACCAAGCCACCAGAGACTATAAATACTACAAAAACAATTCATCATGAGGGACTAACAGGTCTTGAGGTAGAGCTGGGTAGTACACTTCTCTCACATTCCCATGGCTCTGGGTTCCATTCCCAGACATACACAAAGGATCAGGGATGAAGACAGCTCAATTTGTAAATGCTTGCTTTGCAAACATTAGAATTTGAGTTCAGAATCCAGAAACCCTGTAAAAAAATCAGGCATAATAGCAAATGCTTGCAATCTTAGTACTGGAAATGCTAGAGATTGCTGTTCAGTGAACCTAACCTACTTGGTGAATTCCTGGCCAATGAATGAGAGGCTTTGTCTCAACACACACACACACACACACACACACACACACACACACACACACACTCCTCATTCCCCCTCTTACAAAGTACTTACACATACAAATATGCATACACATGTACATGCATGTGAACAAAGGGAAAATGTAACTAATATATAATAACTATAATAACCTAGAAGTTATGATGATAGAATAGGACAATAATGAAATTCTTTACAAGATTACTTATTAAGCTGTATACTCTATAAATTCAAGTTCCATTTCCCAAATACATTACATATTACTCTCTAGCAAAGCTTCAAAATTTTGATGCTGGTTCTTCAACCCATGAAAGAAAGCTATTTACATCATCTTAAAGAATGCATTCAGGTTGAAGACCAAGTAGCTTAGTTTTACAATGAAGTTTAGTTATTTAGGGGCTAAGATGTTTTTAGTTCTAGATAGATGTTTTAAGTTGATAATGACAAGATGCGATGGAGATTGATTTACATTCAGAATTTTAGACTCACCAAGATAGAAAAGATGTTTTCCTAGAGGCTGTCAAATATAAATAGCCAAAACACTAAGTATGCAATGTTTATATAATTCCTGATTGTGTCATGGTTATTCTTGCTTTAGGTAGTTTATTATATATATATGAAATAATATAAATGTACATGTAAAAAATAAAATAAAATAAGAAATGATTATAAAAAAGAATGCATACAGAGTTTGTAATTATGTATGTCACATTACTATTTCACAAAACTTCTGCTATATGTTCTCTGAAAACTAATATATTTTCTCTGGCTTGTGGTTATTGATCCAAATGGGAGCTGTCAGCTATTCATTCATTCTGTTGACATGGGCCTCAACCCTACGAAGTTAAAGACGAGCTGGGTCACCTTTCAGGGATCTGGGAAGCAGACTATCTTCTCTTAATTCAAACCAGAAGTAGTAACTTAATGAATTATGTCTTTACCTTAGCAGGTAACCTTATCTAGGAACCAAATGCTCTTCTTTTGGAATAACAGACCTTTAATTTTTTTCTTTTTTTCAAGTTGTCCTTTACTGCTTTAATACAGAAAATCAACTATATTTTCCCTTTGGTAACTAAGGTATCACATTGGGTTACTGTATAAAGAAAGTTGTAGGTACAGTAGTCGAGAGAGTTTGTCTTTAAATACACAATTGATTAAGATATGTTAAGATAGCTTCAAAAACTAAAAGAAGAGAAACACACACACAACCCCCCCACACACACAGAGACACACACACACAAAACCATCACCACCATCAAAATAACAGGAAGTAGCAATCATAGATCATTAATAATATCTCTCAACATCAATGAACTCAATTCCCTATTAAAAAACACTGGATAACAGAATGGATATGTAAATAGGACCCATCATTCTACTGCACGTAGGATATACCTCAGCAACAAAGAGAGACATTACATCAGAGTAAAGAGCTGTAAAAAAAGTTTTCTCAAGCAAGCAGACCCAAGAAGCAAGCTGGAGTAGCTATTCTAATACTGAATACAATAGACTTTCAATCGAAATTAACTGACGTACACTTCATACTCATCAAAGGGAAAGTTCTCTAAGATGAGGGAGAGGGGGTACTGCTGCTGAACCTCTGACATGCACTCAAGTGCCCATGATATGGTCACTGCCCCTTGGCAGGACGACCTAGTGGCCACACAGTGGAAGGGGATGAAAGCTATCCTGATAAGACTTAATAGGCTGTTGCCAAAGCTCTATGGGAGGGGAATGGGTAGAAGAGTAGTGAGATAAGAGAAAGGAGTTAACAATCAGAATGTAATGGGAAAAATTATAATAAATATACATTTAAAAATCCGGGCAGGGGAGGGGGTTGCAGCCTAGACTGATACACCAACCAAGGACAATGCACGGTGAGGACTTACACAGTCTGTTGAGAGGTAGTTCATAGGGGCCCTATTTTTAATTTTTTAATTTTATTTGGGCCCATACAAAGGGATTATTTGTCCCAAATCAGCAGGAAGAAATTTTAAGACAATGATACCCCATTTCCATTAAAGGGATTGGGTAGGTTTTGGTTGCTTTCTTGGGCTATAGTGGGTTATTTTTAATGGGAATTAGTTAAAAGTTATTAATGATCTAATTTAGAAAGAAGACAAACTTGGACTCAAGGATCTCTCTCCTTTCCTTTATCTTTTATGCTTAGGTTTGGGGATAGGGGCTGGATAGAAAGAAGGGGAATATAGAAATATATAGGGTGAAAAGACAAAAAATAGATTAATGAATCTAGTCTTCAAGTTAATGCTTTAATTGTTGCTCACAAAGTTATTTTTCATTCACTGGTATAAAATTTTGAATATAGATGCAAAATAAGTTTAATTTTAGATACATTGGTATAGAATTCAAGTTTAAGATTATTCTTCACATACACAGACACACACACACACACACACACACACACACACACACACACACATATATATATTCTACTCTAAAATGAGGTATTCTACCCATACAACTCAAGTAGAATACAAGGTTTACTTCCAATTATTTGAAAGTGCTATTGCACTCTGTTTAGGATAAGTAATACAAGGTAATTGTTAGTTGATCAAATCAAAGTCATGTCAATTACCAGTCTGTTTTTATCACAAGAAAATATATCCTATGTTTAACAAACATAAAAGATTCTATAGACAGATAAGCTAAAATAGATAAGGTCTTCAAAAGCTTCAGAGACCTACAGAATATGGCATTTAAAGATGTTTTTATTGTTTTAAAGATTCTTTGAAAATAAGACAGGTTAACTCCTGGCAACACCCAGCCTACCTCAAAGAAGATGATGAGCATCAAAGAACCTCCTTTGGTTTCACATGTGGCACAACAATCACTGGGCAGAATGTCCTTACTTCTGCCACAGACAAAATTCTGCCTAAAAATAGGCAAGTTTGGGTACAGGCAGAATCGACAGCCAAACTCTGCCAAGACAGGGTAAGCAAGCCCTCAATAGTTCCTGCCTCTTAAATATATCTGTCAGATATATTGGGGCAGAAGGCTGAAGATGATGCTCCAATGTTATAGAGAGTTTCTGGTGACTGCTCTGGCAACAAACTGTCTCTGTCATCTTCTCATTTGCGAAGCTGCTAACATGCACTCCCTGTATACTCAGGTAATCAATTTTATTCCTTCTCAAGTCTCTGATGCGTTGAAGACCAGATAGTTTAATTTTACAGTTAAGCTTAGATGTTTAGGGGTTAAAATATTTTTTGGTCTATATAGATGTTTTAAGTTATAATGAGGAGATATGATAGATATGTAACATATATATGTATATATATATATATTCCTGATTGTTTCATGGTTCTTCCTGCTGTATATAGTTTCTTATATATATATATATATATATGTTATAATATAAGTGTATAGTTAAAAAATTTAATGTAATAATTGAAAAAAAGAAATTTTAAGAGCAGTATCATAGAAGAACATTGTCAACTGTTAAATCATTAAAGTTTTTTGTTTTGCTTAAAAAAAATAAGAGGATATAAATCTAGAGCCAATAGGAAGTTGTTACATTGTATAAAAGTCTCAATGAATTAATACAACTATTGCATTTTCAAAAAAAGAGGAAAAGTAATTGTACCCATGGCCATTAACTGATTCCAACATTTACTTACTTCTCATTGTATGTCTTAAATAATGTAAAAAGCTCATTACTATTACATTTACTGAAAACACATGTATTGAGCACATTCTTCTGAGAATGTGAGTAAATAAAAATGTTAGCAACAGTGATAATACAATACATTCAACAATGTAAAAATCCAAGAGTAGAGAAAGAAAATAAATTATAACAGACTGAAAATATCTTAATGGAGGTATGACAGAACATGATGAGAGCTTAGAGGAGTTCTTCTATATTGTCCATGTATCACATCCATAAGAATACTTTTTTTGTTTGTTTGTTTTTCAAGACAAGGTTTTTTTTTTGTGTGTGTGTGTGTGTGTGTGTGTGTGTGTGTGTGTGTGTGTATGTGTGTGTGTAGGCTTGGTTGTCCTGGACTTACTTTGTAGACCACAATGGCCTCGAATTCACAGAGATCCATTTGCCTCTTCCTCCCCTAGTGCTTGGATTAAAGGTGTGCACCAAAATGCCTAGCTACAAATTTGTTCTTAAGTTTTATTATTTCTTCTAGGTGCATAATGACAGCGGGATTCTTAAACTCAGTTGTTTAACTTTTAAAACTCATTCCACTGACTATATTCTGAGGAAAAATGAAGGTTTACTGTCAGGGATACACTATGTTTCTGATAATTGATAGTTCATCATCAGCATAATGTATTCATCCACACATTGATATAACCCCAGAAAACACAAATTAAGAAAACAGTGGGTTGTTTTGTGGAAACTCAATTTAGTGACTGTGTGTTATTTTGTGAATTAGCTAAAAGAAACTTTACTCTATGTGTAAACTATTGGTAACAATAGCTAAAATCAAGTTTCTCAACAAACACCTTCTTTAACAACATCAAAAACAACAAAAAATCCTTTCCAAGGAAGCATTCTGACTCAAAAATTAAGAAAGGAACTTTTATCAGTATTACTTCAGGAGATGAGCCACACTGTGGTTACAGAACCATTTTGTTCCCTAGAAAGACAATGAATGGAGCTGTACCATGGAAACAAAGTGCACCATTCTACTTGTACCCAGATAAATAGTTCATGCATCACTCAGAAACCTTGAAATTTCCGAAAAGTGTATTTTTTTCCTTTTTTCATCCTTGACACTTAAAAAATGGCTGAAATTTAACAAAAGACTACTTTATACTGTTCTTCTAAGTGAATATCACCAAGTTCAGTGCTTTCTCATCTTAACTCTGGATAGAAATGAACAGTTCGTGTCTTTAGGCACATGCACCTGTGTCAGACCCCCATTTAGGAGAAATAGAATGACAATAGTCTGGAAAAACATACAAGACATCTCCTCAATCACACTATGCTAAATAGGACTTTAATAAATTTTTTGGCAACCCATTGTGAAATACATGGTCCTGCAATGAAATTATTTTTCATACTGCTTACTAAAAGTTTGATGAATAAATTAATAGTCAAAATACTATTGTATATAGTACATGCCTTTCTAGAATAAAGGTAACTGAAAAAGGTGTAATTGATTTGAAACATTAATATGAAGCACAAACCCAAATGTCCATCCACATGAAAGCTAAACATGGTATCAGAAAACAGAAATAATTAAACTAATTAACAAACAACTTTCTAGTAAAAAAGAAGTTTCGATATAACCTTTATTGAACTGGTTTGAATTAGCCATAAGATATGCTTGTATATTGCTTTCTGTAACTGTCTTCCTGTCTCTTTCCTTTCTTCTTAGAAATTTTCACATTTTAAAATTACTTTCTAATTTTTTTAAATTTTTTTTTATTTATTTTATTAATTTATTCTTGTTACATCTCTATGGTTATCCCATCCCTTGTATCCTCCCATTCTCCCCTCCCTCCCATATTTCCCTTATTCCCCTCCCCTATGACTGTTCCTGAGAGGGATTACCTCCCCCTGTATATGCTCATAGGGTATAAGTCTCTTCTCAGTGACCTGCTGTCCTTCCTCTGAATGCCACTAGGTCTCCCCTTCCAGGGGACATAGTCAAATGTGAGGCACCAGAGTACTTGAGAAAGTCATATCCCTCTCTCCACTCAAGTGTGGAGACTGTCCTGTCCATGGGCTAGATCAGGGTAGGGGTTTAAAGTTTACCTCCTGTATTGTCCTTGGCTAGTGCCTTAGTTTGAGCCAAATCTGCCTATCATAATGTTCTACTTGTAGGTTTCTAGGACCCACTGGATCCTTCTACATTGCTATTCTCACATGGTTTTCTCATCTAGAGTCCCGTTTATTAATATATATCTATAATAGACTAAACATTCATCTTTACACATTCACTGTTGTCTACTTAACACTATTTTTTGGATCATAAAAGTCACACAAAAATATTCAAAAGCAATTTAATATACATATATGATCTATTTTTAGTTAATCTCAGGGGAATCAACTTCATTTAATAATTTAGCATCCCATTTTATAAAAGACTGATTATGAAGTCTGCTATAATTTTCTTCTATTATTTTTAGAATGTATATAATATAAAAGAAACCTTGAAATACATTTATTTAGTTCTGTTATTGAAACTCATTTTTAAAAGTGGAGCAAATGAGAATTTTCTAAGTACACATGCAATTATCACACAACCTCAGGGTCAAAGATACAGTTAAGAGATGGTAAAATATCACGACTGATTCGAATACCATGATAAACCATAAGTTGCTATCCATATATCAACTCTCTTTCTGTACATTTATTTCACTCTTCTTTCTGTCCCTTGGCAGTATTTTCTTTCTATTTTTAAAAACACATATCAGAAAATAGCTCATGCCAGCACATTGCAAGTTTGCATGATTCCTATTTAAGAACCTAGACCATAATGTAGGAGTAATTATTACTTCCAATTCTGAGGCTCTGTGAATGGACCTGGACTAAATATGCATGGATCTGAAGCCCACCTCTGTCATCTCCCTGAATAGTCAAGGAATGATCACTTTTTAAAAATGTGCTTCCTTGACTATAAGCACATGGAAGGTGGAGAGGAAAGGAAAAATCAATTTCCCAAGACATGAACATGATTTCAGAGGCTTTGCAAAGAAAAAACCTGGTGAATTGTACCTGCTACTAGTACTGACAGCATTTCAATCATTTCTTATTATGGACTAATAAAATATCAAGTATTGAAGAATCTGTTAGAGGGACAGGTTGTATCTCAGTATGAATAATCTCTCAGTTTAAATGAGGAAAAATAATGGATGCAGGTGAGACCGAAATGTAACACTTTAGAAGCATCTGTTTGACCCAGTTCTTTTTTTCTCTGTATTTTCAAACAATTTCTCCTTTATAATAATGTGGGCTGGGAGAGGGTTTCTTTATTATTCCCTCCATGTAAATACTAAATCTGTGATATTTCTTAGGTGGGCATGAGGCTAAAATTATGCTTAGGCATAATATTGAATAAATTTTTAGGACATGGAAATTAATGAAGGTTGCCATTCCTTCAAAGGGGTTATAATGGAGGCAGTTCACAAAGTCATTAGGGGTGGTATGGCCATAAAATCTTTCACTTTTCCCTTTCAAATATGATGTTATGATCATCACAAAGATAACTCTTTTACCCTTTCAATGATAAACAAGTCATGTTGTAATTATTCTATCACTGATTAACTTTCACTGGTATTGATTTTAGAAGATTTTTCAATGTAGAAACTCTAACTTTCAAAAAGAATGCTATCACTTATATAAATGACATCTTCCATAAAAGACTTTTAAAAGAATACTCTAAGCAAAGATAATGTGAATTGATATTTTTTATAATTCAATATCTTATTGTACAATATATGTAGAAGAAATATCAGTGCATGTCATATCTTTATAATCTGACATGTACAAACTATTTTATATAGAAAGTGTACGGAAATATATGCTTGGTTTAATGTACTGGCAATTAAGTTTCTCAGTAACTAGAAATAAGAAAGTAAATAAAACTCATCTAACTTCAGAGGAACAAAATGATACAACAATAACAGGTAAAATCTAGAGATCTTATCTCCAGTGTAGTTTCTGTGAATGATAAATACAAGAAAATTTATATCTGTGATATATAGTATCCCAATCTTATTTTGGCCCTTACAAATGTACTATTGACCCCAAATCAGCCAGAAGAAACCTGAAGAGAATGAAGCCCCATTTACCCTAAGGGGGGTTGGGTAGGTTTTTGGTTGTTGTCTTGGGTTATAGATGTTTATTTTCATTGGGAGTTGGTTATAAGTTATTGTTGGTCTTATTCAGAGAGAAAATGAACTTGGACTGAGGTACGTCTCTCTTTTTCTTTATCTTTCTCAGGTATGGAGATAGGGGTTGAAAAGAAAGAAGGAGAATATGGAGATATATAGGGATGTTAGGACAAAAGGTAGATTATTGAATCATCTCTTCAACTTAAGGCCTTAATTGTTACTCACAAATAAGGTTATTTATAAATAATTGTAATAGAATTTAGTATGTTATTTCTATTCTAATATGAGGTATTGTATCTACACAACTCAAGTAGAATACAAGGTTTACTTCTAATAATTTGAAGTGCTATTGCACCCTGTTTAGGATAAGTAATACAATTGTTAGTTGATCAAATCAAAGTCATGTCAATTACTAGTCTATTTTTATCACAAGAATATCTATCCTATGTTTAACAGATATATATGAGTCTATAGATAGATAAGCTAAAATAGTTAGATAAGGTCTTCAAAAGCTTCCGAGACTTATAGAATATAGCATTTAAAGATGTTTTCATTACTTTAAAGATTCTTTGACAATAAGACAGATTAACTCCTGGCAACACCCAGCCTACCTCAAAGATAATGATGAGCATCAATAAACCTCCTTATGGAGATGGCTTCACATGTGGCAAGCCAACGACTGGACAAAATGTCCTCACTTCTGCCACAGACAGAATTCTTCCTAAAAATGAGCAAGCTTAGATTCAGGCAGAGTCAAAGGCCAAACTGCCAAGACAGGGCAAGCAAGTCCTCAATAGTTCCTGCCGCACAAATGTCTGCCAGCTATATTGGGCTAGAAGGCTGAAGATGATGCTCCAATGTTATAGAGAGTGTTGGGTGACTATTCAGGCAGCAAACTCTCTGTCATGTTTTCATTTTGGAAGTTGCTAACCTGTCCTTCTCATTTACTCAGGAATTTAAGTTTTATTCCTTCTCAAGTCTCTGATGGAGTTGAAGACCAGATAGTTTAGTCTTACAACTAAGCTTAGTTGTTTAGGGGTTAAGATATTTTTAGGTCTAGATAGATGTTTTAAGTTGATAGATATGAGATATTGTAGATATTGATTTTCATTCAGAGTTTTAGATGCACCAACATAGGAAAGATATTTTCTTCAAGGTTACGAAACTCAAATAGCCAAAACACTATGAATGTAACACTTATATAATTGTGATTGTTTTTGTGGTTCTTTTTGCTGTATGTAGTTTATTGTCTTTATGTGTAATAATATAAATGGATATGTAGAATAAAATATATATATATATACATATATATAAAACATTAAATTATATTATTAACACTCACTATTTGCAGAACAGCTCAAGTGGTCAGGAACAGTAGTCATTTCTCATTTCTATGACCATGACCTATGATGATTATCTCATAGTGAAAAATAATGAATTCTATTTAAAGACAATTCTAGCCAGGAAGAGTTACAAAAATAAAGAACAGAAATCCTTGGCAACTTTTAACAATGATCTGGCTGTGACAACAATGATATGATATTAAAGTATTTAACAGAGTGCATACACAGCTTAGAAAGACCAACATGCACATTAATGTGAACATTTTCAAGGATATTTTCTTTTCATCAGGAATAAAAAATTAAGTTCTCACCAGATATTTTAATTTGTCTTTTAGAAATCAACATCTTGGCTTATTTCTTACTGATGGTTTTTATTTTCCCACCAAGTAAAGATGGGCTTATTTATCTATAACTGCCATGTTTCATAACTTTATCTGATCTGTGTATTCATTTTCTTATTTACTGAATGGTTTGAAATTATTGTAGCTTTCTAAAAACTTTATAAAACCCTTGGATGTATTAAAAATATTTATTTAGGTATTAAGAAGAAATAGGTTACTTGTTTTTGCTCAGTTTTTCAGACAATTTCTCACTCTTTGCCCAGAATGGAGAGAAAATTATCATGTGGTTCACAAGGCCTCAAACTCTTCATTCTTCTACCGCAGATTTTAGGGTACTAGTGTTACAAGTATTAGGTAGCATCACACACAATATAAAATGGTAGGTTACTTTAATGCATCAAAAATCAAAGAAAAGAACTACAATAAGGATAATTAAGTTGCAAATCAGACATTAGCAAATGTCAAATTTGCATTCTTCTTGTAAAATCAAGGAAGCAGTCAATATTTATGGCAAATAAACATGAATAATATATAAGCTTTTGTGAGAAAGCTGAAATTTTAGGGAAATCCACTAACAATGACAAAGGAAAGGGGACATATATGCGATGGGAAATATCAAAGGTTAAAGACATCTCTTCTCCCACTTAATCACACAAACTGTATAAAGTCTAAGTACAACACAGTAGATTTTTCTCGTGTAGCTAGGAAAGTAGATTATGCTGAAATTAACAAACAAGGAGCATGGCAATTTGAAGAAAATGCCTGTTGGTGGGACTTTTCCTCCAAAATGAAAATTATATCAGAAGAAAACAGATAATGAGATAGAAATATGGAATCCAGCTATAGACACAAATAAATATGAATGTGTGTTATAAAGTAGAAATGGAACTACAAACAAGGAAATAAAAGGTGATGTACTGGCACAATTGGTAGCATAACAGTTATAAATTTCGTTTTGATTGCACACTGCCCCATGTTCACACAAACATCTATGTATGTATCCAAAATTAAAAGTGTATTAAATTTCAGGTATATACAAGAAAACAAGTGAACTTAATGCAATGCTTAAACATAATATAAAATAGTTGTTATTTTATAATAGAAGAATAGAATACAGAAAAACATTAATTTTAAATCAATATAATTTAAAGCTTCTTCACAATAAAGGAAACTATAAGATAAATATTGTTGAAACCTAGAAGTAGAAAGCTTTGAGAATAATTCCTAATAGTAACACTTCAAAGAAAAAATAAGAAAAAATATTAAATGACAAGAATTGTAACAATTTAAACTTTATTAGTAATTGAAATTTTAAATTGATAATTTGATTTTTAATATTATCTATATTTAGATTTCTATGATGCTGTTGCATTAATTGTTTGTGGTGGCTACTTGGGAGCACAATTTGATAATAAAAGAGAAGGCCAAGGGTGTTTTGGTTTTATAGTGTGGCATTTCTGTTTCAGTGGTGAACAGTAATGAGACATGCCTTTTAGAAAAACACGAGATGGACATGAATTTTCATTACATTAGAGCATGCTTCATCTGGGTCACAACCACAATAAAATATAAATTGAAATCATAGTAGATTGATAAGTGTATTTCAATGGGTCTTGGAGCAGTTAAAATGGATATACTTGAGTTACAGTTATCAACTATGATAACTATCAAGACAATGATAACTCAAAACACAGAAGAATCTTTAAATATAGTACATCATGCATACTTTATAATATTCTCAATAATGCTTCATAGCTATGGCTATGCCCATAAGAGATGAAAATTAAAAATGCATGATAATAAGCACAAATTTAAAATAAGTTACTTATTGGGAGAAAAGGTGGTAGGTAAGAAAGTGTGCTTGGAAAACTTTACATTTATCAATGTTAGATTACAAGATGCTAAAATTTCATAAAGCCACTGAAATAGAAATGCAACACTATAAAACCAGCACACCCTTGGTCTTCCAAATGAATCTCCCTTTTTGTGGAAATAGTAGCAGAAAAACAGTTTATTTTTTTAATGCAGGAAACATTAACAGAAATCAACTTACATATTATCATCTTAAGTCTTATTACTGTCATCAATCAGGAATGAATTATTAAAATAAGAAGGTAATGAGTAAGGTTCAAAAGGCAAGATACTATAAAAGTATTAATTGGTGTATCTTTTGCATCTAAATGTATCTAGCTATTCTAGGAAGCTTTATAATAGATAGAAAAATGATTTTAAAATGCTTTTGTAGTAGCAAAATATATTCAGAGCTGGAAATTTGCCTTTGGTTCTCAGAGATGCAGATGGGCCATAATTGGGACTAGATTTTTATACATGTTACAAGTTTGTTTGTTTGCTTTATTTCATGTCTGCTTCTAAAAGAACATGAGACTAGATTATAATAAAGGATCCATGTAATAGGACTGTGAAAATAGAGATAACTTTTCAATAGCATCATAGTAAGAAGAAACAGTTATTGGGGTTGGTTTGAAGAACATATAATTATGTAAGAAATAACATCCAAGAATAGTTACTGTAATTAAATACTAAATTTAGTCTGTGCTTCCTGGAAGCAAAGACAATCTTTGAAAAATCAGGATTAGTTTCAAACCTGAAGTTGCATATTACTTCTCAGGACAGACAGGACTAGTCAGGAATTCATTTGTCTTTTCTTATGTTTTGGTAACATTTGCGATATTTTCTTACTGCATTTTAGACAGCACTATTCTCTTGAAAAACTTCAGGAAACTGAGTAAGTGTGAGTTCTGGAATATGAAATGAATAATGGGATCTCGTCCTCGGACCAGGGTAGAAAGATTGTACTTTTACTTTTAAATTTGTATAATCTGTAAGTTGCATGCTGCTAACGTAGATGCAGGTGGATCTGACTCGAAAACAGAATGTTATGAGCAGTAAACAGACAAGAAGTGATAAGTTCTTCAGGTGAAAATGTTATGTTACACTTTGAACAAAGTCAATGAATGTTTCTCTTACAGTCTTCTTGATACAGAAGATGAAGTGGACTACTTCAAATTCTTTATGAAACTGATAATTGAGCGTTTTAGTTTGACTAACATTCAGGGAGTCATGGGTTCAACCTCTAGAATTATATCAAGAATGGGTCTTGGAAACCTATCATTTTAAAACACAGAAGGTAGAGGAGGAAGGGTCAGAAGTTCAGTTATCCTCAGATATGAAACCAACTAAAAACAACCACCAACACAAAACACTCTAGTCCTCCAAAAATAACAAACTTACTTGTGGATTAACATGGAGAATCCTGACATGAATTTCAAGAGACTGAAGCAAAATAATTTACTGCGGATATCTGATCTCGAGTTTTAGAAAGAAAATCACAATGGAGGCAACAGGAAAAATGTAATAGCAAATGTTGTACATCAGTGTTCTAGTAAAAGTTGCTTTGGTGCTATCTTTCAAAGTTGGTATATGATGTTTTCAGGTGAGTTTTGTGGTATATGAACAATGTGTCAGCTGCTCTCTATGCATGATAGATAAGAGCTCCTCACTCAAATAGACACCACCAGAAATTTAGTGATCCAGTAAAAATAAAAAAAAATAAAAAATATATATATATATATATATATCATAAGTCTTGTGATGCTAAGAAATAAAGAAACCACATTCTGAATAAGCTTTATTAGGAATTCTCTCTTTTTGGTGTAAGGCAGACTATGATATGTATATGTTTGTGTGCACACTGAAATTGATAACAGTATCTTATTTTTAGACAAGCTCTCTCATTGAACCTAGAGCTTACTGATTCAACAAAGCTGATTGACCAGCCCCAAGGACACTCCTGTGTCTCTGCAAAACTAGGATTAGTGGGTTCTGTGACCAGAATTCAGGTCCTCAGTTTTGTGTATCAAGCACTTTACTGGCAGAGTCATCTCCCCAGACTAAAGACTTTTTAAGAGACCATAGTAGAGACCTAATAAGTCTCACAGGCTACAAGTTAGTGCATGATTTTACTACACAAAGCTTTGGCAGACACCATATGAACACACTAGCCAATCTGCCCTTCTCTAAGTAAGTGCTAATCAGATATTCAAGAGTTACTGTTTGTGGCAGTGTTTGAAATGGGAATGCATCCCATTGACTCCTGCATTTCATCACTTGGTCCCCAGTTGTGTTATTCAGAGAGATGTAGCTTTTCTGGGGGTAGTACACCACCAGGGATGGGTTTTAAGAATTCACAGAGTTGCAGTATTTCTAGTTCTCTTTCTGTTTTGTATTTGCTGTTGATGATATGATCTTTCAACTTCTTTCAATCACGATGCCTGTCCTGCGTCTTTGCTAAACTGGACATTTAACCCTCTGGTATTATAAGCCAAAATAAACTCTCTCTTCCTTAAGTTTTTTTTAGTCATCATGTTGTATCACAACATCAGAGAATTAGCTAATACATACATTGGTATATACATGTATATATCTTATAGGTTCTCCACATCATTGGAAATATTTAGCCTGAGAATTCTGTGAGGACATGTTTTATCCTAGTCACTGTTGACTTAGGAGAATATAGCATAATTCATGATATATGTATGATGGGTAATCAGTATTTCTATTAATGAGTATGGTTACAAAAATAGATTTGCATAAGGAGATGGTTATGCCATTAACATAAGAAAGGTATACTTTATATTAAATAGCTGGGGTAAAAGTACAATTGATCATTGCCCTTTCAAGTGACCTTTTCTGCCTAAACTTTGGGCTTTGTCAACTTCAGTAACATTTCCTGCAAAGAGTTTAACATACATCTGTCAGGAGTGGACACCTACTCTTGGATTTTCTGAAGGATCCATGCTAGATCTTCCAGTTGTGTCAATTCTTCCAATTCCTGCCAAATCTGTGATATGATAAACCTCTAGGGATTATGAATTAGCATAACATAACACATTATGCCACAAACTCTGACAGCTATATTAGAGTACAAAAATAAACCAGGAATCCTGAAGACTCTTTAGTCCTCTGAGATTCACACAAAAATGAGTTTTCTCACCTTCTGTTCTAGAATTCAAAGTAAAGCATTTGTAAGAACTGTGTTTTGTGTACATACTGAAAGTGTTTGAATATATGATGCAGTGTACAGTGATATTTGCAAACTCTAATGAGCCTCACGTATTGGAGAACCCTTTTAATACTCATACACTAAAGGAATATGTCTTCCTTGCATTCTAGTAAGGATACCTGGTTGAAAAGCTGACAATAGTTTGATAGAGTAACACTGTCTTTCAACATGATTTCTAAGTAGAGTCCTCTTCTCTACTTCAAGAACTCACTCAGAAAATTTCTTCCCACATACCAACTTTAAAACAATGCATTGGATATATATCAGACAAAAACAATAGCATATGCACTCTATGTTTATATTATTAAAATGCTATATTTCCCAACACTTCAAGGGTACACAGTTAATGTTTCCTCATTGTTTTTCTTCAGATTAATCTGAGCATCTTTTTGGTTCTTGATTTTTACATAAAGGACTATATTTTGTACCAAGTATTTGAAAAAGAAATTACCATGGGATCTTAATCTTTAGATATATGGAGGTAGTTAAAAGTCATTGCTATTTTTAAAAATGTATACAAAAAGAATATTATCATTACATTGGCAGCACTCACAGCAAATGCTAATTGTGCTAGAAATGGTATATCTCAGTTATCCAGACATTTCAACCAGATGAGAATGAAGAGATTCTTTCTCCTCCCATGTCCCCATAACTTACTCTGCCCCTCTACCTTGCTTCAAATCTGCTTATCTAGATGATTTTTGTTCAGAAGAATGAAAGCTGATTGGTACGTATGGCCCTGAATAACAATAGGACTCTAAGCTAGTCAAAAGACTAGAAGGTTGGATGATGAAAAGATGGGAAGTACAGCCATGTCTTTAATGAGTCATGTTCTTATGTATCCCAGTAGTATCTCCTTCAGTGTAGTTGCTTATAGAATCACTATTTTACCATCTGCTTTTTGAATTAAGTCAAAAAATGTAGCTTCCTCCCCCCTCTTTCTATTTTCCCCTTTTAGACACCAGCCAACACCTAAGCCTGCTTGCTCTGACCCTCAGGACATTCTCATTTTCTTTCTGCTAACATCCCTCTACCCACAGGCAGCTGTTTGTAGACTTCCACAGGGGAATTTGCCTGCTTTCCTGATCTCTAATTCATGAAGGATGATTTTCTCTCTCACTCTCCTTCATCCCCTACTTTCTAACAGCTAACACTGAGCTGTACATCTTGCCTCCTTTGTTGTTTTGCTTTCAAACTTCAATAAAATCATGCTAGACATTGTAAGTCCAGTTTTAAATTCTTTTGTCTATGAAACTAAGAACATGCAAAAGAGATCATGTTTGTTTGTTTGTTTCTGGTACACCATTTCTTCTTTTCCCAGCTGCATGTGTTTTAGTACCCACATTGGAATAGAAGGTTGCATGGAGCTTGGGAATCTTCTTTGTAATAATGCTAATAAACTACTTTGTTGAACAAAAATGGATTTGGATGGCATCTTTTCTTTTGAGGTTGTTAGACTTTTCTACTTGGGATAAATAAACATGTTTTATAATATTTCAACAGTGAAATAATGCTACTTTTCAAAAAATAAAAAGAGAGAGTGCATTTCAATGGCTCTTTTTAAAACTTTACTCTTTTGAGGATTTTGTGCTTGAGCACTTTACCTACATCATTCCCTACCCTCTGTCCTGCCTCAAACTCTTTCTGTGCTTCCCCCAAAGAGGTCTTTTAATTGAGTTAACTAATATTGCCAATCCACAATATATAGAATATAATAAAAGATCTAAGAAATGTACAGCAGTTTATTCAGTTCTGTAAGCCCAATACGCTTAGAAACAATTTTACAGCAACAACTTATTTAATGGCTAAAATTACTTTTCAAAATCTTGAAAAGTTTCACCTTTCTTTCTACTTCATTGGACCACATGCTATCCAAAGGGAAATATTACAATAAGGATTTTTATAAATCAAATACTCAACCAAGATGTTGTTATTACCTTAAGAATCCAATAGCTTGCCTCAGAATTAGAAACTGAACAAATAATGCAAGATCATTAGCATTGTATCATTGTATGTGTGTTTGTCAGCTGATGCAAATATTTTGGGAAAGTTAAGACTCAAAAGATTTTTTTGTCTTTCATTTGAGTACATTAGATGACAAATATCTAAAGTTGATTCCATGTTCTGGCTATTGGAAATTTAGCCATAATAAACATAGGAGGTCAGATGTATCTTCTCTATACTGATTCCATGTCCTTTGTTTACATGCCCAGTAGTAAGACAGATGGATAATATAAAAGCTCATTTAAAATTTCCATTCAATTTTTCATAAGGGCTTCAAAAGTATATATTTCTATCAAGAAGATGTAAGGAATCCCTTTTCTTCACATCCTTACAAGCATATGATATATTTTTCTTTTAAAAATAACTTCCATTTTACTTGGAGTGAGATAATAACTATTCATGATTCTAATTTTCATTTCCTCTATGAGAAGTGGTATGTAGTAATTTACATGTACCTTTGATCTCTGTATGTTGTCTTTTGAGGAACATTTATGTACCTCTGTTGAATGGGCATGATGGTACATACCTCTAGTCTCTATTTGGGAAGCAAAAGAAGATCATGAATTCATGGTCACCCTGAGTTATACACCAACACAATTTCTCAAAAACATGTCTTTTATCATTTCTAGTTGTGGTAAAGATTAAGCTTTGTCACAGGTGGAAGCAGTCTTGGCCGGCTTTACCCTTGGGGCACCCCATGAATACCTTGTGATAGACTGAGTGGAGCCAGTCTGGGCCTGGAATTCAGGAAGCAGACCTGGGAACCCCACCTGGGCTATTGTTTTCCTAATGGACCCTCAACGGGAGAAGGAGACCGCCCTTCCCATGTGACTCAGGCAGGTGGGGAAGAGAAAAACAACAGATTCAGCCAGGGGTGGGGGAGCGCGTGTGGAGAAAGCGAACAGGCTGGACTATCACGCGGGCCAGAGAGACACCTAAGGACTCATCCCATGGAACGGATACCGGAAGGTTCACTCTTTTGTCCCTTTAACCTTTTTTCCTTCTTGTGTAAGCTAGTTGGGTTGTATAATAAAGTTTAATTGTTAAGAAACAGAGCCAACATCTAGTCATATTGTTAATACTTGCAGCAGAATTGTTCAATTTATATGTTCTATATGTTAGATTCATGTCAGATAAAGAATTTGCAAGTATACTATTCCATTTCTTTCTATTGTCTCTGTACTCCAATTATTTTGCTGTGCAGGAAATTTTTACTTGATGTAAATTGGTCTTTGATGTTTTTGATTTTTGTGCAAAAAAATTAAAAAAGCTTCACCAGTCCATCTTTATTATGCATTTTCACAATTAATTTCTCTAATAGCTTCATAGTTTTAGGTAGTATATTTGATCATTTAATCTATGTTGACTTCATTTATATACATGGTTGGAGATATAATAATATTGGAATATTCTTCAACCATTAAAATAATGATTTTTTTCCTATTTAGAACAACATGGACAGAATTTTAGAATATTTAACTTACTGAAATAAGCCAGGCACAACACAACAACCAATATGAGGAAATATATATATATATATATATATATATATATATATAGTGAAAATGCCCTTGTAGATTTAGAGAATAGTTTCTTGGCTATGAGGGATTAAGATGGGATGGAAGATATTAGTTAGTGGGTAGACTGTTACAACTGCATTGTAGAAAAAAATTCTAATATTATATTACTTATAATGTAGTTGTCATTAATAAAATATATTTTCTGTTTCAAAACAGCTAGAATAATTTTAATAGCATAAAATCCAATAAGTAATTACTAATTACTAATTATTGGCTCAATCACTATGCAACATTTTCAAGTATTACCCTATATTCCATGAATATGTATAATTATGTCTCCATTAAATTAATTTTTAAAAGGAGACAAAATCTGAAAAAGACCCAAATATCTTTACAAAAGAAAGTCTGAGAAATTGAAGTCTTCAACGAAGTGTCAAGGAGCTGACATTAAATACTATGGCCTAAGGTGTCCTATAGTGTAGTTATCAGCCATGTGTTGCCGTGGGACACTTTGACATGTGGCTAGATTTTGAGGAATTAGCTGAAAATATATAAGATATACTAACAAATGATTATACTGATTTCATGTTAAAAGATAATGTTTTGGCAAGATTGAGCTAAATAGGACATTATTTTATTTATTTAATTTGGGGGGGTGCATGTGTTTGTGCAATTGCCTGCAAAGACCAGAAGAAGATATTAGATCCCTTAGGGCTGGTGTTAGCGGTGTTTATGTTACAAGTGACAAACAAAGAATATTATTAAAAAATAGTTTCCTTGTTTCTTAGTACTTGAATATTTTATATGACTCTTCTTTGAATATTAAAAAACACATGTTGAGGCTTTTATTGTAATTCTATCCAATATCACTTAAATACAATATCCACTTACTTTAGAAAGAATGTATAGAAGAAATTTTAATCAAAGAGGCCAAGCGTTTAAAACAGCACAAATTTCTATGGTAGTGTGAGGAACTTAAATCAGGTTAATTATCATATTTTTATCTCACACTCTTTTCATTTTTTCTATGATTAGAACATTCAAATTCTATCCTTTCAGCATTTTAAAGGGTACAATATATTATTGCTATACCTTTTGAACTTATTTCTCTGTTTAATTAAAATCTCATATCTACATGCCCTCCCAAAGTCAATAAATTAAGGATGCACATTCTTTAGGGAGAGGAATTTTATGTATTTTGTTCAGCTGCATATTTTCAGAACCTAGCAAAGTTCATAGCTGAGACTAAATGCTAAATAAATACTTGTTGAGCAACTGGAATTCTAACACTCAAGAGATGAAATTATAAACCTAGCAGAGAGATAGTGTTAAATACTTAGTCTTTGTCAAAACATGTAAAATAAAATTAGCTTGCATCTTGGGTCTCTAAATATTTCTAATTCATATAAAAATCAAAGAGGATCATTTACCATGCAATTTCAAATGTTACATAAGGCTCAGAAATTTATTAGGGGCTTTTTGACTTAGCATGCACAATATAAGAGATAGTATTTGAAAAAGAAGTTCTAAAGCCAGTGATTCATATGCCGGTGCTAGTAAGAGATGTGCTGTTTTATAATGCAAGAGTAGAACCAGGGATCTTCTGGGAATTACACTTGAGAACCCTGGTGCTAAGTAAAACAGTGAAAAGTATGCATTTTCATCTTTTCCCTTTAGACTTTTAATTATAATTATTAATCTGAACTACATATTTTATGTTGCATTGGCATGTACAAAATAGTTCTGAATAGCATGCCATAGATATACCTCAAGAAAATATGAATATTATGAAATTGTGTGCAAACTTATGGGTATATATATGCACGTGTATTTTAGGGGAGAGAATATTGTAGTTGTCATCAGTGTCTCAAAACATTTTTTGACTCAAAAAGTATTTCCCAGTCACTACTTCATTAAATGCAAAATAGAATCAGCTAACAGTAAAATGATGATATCTTGGTCTAGTTTTTAACATTCATCCTGTGGATGAAAAACATTATCTTTTTCTGTTATTCTTGTATTACCCAGGAGACTAGATTTTCAGAATTCCCTTTAGAGAGTCAAGAAAGCCTAGATAGAATTTTAAAGCACAATTAAATGGTGTCTAAGAGAATAATAATTTCATATTTATAAAAAAATCTTTGAAATGAAAATCAATTATTGCCTATCAAAATAGTGTATTTCAAAAAAGTTTATTGTGATGAAGACATTACAACTGACTCCGGAATAACTCTTAAATTGTTTATCTGACTATAATACATACCATCTTAAATAAATCCATATCAGTTTTCTACTAACACTAAGCTAGTTTCCTTTCTAAGTATCATTGACAGACTTTCAATGTGATAAAATTACAAGAGCCATATGAAAGAATTATATAGCTGCCCAACATTTGCGCTCATCTTTTGTAATAGCCATATCCAAGGGTTTGTTGTTGTTGTTTGTTTTTTCATGTCTTACTTTTCTTACAGTAATTTTGATGTAAAACCATTCAAATTCTTACAGTAATTTTGATGTAAAACCATTCAAATCATTCAAGTTGTTGTCAGACTCATTGTCTCTCAATGTTTTTATTGTCACATTTTTTTGAGATAAGGTTCCACTATATTAACCTAGGCCAGCTTTAAACACATCTGAGATAATAATACCCTTCTTGACAGACAGATGTAAAATTGAAGAATGACATCTCTCATTTCAAACACTAATAAAGCTAACATACCACAAGATACATATTACAGAATATGTCTTCCTCCTCTAACATGGAGATGAGCCTACCTGTCTGCTTTCCTTTCTTCTGTCTTTTCATCTCCACCAACTTTCTTTTTCCTTTCAAAACATTTTTCATGATGGAAATGGCTATTCTATCTCCCAAATAGAATATTTTATAGGTGCTTGTATAACACATGACAGAATTCCCATTCCAAGCCAATTTTAGGCTAAGATTTTAAAGGCAATGGGAACTTAGACTTTTATTATCTTATAATCTAATTGCCATGGTATAAAATGTCCACACTTTACTCTTAGAGAGATAAACAGCATAGAAAACTATGGTAGACAAAGTACCACATGGAAAGGGGATCATTTAAGACCTACTAATGCAGACCAGATTTTAACTGGAGATAATCAGAGTATGTCTGGCAGGGGGAGGGTTCTACTAAATGCAAAAAATTATCAAAAATAATACACTCCAGTTCTTTAAACTGCTACATTTCTTCAAAAGCATAGAACTGAATCAGCAACTGGAAATACAAAGCTCTTCAAAATAGTCAGTTATTTTGTGGCTCAGCAAGAGAAACCAAAAGGCATAAAATTTAAAACTATTATTTCAGATGTACTTTTTAAAGTCAAGAGAATGTTTGAGATTATCTGTATGAATGTAAAATGACACAAGGACTATCTCTAGGGAGAAGTTTGCATACTTTTATAAGAAAAGGCTAAAGAAAGACTTCAGGCCAGTAAAGGAGACAAAAAGAAAATCCAGAAGAGTAGTGGAGTAGCAGAAAGAGACAAGCAAAAATAAAGGATGGATGGATGGAAGGAAGGAAGGAAGAAAGAAAGAAAGAAAGAAAGAAAGAAAGAAAGAAAGAAAGAGTGTCAGAAAGGTATACTATAATGGAGAAACACAAGCTTTTTGATGAATGTTGGCAAGAAATTGGGTACAATGACAGGATATAGTTTATGCATGAAATCACAGTGAAACATGCTTCCAGAAGACTAAACATCATCAACATCATTTAGAGAATTAATTTTCTCAAAAAGACACATTTGATGTCATTAACCTACTCATGTCATACCCATTTTGTCTTCTACTGGTAAATGCTTACTCGTTTTGTGAACTTGTGAAAAACATTTTCAAGATGAAAAATTAATAAGCAGAGATATCCAATTTCAATGCAGTTATAATGTCATGATTCATTGGAACATCTATACATTGTAAGGCTCTGGTTTTGTTTGTTTGTATTTGGATCTCAGACTCATCCAAGGAGACTAAAATTTTGCAGGAACAGATAATTTGGCACTTAAAAATTACTTTTCTAATAGTATTGATAACAGCCTACGGTTCACAAGGGAGAAATAACTCCATTGTACAATTATTGTATATAACTACTAACAATGAATCTTATTTCAATACCCAGTTCCTCTACATAATACCTAAGTCTTAGTTAACATAAAGTAAGATCAGTAATAGTCATTATATTCTGGATTTATTCATTATTTTCAAGTTAATAAAAATAAAAATAAAATTAATTTTTAAAATATTTTTAAATTTTTAACATATTTTATGTGCCAAAATGGCAACATTTAAATTGACTACCCAAAAGACAAAAGTAAAAAAAATACATAAATAGGCCACATGATTTTACTGTTCAATTCACAAAAACATTGAATGGGATGGGAATTAGCACAGTTGGTAGAATGTTTGTGTAGGATGCAGGAGGCCTCAACAGACAGCCTCAAGTTTAGTGTTAGCACATTTGTAATCTCATCATTCCAAAATTGTAGGGAAAAGGTTCAGAAGTTTAAGGTCATAATGAGTTTGAGGATTTTGTGCCTTAGCAGTATGTGACCTTATAGTTATTAACTTGCAACTTTGGCTCCCAGTTGCAGAATGGTTACTGAATTGTAAGTTCCACTCTTTGTGTAACACACAGGAAATAAATCTTTCCTATGTGTGAGCATATGCACAGATTTGTAAGGCCTTTTAATGCAGAAGCACCTCACTTGAAGTTTATGCTTTTCTTTCATTAGTGATACTGTAGCATGTAGTCATTTCAAAATATGTCACTAACAAGAGGAATACAATGATTGACTTGCAGTATGCTGTCATTATTTTCAGACCACCTTGATAACATAAACCTTTTTAGAAAAGAGCAAATTTTGGACAAAATATGGATATGTGAGGAGAGACAAAGCTTGGGAATATTATAGCTATCAATTAGCATCTTCCAAAGAAAGCTCTGTAAGTGCTCTCTGACTACTTTGCATTTCATTCTTAGCCAAGTTTAGTGTCCCCAAAACTCTAGGCTGTTATGTGAAGATATAGATTATATCCTTTATTCCCCCTGCATTAACATTCTCAATTATAATTTGACATCAACATGAAGTGAAAAGCGAGCATCTAACGATCATAACTGACTTTAATTCTTTCCCTGTAGACGTCATATCCAAGTGGAAAGGAGTCTGAAAAATCGAAGTCGTTGGAAGTGATTCAGTCATTTGTGTATGTTAAACATAATTTGATACACCATGCAGATAAGAGGATTTATGTATGTCATTAACATAACATCTGTAAAGTTTTTATAATACTCTACACAAAAATGAAAAGTGACCAAGAAAATCCCCAGGGTATAGGTTATTTTACTGCAAAGAATTTAAAAATTTGTCATCCTGAGTGAGGATGACCCAGAAAGACTTGCATGGCATATACTCACTTATAAATGGATATTAGCTCAACATAGATGTCCTCTGAGAGACTCCCTTCCTCCCCCAGTGGAAGATCAAAGGATCTGGATAGATGCTGGGACTCCCTGCTGGACTCCAGGTGGAGCAATGAGAGTGGTGTGAAGGAATGGAAGTGATGGAAGGACCCAGAGGATTCAGGAGCCCCACAAGGAGAACATCAAGGCCAGCTGATCTGGATTTGGGGGGGGGGCGCTACACAAGCTGTTGTATGAACCAAAGACACTGCATGCAATAAATGTAGGCTCATTCTCCATGGTTGTGGGGAGAGTGGGAATTACCTCTGACATGAACTCAAGTGTTCCCCTGACTCGATTTGATCACTTCCCCTTGGTGAGGAGGCTGGGCAGCACACACAGAAGGGGAAGCAGGCTATCAGGATGAGACCTGATAGTCTGGGGAGGGGGTCTTCTTCTGTCAGTGGTCTAGAGGAGGGTAATAGGGTGGAAGAGGGAAGGAGGACGTGAAGGGGAAGATACAAGAGGGGGTATAACATTTGGCATGTAATCTGAATAAATTATAATATATTAAAAAATTTAAATTGGTCAGACTTAAATGTAAGCTATGAACATTTCTTTTAATTAAAAACATGAATAATCAGAAATTTGACATATTTTCTGTCGTCAATTTATTTCTTACCAGATATTAAATCAGTCAATAAAGATGCTGACTATTCAGTGTAGAGATTATACTTTTTACCTTAACACTAAAAATATATGCTTTTTAAAAACTTTAGGTACTTCTTTTTAAATTAAGTGATTTTAAAATGAAGATAAAAAATTTCAAAATAGTGTTCTTGAAAAGATTCCCACAGCAATATGATTTGCCTGACAAAAATGAGTGCCATGTCATACAGCTCTCCAACCATGAACTGGACCGAGACCTCTGCATATATGTACCCAATGGGCAGCTTGGTCTTCATGTAGGTCCTGTAGGAAGGGGAGCAGGTTTGTCTCTGGCAAGGTCTCTGTTGCATGCTTTCTGAACATTGTCACTGTGCTGTGAAAGAGGAAGTGCTCAGTCCTGTTGGGATTAGATGTGCTTTGATGGGTTAGTAGGGAGCTCCCTTTTTCTGAGTGGTAAGGGAAGTGCATAGATGAAGAGGGAGGGAAGAAGAGGACTATGATTGGGATGTAAAGTGAATAACTAACTAAATAATAATACAATGCATTATATGCTTGTTAAATGTTTAGAAAGAAATTTCTTAAACTTGGTGAAAAATTCTCCTACTAAAGAATTTCTGAATGCCTTATTAAAGTCATAAAAATGAGATTATTAATTAGTTGTAAGTACAACTGATTGACTAGAACAAATATGGAAACGGATCAACGAAATTTCAGTAAAAAATTTACCTATTGGAAAATGTGTTTGGTTGAGGTAGTGGGGATGAATGTGTGTGTGGGGGGATCACACACACATACACACAGGCGCTCATGCACATTTATATGTGTTTACATGCTCTTTAGTGTTTTTATTTATTTTAAATATTTGGTTTTCAAATCCTGGATCTCCTTCACCTCAGACTTAAGTGGTGGTTTTTTCTCTTTCTCATTACTTAGTAGTTTATCATCTATATAGTCATTCTTCTTTAGTTCATTGAACTGTTACTGCGTGTCTGCTTAAAACTCTTGATACCCTATGAGCATATAAAGGGGGAGGAAATCCTCCTCAGGAACAGTCATAGGGGAGGGGAATAAGGGGAAAATGGGAGGGAGGGAAGAATGGGAGGATACAAGGGATGGGATAACCATTGAGATATAACAAGAATAAATTAATTAAAAAAAGAATAAACTAAACTTTAGTGAATTTTTAAAAAAACTCTTTTAATTATTTTATGAAGTTTATTATTGTTCTTTCAAATTCCACATCCTGCAGTTCATATATGTAATTCTCACTGGAGAAACTTTCTATAAGACTCGTGAATATTTTAGGGGGATACTATTTTGATCTTTCATATTGTTTATACTTTTTGTGTGATACCTGGGCATGCTGATTTCTTTTATTAGTATTGTGCCTTTCATGGACACAACAGACTGGGTTAGGTGCCAGGGAGTTTTGATGGCATTGAGCCTGAAGCTTGGGTATGGTATAGATAGAATGAAAAAACATGCACATGGGGCACGTAGCTCCTGGACAGAGCCTGTAGATTGCTGGCTGAATTGTAGTGATTGGGGTCAGCAGGAAAATAGATTATGCCATGAGAAACCATATTTTTGATCTGAGCTAGATTGTGAGGGAGTGCAAGTTACCTTACTTGGGCTGAAAATATTTCCCCCAAGATCCATACACTATCTAACAACAAGAGCAACAACACAATGCCAAACATGGGGAAATTCCCTGCTAAATTGTTAGGAAAATAACTTCCTAACTAATATAGAATATTGCGGTGGTTTCTGGTGGCCTCCTAAAAGATGGAAGTCTCCCCTGAATACACAATACAATTAGAATCATAGAGGACCTGAGTTAGATCTGAATGAAATAGTCTTCCTTGAGGACTAGCTTTCACAACTACCCAAGATTAGTAAAGTCATTTATCTTAGAGAAGAACCTATTGCCATAACTTTACTAAATAAACACAATCGTAACTGCAATCTACATAGTATTTTCATTGCTATCAATATATTTAGCTCTTACTTGTCACTTAAGAAACTTCTCTTTCCAAAAAAGACACTGTTACAGAAAACTACAACTAGTCAAAATACAGAGAACAAGAGAATTTTGAATTATCAGTACCAGTTGATAGATCTACGATATAACCCATGCACCCAAGGCTCAAGGAATATTGCAAAATAAAATGTAGAAAGATTATAAGTACCAAAGAACTAGGAAAGCTACTGAGATATTGCCTCATGGATGTCACAGGGAATATCGACCCATGATACCTCAACAATAAGGTGCCTAAGCAAGAAAGCACCTCACATAGTACTACAGGCAACCAAAGTATACTGAGAGCTAGAGAAGTATTCCTCCTTACCAATGATTCCTGAATTGGTTATCCAAAAGCAATTGAAATCTTTGTATGAAATCTATGTATACAAGTAACACTAGATCACTCAAATAGGTTGAATTTATACATGTAGCCTTTAGATCAAGGTTCCTTTATTTTAAGAGATTTTATACCATATTTAATATCTATGGAAAGGATTACACACTCAATAATGCAGACGTAGGTACAATTCTGAGTTCACATGATCAAATTTACAAAGGTAAATAAATCTCAAACCTTAATTTCTACAATTTCAGCCATGAGGCAAGAGTAAACAAAAATAAAGGTCCTCCATGTCAATGAAGGAGCTGTTCTACCAGAGCTCATGAAAATTTTCATTGATTTGAGCTCAAAAACAGACAAAAGTGAAGACTGACAAACCAGATTTTGTATTGTTGTCAACACAAGGGAGATTAGATTTCAATAAAATATTAATTTGTTTAGAGAAAATTTCAAATTGTCAGGCACTAAAATCAAATTCTCCAGCATTGCTGCCTACAGTGAGGAATGACTTATTGACTTATTGGCTACAAATGAATCAAAACAACAGAGAAACAGAAAATTAGTAGAGAGGATATTTAAAAGTAGAAAAATAATGATCCTATATAATTTTGTTAGTGCTTTGGATTTACCCAAGGAAAAGACAAATCTAGAATTTGAATATTTATCATGCATTAAAATTGACCTGGAAATGACAAGTGAACTTGTTGAAGGTCTCATTGGGCTTCTGAAACAATAAGATTATTCCCAAACTGGGTAAAATCATAACATGTATACACATATGAAGTGAACAAAAATTATGTTTTTTAATCCATATACAAATGGGCAGACATAATAAACGTGTTATAAATTATCCAATGAATGAATAGTAGAATAATTAATAAACCTGTAAGTTGAAATAAAAGTGTTTTTAATGTACAAGAAATTGACATGTACTCATTGCAGAAATGTTTAAACAAGCTGAAAAGCAAATTCAAGGTTAGCATCAGAGAAATTAGGGCAGAGAAATTATACAAAGAAAACCTATTTGTACTGGTTAGTTTTTGCCACCTTGACATGAGCTAGAATCATTTGAGAAGAGGGATTCAGTTGAGAGAATGTGTCCATCAGATTGGTCTTTGGGGGAAATGTGGGGCATTTTTTATTAATGATTGGCATTGAAGAGCCTAGCCAACTATGGGCAGTGCCATCCCTGGGCAGGTGGTCCTGGGTTGTATAAGAAAGCAGGGTGATCAATTCATGAAGAGTAGTCACTAAGCAGCATTCCTCCATGGTTTCTGCATCAGTTTCTGCCTGTGAGTACATGTCCAGTTTTAGTTTCTACTTTGGCATCTCTCACAGATGGACTATGATTAGAATATGTAAGCCAAATAACTATTTCCTCCCCCAGGTTATGTCTGGGTCATGGTCTTCATCAATGCAACAGAAAAGGAACTAATATACCACTGAAAGGCGCTTTCATTTTAAGGTCAAGTAGACAGAGTTTCCTCCAAGGGTGAGTTATTGCTGTGAGCAGGTTCTTACCAGGATCACTCACATTCCCAAGCCTGATACTCATGCCCATGAATGTAATGGCAGAGTTAGGATCCAGAACAAAGAAGGGGATTGCTAACTAATGGGAAGGTTTACAATGAGCCTTGTTGGAGAGGGCTTCAAATGTATCAAAGCAACCGCTGGGCAAAATGTTCTCATTTCTGCCACAGACAGAATTCTGTTTAAAAAAGGGCAAGCTTGGGTGGATGCAGGCAGAGTCAACAGCCATTCTCTTCCAAAATAGGGTAAGCAAGTCCTCAATAGTTCCTGCCTCACAAATATGTCTGTCAGATATATTGGGCCAGAAGGCTGAAGATGATGCTCCAACGTTATACAGAGTGTTGGGTGACTATTCAGGTAGAAAACTCTTGTCATGTTTTTCTTTTCCTTCTTATTTTGGAAGCTGCTAACCTGCACTTCTGATTCCCTGAGGTAATTAAGTTTTATTCCTTCTCATGTCTCTGATGGGGTTGAAGACCAGATAGTTTAGTTTTACAATAAAGCTTAGTTGTTTAGGGGTTAAGATGTTCTTAGATCTAGATAGATGTTTTCAGGTTCATAGAGATATGATAGATATTGATTTACATTCAGAATTGTAATCTCACCAAGATAGGAAAGATGTTTTCTCAAAGGTTGCCAAATACAAATAGGCAAAACACCATGCATGTAACATTCATATAATTAATTGTTTCATGGCCCTTCTTTATGTATGTAGTTTATTATATATATGTATAATAATATAAATGTATATGTAAAGTAAAAAATAATAATAAAAGAAAAATCTGAAAAAGAATTGCAATAAGAACTTCCTGCAACATTATGACTACTAAACCTTATTTGCATAGAAACATTATTATTTGAATGCTTACTCCATGAATTTCTTTGATACTTGTCTGTTGATAGAGCAAGATGGAAATTGGACTTCACTGACAAGGTCTCTTTAGAGGTACCTTGTTTAGAGTATCATCTAAGATATTGCCATCTCTTTTTGTTTGTACTCAGCTGTGCCTTTGAGTTTCACAGGACAAATGATGGCAATGGGTAATATAGCAAATGCCCAATCTAGCCGCTTGTCAAATGCCCTTCCACACAGAAGAATTCAAAATGCAGGCTATTACATGCCGTAGTGTGAGCCTTCCTGTTCCAGGAAAGCATCCATCCATCTAAGCATAGTACTCTCATAGCTTTTTGATTAATGATTAAGCTTAAAAGAACCCCGTGTTGTTTATTTTTTCCTCCTTTTCTCTCTGCCCTTCCTTTTTCCCTTTGGTTTTTCAATACAGGGTTTCTCTGTGTAGCCTTTGCTGACCTGGACTCACTTTGTAAACCAGGCTGGCCTCGAACTCACAGTAATTGCCCTGCCTCTGCCTCTCTGAGTGCTGGGATTAAAGGAGTGCACCATCACATTCACCTGTGCTGTTTCTTATGCAAGCTTGTAAAATCTATTTTTACTGATTATTTTTGATAATTTCATACATGTATATATTTTAAGTTTTATAATTGGGTAAACTTTAAATCTAAAAGCTGGGGTTACATTTCTCCAATTTATTGTTTGTTTCCTAGCCTAGGTACACTGCTAAATAATATTATTTTTATTTTATCCTATGAACTAATGCATGATTATGGTTTTAGGGGAATTCTTCAAATATGTTAACTTTCCTCAAATCATATTGCTAGTCAACCATAGTATAGTCAGAGAAATTACTGAGTTGTGACTTAAAACAATGTGTAGCTTCAATTTTGATACAATAAACTGTCTTCTGGATGCTGCAAAAGACTTGAGATAATTACAAACAATGGGCTGAGAGTACAAATACATGGGAAATAACTTGGTTTGGAAAATACAATAAGCTAAAACCTTTACGAGATCAGGAGTAGTTTTCCTGGATCACTATCTTATGCTCAGGATGGTGAACAGTGATTGATAAGGAAGATGCTCAATAACCATGAGTATGTGTACTGAATGAAAAACAAAAATAATTACATCATCTTAGAGATTGATTTTGAGTCAAGTATGTACCATAAGCTGAGAGAGTTCTCTCAATCGAACTGAGAAGAAAAGCAGTATTCATATTTAAATCTTTGGCTTTGAGAAGACAAGTTGAGATCGAAGAGGAAGTCCTTTTATCAGATCTGTGATTGTCATACTTTAATACTTCTCAGAATAGCTGAAGATATTGTTAAAATTAAATCTTATTCTGATTGAATGAACATATAATTCTGCCTTCTTATCTGGAGATAATGTTAATACTTAGTAATTCAAGGGCCACATGATCAACAGAAATGGTTACTCCTCAGTTCCATAAGTCATTCTCAGGGCATTTCTTCTTTAGCTTTCTCTAAACAATGTTTAATTCAACTAGAATAAATTATCAGAACTGGTATTGTTGACTCAGATTTATTGAATTATGTGGGACTTAACTCAGCTTTTACTTTTCCATAACTCGCCAGATAGTAACAGCTTCTGATCATCTGCCAGACCTTCTATATGATACTTAGGTATTTCCCACTAGAAATAAACAACAAAGGTCAAGCTTTTTTAATGTCCAACAATTGCCTTGTTTTACAACTCTCTTTCTTCAAATTTTCTCTTCCATCACAGCATAGTTTAATGACACACCCCCAAATGTGTACCCTACTGAAGAATATCACAAAACATCATCTTTCCTCCCTCCCAAAGGATTTCTAGGACCATACCACTTATTTAGTAAGTTGAGAAAGGAGAGTCCTGTAAAGGGTGTTGTCTAGTACACAGAGGTGACAAAATCAGCATATGAGTAAAATACATTGGCATGGTGGAAAGCTAGAAATTTCTCAGCTAAGTCTGATTAAAACTGGCTGACACCACAGAGACAGGTGCAGAGGGTATCCAAAAATATCTGAACTATAAATCTAGATATATTAAATGCTTATGAGGCATATGATAAATTAAGTCATATGGAGAGCTGCATAAAACAGAACATACAGAAGAAAGTCCTCACTATGCAAATAAACTCCAAACCCCACAAAATATGGCATAAAAACCTGACTCTTTTGTTCAGAATGACCATTGAGGTTTTGAAGTTTTCTCTGCTCCTGGATAGTTCCTCTCTTGAAAGCATAATCTTTGTTAATAAATTATCTTGTTTTCCTTAGCCATATCTACATAACTCTGTACAATTCTTTCTTTAGGAACACAAGAATTGAGAATTCTCAGAAATTGCAGCAAATCTCAATATCTGCCAACATCACACAGTATCTTTGTTAATATTTTATTCACTTGGAAAATATGGCAAAAGATAATGATAACAGTATGCATATCTCTTCCCAGAATAGATTCTAAATTAAAAACAGTGAGCAATAAGAAAATATTGGTGAGAATGAAAAGAAACTAGATCCCTGGGACACTTTTTATTAGGAATAAAAATTGTTTTTATTGTTTTACGGAAAACATTAAGAATGATTCCCAACTATATAAAAACAGATCCACCAAGTGATTAGTCCATAAAGCTCACTTCTGATTATTTATTGGAAATAATTGAAATTGGAATAGCTATCGTCATTATTGCTGTTGTTATTATAAATATTCTTGATACTCTGTGATTATTGCATCATTACTCATAAGGCCAAGATGTCTAAATTTATACTGACAGAAGGAAGGAAAATAATATATATATGAATATTATTCTGATTTTGAAGTGAAGGTTGTTCTGTAGTATTTGTCAATATGGATGAACTTAGAGCAAATTATACTATGTAAAATAAGCTAGTCACAGAAAAGTAAATACTGAATTATTTGACATACAAGAGAGACTTGAAATAATCAAAGTCACAGAAGTAAAATGGAATTTTCCTTTCTAGGGGCTTAGGGATTGGATAAAATGAAGATTTTTCTAGTCACTATGTCTAAATTCTCATATAAACAAAAAGAATCATTTCTAGAGTTATGCTATATAACATAACACTGTAGCTGTAAAATATATCTAAAAACAAAATGGTAAACTGAAGAGAAACTGGAAAAAAAGAGACAATAAAAAATACTTAGAAGCACTTAGAAATGAAGTGGTAAAACAGGCATGCAGGGTACCTTAGGTACAAAAAAGAGGAGAAACTGCAGAGGACAGAATGGTCAGTTGTATGTGAAGTGCTATTGAGATTTTTAAGTATGATGAGAACTGTGAATTACTATGGATTGAACAGTATGCTAATCAATGGTGACCTTGACTAGTACACTTTCAGCATAGTAGTTAGGGTGAAGGGCTGCTTGGAGTATATTCAGTTGAAAATAAAAGGAGAGAAATTAAAATAATTAAAGATGTTTAAGGAAAGTTGCACTAATGAGATAAGATAATAGTGAGTTAACTATAATGTGAATTACAGTTGAGAGGTTTTCTTTTTGCATGGGGTAAACAATGGTCTATTTGCAAGCTTTAAGAAACATTCAGTAGAGGAGAACCAATTGACTATGGTAGAAAGAAAGAAATTGTGGGAATGGTATCCTTGAGTAGGAGTTAGTTACCTGAGAGCAGTTATATGAGCTTAGTGTGCATAATTATCAGATACTGGAAAGACTAAATGAATAGGTTCACTTTGACATCACTACAGCCATACTGAACTACCAACAAGATGATTTTCTGTGAGGACCAGTAGTTTGTTTTTCCTGTGTAATTCCCCAGCATATACTTAGTAGGCAAAACCATTAGAGTGGTATATATGGCATTTAGACTGGAACAAGAATGGGTCTTATTCTTTGATATTAGCTTGAGAAAATCAACATATAGTCTAGCTTAGATGATGTGACCTTTGTGCTAACCAAAAGACACATATTTCTCATCCTAAGTCATAGGAATCCATTTGATTTCACTGATTATCAAGACTGTATTTCTATCAGAGTTTAGTATATTGGAGTCGTTGATCTATGTGTCTCTTTTTCTTTGGTCTCAAGCTACTTTGGGACTCAGTTTCATAAATTAGGAGGGGTAGCTAGTTCTATGAGCTTGATGTAATAGAGTTTCAACACTGAGGATAGAAAGTGAAGATGAGTATCTGGGGATGTATAGACTTTTGTCTGAAATCCAGTAGGAAGATGCGGGCCAAATATAAGGAAGCAGGAAGAACATTGTCAGTGGACAGATTAGACAGACTAGACTAGATTGATGATATCACTAGAAAGTTGAAGGAAAGCAAAGTAGAAAACATGCCTCATGAGAGTGAGATATTACACAAAAAGAAGTGCTGGTGTACAGATTCCTTTTGCAATTCTGAGATCTTTTTCCATTTATTTTGTTTTTCTAGTTTGTGAATGTGAATCCTAAATTTGCTATACCGTTAATAGAGTTTTATTGGTAAATGAAAAAGAAAAATTTCCAATTTTGCGGACTCTCTGAATGTAACTTTAGGTTCTTGAACAGTTTAATTTTAGGATTATATACTGATGATCAAACAGTCACTAAATACTACAAACAGGCACCAACATAGTTCCCATGCCAAAAATTTCTGGCAGGATGCATAATGCTCTTGTTTTCACATGAAAAACACTAGAATTAGATACATTTTTAAACTTTTTATTATTTTTTTTATTTTTGAGATAATTACAAAGTTAGCTGTTATTACATGTGTGTATATATATGTATATGTATATGCATACATATAATCCATAATATAACCTTCTCAGTCAAGAAATACCTGCTACTGGTAATATATATGTATATATTTTATGAATAAAATATTTCTTGATCAATACCAGTAATATATTCATTGATAATTATATTGTAATCCTTGTACAATTATGCTCAGCTACTTATGTCTATTACAATACAAACCCCTCAACCATTCAGCTACATTGAATGGAGAAGATTCTTTACAGTTACTTAACTGTCAAGATTTCATTTTTTTCTTACTGATCAACTCTCTCAGTCTTTCCTTGGAGTGAACAATCAACAATATTAAACCACCAGACATTTCCTGATTCCCGTTAGAATGTGAAAAGGGAGAGAGGTTTTCTATCTTGACTAACGGCAATAATGTCATACCTACATGGGTATCTGCTATAATTTAGAGACAGGAAACATTGGTGTCAATTACATAGCTTCAGGGATAGTTCAAGAAGAACAATGTATAACTGTTTTAGACATTTAACACATTTCAGAGGTGTTGGTGTATAAATTTGTATAATAATATTATTCACAATAGCTAAGTTATGGAGCCTATCCAAGTGACCAGTGAAAGAATACTGGATAAATAAAATGTGTCTGTATAAAAAAATGGGTTGTTTTAAGCTTTAAAGAAGAATGAAGTTATGTCTTTTACAGAAAAATGGATGTAACCAAACATATCCACATTAAGAAAATTAAACTAGTCAGGCTCCAACAGAAATATTGTATGTTTTATCTTGTTTGTGATTGCTAAGATCTTATATAGACACATAAATTTTTACATGTAAATATGCTGTGAAAGAAGAATTGAAAGAGGGAGAGAAGAGGAAAGAAAAGATAAGAGGTGTTAAGGGGGATGTGATCAATGTGCAATATAAATGAAAATGTCTTTATGTAACCCAGTGCTACATTTAATGACTATGTTACAGTGATTGTTTTTTTTAAAAAAAAAATATAGAACAAAAATTTTAAAACAATTTAAAATATTTCCGCACAAATAAAATATCTAAGAAACATACGTTTCTCATTTTCTAGTCTTCACGTTCCATTGGTACATTTTGCTAACTGGAACCCCAGAAGCAGGACATCAATGTAAAAAAAATCCATCTGAGTAGGAAAGAAGGATTAATTTCATTCCCAGCTTGTTTTAGTTTGTGTTATTATTGCTTTGATGAAATAGCATGACCAAAAAGAAAGTACAGATGAAAGGGTTTGTTTGGCTTACACGTCCACATTGATAGTCCATCACTGAAGGAAGTTAGGACAAGAACTCAAGAGGGCAGGAATGTTGAGGCAGGAGCTGATGCAGAGGTCATGAAGGAGTGCTGCTTACTGGATTGCTTCCCTTGGCTTGCTCAGCCAGCCTGCATTCTTATAGAACTCAGGAATGTTACCATCTGCATTTGCTTCCCATGGCCTCCTCAGCCTGCTTTCTTTCTTTTTAAAAAATAATTTATTCAGATTATATCTCAATTGTTATCCCCTCACTTGTATCTTCCAATTCCCCACTCCTTACCCTCCCTTTTTACCCTCCCCTAGGCCTGTGACAGAGGGTGACCTCTTCTCCCACCATATGATCACAGCCCATCAGGTCTCATCTGGGTAGCCTGCTTACCCTTCTTCTGAGTGCCACCAGGCCTTCCCATCAAGGGGAAGTGGTCAAATAGGGGGCACCAGAGTTCACGTCGGAGTCAGTTCCCAGTCTCCACACAACTGTGGAGAATGTGCTTTCCATTGGCTACATCTGAATAGAGGGTCTAGGTTTACTGCATGCATTGTCCTTGGTTGGTACAGTAGTTTGTGTAGGCCTCCCTGTGACCAGATCCACCAAACATGATGGTCTTCTTGGAGGGTTCCAAGAACCTTTGGGTCCTTCTATCTCCACATTCTCTCATAACTCTATCATCTGTAGTCACAATAGGAAGGCCCAGCATCTGTCCCAATCCCCTGCTGAGTGAAGACTCTCAGAGGACATCCATGTTGGATTAGTGTGCAATTATAAATGAGTGTATGCCATGTGTATCTTTCTGGATCTGGGTTAACTCACTCAGGATGATCATTTCTAGTTCTATCCATTTGCCTGCAAATTTCAGGATTTCATTGTTTTTAATAGCTGAGTAGTACTCCATAGCATAAATGTACCACAGTTTCTCTATCCATTTTTTGACAGAGGGGCATCTAGGTTCTTCCCAGATTCTGGCTATTATGAATAAAACTGCTGTGAACATAGTTTAGCAACTGTCCTTGTGTGCTGGAGCATCTTTTGGGTGTATTCCAAGGAATGGAATAGCTGGGTCTTGAGGTAGACCTGTTCCCGGTTTACTTAGAAAGCACCAGATTGACTTCCAAAGTGGTTGGACAAGTTTGCACTCCTACTAGCAATGAGGTAGTGTTCTCCTTTCTCCACATCCTCGCCAGCATGTACTGTCACTTGTGTCTTTGATCTTACCCATTCTGATGAGTGTAAGATGGAATCTCAGAGTCATTTTGATTTGTATTTCTCTGATGACTAAGGATGTTGAGCATATCTTTAAGTGTTTCTCAGCCATTCAATATTCCTCTGTTGAGAATTCTCTGTTTTGCTTTGAACCCCATTTTGTAATTGAGTTATTTGGTTTGTTTGTGTTTAATTTTTTGAGTTTTTTATATATTTTGGATATTAGACCTTTGTCAGATGTAGGGTTAGTGAAGATCTTTTCCCAGTCTGTAGGCTGTCGCTTTGTTCTCTTGACAGTGTCTCCAGCCTTACAGGAGCTTCTCAGCTGCATGGGGTCCCATTTATTAATTGTTGACATTAAGGCCTGGGCTGTTGGTGTTCTGTTCAGGAAGTTGTCTCCTGTGCCAATATGTTCCAGGGTCTTCCCCACTTTTTCTTCTAAGTGACTTAGTGTCTCTGGTTTTATGTTGAGGTCTTTAATCCATTTGGACTTGAGTTTTGTGCATGGTGATAAATATGCATCTAATTGCATTTTTCTACATGTAGACACCCAGTTAGACCAGCACCATTTGTTGAAGATGCTATCATTTTTCCATTGAATAGATTTGGTATCTTTGTCAAAAATCAAATGTCCATATGTGTGTGGATTTATTTCTGGATCTTTGATTCAATTCCATTGATCAACCAGCCTATTGCTATGCCAGTACCATGCTGTTTTAATCACTGCTGCTCTATAGTACAGCTTGAGATCAGGGATTGAGATTCCTCCTGAAGATCTTTTATTGTTCAGGATTGTTTTAGCTATTCTGGGGTATTTGTTTTTCCATACAAGTTGAGAATTGATCTTTCAATGTCTTAAAAAAAGTGTGTAGGTATTTTGATAGAGATTGCATTGAATCTGTAAATTGCTTTTGGTAAGGTGGCCATTTTTACTATGTTAACTCTCCTGAACTATGAACAAGGGAGATCTTTCCATCTTCTAATGTCATCTTCAATTTCATTCTTCAGAGACTTGAAGTTTTTTTTTCATGCAACTCTTTCACTTGCTACTTTCTTATAGAACCCAGCAGCAATTACTCAGAGATGTTATCATCCAGATTGGACTGGGTACTCCCACATAAATCACTAATTGAGGAAATGCTCTACAGGATTGCCTATAGCCCATTTGTATGGAGGCATTATTTCAATTGGAGTTCCCTCCACTCAGATGACTCTATCCTGTGTCAAGTTGACATAAAGTTAGCAAGAACACAGCTCTTCTTCTAACTCACATTGCAGCTTCTGAGAAACCATATGACACATCTAAGTTGTACTCCTCATTATGACAAATGTGGGAGTTGAATTACATTATGTCTAAAAATCACTTCCAGCATTAGTAGTCTAGAAATCTATCTATCTTATACATGAATGGAAATATATTTGCAAATTTCCTTTGAAAGCAGTGCAAGCAAAATCCAGACTATAGTATAATTTTAGAGCATTTTTGTGACAGCATTTATCCTCGATTTACATGTATAAATGTCTATTTCTGAGATATATGCAACTCATAAAAGCTAACAAATATAATACCTGTGGAGAAAGATGCATTGTAAACCTTCTCTGCTTGCCCAGGGACAACTATCTCATTTAACCTATATTGGACGACACTGAGGCAGAAGATGTTTTATTTCTGCAATATGAACTTATATCAGACTTAGATTAAGAGGGAGAGAGTCAAATTTAGCTCTCACAAATTGATGGAGAGAGCACACTTTCACAAGTAGAAAGAGAATTCAATAGTAAAAGGAAATGGAATTGCTTGTCATCTGTTTATAACTCAATATAGAAATGCTTGCGTGTTGTTTCGTGTTTTATATCTTTTATTTTGAAATACATAGTTATACACATTTGAAATGGTGAAAGATAAAATACACTGTCAAAGTCATCTACCTAAAATATGTCATTCCCTAAACTCTGATAGATCCAGGTATGATAAGAGATATATGGCTCAGAGCTAGACCAATTTTACAATTTAAGATTAACTCATCTGATACTAGTATAGTTCACTCAAGCTCCAGAGGATGCATGGGTGTTTGAGTAGAATTAAGTGTTATTATTTAAATCCTTAAATGCTTTATGATATGTACAAGTACTCGGAAGTAAGTATTAGAGAAATAAAATGAAATAAGGAGTTAAAAAAAGTAGAGGAGACCTAGTGGCACTCAGAGGAAGGACAGCAGGTCACCGAGAAGAGACTTGATACCCTATGAGCATATACAGGGGGAGGTAATCCCTCTCAGGAACAGTCATAGGGCAGGGGAATGGGGGGGAAATGGGAGGGAGGGGAGAGTGGGAGGATACAAGGGATGGGATAACCATAGAGATATAACAAGAATAAATTAATAAAATAAATTAAAAAAATAAAAAAAGAAAATTAAAGAAAAATTTTCCATTTTTCCATGTAAATATATACTAAATATAATATTTTGACTTTAAAAAAAGTACTTCTTCATGCCTAAGCTGGTAAGACAGGTCATCCAGTTATATAGAATAAATATTACTTGTGGACGCAGGTCAAGCAGTCAAAGCTATGCTCAAGTTTCGTAGGGGAATAAGGAAAATAATTTGTTCCATTTCTTAGAATTGTACTTTAAGTATTAATAATGTCAAATATTATCAATCACCATAAATCAAGTATAAACTTTGAATTAAATGGCACTGGATATTCTTTTTTGGGGGTGAGGGGTTTGGTTTTTGGAGTCAAGGTTTCTCTGTGTAGATTTGCTTTGCAGACCAGGCTGACCTAGAACTCACAGAGATTTGCCTTCCTCTGCCTCCCCAAGTGTTAAGATTACAAGCATGTGCCACTATGCCTGGCTCCATTGGATAGTGTTAATCTAACCCTCAGTATTTTAATTTATAAACATATGGTATTTTGAAAGTACCTCCAATAATAAACATCAAAATAAAAGGAAGACATTTTGGAACAAATTATAAAGGGAATAGTTGAGGCCATTTTACTTTTCTGTGGTAAAATTATTCTGAATAGTAAATTGGGCACATCTACCTTACTCTGGACTTTTTAAGTCTGTATGACATGGTAAACAATAAGAATGAGGATATGCCAACTTATACTCCTCAGAGAAAAACTAACAAAAAGCCTATAGATTCAACAATCTAAGATAACAGCTAAGTGCTACTGTTTCTTGTTCACGCTCATATTTTTCTACATCTGCATTAAACTGCTTCATAGACTTTGTATCGGATATTTTGTCATGAAACTGTTATGGCTTGCATCCGAGTTGAAATTAAAGGCAGACTAGTTCAAAAATAAGCTAGGTATATTTACATCTTAGTTGCTATGTCAAAGGATTATGGGCCCACTAATAAATAAAATGTCTAATCCTTCATCTGAATTATCCATTAATGAATTTTGATATATGACTTGTCCTTGGGAGAAAATGGTTATAGGAATAAAGCAATGTCATAAAACAGATGCAATTGGCTGTTTTCTGTAAGAGATCACACATGTGAGGCTTGGTTGCCTTGGCTACTTCCTTTCTTTCCAATTAAAATTTATCATAGCTCATTTCTCATAGTTATTTAGACTGCAACATCTACTGATATACTTCCTGTCCCTTTCAATATATACACGTTCATTTGCCAAATCTTATATTTAATCCGAATTTATATTTCAAATGGTGTCATCTTCAGTCCGATGTCATTTCTGCTCACAATCTATTTCAACAGGCTGTTGCAAAGATATTAAAATCAGGATCATAATACCATCCCCTTCTAAGTACCAGTAGAAGTTAATTTCATTTCTCTGTTGTATTAGTAACTTGTGTAGTGGCTGTGACAAAACACCTGAGAAATGCAACTGAAGGAAGATTTGACTTTGGCTCACAATTCAACAGTAGGGAGATCAGGTTGGTAGGTGATTGAGGTAGGTAGTTACTTTACACTTGCAGTCAGGAAATAGAAAACAATGGACACTCATGCTCCCTTTTTATTCAGTCAGATAGCCTACACTAAAGAATTATGCTGCCTATAGTCAAGATGAGTCTTTCCAGATCAATTAATCTAATGACGAAAATCTCTCACAGACATACCTAGTCTTATTTAAGTCAATATAAATCTTGTCAAATTCACAATATTACTCATTACAGCAGTACATAGGCTTGCCTCATGATGTTCTTTGACCAAAGAGCTCCATAGAACTATCTAGTAGTAGTTCTGAGCTCTGACCTTAAAAAGATCTACTTTTCTATTCCTGGAAACTACTTGCATCATATAAGGCCAGGCTAATTTGTTTTATAATGAGTCACAAGACACATGACTCAGGCATCAGCATCACTGTTACCTCCTGCGTTATCCACCCAACTTTATATAAATTGCTGCTTTTATGACCAACAGTTGACACATATGCATAACCAGCCCAGCAAAACTATATCTAATATAGCACAGCTCACATTAGTCAACTCTAAGAATTAGACAATTATTGTGTATGCTTTGGCCAAGAGGTCACCGTTAAGTGTCTTTCTTGATTACTTTCCTCATTATTTTTAGAGACAAGAGCTCTCACTGAGTCAGAGACTTGTCAATTATGCTAGACTGCTGGGTAGACAGCCCTGGGTTCTTTCTATCTCTAACTTGCCAGTGCTTGGATTGGAGGCATACTCTGATTTGGGTGCTGGTGATCCAAACTCAGTAATTCCTGGTTATGCTGTAAGCACCTTACAGACAGATCCATTGGCGCCACCCCCGCAAAATTGCTGTTTTAAGTCATGAAATAGTTATCATTGTTTTGAGTTATTTGCTGCACAACAAAGTCTAAAATGACAGAGCTAATCTACCTATTTTGGCGTGTCATTTCCAATGTATTAGAAGTACCAGGATATTGAACATAAAAGAGTATAATAGAACACCACCACCACAGAATTTCAGGTCTAAATGAAATGCTTATACTATAATCCCTCTTTCCAAGGCTCAGGGATCACAGCCTAGGCAGAGTGAGCAGAAAGAATGTGTAAGAGACAGAGGTAGTGGATGACTGACTACAGTGACTTCTGGATACAGCAGGATAGCTGCACATATAAATTCACAACAATTGTGAAAATGTGTATAACACCTATGCAAGCAAACACAGACCAAATCCAAGAATGAAGTGGGGAGTTGGATATGAAGTCCTATCCTTACCTAAGGAGTTAATGGTCGATTTTAGCTTCTTGGAGAGGGAGAGACAAATTTTTCTAAGAGTTTAGGCCCTTGTAAGTCAAGTATGCTCTAGTGGAAGGTTTCACATCCAAGAGTATATGGGCAGCATAAATTGTTCTTCATGCATTAAAAAAAAGGAATCAAATTGTATAGGTAAAAGAGGGGTGTGGATTTGGGAAGATTTGAAGGGGGATAGGTATGATCAAAACATATTATATGAAGTTCTCAAATAAAACATGGTGACTGAAGGTAGGGACAGGTAATAGGTAAGAAAGAAAAAATTAAAAATACATAACCTGGGCCCATAGTGGCTCACAGAGATTGAACCACCAACCAGAGAGCATGCAAGGGACTGACCTAGGCCTTTTGTACATATTTTACATTTGTGTTGCTTGGTCTTCATGTGGGATGCCTAACAGTAGGAGCAGGGGCTGTCTCTGATTCTGTTGCCTGCCTTATGATCTCATTCCATTGAGGCCTTATCTAGCCTCAATAGAAGACACACCTAATCTTACTGCAACTTGATATGCCAAGTCTGGTTGATATCCATGGGAGGCCTCCTTTTTCTGAGGAGAAAAGGAGGAGGAGTCAGTGTGGGAGAGGATATGAGAGGGAGAGACTGGAAGGAGAGGAGGGAAAGTAAGCTGTGATAGGGATATAAATAACTTAATACAAAAATAAAATAAAATAAAATAAAATAAAATAATTTAAAAATACAAAGATTATTCTCAGAATCTTTTGATTAACAACTCTGTAGCCTTTGTTTTTACTCTTATATTGAAATACAAACCACCAATACAAGAAGATAAGTTAACTCTAGTACATTGTCATGAATTCATCGTGTTTTATGTTTCTTCATATTTTATAAAATATAGGCTCAAAATATGAAATTTTAATCCATCATCTATCTCCCTGTCTAATCTTTCTTATCTGTCTGTCTATCTATCTATCTATCTATCTATCTATCTATCTATCTATCTATCTATC
>OU015760.1:38157628-38180360 GCA_907169655.1 Acomys percivali
ATCTATCTATCTATCTATCTATCTATCTATCTATCTATCTATCTATCCAAACACTGTTTCATCACTCAATGAAAGCCAGTTTCTTTTCATTCTTTAGAAATAATTTATCAGGACACAGAATTTGAGTCTGAAAAATTTTTAAAATCAGTATTTTCGTGAAATCTAACCTTGCTAATGAGAAGTCCTCTGTCTTTCTTTTGCTGATAGGCTGCCTTTTCTTTCCTGTGTCTAATGAAATGTTCACTTAAAACTTGGTGTACTTAGGTAGGAATTTTTTTATTTGATCCCCATGGCCATTCTTTGTGCACTTTTAATCAGTGAGATCACATGTTTTCCAGTTCTTAGAAATTATTTGACATTATCAACCCAAACAGTGTTTTCTTTTTCTTTTTTTTTTTGATACTCCCATATTATATATTTCCTAGTAGTAATCTATTAAATTTGTGTGTGTATGTGGTGCTGGTAAATTGTATCCATAGCATCTCATATTCTGGGCAAATGCTGAAACAGTAAATAATAATCCATTAGACTCATTCTGGGCTCTCAAAAGCTGTATTTGTTTTTTAATTCTACATGTATCTGTCTATTTAAATCTATTGGGTTGCTTTCCTCATTTAGGTATAAATTTCTCTGAATACCAATGTCAAAACTGGCTTGTGCTTTCTAGATTTCATCTGCATTACCAAGTTACAGCCATACTTCTGACATTTTTAAGGTTTTTTAAAAAATACTTAGCTTCATAAAGATTATGAATTGAGAAAGAATATAAGGGTGAAATTAACTTATGTCTGTCAGTTTTATAATCAACCACAGTTTACAATTTGGTTTACTCAATAAAACTAACCTATATTCAAATTCTATTTTTATAAACTACTGAAAATATAGTATAGTCTTATATTAAAATAAGATAATTACAAATATCATTCAACAATTATATCATTTGAAAAAATAACTCTATTGCTAATCTAACTGGCCTATCTACTAAAATAAGCACAATTAGAAAGTTGTTTTATGCATTGCTATTAAAATTTGCATGTATAAGTGTATAATCATAGAGTTCCTTAGTATAACATTTCACTCTGTGTGAATATGCTTATCTTTGTGTCATTTAGTCCTTAATCTAGAAAATTTCTCCATATAATACATAAATTTAATTCAATTAATTTCCATATACCACAATATTAAACATCTTCCCATGTTTCATTGATTTGCATCTGTTCTGGTGGCTTGTGTCTGCTTGTTTTCATGCCACTTTTTTATGTTGAAAGTAGCAACGAAAAAATGATATCATCTTGACATTTTATATATATGCGTAAATAATTCTATAGAACAAATACTAAAACTTTGGATTTCTGTGTGATGGCACCTAATGACCCCCAAATTAAGAATTTATATAAATGCTTGCATGTAAAACTTAGGTATTTTTAGTATATCTTATTGTTGTGTGGTAACATAGTTTCAAATTATTCCAGTCTGATGAGAGAAATTTGTGAATGCATGCTAATAAACTGACGTTTTCCTGATCAAGATGAAAATCAATAGTTCTTAAAGTATTTAGTGACCTGTTTGGTTCTCTGTATAAAGAATTTTATTAATTTTCTATTAGTTGTCCTTGTTAATAAATAAGTTATTTATTTACTCATAATGGAGAAGATTGATAAGGTAGGTCACACTTGCAATATCAAAAATCAGAAGGCTGAGGCAAAAGAATTTTGAATTTGAGGGCAGCTTTGTACTACACCATAAACTATCATTTTGATAAATGAAAATCATCATTATTTTAAGAAGTATCATAAACTATCTTTATTTGATTATTTCTATCATCATTTAGTGAATGAAAAGATTTAGAAATTGGATCAGAGAGAAGGCAGTGCAAAAACAAAATCACTCGGTCAAATGTATGTGTTGACCTTTCATTGCTTCTTAAATGATGGAAGATGAAGCCATGAACGAAGGAATGTTTCTCAGTTTCTAGAGGGTGAGCTGAGCAAAGAAATGAATTGTCCCACTGAAACCTCCAGATAGGAGGCATCTTATCACCATTCTCATTATCCCAAGATCTGTGTTTGTCATCTGACCTTCAGAATGAGGGCTAATATGTTTTATTGCTTTAAGCTATCACATTTACTATAATTTATTGTAACAAAAGTGATAAACTAACAGAGCTACTTATCCAGCCTCATTCAAACTAGATGCTGACAACAGGAACCCCATTTTAAATTATTCTGCATTGTATTCACTTATTTTCACAGACAGACTACTTTCAGCTGTATCACTTTAAAAAATTTTAATTTATTATAATTTATTCACATTATATCCTGATTGCAATGCCCTCACTCTTATCTTCCCATCCTCAATCTTCCCCTTCCCTAGATCTCTGACAGAAAGGACCTCCTTTCCCACCATGTCAAAGATGGCATTTGCTGGACTATACATTTTCTCTAAGAAAGCTTAATCAAGATTGTCATGACAACAGTCTCATTCTGAGAGGATTCTATCATATCTATGACTATATATATATATATATAATGATTTATTTGAGTTTATTATATTACTGGTATAGCTGAGCTCTTCTTATTAAAAATCACGAATCATTGTAAAACTGTAACTTGTAACTGTAAACTTAGTTGTTTTGGGGCTAAGATGTTTTTAGGTCTAAATAGATATTTTAAGCTGATAAAGATGAGATATGATAGATATTGATTTACACTCAGAATTTTAGATGCACCAAGATAGGAAAAATATTTTCTTCAAGGTTACCAAATTCAAATAGCCAAAACACTGAGAATGTAACATTTATATTATTCTTGATTGTGTCATGATTCTTCTTGCTGTATAGGAGTTATTGTATATATGTGTCACAGTATAAATATAAATATAAAAAAGAAAAATCAAGACTCATGATTCACAGTTATCTTCATGGAACAAATGAGAAGCTTTACTAGTATACACTGAATGAATCAATGAATTTTTTTAATCCTCACTACTGCCATAGAAGTTGGATCTAAGCCAGGCACTTGCCAAAGACAGTCACATCTGCTCTAGAATAAGAGTTTAATCCAATAGGGATATTGTACTGAATAGTGACTAATTAATTTTGGAAATATCTTTCTTGCACTGCTTTAAAAAGATAGCTACTTGTATCAGCAAATAAAAGATCAAAAAGGAATACTATCACCAGGTAGTAACTTGAAGTCCTGAGCAAGTACAAGTAGAAAAATAAAGTTTTAAAAAAGAAGAACAGCAGGAATATTTAGTCAGCAGTGATAAGAACAGAAAGGTGACTCAACTGAAAGTTGTCAGAATCATACAAAAGACTTAAAGGATGCCACCCCTGAGAAGAGATATCTTGAAAATTACAGAAGTACCATAAAACATATTCATTTAGTTTCCAATGATGACAGCCAACATGGTCAACTTCCCGTGGGCCTTTATTGCCAATCACCACTAACCCAAATGTGACCATGTTTATTGTAGCTACAAAAAGGCCTGAATATTTCACTTAATCACTACAGTAGTGCTATAAATTCTTGTATTACTCTTCTCACTTTTCTGTTTATGGTTTTCCCCATATGGCTCACTTATTTCACACTAAAGCCAAGGCCATAATAGTTCCTTCTGTTGGTCTTCCTTAGTACTATTCTGAATCTTGTCATAGTAACTTCTTTGTTTCACTGATTGCTATCATCAGAACCATAAAAGAGGAATTGGACATTTAACATTTCAATCTTTTGGCAGGAGTGGATATTCATTCTTGCTCAGTAGGGTAAGCATTTGCAATCACTGTACTTTTCACTATGTCCAATCTCCCCTGGGTCTTCAAAGCCTTTTATCTGTCAAACATTTTCTGATTGATTGAGTCACCTTTGAAGGTGCTTGCCACCAGAGAGTTCTACAACACTGATTTTCTTTTTGAGCCTAAGTGACAGGAAAAACATTCATCTCTCACAGTTCCAATTCATTAAATAAGATCAGTTTTTAGAAAACATCAAATCTTTGTAGGAATAAAACCAATTTGCTACTAAATATAATGGATTAAGCTGCAAAGGTAGGTCTCTGGGGATTGCTCACCATGTAAGCATGAGGACTAGATTCCAGATCTCTAGAACTCATGTATACAGGCCAGGTATGTCAGCTCAAGGCCAAAAATTTTAATAACTATATTTCAGAAATAAGTAATTTCTAAGCTTCCAATTATACACTATTCTGAATAATGCTAAAATCTCCCTTTTTCTTATTGTGTCTATCCATGACTCAAATCATCCATCCCACATGTCCACCCAGGATGCAAATTATTCCTCTGTCCAACATGGCCATGGGATGTGTGCTGCCTTAGCAAGTTCCATGTCATCAGATCCATTGCAGCAGTCTTGTAGCACATATCAAGTGTGGCCTCAGTTTCCAGAATAGTGATATCAACATCCACAGACACCAGGGAAATTGCATTAGTCATGTTATTGTTGCTATTATTATTATTATTATTATTATTATTATTAGTAGTAGTAGTAGTAGTAGTAGTAGTAGTATCATTATTACTGTGCTAGGATCAATCTCAGGGGCTATACATATTAGACAGCAAGCACTCTAACACTCATCTGCATTCCCATGCCAATTCTGGAATTTTACTATTAGTTATTCTTGTTGACGTTTGTGTGCATGATTTATATATTAGAGTTTATCATAGGACTCAGCACTGTGTGATTTGGGACATCTTTAGGGGTCTTAGAATGTATCATCTGGTGATGGAAAGTTTGCTCAGTAGTTATAAGAGTACTGGCTATTCTTGGAGAGGACCCCGGATTGATTTCCAACTCCCATATAGTGGCTTACAACTGTCTGTATCTCTAGCTATAGAAGAACTAACATCCTTTTCTGGCCTCTGAAGGCAACAGATATGTATATCATGTATAGATATTTATATGTAGTCAGATGTACATATGTAGCCAGAACATGTATACATAAAAAATAAAATTTAAAAAATTTAAATGTATTTTTCCCTTAACATGGTTTCTTACGTCAATGTAGTAAATCATGTATTTAAAACAATTAAAAAGCTCAGCTATGGCATTGCATCTTGTAAGCCTGAAGCTTGTTTAGCAAACACATGAAGATGTTTAAGGGCTTGTTGTCCAGTCAAGTTAGGCCAAGTGGAAAGATCCAGGTTCAATAAGAGAATTTTTTTCAGAAATTATGGCAGAGAAGAGCCAGTAACATAGTTCAGCTGGTAAAGGTGCTTGCCACCACACTTGATAATTTGATTTGTATTATTGGTTCTGATGTGGTAGAAGGAGAAAATCTACTCCTGAAAATTATTTTTTGACCTTGATGTGGTAGCACACATGTACATGCATACACACACACACACACACACACACACACACACACACACACACACAGACACACAAAAAAACCTATCCACATACAGAAAACAAATAACTGTTACACATTATCTCTATGGAGTATAACAAAGTTTAGGAGGTGTAGTGATAGAAAGAATAGTGAGAAAGAAATTATGTAGTCATATGAAGAAATCACTTTAACTACTTTGCAAATTAGAAACATGAGCATGTACAAGTACAATTGATTTTTTATATCAATAGTTTATATATCAATGAACCATAGATAAAATACTCAGAAAATATTCATCATATATTGAACATGTACAGAACTGACTTTCTTATCATCATCCCATGAGCAATACTGTATATAAAAATATTTATATAATATTTATATTGTAATAGAAATTATAAGCAGTGTTAACCTAATCTGAAGTATATAGCAGAATAGATATAATTTATATTCAATAGCATGCCATTTATATCAGAGTTTTGAATATTTACTGAATATAATATAAACAGCTGCTCTATACCTTACATATGACTCTATTGTGACAGTATGTAAATGTAAATATTTATATATGAGTAATTACTTTCTTGAGATTTACCATTAGTCTTGTTATACAGACCCAAATTTTAACAATATGTTATTAATTCACTATGAATTCATATTTTTTCTTGTTTCCAAGTCTAATACTTGTTGTTTGTTATCCTCTAAAATGAGGGATGTTCTTCCTTCTGCATGGAAGGTGGATCACTAGCACAGTCTTAAAAATATCCTCATCTATATATTCTTTATGATATCTCTTCTCTATAAGAATGCCCTCTATTTTTCTTGGGGAACTAGCATCTATAAATATCTTCTGTCAAATTGTTCTTTCAGAACAATCCATTAACCAACCTTTAACCTTAGAATATAAGAATACAGTTATCTTTCCAGAGGGTAATATGCTGTGCATGACATTGGTGAAGCGGTGAACATTTGTTTTCAACAGTCACTTTAAAAGAACATTGATCATTGAATCTATTTTCCTCTCTAGGTGAGAGAAGCTTGGGAGAATGGAGAAATAGAAGGATCCAGAGGGTCTTAGAAACCTACAAGAAGAACATTATGATGGCTGGATCTGAGCCCAGGGGTTCTGCTCAAACTATAGCACCAGCCAAGGACAATATGTGCAGTAAACATCAAACCCCTACCCAGATCTAGCCAATGGACAGGACATTCTCCACAGTTGAGTGGAGAGTGGGGTATGCCTTTCACACGAACTCTGGTGCTTCATATTTGACCATGTCCCCTGGAGGGGGAGGCCTGGTGGCACTCAGAGGAAGGATAGCAGGCTACCAAGAAGAGACTTGATACCCTATGAGCATATACAGGGGAGGAGGTCCCCCTCAGTCACAGTCATAGGGGAGGGGAATAAGGGGAAAATGGGAGGGAGGGAGGAATGAGAGGATACAAGGGATGGGATAACAATTGAGATGTAATATGAATAAATTAATAAAATATATTTTTTAAAAATTAAAATACCCATTAAAACAAACAAACAAACAAACAAACAAAAAAGAACATTGATTAAGGTGATTGAGTACTTTCATCTCTCATCTCCCTGAGAAGGATTGATTTGAATATCCGCAGCAAAGACTTCTCAGAACTCTTTGGGAGAAAAACAAACAGCCAAGGAACAAACAAAAGAACAGAGAAAAAGTTCAATCCCTTAAACTCAAGCTAGCTCCTCTAAAAAGAGGAAGAACTGACACTCACTATGTGGTTAGCTGGTCCACAGCTTCTGCTCAATATTGCTGGGTATAGTATCTTATTGTATAGTGCTAGCTCAGAAACATGTGAAAACTCAACATCCACAGTGTGGATTCTACTGGGTACATTTGGATTTTACAAGACCTTTAAGTCAAACCTATTATAAATCCATAAACATCTATATCTTGGAAATCAGACTGCCATGAATCTAGCTGTCAATAACTTTGTTCCAAGAATTTTTTGAATTCTGCATGTCAATTACAGAAAAACTCATATATACTTAGATGAAGGGTTGAAGAAAAATAAACACAGTTTTTCTTGGGACTTTCTTAGTAAACTGGGACACTGGAACTTAACCTTAAATCAATCACATTTTTTTGAGAAATTTCTCATGGCTTCTTCAGGCTAAATGAACTACTCTTAATTAGCTAAATTAAATGCATATTTGTATTGAAATTCTACAAGCAATTCAGATTGTGCAGTCTGAATTGAGAACCAGTATTCTACATCTTCTTTCATAAATCTTTTATGTCTTTTGAGATGTTATTTTTACACTCTATAATTGTGTGTGTGTGCATATATATATATATATATATATATATATATATATATATATATATATACACACACATACATACATACACATACACATATACATCCTTTATTTAAAATTGTAATTCTTAAAATTGTACCAGTTGGGATAGGCCATGCTTGCCAGAAAACTAGATAGGCTGTCCTCTTATGTTCTCCTCTCTCCCCATTCTCCCAGACCCAATCTCTCATTCTCATCCCTAGCACTACAACAGAACACCACTTGTAGCCTTCCCTCACCCCTGCTCACATCTCTTGTGGATTCCACAAAAATTCCCCTCCTAACTTCCCTCAATCAACTTGTTGCATTACAAGGAACACCTGCTGACCCAAAGGCTGATCCCCTCCACCCCACTGGGCACCCCTACCACCAACCCCTGACAATAAGTAGCCTGAAGGCAGACCCACACCTTTCCTACTATTCCTGTGATCCAAATCCCCAGTATCATTCCCAGCAGGGTAGCTGGAACCCTGCTGTGGTTTCCCTTTCTTCTCTGATGGCTGACTCACAGGTTAACAAAGACCTTCTCTAACTTTCCTTCCCCCAACTAATCTCAGTTATTCAGCCTCCAGCACTAGCAGGTATTCCGCCTTGAACACACAAGCTAAACAGGCCAGGAAAACAAAGAACACACAGCCGTTACATTCTAAAAATGAAGAGGGAAAACAGAAACCAAAAACCAAAATACACATCTAACAAATACAAATCCAGAAATAAGCACTTATGTCTATAATCATCCCAAAGCCAGATGCCAGAACATTAGCAAAAGAACATAATCAATAACATCAAGGGCAATATGTCTCCCCCAAGCTATCAAAACAGGCCCTGGATATTCCTACCCAGCTGAAGCACCAGAAAATCCTAAAAACAGCCTGTATGGATATGATAGAAGTCTTTATAGAGGAAATTAATAAATCTCTTCGTAAACTTAAGGAAAGCATAAACAATTGGAGAAAATGAATTATGCTCTTAAAGAAAGCCTAGAAACAAACAGTTGATGGAAAAGAATAAAAACTTTTGAAACCTGAAAATAGAAAGAGAAACAATAAAGAAAACACAAACTATGGAAATTTTGGAAGCTCTAGGACAAAAAGGTAAGCACACCCAATTGCAATAGATGGCCGGAAATAATAAACTCAGGCCTGATATCAATAAAAAATAAAGAGAAAACAATACATAAAAATCAGCTGAACCAAGAGTTGGTTCTTTGAGAAAATCGACAAGATAGAAAAAAACCCTTATCCAAACTAACTAAAATGCAAAGAAAGAAAATCCAAATTAACAAAATCTGATAAAATGTAGGACATAACAACAGATACCAAGGAAATCCAGGGAATCATAAGGAAATACTTCAGAAACATGTAATCCACCAAATTGGAAAAAAAGAGAGAGATAATTTTCTCAGTATACATCACTTACTAAATTCAAGTTAAGATTAGTAAAACAATTTTAATAGACCTATAACCCCTAGTGAAATCAAAGCAGTCACTAAAAGACACCCAATCAAAATAACGACAACAAAAATCACACAAAAGAAACAAAAACACAGATGTTTTTAGCTCTAAGAATTGTTTGAAGATGCTATGATAGGATATGTAGGTGACCATAAGAATTCTATGAGGGAACTCCTGAAGCTGATAAAAACCTTCGACAAAGTGGCTGAATACAAGATAAACTAAAAAACATCAGTAGCACTTCTACATAAAAATGAAAAATAGACTGAGAAAGAAATCAGGAAAACAACACCTTTCATGATAGGCTTCCAAATATTAAAATATCTTGGGAAAACTTTGCCAAGCAGGTGAAACACATATATGATAAAAACATCCACATCTTTTAAGAAGGAAATTGCAGAAGTTATCAAAAGATGGAGCATAGATCATTAAAATTAATATAGTAAACATGGTCACACAACAAAAGCAATATACAAAATCAATGTAATTACCCATCAAAATTCCAACACCATTTCTTATAGATACTGAAAAGGCAAGATAGCTAAAATAAAACTGTGAGACATTCCATCAACCCTAATTTCAAGCTGTTCTACAGAGATATAGTAATAAAAACCACACGGTTTTGGCATAAGAACAAACATGTTGCTCAATGGAGTTGAATTAAAGTTGCAGATATAAATCCACATACATATGAAACCCTGAATTTCAGTGAAGAATCTAGAAATATACACTGGAAAAAAGACAGAATCTTCAATAAATAGTGCTGGTAAAACTGGATGTTAGCATATAAAAGAATGCAAAATATTTCCATGTTCTTTACCCTGCATAAAACTCAAGACCTCAACATAAAAGCATATATACCAAACTTGATAGAAAAGCAATTAGAGGATAGCTTTGAATACATTGGCATAGGAGATAGCTTTCTGATCAGAACACTGATAGCACAGGCACTAAGACCAACAATTAATAAATAGGACCTCATGAAACTGAAAAGCTTCTGTAAGGCAAAAGTCACTGACAAACAGACAAAGTGCTATCATACAGAACAGGAAATTATTTCTACCAACCTCACCTATAATAGAGGATAAATATTCAAAATGTATAACAAAGTCAATAAACTAGATATCAGAAAACTAAATAATCCAATTAAAAATTGTATACAGTTTTAAACAGTGACTTCTCAACAGAGGAATTTTAATGGCCAAGAAACACTTATTGAAATGTTCAACACCTTAGCCATCATGGAAATTAAAAAAAAAAACTTTGAGATTCTATCTTCACCTGTCAGAATGACTATGATAAATGACACAAATGACAGCTATTTTGGTAAGGATATGGAGAAAGGGGAACATTCCTCCACTGCTGGTGGGAGTGCAAACTTGTGCAGCCACTATGGAAATCAATATGGTGTTTCCTCAGAAATTTGGGCATGGGAACTGCCTCTGACATGAATTCTGGTGCCTGTGATTGATCACTGCTCCTTGGCAGGGTGGCTTTAGGGGCACACAAAGGAAGGGGATGCAGGCAACCCTGATGAGACCTGATAGGCTGTGATCAAAAAGTTGGGGAGGAGGCTCCCCATCAGATTTATTGCGGATTTATTCATAATAGCCAGAAATTGGAAACAATCTAGATACTCTTCAATAGAAGAATGGAATTTTTTAAAAGGTAGATTTACACAATTGTGTAAACTTAGCTATTTAAAAAATGATATTATAAAATTTTCAGGCAAATAGATGAAACTATGAAAAATCATCCTGAGTAAGGTATCCCAGAGCCAGAAAGATAAATATGTCATGTATTCACTTATAAGGGAATATTAGCCATTAAATAAATGATAACTAATCTATAATGTGTAGACCCAGAGAGGTTAGGCAAAGAAGTGTAGTCCGGGGGGGGGGGTGAAGGGATTTTTCCTTTTGTGGGGTAAATAGAAAATATTTTATAGTCAGAGTAGAGGCAGATGAGGACAATAGCTCGAGTCAGGAATCAAGTGGGAGAGGTGGGGGAGAGAGAGAAAGTGTAGGAATTGGAGGTCCACTTAGGGGTGGTATGGAAACCTAGTACAGTGGAAACTTTCTGGAAAGCCTGTTTTCCACAAACTGACAGAAAGGACCAATTGCCAAGAATAATGGCCACACAACAGTTGGAAAATGTAGATCTCGCACTGATATACATGGAACCCTCACCCCTGTGTTCTAGTGTCTTTGGTGCAGGAAAGCACTCCTCAGGCTACTGAAAGAGAAATGTGGACAACCAACCCAGCCACAAAACCATTGGCCTATGATCTGTCCTGCCTGCAAAATATGTTAGGGCAATGGTGACACAGAACATGTGGGAGTAGTCAAGCAATATCTGATTTTATCTAAGGCACAGTCCATAAGAGGGACCCCACACCTGACACTGTTTGAGTAACCAAGAACAAGAGATTAGATAGCCCAGAAATCTATGATAAAACAAAACACTACTGAAAAATTGATAGAAAATGATTCCTTATGATATTTGCTATACTCATAAATCAGTGCTTTATCCAGTCATCATCAGTGAGGCTTCTTCTGGCAGCAGATAGGAACAGATGTAGAGAACCACAGCCAGATTTTGTGTGTGTGTGTGTGTGTGTGTGTGTGTGTGTGTGTGTGTGTGTGTGTGTATGAGAGAGAGAGAGAGAGAGAGAGAGAGAGAGAGAGAGAGAGAGAGAGAGAGAGAGAGAAGAGGGGCGTCTAAATTGGAGTTCTCTTCCCATAGGGAATCCTATGGAAGAGGAGACAGAATGATTGTGAGAGCTAGAGGGAGTAGAGGACACCAGGAGTACAAGTACCTCTAAATCAACAAAGCTAGGTTCATAGGAGCTCCATTGTATATATATTATAGCTATTGACTTAGTGTTTTTATGGGAGTTCTGACTGTGAGAGTGACTGGGTCTCTGTCTCTTGTGTCTGCTCTTGGGATTCTCTTTTCTCTTGTTGGGTTGCAGTGTTCAATTTTGATCTGATAGTTTTTGCTTTATCTTATTCTATTTTATTTTTGTCATGTTTGGCTGTTATCTCTTAGAAGCCTGTTCTTTTCTTTTTCTTTTTTAGAGACAAGGGTTCTATATGTAGTCCTGGAACTCACTCTATAAACCAGGCTGGCTCTGAGTTCAGAGATTCTCCTGCCTCTACCTCTCTAATGCTGGGATTAAAGGCATGATTTGCCACCAGTGCTGACTACTTGTTCTTTTCTAATGAGAGATAGAAAGAAAGTAGATACAGTGGTGATTTTAGGTCTGGAGGAACTAGCAGGAGTAGAAGGAGGCAAAACTATAATAAGGATATATTATGTGATAAAAGAATCAATTTGCAATAAGAGAAAAAAACGAAAAAATAATAAAGATATAGAGCAGTGAGAAGGCTAAGCAGGTAAAAGGCACTTGCTGCCAAAGCCTCATGAACTGAGCTGATCCTTTGGATCAATGAGGTGGAAGTATGGAACAGATTTCCAAAAGTTGTACTCTGACTTCCATTTGTGCATTATGATGCACCTATACACATGCCAATTAATAAAATGTGCTGCATCACATAAAAATAAAAGTAAAAGTTTACCAGTTGGAAATACCTAAATAGATGTCATTCGGGTATTCTGTCTGGCTGTCTGTTGGTCTGTTTGGCTGTCTGGCTGATGGACACCACACAAATATAAGGAAAAAATTAACCTTACTTTCCTAAGTCACTTTAGTGAAATATTGACTGTTCACCTCAGTGGATGGAAGCCCTGATGGTAGGGATGGGATCGTGATCAATATGTCCTCCAGACTCGACAAAGGAGGGCCCTCAGCTGTGTCTGTGAACTTGCTTTGTGCTTCCAATGATAACCATGTTGGAGGGAAATTTCTTATGTGGTTTAGACCAAGTCTTAATTAACTATGCAAATGAACATGGAGAGAGGATGACATTTTTCTTTCCTAGCACAGAAAGATACTGGATAGAGGCCAGGAGGCATTGCCTTGGTCATAGACTATACATTTCTGCACTTGCAGTACTGACAAGATACTTCTATATGCCCCACATTCTTTAGTTGTCCAAAATGTTTTTTTCCTTAAGGACAGCTAAGTGTGGCATACATATGGGTCATTGAATTTTTCAATTACTGATGGAATAACACCATCAAATACCAATTATGTGTCAGGCCCCATACCAAGCTGTCAGGAGTGTAGAAATTATGCAGCTGATATTAACATTATCTCATGCCTTTGGAAGCACCAAACGAATAGATGTGCACACAGGTAGGATTCAACAATGAGAAATAGACTGAAATTGGTATCCTCACAAAATATCTAGCCAGTCATGTCTTTTTTCAGGATTTCAGGAGCAAACAGCACAGATGGCAGAGGGAATGAACAAGAACTAACAAGAACTTCCCCTGAAATAGTCGACACACTATTTCCTACTGCTTTATGCTGAGGGGAGGAAGACAATTGTCTGTCCTGAGTCAAATATGCCAGGAGCATATCAGAAATATAAGGACCTTCAAATTCTCAGTGTATCATAACTTGAAACCATTTCCCTCTGCCTTTTATTTAGTTTTTCATTGTACTCTCCAAAAAGATCTGCAGGTTAAAGAGGTAGTGTTGAAAAAAAGAAAAATACCTTTAATAATGCTGCAACGTTGTCTGAAAATATAACAAAAATACAAGAATATGGTTAGAATGGCTTTGTTTCCAATTCAAGTGCTTTATAACATGCCTCATTTAGGATTAGATTCCTGCTTGGCATGAATTAATGGAAAAAGCTGCTTCTGAATTATCCAAGTGTAACAGGTGGTCTGAAAAACTCCATTAAAGGATATTTTTTCATTTTCACTCCCCTCAGGATGACCTCTGTGTAGATTTGCAAGCCTACCTAGATTCTTCAATATATGCAACCAAGCATCATTTCTATTGGTGTTTTAGCTGTAAAAGTCATTGCTCAGATGGAAGGAAAAAACACCATTGAAAACAATGAACAAAGGTAGTAAATAGTTAAGTTAGGAATGTGTAAGTACTCTAGGGCCCATGAGTCTACACCTGGTTGGTTCTCAGCAATCAGTTTTATTGTAAGCTTGGATTCACATCATTGATTTCTTAGGCATTTTTTGAAGAAAGCCCAAGGCACATCATTATACATCAGGAGTGTATTAGAGGGGAAAAGCTAGTGCTGTTTGAAGCTAAAAATCATAGGAGACTTACACAGATGTAGTAGTAAAACGTAGAATTCTAAGAGGAATGGAAGAACAAACATGTGGCACCTGAAATCACATATGTCAATTTCTTTATTCCCTCATGTGTGCAGTTGAAGGACCTAGCCAGAAGCCAGGCTAACATAATCTCTCTAAAGAGGCAATTGAATGCTGGTAAGCATTTTTTCTGGATGAAAACAGATTTGGCCATATTTACAACTCGAAAAAAAGTATTAGACTGGACATTGAAAGAATAATAATAATGGTAAGCCATGCTATGGTTTACATTCCAACTTAGTGTCAATTTTAGTTTTGTTTTTTAATGGTAATTATTTTGTATATATCGGTGTTTTGCCTACATGCAAGTCTGTACATCTTGTGTGTATCTGATCCCTGAATAAGACAGAAAAGGCGATCAGATTCCCTAGTACTGGAGTTAGAGATGGTTGTTAATTATGTAGGTGCTGGGAATCGAACTCAGGTCCTCTGTAAGAGTAGCTGCTTCTCTTAGTCAATGAACTATATCTTCTACCACAATATATTTGTGTTTTGCAATGCAAGAAGTCACTTGTCTAATTGGCATTGTTCCTCTTACACTGAGTTGAAAAGAGAAAGTAATACTATATAATTTCTTAGTGTTCTTATATTTCACTACACTGGGCAGTAGTTTAAGTGGCAACGTAATTGCTGCAACATTATTAAAGAGGAGAGAGGAGAGAAGAGGCAGATAGTTAAAGATTATGTAGAGGGGCAGCTAAAATTAAGGGCCATTTGAGGGGTTGTATGGAAACCTCATACAGTAGACACTTCCTAAATTATCTACATATATGGAGGCAATCTAAATGAAATCTCCAAATAATGGGGAGAGAGAGCCACATCTGAATATGTCTTATCACCAAATAAAGCTTCAGGACCCGGAATGTGTTAAATCAAAATCAGTTGTTGGCCACACAGTTTTCATGGGAAGATCCACACAAGCCAGCCTATTGCAATGGCTATATGTTGCTCTCCACAAACTGATGGCAAGGCCTTAATGCTAAAGACAACACTTATACAACTTACTGAACATGGAGAAATAGAGGCCATGCCTACCTGCAGCCTTTAAACTACTGGATAGTGTGCACTATACTGGAAGCCACTCATCATACTCCCAAAGCCAAAATAAAGGTAAACACCAATTCAGCTACAAAACTTTCTGCCTACAATGGTACCCTCCCTGCAAGTTATATTAGTGCAATGGCAGCACAGGGCTTGTGTGAGTAACAAACTAATATCTTATTTCACTTAAGGAAGAGGAGGCAGAAAGCTAAAGGACACAGAGGGCACCAAGGATTCAAGGCCTTCTAAACACAGCAGGACCCACATACATAACAACTCACAGAAATTGGAGCCCTAGAGATGAAAAGAGAAATAGAAACATGCCCCCGTCCCTAACCCAGAAGCTATTTCTAAATTATAATCACTTGTAAATGAAAAATTAGCTTTTGGAGTGATCAAAGATGTCACACGCTGTATCTGATTAGCAGGACAACGAGGACTGCACAGCGACCTAAAGACTAAACTGAGATCTACAAAACACCATTGCTGCTTATTCCCAGGTGAAAAGGATCCACACTGTGTGGAGCACGGTTGAGTCTGACCCCTGGCCACTCAGCTAACCTACATAAAATCCCGTGGGACGTCCCACATTAGCTACTATCTTGGGAAGGACCGTGGGATATCCATGCAGCTTCAGGCTCTCACTGCCCATCTACTTCTTACAGGATCTGGGCCGGGGAACGGACATGCAGAGCTGAGTGCCAGCGCCATACCCAATCCACATTAGTTGCCTCCTAACAAAGAGTGCAGGGCACACAAGCACCTTTGGGCTCTGATCTCTCTTAGGGCCCCAGCTGCTTGCTGGCCTAGCCCAGCTGGGTCACAGAGCAAATAGGGAGAGCCTTGCCATGTCAGGAGAGCCTGTGGAGCCTCTGAGCAGGTTTGAGTGTCGATTTCTCACATCCCTCCCCATGTGATTAGCTAGGCCCATCTGTAACACAAATAGCCACAGCTGAATCCAGGGCTGGACATAATCTGCATCATCTGCCATCCTGTGAGCAACTTTGGATATGGTTGATCTCTTCCTGTCCACCTGAAGCATACTGCTCTGACACAGCTAAGCCAAAAAGCAGACAGACAGAGACCTGAGTGGGCAGTGATCCACATTAGCTGCCATTCCTTGGGCAGCTTTGAGCTTTAATCTCTCTCCAATGGCCAGTGGCTTACTGGACTAGCCCAACTGAGGCACAGAGCCCTGTCATTTCAAGAAGGCCTGTAGAACACCCCAGCAGCTTTGGGCTCTGGTCCCCCTCAGCTCCCCAGCTGCTTACCAGCCTGGCCCATCTGGGATAAAGAGAAGATAGACAAAGCTGAGCCTGGTGCAGATCAATTCTCACATTTACTGCCATCTCAAAAAAGTCTGTGGGAGACAAGAGCAGCTTCAAGCTTGAATCTCTAACAGCCCCTCAGCTGCTTACTGGCCTAGCCTATCTAGAACACAGAGCAGATAGGCAGAGCCTTGCCATCTTGAAAAGGACTGTAGGGCACCTGAGCAGCTTTGGGCTTGGAAATCTATCAGCCCACTCCTCTCCTGCCTGAGCCAAGTGGGATACAGTCAAGTAACCCAGCTGAGCTGAGTTGTGTGCAGGTTTTAACATCCACTGTCAAACATCATGAGTAAGCCTCTGGGGAGCCCTAGCAAACAACCTTTGGCTTGGAGCTCTCTTTACTTGTTCCCAACCTCTCTGGCTAATGTGGAACACAGACAGCAACCACATTGGGGGAACCTCTAAGCCTGCTAACACCTGAGACTACCAGATGCCTAGAGGATAGTGCAAGAAGACAATCAACAAAATTCAAAGACATGTAACAAAACAGGAAACCAGTGATCCTACCACAGCAAGCCCTGGAGATATGAATACCCATGAAACACAAGGTGTTAAATCTGAGGTGATGAAAATGATAGAAGCTTTGAAAGGGGAAACATATTACTCAAAGAAACAGAGGAAAATACATTCAAACATATGAAGGAATTGAATAAATCCTATAAAGAATCATAGGAAAATATATCCAAAGAGCTGAAGGAATTGAATAAATCCTATAAAGAATTAAAGAAAAATACATCCAAACAGATGAAGGAATTGAATAAATCATATAAAGAATTACAGGAAAATTCAATCAAAAGGGAGAAAGAAATGAAAAAGACTATTCAGGACCCAAAGGGGGAGTTAGAAGCAACAAAGAAAACACAAGATGAAGCAATCTTAGAATTGGAAAACACAGGAGAGATAACAGGAACCACAGAAATAATCAATACCAATTTAATATAAGAGAGGGAAGGGAAAATCTCAAGTGTGGAAGATATGATCAAAGTTATCAATACAGCAATCAAAGAAAATGTTAAAACTAAAAAGTTCCTGACACATAACACCCAAGGAATCTGGGCCACGATAAAAAGAACAAATCTAAGAGTAATAGAAATAGACGAAGGAGAAGCCTCCAAGTTCCAAAGCCCAGAAAACATTTTCAAGAAAATTATAGAAGAAAACTTCCCCAACCAAAGAAAGAAATGCCCTAAACATACTAAAGCCTACATAACTCCAAATAGATTCAGCCAGAAAAGATAATCCTCCTGCTACATACTAATCAAAACATTAAATTTACAGAACAAAGAAAGAATATTAAAAGCTGCAAGAGAAAAAGGTCAAGTCACATATAAAAGCAAACCCATCAGAATTACACCTGACTTCTCAACAGAGAATATGAAACCTAGAAGGGCCTGGACAGAATTCAAGCAAACATTAAGAGACCACCAATACCAATCCAGACTACCATACCCAAGCAAAACTTTCAATCACTATAGATGAAGAAAACAAGATATTCCATGACAAAACCAAGTTTAGTCAGTACCTAACCACAAATCCAGCACTACAGAAGGTACTAGAAGGAAATCTCCAACTCCACATCCACAATTCTAAAAGATAGAAACACCCACAAATTCTCCTACCACCACCATCAAGATCAAAGAAACTAACAACCACTGGTCATTAATATCTCTTAACATCAATGGCCTCAACTCTCCAGTAAAAAGACACAGACTTACAGAATGGATGCAAAAATAGAATCCATCATTCTGTTGCATCCAAGAATCACACCTCATCAATAAAGATACATACTACCTCAAAGTAAAGGGTTGGATCCAAGAAGCAAGCTGGAGTAGCCATTCTAATAACTTATAAAATAGACTTTCAATCAAAATGAATCAAAAGAGATGGGGAATGAAATTACAACCTCATCAAAGGAAAATATGCCAAGATGATGTCTCAAATCTGAACATCTATGCCACAAATGCCGGAGCACGCATATTCGTAAAAGAAATGTTACTAAAGCTTAAATCACACATCTAACCCCACACATTAATAGTGGGAGACATCAATACCCCTCTATCCCAAATAGACAGATCATTAAAACAGAAACTACATGTAGAAACAAGAAAACTAATAGACATCATGAAACAAATGGGCCTAACCGATAGCTACAGAACATTTTACCCAAAAGCAAAAGAACACACCTTCTTTTCAGCACCTCATGGAACCTTCTCCAAAATTGACAATATACTTGGTCACAAAGCAAACCTCAATAGATATAAGAAAATCAAAACAATTCCTTGCATTTTATCAGACTACCATGGATTAAAGCTGGGGCTGAACAACAGAAACAAGCGAAAGCCTACAAACTCATGGAAACTGAACAACTCCCTATTCACTGACATTTTGGCAAGGGATAAATAAAAATAGAAATTAAAAACTTCCTATATTTCAAGGAAACTTAAGGCATCAACATACCCAAATTTATGGGACACAATGAAAGCAGTGCTAAGTGGAAAATTCATAGCACTAAGTGCCTTTATAAAGAAACTGGAGAGATCCCATACTAGTAACTTAACAGCATACCTGAAAACTCTAGAGCAAAAAGAAGCAGACACATCCATGAGGAGTAGATGGCTGGAAATAATCAAACTCAGGTGAAATCAATAAATTGGAAACAAATAAAACAATTAAGAGAATCAATGAAACCAAGAGTAGATTTTTTGAAAAAATCAACAAGATTGACAAACCTTTAGCCAAACTAACTAAAAGACAGAGAGAAAGTATTAAAATCAACAAAATCAGAAATGAAAAGGGAGACATAACAACATATACTGTGGAAATCTAAAGAATCATCAGGTATCACTTCAAAAGCATTTATGTCACAAAATTTGAAAACCTAAACGAAATGGACAATTTTCTTGATGGGTACCTACTACCAAAATTGAATCAAGATCAGGGAAACAAATTGAATAGTCCTATCACACCTAAGGAAACAGAGGGAGTCATCAAAAGTCTCCCAACAACAACAACATCAAAAGCCCAGGACCAGATAGATTCAGTGCAGAATTCTACCAGACCTTCAGAGAAAAGCTAGTCCCAATTCTCTTCAAACTATTCCATAAAACAGAAACAGAAAGAACATTACCAAATTTATTCTATGAAACCACAGTCACCTTGATACCTAAACCACAGAAAGACTCAACACAGAAAAAGAATTTCAGACCAATTTCTCTTAGGAACATTGATGCAAAAATACTCAGTAAAATACTCGCAAACTGAAATCAAGAATACATCAAAGCTATCATTCACCATGACAAAGTAGGCTGCATCCCAGGCATGCAGGGGTGGTTGAATATATAGAAATCCATAATGAAATTCATCATATAAACAAACTGAAAGAAAAAACACATGATTATCTCCTTAGATGCCAAAGAAGCATTTGACAAAATCCAATACCAATACATGTTAAAAGTCCTAAAGAAAGCAGGGATACAAGGCATATACCTACATATAATAAAGACAATATATAGCAAGCCTATAGCCAATATCAAACAAAATGGAGAGAAACTTAAATCAATTCCACTGAAATCAGGGATAAGATAAGGGTGTCCACTCTATCCATATCTCTTCAATATAGTACTTTTAGTCCTAGATAGAGCAATTAAGACAACAATAAGAGGTCAAGGAGATACAAAGCCAAATCCATGCAATGGAAAAAAAGATAGCATTTTCAACAAATGGTGCTGGCCTAACTGGATGGATACATGTAGAAAAATGAAACAAGACCAATAGCTATCACCCTGTACAAAACTGAAGTCCAAATAAATTAAAGACCTCAGCATAAAGTCAGACACACTAAATCTTTTAGAAGAAAAAGTGGGGAAGAACCTTGAGCTCAGGAGACAACTTCCTGAACAGAACACCAATAGCTCAGGCCCTAAGATCAACCATTAATAAATTGGACCTTATGAAACTGAAAATCTTCTGTAAGGTGAAGGACACTGTCAACAGAATGAAATGACAGCCTACAGATTGGGAAAAGATCTTCAACAACCCTACATCTGACAAAGGGCTAATATCCAAAATATATAAAGAACTCAAGAAATTGTACTCCACCAAAGCAAATAATTCAATTAAAAAACAGAGTATCATCTAAACAGAGAATTCTCAACAGAGGGCTATTGAATGGCTGAGAAACATTTAAAGATATGCTCAACATCCTTAGTTATTAGGGAAATGCATCTCAAAATGACTCTGAGATTTCATCTTGCACCTATCTAAATGGCTAAGATAAAAAACTTGCACATGCTGGCGAGGATGTGGATAAAAGGACCACTCCTTAATTGCTGGTGGGAGTGAAAACTTGTACAACCACTTTTGGAAATCAATCTGGAGCTTTCTCAGGAAACTGGAAATAATTCTACCTCAAGACCCAGCCATAGCACAACTGGGAAATATACCCAAAAGATGCTCCACCATATAACAAGACTTTTGCTCAACTATGTTCATAGCAGCTTTATTTGTAATAGCCAGAATCTGGAAACAATCTAGATGTCCCTCAAGTGAAGTATTGATAAAGAAAACATGGTACATTTATACAATGGAATGCTCTCCAGCTATATAAACAAGGAAATCTTGACATTTGAAGGTAAATTGATGGAAATAGAAAAGATCATCCTGAGTGAGGTAACCCAGACCCAGAAAGACATGCATGGTATATACTCTCTCATAAGTGAATATTATCCACATAATACAGGATAACTATACTACAATACAATGACAGAAACATGATCCAAGGACCATGTATTATGTGGACCTAGACCCTCTGCTCAAATGTAGTATCACAGTATCCTTGTAGGTCCCAAAATGTGGAAAATAGGGACTACTTCCGACATGCACTCTGGCCACTGAACTTTGATCATTTCCTCCTGGCAAGGCAGCTTTGCCAGGGTACAGAGGAAGAGGTTACAGGTAATACAGATGAGACTTGATAGGCTAAGGTCAGATGTTATGGGAGGAGGCCTCCCCTTTCTGAGGATTAGGGGAGGGAGGGCGCATTAGAAGGGGATGAGAGAGGGGGATACAATCAGAATGTGAAGAATTTAAGCTGCAGAACAAGCAGGTAATTTATATTCCTAATCCCACTACATGGGAATAGCTCTGAGACTGACTGAGACATGAATGTCTAGGCATAGACAATGCTTCTTGTCGGCTACAGAAACCCTATGAATTATTATTAGATGCCATTCTTAGTATGACATGAATGAAGATTTAGAGATTTTTCCTGCTCATACAAAGAGCAGAAAACCAGCCTTAATTGTTCTGTGCATCTTGCATACCTTATATACTTATAATTTTCAGACTGCATAATGCTTGTGAGAAATTATATGCTTTCAGAACAAAAGAACTGGACACTGTCATTGGATCAGACCTGACAGGATTCATTCCTCTCACGATGCGGGACACTGATGTCCTGGATCCTTCATGTTCCAGCACCAAGTAATTCACTTGCAGTTCCTCACCAGCAGAAGACAGCTCCTAATTGGTTCAACATTTCAGACTGTCCCACATAAGACTCTAATTCAGCCTTGAATTTCTCAACATTTAGAAATGGGACAACAAATGATATTCCTAGCTTCTTTAACCATTTCCCCATTTTTATTTGGGCCCCTACAATTATATTTGTCCCAAATCAGCCAGGAGAAACTTTAAGAGACTGATGCCCCATTTCCTTTAAGAGGGATCAGGTAGGATGGCACTCAAAGAAAGAATAAGCAGGCTACCAAGATGAGATTTGATAGCCTAGGACCATATAGAGGGGGAGAAGGTCCCTCTCAGTCTTAGACCTAGGGGAGGGGAATAGGGTAAAAGGGGGAAGAAGGAAGGGATGGGAGGATACAAGTGATGGGATAAAAATTGACTTGTAATCTGAATAAATTAAATAATAATAATAATAATAATAATAATAATAATAATAATAATAATAATAATAA
>OU015760.1:38180370-38200815 GCA_907169655.1 Acomys percivali
AATAATAATAATAATAATAATAATAATAATAATAATAATAATAATAAAGTTATGACCTAAAAAAGAAATGAGAAAAGGGAGTTGGGTGGGTTTTTTGTTGCTTTCTTGGGCTACAGGGGGTTATTTTCAAAGAGAGTTGGTTATAAGTTGCTATTGGTCTCATTTAGAGAGAAAACAAGGTTGAACTCAGGGATGTGTCTCTTTTCCTTTATCTCCCATTCTTAGGTTTAGAGATAGGTTGAAAAAAAGAAGGAGGAATATAGAAATAGATAAGGAAGTTAGATAAAAAATTAGATTAGTAAATCTACTCTATTTAATGCCTCAATTGTCACTCACAAGGTTTTTTTAAATTGACTTGTATAGAATTTTGTATATAGATGCAAAATAAGTTTAATTTTAGATACAGTGGTATAGAATTAAATTTTAAGATTATTCTTCACACACATTAGATATATTTCTATTTTACATGAAGTATTATACCCATAAAACTCAATTATAATACAAGGTTCACTTCTAATACTTTTAAAGTTCTATTGCAGGATGTTTAGGATAAATAAGATATATAAGTTAACTGTTAGTTGATCAACTTATGGTCAAATCAATTACTAGTCTATTTTTATCACCAGAATATACATCTTAGGTACAACAGATAGATATGATTCTATAGAAAGATAAGATAAACTAGACAGTGGCCTTCAAAAACCTCAGAGACATATAGAACTACGGCATTTTAAAATGTTTTATTATTTTAGAGATTCACTGACAATAAGACAGGTTTACTCCTGGCAACACCCAGCCTACCTCAAAGAGGATGTTGAGCATCAAAGAACCTCCTAATGGAGATGGCTTCAAATGTGGCAAACAAGCCACTGGGAAAAATGTCCTCATTTCTACCACAGACAGATTTCTGCCTGAAAAAGGGCAAACTTGGATGCAGGCAGAGTCAGTAGTCAAACTCTGCCAAGACAAAGTTAGGAAGTCCTTGATAGTAACTGCCTCACAATTATGTCTGTCAGGTGTATTGGGTCAGAAGGCTGAAGATGGTGCTTGAATGTTATAGAGAGTTTTGGGTGACTATTCAGGTAGCAAACTGTCTCTGTCATCTTTTCATTTGGAAAGCTGCTAACCTGCACTCCCAGCATACTCAGATAGTTAATTTTATTCCTTCTCAAGTGTCTGATGGGGTTGAACACCACATAGTTTATGTTTACAATTAAGCTTATTTGTTTAGGGGTTAAGATGTTTTTAAGTCTAGATAAGTATTTTAAGTTGATAATGATGAGATAATATAGATACTGAGTTACATTCAGAATTTTAGACACACCAAGATAGGAAAGATGTTTTCTTCAAGGATGTCAAATACAAGTAGCCAAAACACTAAGAATGTAACATTTATATAATTCCTGACTGTGTCATGTTTCTCCTTGTTATAGGTAGTTTATTGTATATATGTGTAATACTATAAATATATAAGTAAAAATTAAAAAAAAATTATAAAAAGGAAAAATTAGTTTTCTCCAAGGGAGACTTATGGGGTAAACTATCCACCATTAAGTGTAGGTCCCATGCCCAGCAGTAGATGGGCAACACAAAATCAACTCAAGGGAATCTTTGGAGGTTTGATGTTCTGACATGTCAGGGCTTTTTAAAAAATATTTTTAAGTTTTACTTTATTATTATTTATTTATTTACTCTACAAGTTTTGAATATATACCATGGATTCTGGTTTTGTGTTTTCCTGGGATTCCTGAGTGTGCAAATGAGTGAATCTCTGTTCTTTTCTAATAAGAGACAGAAAGAAAGAGGATCCATGGTGAGGGCTTGTGGTGAAAGCTAGGAGCAGAAGAGGGAGGGGAAACTAAAATTGGGTTATATTATAGAAGAAAATAATTTATTTTCAGTAAGATTTTAAAAAGGAACAGAAAAGTATAAAGATATGCATCAGTGAGATTGCTCAGGGGGCAAAGGAACTTGCTGCCAAGCCTCATGATCTGAGCAGATCCATCTGTTGGATCTGCTTTTGTGCCTTTTCTTGGGCTCTTTCCATTCTCTTTGTTTGTTTTATCTTATTCTGAATTGTTTGCTTTTTTCTGGCTTAATAAATGTATTTTATTATTGTTCTTTAGGTGTCTGATTTTTCATGAGAGAGAGAAATTTCATGGATTAGCATGGAAGAAATGGGAGGAAGTGGAAGGAGTAGAGGTATATGTGTTTTGCAGGTTGCTTATATATTTTGGAATTCCATCCCTTGTAAAATGTATAGCTTGCAAAGTTCTTTTATTCACTATATCTCTATATCTCTGTGTTGAATTTAGCTGTATATGATTCCATTTTGAAAGTTTTGCTGTTGTTGTTTGTTTGCTTTCAATTTGCAACAGGGCCATGCTCTGTAGCCCAGATTGTCCTGGAACTTACTATGCTGAAGAATGAAATTAATGAAAACAGGATGATGTATGGCTTTTGCCACAAGTTGGCAGAGGATAGAATAGGGAAGTATTTTTTAATGGTTACATAGTTTCATTTCCTCAAATTGTAAAATTTTAGATATATGATAGTAATGATGTATGCATAAAATGTAGTTAATACTACTGATCAAATCACAAATATTTGTGCAATAAATGAAGACTGATTTACATGCACACATGCAATTTTGTCCCAGGCTTTCTTTTCTACCATCAACATCTAAATGATCATAGTACACTGCTTATATGAATAGATACCCTTAATTGTGCTTAACCCACTTTTATAATTTTACATTGATATGGGTAGTAATATATTAACTGGTAATACCTAGTTAAGCCAATAAGAAAGAAAAAAGAACGTCAAAGTTTTAAGTATAACTTTTGTGATTATAGCTTTTTAAATGGAGAATGTAATTTATATTTTAAATTCAAAATATATGTATTTTGCTTTGATTGAAGAGGATTTTAACCACTAAATTACTTCATGCTTGTAGACAGTAAAGTTTATTACATTCAAAGGAGTTGTAAAATTATACCTTTGTATATTTAGAATTTTTTGCATCTTGTTATACTGAAGATAATTTTATACATTTAGGCAGACATGAGAGTCTTTATATAGAGAAATATATGACACTTCAAAATTATATATTGGAATTTTCCTTACTGTTTAATGTGGTGGAAATACCTAGAGGTTTTAAGATTCTCAGAAGAAATTATTACATAATAAATGATTTTGTGTGTAATGATTTTCAAATGGCCATTTGAACATTTTAAATACTTTTGATAAGCTGAAAAGTAGTTTCAAATTTGTTATTTTATTCAAATGGTGTCATATAAATGAAAATATAAAAATATTTAAGGCTTCATTTATACTTAAAGCAATCAAGTTTTCTTCCAAATATATTTAAAATTCCCCTAAAGCACACTTTTACCTAGAAAACACACACATAAAAAACACATTTTCTATTGTTAAAGGAAATAATTTGCTTTGCTTTCTTTTTGTTAAAACTTTTCAATAAAAACACATTATCATTTCTCTATATGAATACAAAAACCTATAAGTAAATATTCTCTTTTCTAGCAAAAAAAATCTCAATACAATTTTTCCAGGGTGTTATGTATCCATTTTAAAGAGGCTTCATCTATAGTACAATTTGTTGATAATAAGAACTTGGTAATAATACTTAGAGGACTCCCTGAAGAATTAAGGCAAACATTAATGTACTCAACATTTATTGTCTTTATTTCTCAGTAGATTCTATTGCTACCTTTTCTGCATAGCAATATCCATTTCTATTGCTTTTGAAATAATCATCACAGAAGTTCAGTTACACAACCTATCCAGGAAGATTTAATTTATGAATTGCCTTCAAATAATGGATGTATTTATTTTTCTATTCATTGATCATTACCAAGAACTTTGAAAGAAAAAAATACAACTATTAATTGGGTACCAGTTGATAGAAACTTTAAATAGCTTCTAAGCTTTGTAGTGACAATGCATTTCATTTAAAAATGTTATAATTACAATTTTTATTATTGTTGTCATTATTATCATCATGTAATTATGTGGAAACAAGGTTTCACTGTGCAGCCCACAATGTCCAAAACCTCAATGTTCTCTTGTTTCAGTCTTGCAAGTGGTTGAGACTATAGGTGTTTCTTGCCATGCTCCTCTCAATTTTCTTTTTAAAATTAATCATTTATATTGCTTATAGGATTAGTCAATGTTAGCATTATGATAACTATATTCCATAACCTGCCTTAACATATAGATTAATTATAGCAGATCTATCTCCAGGTTTTTTTTATAGTACTGGAGATTGAACTAAGGGCCTCACATATGCTAGGCTAGCGCTTTGCATCAGAACTGTAGCCTCAGCTCTTTTCAATTTATTTATTTTCAAATATTATTAAGATGTAAATTGTGAGTATATGTTTGTGTCTGTATGTGCATATGTGCACCTAAATGCATTTGTCCACAGAGGAGAGAAAATTATGAGGATTCAGGTGACCTGAACTCAGTTCTTCTGGAGATGGATGCTTTTACCCTCTGAGCTATCCCTCTAATTCCCTCTTATCCTATTTCTTGAAGTCATTCAAAGCAGTGGAACTTGACCCCAACCTTGTTCTTATATGCAAGCTCTGTCTGCTTTTCAGATAAAAAGAAAGAGAAAACGTTGAAGATCTGTTTGGTAACTAAGAAGCTTAAAGTAGATTATGAAAACAAGTTTTACATATATTAGATGCCATTTTAAGGAATAAAATTTAAATCATGTGAGAAAATATCTCAAGTGTTTTAACACTTTTCTACATTCTTATAAGCATGAGCAAATTAGGGTCACAGGTAAGATGTTCTTTTCAGATCTCATTTGGCAGACATTAAATGCTACAAAACCTAAAAGAATCATGTAACTTGACATGAACTAAGCATGCCTCTTGTTTAACTAAGATCTGTAGAAGCAAAATTTGAGAAAATATTCATTATAATATAGAGTCACGATATTATATTAACATTTTATTATATAAACCTTTTTATAGCACATAATTTGAGATTTCTCATTAACAGTGTTGTATACAGTGGCTGTTAAGATAAATTGACTTTGGTTTCTCTTATTTTTAAATAAAAAATTTTCACAATGACTTAAACAGAATTTTAGAAACCATTTTCTACACAGATAATCCCAAAGACTGTTAAGAGTTTTATATTTTACTTACTTCATAATCAAATTCTTGTTTAATAAACTGGTTCAATTAATATTCATTACAACAATGTAAATTGTCTTTATATTAAATGACAGCCTTAGAAAAGAAGATAATGCTGAAGTGCCATGTTTTAGCATAGAATTTGAAACATATGTCTAAAAAGGAAGTTTGTGTTAGTCTTTTAGAATATCATAAAAAACTAAAGTCTTTAACCTCAACACAAAAAGATCTGACATGTGAATATTATTTATAGCTTCAGTTCAGAATAGTTGTTATCGAATACTCATTTTCTTTATTTTTTAAAATTATCTATCTGTCTGTCTATCTATCTATCTACTCTCTCAGTTATTACATCCTGACTACTTTTTCTCCTGGTCCTGCCACCACCTGTCCTCTCTCCCCAACCCACTCCTTTTCCATTTCCCTTCAGTAAAGAGCAGGCCTCCTATGGATATCAACCAAACAGGACATATAAAATTACAGTAACACTAGGCACATCCCCTCATGTTAAGGCTGGGTGAAGCAACTTCTTAAGAGGAAAAAGAGTCCCAAAAGCATGGAAAATGTATTTCACACAACATTTAGTTCACATGATACTATTTGATGTTACATGAAAAACATACCCTAAGAGTCCTATACATTTAAGAAACAATGACTTATATAGGGGATTCTTAAAACTTTGAATATGATAATCTGAATGGAATATCTGAAATATATGTATTGAGGTGATGTAGAATTTGATGAATTTGTTGGACAATGAAGTCAATTTTTTTTAAAATCAATGGGCAAATTTTAGGTTTAGAGTTTAGTTAATGTTGTTGCAGATGAAGGGAAAGTACATTTTTGGAATCGACAAAAATAGTTCTTCCTGTGTAATATTGACTGATAATTTAAAGAAAATATTTATCTGGAGTTTAAGTGTAGGGAATTTTTCATGATTTTGAAGATCATAGAACATACTTTTTATCTTGAGAATCATTTTGAAAAAGTACTTATTCTATTCATTAACATTAAGTCATTATTACTAATTAAAAGATTCCATCATTTTTATTAGACTTTCCCAAACACATTATAAATTTAAACATCATACATTAAGAGAAACATGTTCCCAGAAAAGCATAACACTGAACCACATTAGTGTTACAAAATAACCAATTCACAAAAAAATTTACCTTAGCAAGTGCTGTATAGAGAGAAACCTTTTTTTTTAAAGTGACTATGCCCCATGAAAATAGTTTAATTTTACTTTTATCATTATTAATATTTGTGATCTTTTTCTAGTTCCAGGAAGCAAGATAACCAACAATATCTTTTTGGTTTTCTAGTGTCAGACAGGGAGAGTTCTAGGTGTCACCCAAAAATATAGCAAATTATGTGTTTCAAGCCCCAAACAGGCAACAACCATTTCTTCATTTCAGTGTCACTGAAAGAAAGAAATGAGCCTCATAACATCAGATGGAGACTGAATGCTTATTTGGGGACCTAAGTCATAATCTTTGTCAGACCTGTGGCTAGATGAATGCTATAAAATCAGCCAAAAGTGTAAGTTATAGAATGTTCTCTAAGCTCAGGTTTCAGAAACAAGGGTTGGCATGGGCACAGGAGAGAAGGCTTAGCATCATAAAGGCAGAAATAGTGGATTCATTTTTTCATTTAGACATTTCTTATAACTAAAACAAATATACCTCCAGTCATTATGAAGGTGAAATATGTTTATGGATAAAACAATGACTTATAAATTGTCATATGAATGGACTGATCTCAGATTTTAGAGACTGATAGGAGAAACTTTTATAATCTGCTGATTTTATTAAATAGAATAAATATCCATATGCTTAGATAACTTACTAGGTTAAACAATGGTAGGACAGTTTCATTTATTTAAATCATATCTATCTATGCATATATAAATGAATTATTTTTTGCAACATGCACTTTCACTAGCTTAAAGAGAAAACATGCTATTTCTCTTCTGTAAATTTATTTTATTTTATTTTATTGATTGATTGATTGTTTTTTTGTTTTGCTTTGTTTTTTGCTTTTTGTTTTTTGTTTTTTGTTTTTGGTTTTTCAAGACAAAATTTCCCTGTGGTGTAGTTTTGGTTGTCCTGGACTCACTTTGTAGACCAGGCTGGTCTCGAACTCACAGTGATCTGCCTGCCTCTGCCTCCCAAGTGCTGAGATTAAACTTCTGTAAATTTATTTACAAAAGGTAAACTCAAGTATTTTAAGCTCATTAAAGTTATGACACATAGATGTTGAGAGTTATTACACCAAAGAGATAATTATGAAAGATACTTCTGCCATTACTCCTTTAATGAGTCCTAAGTACAGTGTGATAGACATAGATAGATAGATAGATAGATAGATAGATAGATAGATAGATAGATATGATTGTTTTGTTATTGCTGCAGGGATATATTAGCACAGGCTAGAAAGCTTAAGTTACAATTTGTCATAGTTTTAGGTGTATGAATATTTCAGTATTTTTGTTTGTTTCTTTGTTTCAGAGGACTCTCTTTTTTGCTTAAACAAGATTACCTTTCTGCTACATCTCCATATATACTTTCCTTTGAGCCCACACCCTTGGTGTCTATGTGTTTTAATTTTGTCTTTTTATAAAGACTTCAGTCAAAATAGTGTAGGTCCATGCTAAAACCCTCTTCCTAATTATTTCTTGGAAGTTTTAGTTTTCAAATATGGCAATAATTTGAGTTACTATCTTTACCATTATTAATCTTAGGAGGATGCAATTTAGTGCATATATATGTTATACATATGTATATATTACTACTACACTTTAGAACACTGGTAAGCCTGTGTAAGTGTTTTAAATGCCAGGACATATTTGTGATAATCAATTGAAATACAGTTTTTTATGTTAATGATTTCTCTGAAAATTTACTAGTTGGCATAGGTGAATCAAGGATAGATGGGCCAATATTTACAAACATGAACTGGGAATTGTCTTTTGATCTATGCCATGAATTATTTCTTTATGTTCTCTGAATCATATTGCACTAGAGAGGTAAAACTCTTGTTTTCTTCTAAATATGTTCTATTTGAATCATTTAAATAATTAACATAATACATTGGAGCCCACAGACTAGTGTATAAATGTTGTATAAGTGTTATGGATTTTCTTTTCTTCTTTTTTGGAGACAGGGTTTCTCTTGTAGCCTTGGCTGTCCTGGAACTCACTCTATGGACCAAGATTGCCTCAAACTCAGAGATACGCCTTCCATAGCTTCCTGAGTTCTGGGATTAAAGGCATTCACCACCACACCAGTCATATTTGTTCATTTACCAAAAGGAACTTGAAATCTGTGTTCTGACTTACTATCAAATAACCTTTAACAACTTTTTAGTAGGTATCAAGTATGTTAAGAACCCTCTGGAATAGTATTGTATCAATCATATTAGTGCTTGTTGTCATTAGAGAATTTACAACAGCATTATGAGGTAAAATTAAGTGCAGGACACAATTAGATAATTATTAGATACTACAATGTTGATTGAGATAATTTATAAGCTGACGATGGACTTCATGTCCTGAAGATTATTTAGATTCAAAAAAGTTGAGAAGAAATGGTACCCCAGTTAGAACTAAGTAAGTAGTGATATGAAATTAAAGGGATACATTGTCACATCTGTAGGATTTGAGCATTGCTGAGGTGCTGTGAGAGCTAATGTTATATTTTAAATTTAAATCATTGTTCTTAAGAGATCTATAAGTAAAAATACCGCTAAACTGTAAGTTCCACTTGCTCAAGGAGAGATAATTTCCTGGAATTCTGGATGCTATTTTTTTATGTAAGATATTAAAGACGTATTTTCGTTTCTATAAACAAGTTTGGTTGCCCCAACTGCACAGGATGTGCTTGATAACACATAGGCAGAAGGTAGTATATAGGCAGAAAGTATGTCAGGATGTATGTTTGCCTTTGATTGGATAAAGGTGGGATGTAAATAGTCTTTTAGTTTTTTTGTTTCTAAGGCTTTTACTAGTGTGATTCAGTAGTATACTCTGGGAATCCCAGGTATGGACGTGATCAATGTCTATTGTCCTGACCAATATTTAATAAAGCTTGCTTCAAATTTGACTTGACAATTGTGGTAGTGGATTGATGATCCAAGGTGGCAGTGCTGAGTCTGTATGGTATCTAAACCGGAGGACAGTACTGTGAACAGAGCAACAAACAGGACATGCTGTGGAACCCAAAACATCTGTGCTTCCCAGGTGAGATGAGAGTTCATGGTGTGGGAAACTCACAGGTCCAACTGTGGTAATGGAGTTGCATGGCTCCAACCTCATGCACCCACTCTCACAGCCACAATTGGGCCTTCCCATGGAGTGAATACATTCCTGTACCAGAGTTCAAAACTCCAACCTCAAAGTCTTCCCAACTAAGTGAGCACAGTGTCTGAGGACAGTCTCTGTGAAGATGGATCTCATTAACATTGGAGCAAGAAATCTCGTAGTAGGGTAGCTGCCTCCAGGAGTTCCCTTGGTGAGAAGATAGTCCCCAGGCTCCTGAGGAGTGTGCTTGATTCCCACGATCATACATCTAAGGAGTGTCTTAGGCAAGTCCCTGAGAATCACCTGCCGGTCCGAGAACATTCCCACCAATCTGAGGAGGGCTTCTAGAGGAACAGCCAGATTCTTGCCCAAGACTCTTCCCACATAACCAGATCCCCTGAACTCCAGCAGGCAAAAGGATCTACCAGCCAACACCATAGACAACCACATGGCTGAAGGACAGCAGAAAAACACAATTAACAAAAAAGAGGACTATGGCATCTTCAGAACCCAGTTATCCTACAGCAAGCATCCCTGGCTCCTCTAACACAATTGAAACACAAGAAAATGACATTAAATTTATGCTTTATGCATTATGAAAATGATGATGGAAGAATGAATAGAATCTTTAAAGAAATATAAGAAGGAACAGGCAAAGAGTTTGAGGCCATTAGAGATGAAATGAATAAATCACTGAAAGAATTATAGGAAAATACAAACAAGTAGGTGAAAGAAATGGAGGAATATATAAACAAGCAGGTGAGTAAATCAATAAAATCGTTCAAGATCTGAAGATGGAAATAGAAACAATAAAGAAAGCACAAACTGAGGAAAGCCTGAAAAAGAAGAACTTGGGGAAGAAAACAGGAACGACAGAGGTAAGCATCACCAACACAGTACAATGGATGGAGAAAAGACGCTCAGGTGTAAAAGATATAATGGAAAAAAAAATCAATGCATCCTTCAAAGAAAATGTTAAATCTAAAAAGTTCCTGACACAAAACATCTAAGAAATTAAGGATATCATGGAAAGAATAATAAAAATAGACGATAGAGAAGATTCCTGGCTCCAAGGCCCAGAAAATAATTTTAACAAATTCATAGAAGAAAATTTTACCAATTTTAAGAAAAGAGATGCCTATAAGCATACAAGAGGTCTACAGAACACCAAATGATTAAATCAGAAAAGAAAATCGTCCCACTGCATAATCAAAACACAAAATGTACAGAAAAAATAAAAAATATTAAAAGCTCTAGAGAGAAAAGGCCAAGTAATATATAATGGCAAACTTTTAAGAATTACATCTGAGTATTCAGCAGAGACTATGAGAGATTGAAGGGACTGGGCTAATGTCTTGCAAACCTAAGAGACCAGAGATATGAATCCAGAGTACTGTACAGCAAAAATTTCAATCACAACAGATGGAGAAAACAAGATATTCCATGACAGAACCAAATTTAAACAGTATCTATACTTAAACCCAGCACTACAGAATATACTAGAAGGAAAATTCCTACCTCAGGAAGTTAATCACACTTACCCCCAAAATACCACACAATATAAGTACTTGACTACAGCAAAACCAAAAGCAGACAAGCACACAAACACATTTTCACAACCAACACCAAAATATAAAGTTCCATCAGTCACTGGTCATTAATATCTCTCAATATCAATGAACTCAATTCTCTAATAAAAAGACAGACTAAAATAATGGTTGTATAAACAGAAAACACCATTCTGGTGCATACCAGAAATTCACCTCAGCCACAAAGATAGAGTAAAGGGCTGGAAAAAGGTCTTACAAACAAACGGACCTAAGAAACAAGCTGGAATAGTCAATTTAATATTGAATAAAATAGACTTTCACTAAAATTAATCAAAAGGAATGAGGAAGGACATGTTATACTCATCAATGGAAAATTCCACTGAGATGACATCTCAATTCTGAACACCTATACCCCAGTTCAAGGGCATATCAAATGGTTAAGAAACACTTAAAGAAATGCTCAAAGTCCTTAGTCATCAGGGAAAGTGCAAATAAAAACACCTCTGAGATTCCATCTTACACCTACCAGAATGGCTAAGATATAAAACTCAAGAAAGCACATGCTAGCAAGGATGTAGAGAAAGGAGACCACTCCTCCATTGCTTTTGGGAGTGCAAACTTGTACAACCACTTTGGAAATGAACCTGGCACATGCTCAGAAAATTGGGAAGGCCCAGATCTATCTCTCCTGGACATATACCCAAAAGATGCTCCATCATTCAACAAGGACATTTGCTCAACTATGTTCAGCTTTATTTGTAATAGCCAGAATCTGGAAACAACTTAGATGTCCCTCAGTTGAAGAATGGATAAAGAAACTGTGGTACATTTACACAATGGAATACTACTCAGCTATTAAAAACAAAGAAATCTAGAAAATTTCAAGAAAATGGATGGAACTAGAATTACCATATTGAGTGAAGTAATCCAGACCTAGAAATAAAGGACCCTAGGAAGGATGCTTAACTTTCATTCTGAAGGGCAAGTAGAAAAGACACCCACCGGTAAGATGGAACAAGTCAGAAGCCTACCATAGAGGGCACCTGAAAGACTCCACCCAGCAGGAGATCAAAGCAGATTCTGAGACTCATAGACAAACTTTGGAGTGGAGCACTAAGAGCTTTATGACAGAGTTGGGGGATAGAAAGACCTGGAGGGGACAAGAGCTCCACAAGGAGACCAAATGAGGCAACAAATCTGTTGTACCAACCAAGGACCATGCGTGGTGACAATTTAGACCCCCTACTCAAATGTAGTCACTATGCAGCACAGCCTCCTTGTGTCCCATAATATTGGCAGTAGGTGTTACTTCTGACATGGACTTTGGTGATCACTGGTTGATCACTTTCCCCTGGCAGGGAGTCAGAGGGAGAGGATACAGGCAGTCCAGATAAGACTTGATAGATTGGGGTCAGATGACAGGAAAGGAGGTCCCCCTTTCTGAAGACTAGGGGAAAGCAGAAGGGGGAAGAAAGGAGGATGGGACTGGGAGGAGACAAGGGAGGGGGCTATAATTGTGATATAAAATGAATAAATTAAAAATTAAAAATGGAAAAAATTTAGGTACTGGCATATTTTCACCCAGTGGGATAAAAATGCCAGGAAATAACAGAGACATTGGAGAATTTAATATTTATCTATTATGGAAACCTATTTACAAGAGACTGCTAACCAAACACCTAACTCAGATAATTGACTTGAATCATGAGAACAAAATGATAAGCAAATAAAAATTAAGCTTACAAGCATTACAAGAATGTGCTAGTTTTGTCTCAATTCAAATAATTCCTCTACACCATTGATCTAAGCATATATTTCTTATTATACATTTTTGGATAATAAACTGAGAAGCGGTTACTATAAAATACATTTCTATTGAAAGTGAAAAATTCAAGATTTGAAGCCTAGGTAATAATTAAGGCCTTCATGGACTGCTAACCAGAGACTTGACAGGAAAGTAAGAGGTGAAAATAAATGATGCAGAGCAAGGTATCCAAGGCTGATACAGATAAGTCAAGTTTCAGTCTTGTACTCTTTGAACTACTTTCATTTGAGGATGAAGAGTACACAAAATATTGGATGTAGGCTATATTTCCTCCCTCTAGTGAAAAGATAGCTTTTGAGTGAACTCATCCTCAAAATGATCTATTCCCTGCCAAATTATATCATATGTAGTAAATTTACATAGCTTTATGGTAGAATTCTATGAATTAATTGATGTCTGACACAGTATTTCTATAAAGTAAATTATTTACAGTTGAAACATGTGTTGACGGTTACATAAAATATTAGTGATAAATTGCATGTTAATCCTTTGTCTTAAAATACTTTAGAGGTTATACAGTAAACATGGCATTTTTCTAGAATACATATGAAATTTAAAACAATTGTATTTTTAAATGATTTCTCATAAAGCTCTACTGCTTCTCATGTTACTTTTACCAATTGCCTTTTTTGAAATGTTTACTTTATTTTACAAAATAGCATTTATAAATATAAAATCAAGTAATATTAAAAACCAAAAACTTGTAAAAAGAAAATTCAATTAACAATTTCACTGCTCTTTATAATTCATATAGAGAAATAAACATGACTTTAAGAAAAAAGATTATATTAGACATGGCTATATGTTTTAATAAAATTTAGTCAGCACAATTTTATTTGTATATAAACAAGGAGATAAATTGAAGTAAAACAATGAAGAGTTTTACCACAATCTACTCACATGCCTTAAGATTTCAAAGATAAGCAAGGCCTCAATAGTTCCTGTCTCACAAATATGTCTGTCAGATGTATTGGGCCAGAAGGCTGAAGATGATGCTCCAACGCTATAGAGAGCTTTGGGTAACTGTTCAGGCAGCAAACTGTCTGTTTCATTTTTCCCTTTGGAAGCTGCTAACCTGCACTCCCTGTCTACTCAGGTAATTAATTTTATTCCTTCTCAAGTCTCTGATGGGGTTGAAGACCAAATAGCTCAGTTTTACAATTAAGCTTATTGTTTAGGGGTTAAGATGTTTTTAGGTCTATATACATGTTTTAAGTTGATAATGACAAAATGTAATGGAGATTGATTTACATTCAGAATTTTAGATGCACCAAGATAGGAAAAATGTTTTTTTCAAGGTTGCCAAATACAAATAGCCAAAATACTATGAATATAACATTTATATAAGTCCTGATTGTGTCAGTGTTCTTCCTGATGTATGTAGTTTATTGTATATAAGTGTAATAATATAAATGTGTATGTAAAAAAGGAAAATGAAAAAAAAAAACAAAAAAAGTCTTCAAGGAAATAAGGATGAACTGTAACAAAGTAGTTGCTTCACATTACTTAAAATATTTTAAAATAACTGTTTTCTGTAATGAATGAATATGAGTCACTTATACCTACAGAAAATTTGCTGACCATTTTGCAGCGTTGGATGAGACTTATGCAGACTCTATCATGTACCACAAACTTCACCTTTAATAGCTTCTGTTTGGTAGGAATGTAGTGAACACCAGGTCAGAAGATTTACCTCCGTCTGATTTCTATATTTGTTGCCCAAGATTTGATTGAAGACAGAATTAAGAATGAAAATGGTGTAGGCACCTATTCAAAATACGATTTGTACATGTGAGTGAGAATATATCAAATCAAGGGAAAGCCAACAAAGGGAGGAATGTGCACAGCTCTTCATGCTATGAGAACTATGACAGATATGGACCTTCTAGAATCTGAAGTTAAGAGAGGAGGAGACCAACAAATGGTCTTTTGATCAGATGTATAGCTCTTATAGTCTGAGAAACAGTAGACTGATTGGAAGATCATGGCACAGCAGAAGCCAGTCTGACAATGACAGACAGCAGCTAGAAATCCAGGACAATACTGTTTTCTGTACTTCAAGAAAAATCTGAAAATGGAATAAGAGCTAAAGAAAGCAATCAAAAGATGTGTGGAAGGAGCTATTGACTGTTTGGTCCTTGTCTTGAGTAATAAAAGCATTATCAAAACCTGCATTTGAAAGCTTTTTCAAACTTGAGAGTAAGCATTTTAGTACAAATAAAAGGAAATTTAACTTTGTGTTTGCAGAAACTAATCTGCAAATTGGTTCAGGTTTGTACTGAATTGTGTGTAACAGATCCATTATAAGTTACTAGAATCTAGAATGTCTGAAGGTCAAGGAAGAAAGCCAGAGCCTCTATTTGTGCCTTTCTTGGTCTGTAGCAAACTGACTATATTGAAAAGGTATGATCCAATATCAAGTTTTTCAGAGTTGTCTTTTAAGAATCAGTACCACTTAAACCATTGTTGGCAGGTCTTGTCTTTGTTTATTCAGCATTTTCTGCTTAACTGCATTGTTGGCATCTGATAGTATATCATATGCAATTTAAATCTTTAAGTACTTGCCCAGGATAACTCAAATTATATTTATATCCATCTTAGAGGGTCCATCTCTCTACTCACCTATACCCTAGTCAGCATATTCAATGGGCATTTACTGAACCCTTATTATGGAAAAAAATTATGTGGGATAATGGAAGAGAAAATAATTCCTTCATTTAGTAAATCTCTATAGACAACAATCTAGAGATTCATCACAACATGGGCTTATTGTTTTGTTAGAGGTTTGCTGTGATAATATTTTCTATCATTCTAATATCATTTTAAAACCCAATAAATAATTTTTTAAAAGTAATTTTATGGTTTTCTGTCATTTAAAATCATCTGGTGTTGGGCTGGAGAGATGGCTCAGCTGTTGAGTCCTTGCTACCATCCCAGAGGAAAGGAATTATCTTCCCAGCATCCACTTTAGGATGCTCACAGCTGCATGTAATTTCAGGTACAAGGACTCTTATACCCTCTTATGACCTCAGCCTGCACACACACATTCAGCATTCTGTCTCACACACATACACATAATTGAAAGTAATAACATAAATATTTTAGAAGTATCTAGTATTTGTTGCACTCTTTTATTGCAAACAGGGAAATATTTAATCTATAATAAGCTTATTTTTGTTCACTTAATATATAATATAGTAGATGAATATAAAATTGCTTCTGTCAAACAAACACTAGAAAGACAATCTCACAAATAAGCATGTAGCTTTGCATTAAAGCAGAGGCTGGGTATTACAATTACATGATTTTGAGGCAGATAGCTGTCATGCCCAATGGACTTACTATGTTCTGTAACTGAAAGAAATATTCACCAAGTTATACTTTTAGTGATTTACATACATGTTTTATAGGTAGGTTATTCAATTACAGTGAATAAATGAATTTATAATGTCAAGAAAATAAGAATCAGTAAGACTGTGAATTTTAAGCCAGGTGACTTATTTTCCACTGTGAAAATGAGAAAATACGCTCATGTCTTATTATTATATTAGAATTTATAGTATTTTCATTACATTTTATAAGTATGAATCTCACAGTCTTTACCTTTAATTCTATACTTTGTTGTATTCCAACATTTTACTTATTCTTTTCTCAACAATTTTGGTTCTTTTAGTTTTTGGCTAGGATTTGATTTCTTTTGTAACTGATTTTAGTAGTTCAGATTTTATCATCACATGCTCTCTTTTGCTTTGATTACTGTCTAGTTCTGATGCACATTATCTTTAATTAATGCTTCAGTAAAAGATGCTATAAACATACTGTGTTTAGCACATCTGATGAGGATGTGGAGCACAGGAACACTCCCTCATTGATGGTGGGAGGGCAAATTTGTACAACCACTTTGGCAATCAATCTGGAGCTTTCTCAGGTAATTGGGAATAGCTCTACTTCAAGACCCAGCTATGCCACTCTTGAGCCTATGCCCAAAAGATGCTCCACCATACAACAAGGACATTTGCTCAACTATGCTCATACCAGCTTTATTTGTAATAGCCAGAAATTAGAAACAACCCAGATGTCACTCAACCGAAGAATGGATAAACAAACTGTGGTACATGTACATAATAGAATAGTACTCAGCTATTAAAAACAAGAACATCATGAAATGTTCAGGAAAACGGATGGAACTAGAAAAGATCATTCTGAGTGAGTTAACCCAGACCCAGAAAGACAATGATGGTATGTACTCTCTTATAAGTGGATATTAGCCATAAAGTACAGAATAAACATTCTATAATCCACAGACCCAATGAAGCTAAGTTACAAGGAAGACCCAAGGGAAGATGCTTGAATCTCACACAGAAGGGGAAATAAAATAGGCTTTGGAGGTAGGTGGATGGGGGAAGTAAGAGATAGGGTAGGGAGGGGGGCAGGGGCAGGGATTAGGATTTGGGAGAATTCAGAGAGAGGGCTGTGTGAATGAATGGAAATCATTGCAGGTAGGGACATCTCTGGTATTTGCTAGAGACCTGGGATGGGAGGCCCCAGGAAGTCTCTGGGTGTTACCTCAGCTGAGACTCCTACAAGATCTGCAGGAGCAAAGATGGACTAAAGATTGAGAGAACAGCCAACCAAAAATTGGCCCTACTTGAGATCCATCCCATAGGAGGAACTAATCCCTGACAATATTAATGTCACACTGCTATGCTTGAAGACAGGAGCTTAGCATAATTCCTCTGAGAGACTTCATCCAGCATCTTATGGAAACAGCAGAGAACCACAGTCAAATGTTACACAGAGCTTGGGGAGTCATATGAAAAAGTGGGGATGATTGGAGTCAAAGGGATCAAGGACTCCACAAAAAGATCTGCAGAGTCAACTAACCTGGGCTCATGGGAGCTCACAGAGACTGAACTGTAAATGGAAATTTTACTTGACTGCTTCAGTTGTTTTCTGGGAAGATTACTGCTTCCTTCTGCTAACCTAGACCTAGTCCTGAAACCATCTAGCCTCCATACAATCTAACCTAGGCCTAGAATGTTTTTCGCCTCTGAGACTTACTGCTTAACAAGCTCACCCTTTCTTGTTCTTACTGAGCTCTGGTCTGGCTGGTTCAACTCAGCTATTCTTGCTCTAACTCCTCTCCCAGATGACTATTCAATCTGGTTTCTCTCTCATCCACTGAATTGCTCTGCTGGCCTCAAACTAACTCCAACAATTTGTTCTAATCTTCTGGCTCCTCATTTTCTGGCTCATTCTGTCTTCACAAGCTCAAGTCTAGCATGTCTTCCTTGTTCTCTCATTCAACCTCTCTGTAAAATTCTCTTGATAAAAATGCCTCCTCTATCCTCTTTCTCTGTGTTGCTCTCTTAAGTAGCTTCCCTTTCTTCTCTCTTCTCATGAGAGTTGGGTGTATCCTATTCTGTCAAATCTTTTCGACTTGTCACTTTTTCTGCCACTCAATTAAACATCCCTTTTTATCATGGGTACTTCCTTCTACAAATTAACTTTATCTTCATTGTTTGGGATTAAAGGCACGTACCACCACGCCTGGACCTAAGCTTTTCTTTATTTGAAACTTGCTCTATACCAGGCTGGCCTTGTACTCAGACTTGTTTGCCTCTGTCTTCTGGATTAAAGACATGTTTCTATTTCAGCAGAATCACCTCGACCTCCAATGCCTTTGGATGTGATCTTTTGCCATAGCAACCATGCTCTGAGTTAAAATTTCTCTACACTGAACAACCAACAAAAGAGCATACATTGACTAGTACTACGCTCCCTGCACATATGTAGCAGCTGGGCAGCTTTGTCTTCATGTGGGTCCCCCAGCAACTGGAGCTGGTGCCCTCTCTGACTCTGATGCCTCCTTTTGGATCCTGCCTCCCTAACTGGGCTGCCTGGTCTGGCCTCAGTGGGAGAGGATGTTTCTCATCTTGCAAAAACAATGTGTCATGGGTTGGTACCTATGGGGCACTTACCCTTTCTCTGAGGATTAAGAGGGGAGAAGTGGGGAGAGGTGTATGTGTGGGACATTTAGAGGAGAGGAGGGGGCTGCAATCAGGATATAAAGTGAATAAATAAATAAAATTCTAAAATACTGTGTTTAGCACATCTGATAATATCTAGTATGTATTTATGCAAATGACTTTTCAAAAACATGAACTTAAATTTTTCACTTTCTTCTTAGCAAAACAACTCTATGAATCTATATTTGTGAGGAAAACTATATGTTTTACAAGCGACAGTTTTACAAAGGGCTCCCAATTGATTATAAAATAAATGTATGCATAGAGTGTGGATATTTCCTTGATATCACCCCAAAACTCAGATCCTCCAAAGTTAAATATAAACATTATAATGAAACTTTCATACATATAAAACATATGCATTTTATATATAAAATTTTATACACATATGTATACAGATCAGTAATTATTATACTGGGAAACTATTTTCTTCATTAGTATGAGAGTCTTCAGTATTTTTCTCAAAATTACTCACTTAAAATGGTGTTTATGGGTTCAAGAAGAAAACCTTAAGTCCTTAGGAAATAATTTCTTATATCAGATTGTAACACATAGCCTTCTACCAAGACATATTAATTGGTTTCCTCAATGATATAATGGGATTTTATCCTGAAAATTTTTTTCTAAATAGCATTTTGTTCATTATCATTTTATTTAATATTACTGCACACATATGTCAGACCTTCACATTTTCTGACAAACATTACTTTATCTTTTGTCTCAATATTATACATTGACAAAACTTTTCATTATAGTATATTATTTTCTTGTGAAAAAGTATACATGAATCTAAATGAAATAGACATGTCATGAGTAAATTTTCTTCTCTTAATTTCATTTGTAGAATGAAAAACAGATATTACCTCAGTACCTCCACAAAGGTATCCCTGCAGGCCCACTAGAGCTTTGTGCTAGCTGAGGCCACAGAGAAGAGTGAGACCAGGCATTTAGGACTGCAAATTCTGAGACAATTTCAGTTTAAGTATATTTTGAAGCAGAGGTGTCTGGGGATCAACTTTATTGACCCAGAAGCACCCATCTTCCCAGTGGTTGCCAAATCCCAAGAATATGGAAATGGTATCCTAATCGATACTCTGGCATTGGTTGGTTTGGGTGAGGTTAGAAGACCTTGAAACAAAGGCCTGGCTTTGTCCTGGAAGACTCACTCTCTCGTAGCCACGACTTCACAGAGCAGAGTCCAGGGAGTCCCTGGGCCACCAAAAAGAGACACCTGGTGCCTCTCCTCAGCAGCTGGGGGACAGCACACTTACTGAATCCAAAGTTTGCCTCAGTTAGAGAGGGAGAGAGAGGGACACACACACACAGAGACAGAGAGACAGAGAGACACAGAGAGAGACAGAGAGAAAGAGTCAGAGGAGGAGCAAGATGGAGAGAGAGAGGGGGAGGAGGAGGAGAAGGAGGAGAAGAGGAGGAGGAGGAAGAGGAGGAGGAGGAGGAGGAGGAGGAGGAAGAAGAAGAAGAAGAAGAAGAAGAAGAAGAAGAAGAAGAAGAAGAAGAAGAAGAAAAAGAAGAAGAAGAAGAAGAAGAAGAAGAAGAAGAAGAAGAAGAAGAA
>OU015760.1:38200825-38253182 GCA_907169655.1 Acomys percivali
AGAAGAAGAAGAAGAAGAAGAAGAAGAAGAAGAAGAAGAAGAAGAAGTTAGTCCCAATGTGGCCAGAGAAGACCTGGGCCAAGAGGCTTGGGGACTCAACTTCTCCCTGGTTTCAGCACCAAGATGATGAGTTATCTTCTCCAAGGAAATAAGCCAATCAAAGCCAGATTAAAAGTATAAAAAGGCAGGTTTACTTGAGAACTGAAGCTTCTGAGTGAGCTTAACACCTCTGGGGATGAGGACATAGGAAGTTGCACTCAGCTATGGAGGGCAGGGTTTGTTGTTGTTGTTGTTCAGGTTTTTTGTTTTGTTTGTTTGTTTGTTTGTTTGGTTACTTCTTTTTTTAATTTTTACATACACATTTATATTATTACACATGTGTACAATAAACTACCTACAGCAAGAAGAACCATGAAACAATCAGGAATTATATAAATGTTACATTCTTAGTGTTTTGGCTATTTGTATTTGTATTTGCTTAGTATTTAGCTATTTGGCAACCTTGAAGTGAACATCTTTCTTATCTTGGTGCCTCTAAAATTATGAATGTAAATCAATATCTATCATATCTCATTTCTATCAACTTACAACATTTATCTAGACCTAAATACATTGCAAGTGAAGGAAAACCACTGGCCATGTATGCTGGGTGGAGCCAGAGGAATAGGTTAGGGTGTTCCCAGAAATGCTAAGAATGTGCCAAGGCTTTCTTTCCATGGGGGCAGGGCTGGAGAAAGCTGTGGGATTTAACAGACCATGTGGGGGAAGAAAGGGCAACCCGAGATGCTAACCAAACAATTTCTGCATATTGTTCTCATAAAATATTGATTTACAATCTATTGATGTTTTCCTAAAATAACCTACATTATAGTTCATTTTAATCTTTCTTTATTTACTCCCCTTAGTTACTAAAATGCATGACCTAATCTTTTGAATTATCAATGTGAATCCATTAGCATGGCACATATTCAAATAGGCTTTGTTGCTTAGGTTAAATATTAATTTTTGTGTTTGCTCTTGCACAGTTATCAGAAATGAAGAAGCCCTGGGAAGATACTTATTAAGTGAGTTAATACCAGTAAGAACATACTACATAGTAAATATACAAAACATGGCTATATAGAACTTGGGAAAATACTCAGTAAATGAAGTGATTGGCATATATGTCTAATATCTAGCAACCAAGGAAAAATTTGGGTGCAGCCATGCTACATTTCTATAATTTGAGGCCTAAAGCTTTAGGTAGAGACACAAAGATCTCTAGAGTTTGCTGGCCAGGCAGATAAGCTGAATTAGTGAGCTCCAGTTTCAGGGAGATACCCTGTCTTAAAATAAGGTGAAGAACAATTGAGAAAGACATCCAAAAATGACATATGGCATCAATGCACACATATATGTGCACACACACACACACACACACACACACACACACACACACCACACAGAGAGTCACAAAGGCAGAGACAGAAAGACAGACATGTGCACAGACACAGAGAGAGAAAGAGAAGGGGGGGGGGAAGGAGGTGGGAGGGAGAGAGAGTTATATGCATTTAATTTTTAAAAAGTCTTATTTTTATGTTGAGAATTTTGCCTACATAAAATACACATAAAATATATAAATTTACAAACAAATTAAAAGTATTAGGCTAATTTGCTTGTTGAAGAATGTATCAAATCTGGACATTATTCAGGCTGTGGTATAGTTACTATGCAATAGTTACTATGCATTTTTCTTTGTCAGAAACTCAATGACAAGAGAGCAGAAATCTGAAAATTGTTAATAATGTTAATGTTAATAATGTTAATAATGTTAATTAGTGCAGACAAGGTGGGTGTAGAGAAAACAATGTTAATTATTAAATGTATTAGTACAACTAAAGACAATCCTTTAATTTCATAGAATGTGATAATGAGATGATAGAAAATATGCCTTGAGGGTAAGATCCTATCTATGGACTTCTTCAGCATTCAAAATAAGTGACAATTAATTTGAAAGGAGACACTGAATTTGAAAATACAAATGAGGGGGCTTTTTATTCAAGCAAAGTATCTTATAATTCAACCCCCAACTCCACTAGTGAAGTGGTTACTGTGGGGCAAGATATACATCAAGCTGTCAACAGAAGTTGTATTACCTGTGTGTGACTTTCTCCAGGAATGCAAGGTAGAAAGTGACAGAGTTATAGAGGCTTATACCAAGATTCCAGAAAGAATCTGAAGCCAAACAACATGAAACAGGGTCAGATTCCCTGCATGAAACTTCTCAGTGTGTTTTGTCTGATGCTGTGAAAGTGAAACCTACATTGCGATGGAGACTCCAGGGTGGTACAAATATCATATCCACAGTGCATTTGCCAAGGAAAACCATAGGAACAGAATGGAGCTGTCACAAGTAATACAACTGACAGATGCAGGGTTATAGCACCTAAAGGCAGTTGGAGTCCAGATTATTACATCACTTGCAGTAGATTCCAAATAGTAATCTGGGGTTGTGCTTGAAGAATTTTGGTCTTTCTCTTGTTCAATCTTTCTAGACCATGCTTCCATTTTTTTCCTTCTGTAATGAGACTGTTATTCTTTTCCACTGAATATTGGAAGCATGTAGTTTGGTTTTGAATTTCAAACAAGCATATTGTGAAATTTTTGCCTTGATTCTAAGGTGAGACTTGATTCTCAGGTATTAGGAGCCTTAAGATATTGGAAACTTAGAAATCGAGTAAGTGCATTTTACATTACAAGAGAAATACTGAATGTCAAATGTGTCATGTTACAATATGTAAGTAATCTGCTCAGGTTTTAGAACATAGTTCATTTGTTAAGCATAAGTACATGAATTTGACCCCAAGAAAACACTTCACAAAGGTAGCCATGGTGACACATTTATAATCCTTGATCTGAGAAAGCAGAGACAAGTAGGTTCCTATAGCCTCTGGCCAGGCAGCTTAGCTTAATCAGGGATCCCAAAATCCCAGTGAGAGTTCCTGTTTCAAAAAACCAAAGTGGAAAGCTTCTGAGGAACTACAATCAAGGCTGACCTCTGACTTCTGATATCAACATGCATTGGCACACATGTACATAGGCACATGCACATGCATGAACTAGAAAACACACAAAGGTAGTTAATATGTTATTTTGATAGGGATAGATTTGTTCAGTTCAATCTTCATTGTCAATTTCACTGAATTTAGAATCACCTTGAAGACACATTTTATATTGGATTTAGGGCATCTCTATATAGGTTCAACTGAGGAAGTAATATCCACTGGAGTCCTGGCTTAGTACAAAGGGAGAGAGAGAGAGAGAGAGAGAGAGAGAGAGAGAGAGAGAGAGAGAGAGAGGGAGAGAGAGAGAGAGAGAGAGAGAGACAGGCAGGCAGACAGGCAGACAGGCAGACAGACAGACAGACAGACAGACAGACACAGAGACACAGAGACAAAGACAGACAGAGACAGACAGAGAGGTAGGTGTGGAGAGTACGGGGAGGAGAAGAGAGGGAGGAAGGAAGACAACAATAAGGACATAAGATGAGCAGTAGCATCATCCATCTCTAGACTTTCTGACATCAGATCCAGGTGCTCTACATTCTGTTCAGCAGCAGGCCTTCTCTGTGATAGGCAAAATAAAACCTCCCTTCCTTACGTTTTTTAGGCTGCTATGGGGTTTTATCAGAGCAAATAGACAAAAATACTAAAGAAATGGGGCAATATAACCTTTTGTCAAATATAAAGTTTGAAAAAAGAATAAAGTATTTCCTGCTTCATCATCTAGCCTGTGAAAACAGTCCTCCTCATGCAGAGAACCTAGAATTGTAATGGGCTAATGAAGCACAGGAAAAAAGGTGTTACCTCTTTTGAGATAAGCCTACTGTTTTGGATGTACATTTTCTAGTTAGTAAGTTTATTTGCTTGTAGAAGTAATTAACCAATAACAGATTTGACTAAAGACCACTCCAGACACTGTTTGGGTGACTAAGAACCAGAAACTAGATAACCTAGGAATGTAGTATAAAACCAAATAATACTGATCTTAAAAACAAAAACATAGTGTTAAAATGACCCCTAATTACATTCTGCTATACACATATATCAATTCCTTGTTCAACCATCATCAGAGAAGTTTCCTTCTCCTGCAGAAGACGGGAAAAAGTACAGAGAACCACAGCCACACATTACACATTGAATAAGAGAAATTGAGCACTCAGTTCTAAATGGGATGTCTCCATCAATCCTTCTACTCATATCTCAGGGAACCCACAGAAGATGAGGTAGAAAGAGTCTAAGAGACAGAGGGGATGAGGGACACTAGGAAAACAAATCCCTCTAAATCAACATGATCAAAGCTCATGAACTCACAGAGACTGAAGCAGCATGCACAGTGCCTGCACAAGTCTGCATCAGGTCCTCTGCATATATATTGGCTTCAGATTTAAGGCTTTAATGATATTCATAAGTATGTACACAGGTGGATCTCTTGATTCTTGTTCCTTTGGGCACTTTTCCTTTTGCAGTACTTTTGTTTTATCTTATATTTTATTTTGCTCTGTTTTTTAAAAAAATGATGAAAAACCTCGCCACCATAGTTCATAGCTGCTAGGAAAGAGAAAATCATTTTTCTCCAATAGAGTGACATTGTTTATATCAACCACTTCAGGGCAGGCCTCATGTTCAGGAGTACTTGACCAACATATATTGAAATCCACAGTTTTTCTTTTTGTATATATGCTTTTATTATGTTATCGTTTGATTTTTTTTCTATTTTGATGTTTTTTTCCTTGGTTTGTGAGGGTTTTGTTGTATTGTGGTTTTATTTATTTTGAGAAATAACTTAAAGTTGGGTGGGTATGGAAGAGGAGATTCTCTGGAAGAACTTGAGAGAGGAATAAATGATCAACATATATTTAAACTTAAAATATTTTGAATAATAAAAATATAATAAAAAGAAAAAGTAATATAAGAACAATAATATTGCTTAGTGAAACTCTTCTTGTTGTTATTCAATGTTGAATGTTTTTGGCTTCTTACTGATATCTATGTAAGCATTCAAAACTAAGTTATAATTATGGCAGTCATAGAAAATTCACAGACTGAAAACCAGAGATGTGTTTTAAATGGCCTCTTTAGACAACAACCTTAAGTTATTATCCTTCAACATTTGCACTGCTGCTTTACAGAGATCTGATTATGCTTTTCATGAACTTATATAAGATTAGAGTATAAATATATAAAATTTGAAGTTTAAATACATTATACCAGCCAATAGTTGTAGAAGAATTTTAATCCAGCAGCATGGCTGCTTCAGCAAGCAATTGAATCCAAAGGCCTTCTAGGTCTGTATGCTCCAACTCAGTACATTATACATCTTTAATTCTTCTGCCCAGAATAAATTATGGTTTCTAGTTGAGGGACAGACAAAATGATGGAAAATTAAGGACATGACAGAATGAGTCAGAGATAGAATATGCCCAACTCTCACAAGAAAAAACAGGAAAGAGAAGGTACTTAAGAACAGTGCATTATCCTGGTAGCCTGCTTATTCTTTCTTTGAGTGCCACCACGCCTCCCCACCAAGGGGAGGTGGTCAAATATGGAGCACAACAGTTCATGTCAAAGTCAGTTCGCACTCTCCACATAACTGTGGAGAATGTCCTGTCCATTGGGTAGATCAGAGTAAGGGTTCAATATTTACTACTTGTATTGTCCTTGGTTAAAGCAATAGTTTCAGCAGATCCCCCTGGGCCTCGATTGATAGCCTATGACCATATAGTGGGGGAGGAGGTCCCTCTCAGCCTTAGACCTCGGGGAGGGGAATAGGGTGAAAGTGGGAAGGAGGGAGGAATGGGAGGATACAAGTGATGAGATAACAATTGAGTTGTAATCTGAATAAATTAATAAAATTAAAATAAAAAAGAACAGTGCACAAATTATAAAAAAAAGAACAGTGCATTAGAATTGGGAGAAGAGAGTAGAGTACAGTATAGAGACAGCAGAGAAAACAGTATAGTAGAGTACAGTATAGAGTTCAGTAGAGAAGACAGTACAGTAGAGCTTTCAATATAGAAGGCAATAGAAGTTGAGTTGAGTAGAGGTCAGTCACTTGTCAAACAGCGAGGAGTCAGTTGAGAGTCAGTGCAGTGGCAGTTCGTGTGGTAGATCAGATCAGTTCAGATGAATGGAGTTGAGTTAGCTCAGTCAGTCGGCAGTCGGCCAATAGGAAAATTTCAACTCTCATGTCTAGTTATTAAAGATAGTTGTATGTAGAAATTATGTTTTTAAAGTTTATTTTATTTTATTTTTTTATTTGCCTATTAAAACTTTTTTCTCTCTTTTTTTTATTAATTTATTCATATTACATCTCAATTGTTAGCTCATCCCTTGTATCCTCCCTTTCTTTCCTCCCTCCCGCTTCCCCCTCTACTCTCTTCCCCTATGTCTGTGACTGAGGGTGACCACCTCCCCCTGTAAACTAGTTCAGTGTGTTTGTTTCAGCCAGCATTGAGTGGGGCTTGAAGAAGTGAGATTAGTTTCAAATAAAACTTTCCTTATTTTAATATATTACATGTGCTGTTTTGGATAATCTTTTGAGTAAATTTTTAATGAGATGGTTTTGTGGTTTATTTTTAATGTACATATTTACCAACTCATAGATTGCATTCTAAACCATTAGAGCAATACAAAGCAATGTTCAAAGGGTAATCTGTAAACATTCTAGCATATTCAGCCATCATGCTTGCTTGTCAAAATTTAGAAACGAGTGAGTTGAAGGTTAAACATACCCTTTATGTATAGGACTCAAAATGATAAGTTTGAGTGAAAGCAGTGGTACAATTATATGTATAAATTTATGCAATTTAAGTGTCAAAATCATATACACAGAGACTGGATGTACATTCAAAAAATTCTAATGTGCACTTGCTTTTGAAAAGTAAGGAAAGGCATAATGTTTTTGGAAGAGATGAGGGGATTGACTTTCATATTATTAAGAATATACTCACCTAAAACAACAATTTTACAACTATTGATACGACTTCATAATCATTAAGGTAACTTAAGGTTATTCTTGGCTCTAGCAAATATTTTTGAGACTTTGCCAGGCAATATTTCAGAAACATAAAAAGAATTATCCTGGAAAGATCCATTAAAAACATTTTACATTATTATGTCTCTTGGCCAGAAAAACAAACTCTAGTGCAAATGTTTTACTTGGGAGTGGATTGCAAACAGAAGGGAAAAACAAAGAAAGTGAAGTGAGGAAACATCAACAACAAAAAAAGCACTAATGACACTATTACCCATGGTATTGCTGTGAAAATCTGGAGTTCAATTTTGCTGCTGGGGATCTCTAAGACATCACTTAGTAGATGCTGTGTAACTATTCCCCTGTAGTGCAGTGAGGCCACAATATTCATCATATTCCTCCCTATCCTCCCAAATATCAGAAAGCAATTTTTTTTCACCCCAGATCACTAACCTTGTGCTTTTCTTAATTCTAATAATCCATGGCCAAAATATGTGAATGAATAAAAATAGTCACACCCAGAAGAGTGCCTTTCTAGAACAAATGGAAAGCTGCTGAGTATTGACTTAAAAGAATGTGTCTACAGTAGCCAAGCAAGGCAGCTGGAACAAAAAACTGGCAACTCAATTTTTCTGCCTAAAAACATTTTGACTTGACTTGCTCTGATTAAGTGCTTAACATGTTACAGTGATTTGTGGTGGTTCTTTTACTAGAGACAACGGGTAATTGCATAGCCTTTGGAACAAAGGTGATGATGTTTGGAGTTTCTTGTGTACTGCTGACCAGGTAAATCAGTTAATCACACCCTCTCACCATGTTTTCCCAGTTTAAATTGAGGAAAAAAGATGAACAGTAGAAGACTATTGTGAGAATGTGACAGAAATTTTCAACTTTTTGCATTGTCTCCTCTCCTAAACTCAAGGCTTTCATATCTTGCCCACCACCTAGTCCACTTATCTCTTTTAAAGACCTGCATAGTAACAATAAGGGAAGGACTGGTTGCTTTTAGTTCCCAATAAATATTTGCTAAAGTTCCTCAGTTGTTTTGCCCGATTATCACCTCCTAAATAAGCCAACCTTAAACATCAAATTGATAACAGATGTTTGTTTGCTCTTGATCTTTATTCCACTGACTACATTTTGCTACTAAAACAGTGTTCTCAAACCAATACAACAAATATATTTGAGGAACTTGGCAGAAGCTTAGAATTTCACATCTCTCACTAAACCTGCTGAATCATTCTTCCTTGAACTAAGACTCCTAGGTGATTCACATGTACACTGAAATTGGAGAAGTTGGCCATATTGCTATTTTCTACAGAATTTCTCATTTTTTAGATACATCGAAGGGGGTAATCTGTCATATTTATTGCTGCAATTCTTCCAAAATGAAGATTTTGATCTTCTCATCCAGTTGATTCACTGCTTTATGTTAATTCTTAGAAAAGAGCTTGACACATATGTATCAGAATGTTTGCTGAACAAATGAACAAAAGAAAGGAGTATATGTAATGTCACATGGTGCAGACATTGTCTAATGGACACAGAGTGCCTAGTCAATGGCAATTCATCTTACTCATCTTCCTGGACAAATGTTATTAGTTAACTCTCCAAAACATTTTAACAAGAAGCCAACCACGAAGAGCTCATAAAATTTCTATTTCTTCACTTTACAAAAACTGACAAAGGACCTTCTGATCTGATCCTACTTGCCAACTGCCCAATAATTACTAGATTTACTTTTTCAAAAGGGACACACACATTAGTATTCATGGAAAGAAGGAGCTTTTAGAAAGCAACGTTTTATTTACATAGTCAAGTTATTGCTGTGCATAATTATTTGTTAAACTAATTGCACTTGGTGTGTTGGTTATTTTCTTTCACAGGATATTTGGAGTAGAGTCAATATTCCAAAGAACAATAAATCATAAACAATATACTTATAATTTTAACATTTATATACTTTTATGCCACTGAATAAAAACACAATGGCTGTCAAAGACAAATAGCAAAAACTCCAGCTATTCAACATTCCCTGAAATGAAGGCGTTTTGGAAAGATGGCTGCAATAATAAAGTAGGAAGTCATAATGTAAAATTAAACTAATATCCATAAAGAGAAATTTTGTTAAAGATAGATATTTTATATGTGAGTGTACATCATATGCACATAATAATTTATTTTATATCTTTTAATAATTTGTAGATAAGTGAATGTTATAGTTTGAAATAGATAGCATTATTCATACATTGTATGAAATTCTCAAATAGTTGGTTAAATACCATATTATTAAAAAGTTCAAGGCAAGCCTGGACTGCAAGTTTAGAACAGGCAAGGCTACTCACAGAAACCCTGTCTGAAATAATAATAATAATAATAATAATAATAATAATAATAATAATAACAACAACAACAACAACAACAACAATAATAATGTAATTGTGGGAGATTTATCCTCTATTTCATTCATTAAACAATTTAAAACCTAAAAAAAATTCTCATGCATTATACCATGTTTGTACAAATATTTCCATAGAAGTGCAATCTGAACGATGACTTAAGCTAAGGGAAGATGTTAGGAGCAAAAGATATTACTTATCAAGTCTTGTCAAAGTGAGTTATTTGGTTCTTTTAATTAAAACATCATTAGATTATGTTTACAATCCCAGCACTTGGGAGGTAGAAGTCAGAAAGCCAAGAATTTAAGGCCAGTTTGGGCTATGTAGTGATTTTTCGGTCAGGTCAGTCTGGGATCTTTCAATGCTCTACTCCAATAAAACAAACAACCAAAACAAACAACCAACCAAACAAACAAATGCAAAATTCAAATTTAGGGCATCAAAGTCATTGAGTATTCTGGTTTTATGTTAACTAGGAGTAGAATATGAGTTTTTTTAGAACAAGTTTTAAAGTGTCAATCAGGCACTATTAAATAACTACCATGAGAAGAATGAATTTCTCCTAAATATGTAGCATTGTTGGTTTAAATTTTACACAAAATGCTTCTTCAGTTAAACTAATATTGTTACTATAAGGATACTGTTAGAGCTGAATAGAAAGGTCTGCAATAGCTTGACACATTTGCCAGAAATCATCATCAGGCTTTAAAATTTAATGTAACCATCCATTAGTGTCTAGTGTTTCAAGATCTATGTTTTCAGCCTGAAAAAATGGACTGAGCATAATTCTTAGTCAACACAGGTAAATGAGAGGTTTTATTGTTAGAAAATATGCTGACACTGTCTATACACAGAAATGACAGTGTCTACTGCAATGGCTTGCCATTTGCAAAAATAAAGTTTAAATAGCAATTGTGTTACCCAAGAAGATCAAGGTTTCTACAAGAAAGAAGTCACTTAGGTTCAATTAATGTCCAGTGTCACAACTTGCTTTTAATTAAATTTTAGTTTTCATTAACTTACAAAGTCACAGATTTCCTTGTATTATGTTCTTACACACTCAGTTTTTCTTGATGTCACTGACAATCTTTCTCTCCCTTATGTCCTGTTTCCCAGCTTTGCTTATACTCTATATATATTCTATTACCCTTCCTGCCCTTCTCCCTTCAAGCATCTTTTATCCCTTCAACCAGTTCCCTTTCTGGTTTCTTGAACAGTACATATACTTACTCCCACATAAATAAACAGATATAAAATTAGAAAGTCAAGAGCACAATATGAAGCTGGGAGTAGTGGCACATATGTTTAATACTAGCACTCAGCACTCAGGATGCAGAAGCAGGCAGATCTCTGTGAGTGTGAAGCCAGCCTGGTCTACAAAGTAAGTATATGACATCCAGGGCTACACAGAGAAACCCTGTCTTAAAAAAAAAACAAGAAACCAAAAACCAAAAACCAACCCCCTCCCAAAAAAAATAGACCATATGAGAAAGTATATTCAGTGTTTGTCTTTCTGAGCCTGGGCTATCTTAATAACATAATGTCCATTTCTATCCGTTTTCCTACAACTTTTATATTTGTTTATGGTTAAATAAGATTTCATAATATATATGTACCACATTTTGATTACCCATTTATAATTTTATAGACATCTAGGCTGATTCCATTTTCTTGCTATTGGGAATAAAGTGATACTATACATGACTGTATCTCTGTTGTAGGATATAGAGTTCATAAGGCATATGTCAAGGAGTGGTAATTAGTTGCCTCCCTATATATCAATAATGAGCATGTCAAAAAATAAGCTAGGAAAACAATTCCATTCAGAATTGTCTAAAAGCTATTTTAGAATAAAGCCAACCAAAGAAGTGAAAGAACTTCACAATAAAATACTCAATTGAAGAGGACTCTAGAAAATCAAAAGTTCTCTCATGCTGATGATTGGAAGAATCCATGCTGTGAAAACAGCTATTTTACCGAAAACAAACCACAAATCTAGTGTAACCCCAATCACAATTCCAGCTCCGTGCTTCATAGAAAATACTTTAAAGTTTATTTGTATTCACTATGATTCTTTAAATTCTAAAATTTTGATCTTTAAACAATTGGATTGTTTTGTATGATATAGACACATGGATAAACACAGGCTAACTTGAGTGTCTTATTCAATTTCTTATTTTTAAAAGTAAAAATGTTTTAAAATGAAAACTAACAATTTTATTTTAGTAAATTATATTATTTAAAAGGATCTCAACTACAAACAAAGTCAGAAATGTTTGAAGAAAATTTTGAGGTGCTATATGCTGTGATATTTGATTTCCTGTGTTTGGGAAAAGCTGGGACAATAATTTCATGGTTTATCAGTTGTTTCTATGAAATTCTGTAGTCTTTTTGACATAAACAAGGTATATCAAATATTATACATATAAACAAAGTTCTTGCACTGCAATGGTGTTACAACCTTCCCCTTGTAATCAGCTGTAGTCTGTAAAAATTGTGATAGTAATGTAATCTTTGCATATCTTCCTCTTCTAAATAAATAGAATATATATATTGCTCTACACAGTTATAGCTAGATAATAAATAAAAATATTGTGCCAAATTGTGAAAGATTCACAAGCCTTAAAGAAGTTTCCAGAAATTATATAAGATAGTTATTTACCTAAATAAATTTAGTCAAGTTTATGCACACTTTTAATGTTTTTAGTTCTCTTGGAATAAAACTTAGTCCAAAATATTTTATATTACTTGAGGATAAGAAAAGTCACTTGAACTGATTTATAAAGTACTCAGTTCTTTATAAAAAAAAGTCAATGAATAGATATGGCTTTTTTTAAAAAAAATCAAATCCCATGCTAAGGAATGTCAGTCATATACAGTAATAGTTATTATTTCAAGATTTAAATTTAAGATTTAATGCAGGCAGCTACCCATTTCCTCCAGAATGCATTTAAATTATTTTAGATAACTGCTTGTATAATTACATTAACATGATTCTACAATTTTAAAAGAATAGAAATCTTGTTTGCTTGAAATCATATAAAACAAATATATACTCCTGGTACATTATATTATGAAATATACGTATTTATTTTTTTTTAAGGCAATTTAGTCACATCAGGCTTTCTTTCATCAGTATATCAAAATCAACTTGAATGTCTACCAGTTACAGACTGATTGATTGATTAAATAAATTATGCTGTAATGTATAATTTTATTCATTTAAATTGATGTTAGGATAGTTAACAAAAAGTACTCATAATACATTGGTAATACAAAAGCAATTTTATCAAATGATGATATTACAGTAAAATAAAATTGAATTTAGATACTGATACTGACATTTATTTACACTTTTATTTATTTTCTTGTTGATAATCCTAGGGAATAAAATGACACTTTCCCCTTTCTATATATTTCTATAATTTAAAAGTTTCTTCAAATGATGTTTTCTGATAAATCTTGACAGGCTATAATCCATTAATGAACATTGACTATATCACTAGTGATGCAATGACATTGGGGGGCAGTAAGTTTTGGTTTTTGAGACAGGGTTTCTCTGTGTATCCCTGGCTGTCCTGGACTTGCTCTGTAGACCAGGCTGGCCTCGAACTCACAGAGATCCGCCTGCCTCTGCCTCCTGAGTGCTGGGATTAAAGGTGTGAGGCACCATGCCCAGCACAGTACCACTATTTATATTATTATGCTCTCAATATGTTTGTTAGATTAAGTGTTTTTGAATCATTAAATCAGAGAAACAACATGACATTTAAAGATGTATCTTTTTTGATATTATAATATAATTACATCGTTTCCCCCTTCCCTTTCTCTCTTTAAACCCTCTCATATACTCTCCCTTGCTCTCTTTCAAATTCGTGGCCTCTTTTGTCATTAATTGTTATGTATGCATGTATAGAACATCTGTGTATGTGTGCTCCTAAATGCATAAAATTCTGTGAATATTACTTGCACGTATATGTTTTCAAGGCTGACTGTTTGGTATTGGATAAGCAATTGATGTTTTCAAGGCTTCTTGGTGTTGGAAAAACAATTGGTGTGTTCTTCACTGGAGAAGAGTATCTGGGGCTTCAAGCCTACACCAAAAAACTACAGGAAACTAAGAAATGCTGAGAACAGTAAAGTGTTTCTAATAGATGAAAGTCATACAGATTATGAAGCTGTATATATTTAGTTGTACTACACTTTATAATATAGCATTTTGATATCCTGATAATTATGCTAATCTTTAATGTATAAAATTATTCATGTATCAAAATATGCAAGGTTAATCATAAATAATGGGAAGAGGGCCAATAACAAATGACATTTATTTTTATTTAAAGACTAAGGTGTATAAAATTTTTCCCAACACTGTTAGCACATACTTATATAATTATGAATTCATGATATTAATGATGTACACAAACTTTGTCACCAAAATAAAACAATAACAACCATAACCACAAGACAGTGCAACGAGAACATTTTATGGAGATTTGAAATGGAAAATTGAGAGTATTAAGCAGCATTGATCATTTATTATTTCTTGAGCATAACAGCTAACAATTAATTATATTATATTTAACTATTTTCATGTGATACTTTAGCATAAAGAATAATACAATTGTTCATTCAATTTCCTTTTTACTATATAGTATAGTTAATTATTGGATAATTTAATTGTATTTTAAACATAGTCACCTTTTACTCCTTCTAACTCCCAGATTCACCTCTGAAACTATCCTCAAACTTCACATCCCCTTTTCTTTTTTAATAACCTTCCAAGTTCTAATCTTTGCTTCCCACATACTCATGAGAGTAGGGCCATCTACTGAAGGAAGGGCAGTCAGCTGATTAGGAGCCACACCCTTGAGTAAAACTGACCCTTCTTCCTGCAGAAATCATCAACTATCAGTAACTTCTCCACTGTATCTAGGGCCTTGTGAGCCTTTTCCCCCGTCTATACTAAAATGTTGACTAGCTTCATTTTGTTTAGCTTACATGAAGGCAAACACAGCCATTAAGTTAATGAATGCAGTGGTTCTATCATATCCAGAAGACACCATTTCACTGTGGTCCCCCAGATTTCTGTCACTAACTGACTTTCTGCTTTTTAAAAATTTGATAGTCCCTGAGATTGGAAAGGGCTGAATGCAGTATGATATTGATATCTAATTGTAATTAGCACTCCAGTGACACATATTTTCTACACTTTGGTCAGTTATGAGTTTTTCTATTAAAAAGTCAACCTCTCTGATGAGATATGATAGCTGAACTAATCTATATGTATAAAGATAAGAATTTAAAGGGCAGTTTTATACTATATCCATTTAGTTGAGTAATAGTAGTTGACTTACCCCTGGGACCTATGAGTTCTCCAATCATGGGTTCTTGGCCAGATTTATAACACCACACATCATAAATTACAGTGAAGTGGGTCTAACATCAATAAAAAAATGGTTGGTCATTCTCTCAACATTTGCGTTATTATTGTAACCAAGGGCCTATATTTCCATGCTAGTAATTATTGTAGCTCACAGGGTTGAGAACTTGGTAAAGCTGTTTATAGCTTTTTATTCCAGCAGCCTACATACATAACAACTCACAGAGCTATGAAAGCAGAATAGCAAAGGGGATCTTTGTGATGAGTAACAACTCAATTTCTCCATGTTTTTGACCAAACCTGTGTTGTATCTTCAGTAATGGAGTCTTACCATCAAGTTCTGGTGGGCAAATGAGAACAAAAACAATAGACTGTATTGTTTTGGTGGTGTCTAGAACATCACTGACTAACAACCTGAGGCAAGGTATCCCGCACCTGCCACTGGGCTTTTTATTTGTTAATCAACGATTTCTGGGATAAGCATTATTCACTGTGTACACTGTGTAGTGTAACTTGAATATATATATATATATATATATATATATATATATATATATATATATATATATATATATATGTGTGTGTGTGTGTGTGTGTGTGTGTGTGTGTACATATATATGTATATATATATATATCCTACTACTTTCAATATATTATATATCACTATATAGGAAGATAATAGTCTAAGTTTTCATACAGATTTTAACCATCCTTAATCCTAGTTATCTTTTAAAAACATATTTATAGGCTGTGTATCTTTTTATTATAATTTATTCAGATTACATCCCAGTTGTTACCCTCTCATTTGTATCTTCGTGTTCCCACCCTCCTAAGCTCTACCCTATATTTCCATCTCTTTTCCTGTATACACATTCTTCCCATTTAGTTCCTTTACTTCTTCAAATCATCTGTATTCCACTAGCCTCCTTGTTTTTTCTTTAAAAGTTTTTCCCTTTTATTGAAAATAGAATAAAAATATTTATTCTTCTCTCATCTATTACATCCTAACATCAGTTTTCCCTTCCTTCCCTTCTCCCCGTCTCTCTCCCACCTTCTGTCTACACAGATCCAACCCCATTTCTGCCTCTCTTCAGAATCCCCTCAGAGCCAGGCCTTCCAGGGACATCAACCAAACAGCATAAAAAACTGCAGTAAGACCTGGGACATACCATCACACAAAGGCTGGATAATAGCCTTTTTAGCATCTTTTTTCCTGCTCCCCACTAATGGTCTTTTCTTATTTCTTGAATTCTATAGATACTCCAAGTTAAAACTACTCATCTACAGGTCAATACAGAAATACACATATTAGAGAGAGCATGTGACATTTTGTCTTTCTGAGTCTGTCTTACTTCACTCATTGTATGTTTGAGTGTTCATCTTTTCCTTGTAACTTCAGTCTATCTCTTGCACATCTCAACTAAACAAATAGACTACTACCAATGAATGCATACTGTTGAGCATCCAGCAAAATCCAGATGTTCCAATACCAGTTGTGACCAAGCAGAAACTATTGTATTTTAATTGAAAAAATATTTTAATGCATTGTTTTTATTATGTTTACCAAGTTCCTCATAGTCAAGGTTTGCAAATGTACCCTAAACTGTAAATAACATAGCTGTCTGCATTTATACTATTAAAATTCAATAAACTAAAACTCTATTTAATATTTAATATCTACAAAATTTGATAAAATTCTTCCTGATGCTTTAACCTAACCAAAAGACTCTGTCGCTCATTTTAACTGAAATTCCCCATTCTTATCTACCATTTATGAAACATTTTTTGAGAAATAGTTAATGAGATTTACACTAGTATGCAAGTAGAAACCAAGACTTTGGGCTTCTGGGAGCTTTGTAGCATTACGGGCAAAACAGAATGCACTTAACCAACTTTTCTAACTTCCCAGTTATTGGAACTGCAAGCAGTGTTTCAGTTAAATTGCATGCTGGATTATGTAAGACTTGAAAAAATAGTCATACTTTTAAATGACAGATTCTTCAAGATTCATAATATACAAGAGTGAGAGACGCAAAAGACAGTTCTGACTTTCTGACTATCTGAGTAATATTATTTGTTCTTCATTTTCATGGTTTAAAATATGGTAAAATATGTACTATAATTATATAATACTACGATCATAAATTACATCATTTATTTCTTCTTTTTATACACTTAGGGGAGAAATTCAACAGGCCTATTAGTTTATTTTTCAGGCAATTTGTCAGTTAAATATAGACCTTCCTGTATGTTTACTGTATATTTGTTTTGTGCATGTATGTACATGTGTCCCATGTGTTATTTTTGCCTTTTTGCTTTTGGTCTTTTTGGAACTCACAGGTACAAACACACATCAAGTTTAGCTCATGGTATGGCCATACTCACCAAGTATTAATATACTTAATATGCTATTTAGTTAAAAGTTTCTTACTAAGAATTGCTACTTCCTAAATTTAATAAGAAGATTGAGTAAGAACAGTTGTTGACAATAATTAATATTCTCGCATAACAGTTATGCAACTATTAATTATTTTTAAAAAATTCTTTTCCCTGTTATTTTGTTAGGGATATTTCATTATATTACTTTTCAGCATTGACAGTTTGCTAACATTGAAATCGCTATTAATTTAATTATAAGCTGGATTCATTTTCAGTATCATTTAAACAGCCTTTTTTTTCAACTTATATTATTTTCCATATTAAGAATAGCTAACTGTCTCTTAAACTATATTTTTTAAAATAAAATCTATGTAGCAGTCCTTTCTGACTCTGGGGAAAATGTAATATTTTAAGAAACTATGTACAGTTGATTTTTGTGTATTTTACAAGATTTTAATTTATGTGGTGCTGATTGCTAAGTGCTTCAGGTTAAAGTCAGTGATCTCCTCTAATTAAAACAAAACACTGTTTGAATAATCAAGGATAAAAAATGGTAAAGTGTCATGTTACAATTTTCATATATAGTTTTACATGAAGAGAGAGGGAGGCAGGGAGAGAGAAGGAGAAACACACACAGAGAGAGAAAGAGAGAGAGAGAGAGAGAGAGAGAGAGAGAGAGAGAGAGAGAGAGAATTTAGTGAAAAGTGACTGGAAAAATTGGGTAGATACTTGGCAGGCATCATGGATATCCCTGCCAATGATACTAACCTTGCTGACATGTTCAATCAAGGTTTTGCCATTTATATCAATAAAAATTCAGTTTCTCTATTGCCTCCCCTTTGACAGTCATGATTTTTCTGTCAGTCTGCATCACTACTAATTCAAGAAATGAGACCCCCTGATTTTTACTCTTGGATATGTTCAACTCATCCCTCCCTAGTCAGGGTGATTGCAGACCCTATCTTTACACAAGACCATGTGTGAAGGGTCCTGTGAAATTCCTGTGAAGTCTATTTTGTCTGTTCTAATAAATCAATTCATTACCCACCCCAATTACATATTCTTTCTTCTCTTTGTTACTTTCTTTCTATCTTTTCCCATTTCTTTTGTTTTCAGTTTTAATTGTATAAAACAAAGTGTTCTCTTTGGTACATTCTTTAGGGTATTACCTCAATAATTGAACATTTCGTTAAAACTGTTATTTTATACTTTTTAAGTAATTAACATCATAAAGTACTGTCTCATAAATGTTGGAATTCTTTTTCTAATTAGTTGTCCATAAAAATGTATCTTACCAGTTTAAACCTACATAGAAATAAATGATATATTTAACTTGAAGAATATTAGTAAATAATAAATATTCTTCTAAGAAACCTCCTAATCCTAATATTAAGGAAAAGAATATAAATCCTATTGATTTTTACATAAAAGGTATTATAAGAAAAAAGTTGAGAAGCAGGAGTATATTCATACCCTCAATAAAAAACAAACCACAAGGGTTTTTTTGTTAATGGAAATACTAGTTAAATTTGAGAAAGAAAAATAATTCTTTTATAAATTTATTTTATACAATATCACCCTAAACAATAATTATTTCAAAAATTTGAAAATATGATTCTAAAATTATTTAGAAGTGATAATTAAAGCTTATATAAACATATGCACATACAAACTGGAACATACTCATACTAATAGAATCTACCTGGATCTGAGAGTATTTAGATATAATCTGTATTTTGGTCAGTCTGCTGATATATTATTGAAAAGTAGAAATTTGCATGGAAGAACTATATTTGTTAGTTATAGCCAAATCACTTTAAAAATTCAAATGTTTGTCATCTAGTCTGTGATTCTGTGTGTTGTAAAACGGCTTTCTTCTCACATTTTTTTTTTCCTTTTCCTCGGGATGCTTAGTATGGTATATATTTATTTCAGCCTTGTGAATTTGTCAAGGATGATGTTTATGTTTTATTCATTTTGGAACTTCTCCTAGAACTGCGAGTCACTTTTTCTGCTGTTACATACACATCAGATGGAATTCATTGCAGCACATACAATTTTAGACTGTAGGTCAAATAAAAATATAAAATACAAATACAAATGTATACATGTAGCCATCTATTATTCACATTTAACAGCTGAGGCCTTAATAAAATAAATTCTGAAACCTCAGTACCGCTATACCCAAACATTTGTTGAATACAACTCCCCCCGTCCCCGCTCTGTCTCTTGGCCTCTTCAGAATAATGAAGATTTTTAAAAATGTACCCTATTTTTAACCTTTTGTTTGTTGATGTATAAACATTTCCTGCTTATTCCCTTAAAAGAAACTATCTGTATAATAATAGTAATGCAATAATTCAAAAGTATAAGACATCCTCAAAAGCTTCCATTCCAAATAGTGCTAATAATACATTTAATAGGTGGGTTAGCCCTTTTTTTTTTTTTTGGATTTTCTTTTCTCAGAAAAGTAAGGCAAATATTTTAAGTGTAGTATTTTAATAATTTATATTGAGAATATGGTACATGGGTATAATATCATTTCCACACCTCTATTCCTCCATTCCTTATCAGTTTCATGATGTTTTTATTATATACATTAACACACATAACCTGCTGAGTCCAGTTAGTGTACTCGTCTGTGTATGTGTAGGTAACCTATAAGAGGGCTCATCTCTGAAGAAGACTGATTCTCCTCTTCTCAGGATCTATTAAATGTACATAATTCTTCATTTATGGATGGGGTCTTGTGACATTTCCCACACACATGTTGGCATGCCAACTGATACTCCTGACTACTCAGGTCTTTCTCAGGCAACCATATTCTTGAGCTTTAATACGTATAGCAGTCCTGTCAGGTATAAGACACACTATCTCACAGCATATGTCCCCATCCTCTAGCTCTTACAATCTTTCTACCCTCTCTTCTATGATGGTCCCTCAAACTTAGGTGAAAGTTCTGTGCTATGCATTTATCATATGGGGTTCAACAGCACATGGTCAGTTGTCATATAAATTTTGATTAGTTATAGATAGATAGCTATAGTAGTTTTCATCTGCTACAAAAAGAAGTTTCTTGGGTACAGGGTGAGAGCTACACTTAAAAGAGCATAAGTATAAGTATTTAGCATGTAATTAGAAACTATACTGGCTTAGGAAAGTGGCAGTCATAGATTCTGCACTAGGGCCCATGATCTCAACAGTAACAGTTAGTCAAATAAGTTTATAGTACCAGCTATGAATACCACCTATAGAGAAGGCCTTAAGTCCAATTAGATGCTTATTGGCTATACCCATGATACAAGTGGCATATTGTACTCTTGAGGGTATTTTCTAAGGCTTGTCATTTTGTGTGGGAGTGTGTGTGTGTGGGAGTGTGGTAAGCTTTATAGCTTGGTAGGGCTATTGATTGCTGTTCTCTTTTTCATTTTTACATGTAGAACAGGATATTGCTGAGATACTACCATTTCAACATTGGTTGAAATTATACACTTTTTAATACTATAGAAAAATATACTGAAGATATAAGTTGACATTTGTATTCATTTGGTTTCAAATTCATTTTCTAATCCATGAATCACTTAGCAATTAGTGTGCACAAAAGAAGAGTTTACCCCAAACCTCAAACTAGGAGATAACATTGTTGCTAAGAAATTCTGTAAGTTTGAGGGCCTCTAAGAATCATTTTTCTACACCACTGCAAAAAGTTGTAGTGAAAAATATTTTCTATATTCTGTATTAGCTCCATCTCTTTTTTAATTTATTTTTTATTTTTTATTTTATTGATTTATTCTTGTTACATCTCAATGGTTATCCCATCCCTTGTATCCTCCCTTTTTTCCCTCCCTCCCATTTTCCCCTTATTCCCCTCCCCTATGACTGTGACTGAGGGGGACTTCCTCCCCCTGTATATGCTCATAGGGTATCAAGTCTCTTCTTGGTAACATGCTATCCTTCCTCTAAGTGCCACCAGGTCTCCCCCTCCAGGGGACATGGTCCAATATGAGGCACCAGAGTACGTAAGAAAGTCATATCCCACTCTCCACTCAACTGTAGAGACTGTTCTGACCATTGGCTAGATCTGGGTAGGGGTTTAAAGTTTACTGCCTGTATTGTCCTTGGCTGGTGCCTTAGTTCAAGCGGGACCCCTGGGCCCAAGTCTGCCTATCATAATGTTCTACTTGTAGGTTTCTAGGACCCTCTGGATCCTTCTACTTTGCTATTCTCCCATGCTTCTCTCATCTAGAGTCCCAATAGGATGTCCTCCCCTCTGTCCCAGTTTCCTGGTAAGTGAAGGCTTTTGTGGGACACGCCCCTTGGGCTAGTTTGCAGATATAAGTGAGTATATACCATTTGAGTCTTTCTGCTTCTGGGTTAACTCCATCTCTTTATTATGTTTTTTAAAACTATTTTAGGTTTCAAAATGTAGTCAACATCGATTTATTGTACAAGATGGAAACTGGTAGTACGATACTATTACATTGTATAAAATATGAAATTCTCAATAATTAATGAAGATAATTATTTTTTCTAAATATAAAAAATAACTCAAATGCACATAATAGCACTCAAGACTGCTTATATGAGACTAGTATAAATATAAGTCTGGGGTAGCTGACATTAGGCTTTAGAATCATTAATACTGTTTCCAATTTATAGATTTGTATCTCATATGAACTGCTAGGAAAGAATCAACAATGATCTAAGCCAGGGTGAGGAGTACTATTCTCAACTATTTAAGAGGCTACATTAGATTCAGTAACTATGGTAAAAAATATGTTTAGTATATTACACGGTATTTAGTTTATACGAAACAGATTATGGCCTTAAATCGCAGCTGAATAGGATTGCAGCCTTACCAATGTTGGTACATAAATTGGGCAATTAAGACTGTGATTTTTGTTTGTTTGTTTGTTTTGGTTTCTTGAGACAGGGTTTCTTTGTGTAGCCTTGGCTGCTCCTGGTCTCACTTTGTAGACCAGGCTGGCCTAGAACACACAACGATCTGCCTGCATCTCCCTCAGGAGTACTGGGATTACAGGCATGTGTCATCATGCCTGGCTTCAACATTGTAATTTTACCCTTCTTATTTTCCACCTTCAAGAAACTGCCATTTAGAAAATGAAGATACAGTAACTAATAAGGAAAATATTTTGAACCAAAGTTTATCAAGTCCAAAAGCAACACTCTAAAGCAATATGCTAACTAAGGAAAATGGTATTTGACTACACACACACACACACACACACACACACACACACATTAATAAAGTACATTCTACATGTATACAAGTACACACACACACACACACACACACACACACGCACACACACACACACACCCTCACTACCACCACCACCATCATCACTATCACTATACCACTATTTACATAAATAATTGTAACATATAGTTACAACCTTTGTAATACGTTTATGAATTTTGTGGGGATTGACCAGTGTTTTCATTAGTTCAATTAGGTTACTTTTCTTCTGAAAACCATGAAAGATGATCTGTTCATTATAAACTAGAGTGATCTTGGAAATAATTTGAGACTCAATCATAATTTAATAAAACTGAAATAAAATGTCAAAAATAAACTATAAATGACAGTGAGATCCCTCATAATAGTTACTATCATTTTTAACTGAGGAAAAGAGAATCTAATTTCTGTCATTACCAGGATTAGATAGCAAATGAGCTACTAATGTGAATTTTAAAAGTGCATTCCAGGCCAGTGAGATGGTTTTGTTTGGAAAAATACCTTCCATAAAGACTGATGACCAGAATCTGCTTCATGAGACCTACTTGGTGAAAGGAAAGATTACCCTAAAGTTGTCTTCTGATTTCACATGCACATTTTCCCATACATGTGCCCACATGCATGCATCATTTTCTTTTTCTTTTTTTTCTAGTGTTTTTTCCTTTTTATTTATTTATTTTTAATTAATTTATTCTTGTTACATCTCTATGGTTATCCCATCCCTTGTATCCTCCCATTCTCCCCTCCCTCTCATTTTCCCCTTATTCCCCTCCCCTATGACTGTTCCTCAGAGGGATTACCTCCCTCTGTATATGCTCATAGGGTATCAAGTCTCTTCTCAGTGACCTGCTGTCCTTCCTCTGAGTGCCACTAGGTCTGCCCCGCCAGGGGACATAGTCAAATGTGAGGCACCAGAGTACATGAGAAAGTCAAATCCCTCTCTCCACTCAAGTGTGGAGACTGTCCTGTCCATGGGCTAGATCAGGGTAGGGGTTTAAATTTTACTGCCAAAACTAAATATATGCAATGAAAATTTTAAGACTACGTTGTTGGATTTCTGCATGTTGTATTATGTTAATATGAATAAATAACACATTTGTAAAAATGTTGCTCTAAAATATTTTATGGTAGACAATAGACCTGTGGAAACAATAATCACTATAGCTCTTCAAATGAGTGATATATGTGTGTATGTATATATTTATTAAATAAAATATTGTCATTCATCTTTGAACTATGATTCTTAATTGATTCCCTAAGAAGAATAGAATAAAGATGAGCAAAGAGTTGAAAACACGACAAATCTCTTGTTATAGTTCAACATTGTATGATGACTTCATTTATCATCTTAAACAGTACACTAATAGTTTATAAAATTTATATATGTCTTGGTTTATAATTTCACAATTAGGTTTTTCTTGAAATATTGGAATATCTCTCAATTAGACCAAAAATGTATTTGAATAGTATTTTCACTTTCCTTGTTTTTAAAGTCAGCCCTAGACAATAAGGTAACTTTCTCCCTTTCACAATGTTATGTTTTTTATACAGTAGTTAGTACCTGATCAGCCTGGAAGTGTTGTCCACAGCTAGAAAGGAAATTCTATCTTTCATAGGTTTTATATTAGTATATCATCCTTATATACTACTTTTCTATAATACAAACAACTTCTAATCATGATACAGTGCTATCATATCCTATACACTCAAATTTCCCACTTCAGCTCATACTGTTGGCCTAATGACATAAGCCCAAAATTGCATCTATTATATAATGTTTATTATCTATACCTCCTGCCTACCTTCATGTCAAATTATATGAAATTTTGTTTGTGTTCTCTCTTTACTGAACTAAGATAGAAGTTCCAATATGAAATAAGCTTTAAGAAATCAGACATTTGATTCATAATTGCTTTTGAACTCTATTCAAATTATAGCATCTACTTACATAACAATTGTGTTTGATAATAATAACAAAAGGGAGATCATTTTCCCATGTAATATAGTCTTTGAACAATTTTGGAATGAAGAACATTTCTTCATTGATTTAAGCCTTCTTACTAACAAGTCATCATTCTTTCTTCACTCTTTTGCTCCTGCTATCTGACTATAAAAATCTTAGTCATTATATATATATATATATATATATATATATATATACTATGTCTTATATGATAATTTCATAAAAACATTTAATCTATTTTTGATTCTTTGTTCTATTTTTAATGTATAGTTTTATTTTTATAAGTCCATTGATGTTTTGCCTGTATGTATAGCTGTGTAAGGGCATCAGGTCCCCTGGAACTGGAGTTACAGACAGATGTAAGCTGCCATGTTTGTGCTGGGAATTGAACCCAGGTCCCCTGGAATAACAGCCATTGCTCTTAACCACTCAGCCATCTCTTTAGCCCCTATTTTGTTTTCTTACTGATTCATCTCTCGATGAACTATAGTTTACACAAGTGCCTCAGAGAAAAGCATAGATATACTCTGATATTTACAATCCACAATGGATTATGTATCTGAAAAATTATTCTGTTTTGTAGAAAGACAACTAATGTTTCTATTCTCAAAATTTTGTCTTTGCTTACACTTATTTAGCTTTAAACTCATCTTTATCCTAACCCACCCCTCTGTATCCTGCTTTTATGAAATTGGTGTTGTGATAATTGAGGGTAGAATATGTTTTATCCTTTTTGTGAGACTCTGCTGGATAAGGTTGAAGTCTGTCTGAATTCTCCAGCTATCTGTTTGTGCTTGGTCTATTTTGGTAGACTCCCTTTTCTCAGTGATGTTCTTATTCAACCTGATCTCGTAATCCCAGGTTTTGTAAGGAGTATCACATATCCCTCAATGAAGATTACAGGCCCATCCCTTTCCTGATAAGAAACTTGTTTGAGCACAGGGAATTCCTGGGAGTACCTCACTGTATGTGGAGGAGATCCTAGCCTCCAGGTAATGACCTCCAATCAAACCTAGATATTATTTCTTCATTAGTTGGATAATTAAGTACTGTTTTCTCCTTCTTCTGATAAGGCCCCATGTTACTGCATATAAATGAGGCAGTGCATCACTGTATGCAGATAAAGTATCCTGGCACCCTTAGCCCTAAGGAATCAGACACATTCACCATCAAAACCCCTCCCCACTGTCCATGGAATATAAATAAAGGCTGGTTGGTGTGCTGGAGGCTCTCTTGCTCACCATTCCTCTACTATGACCACCTGAAACATTATTTATTCCAGGGAAAATCACCTCTGAATGCCCAGCAGTCAGGCAGCAGTGACAGAACAGCCTCTGTAGCTGCTGGTGCCTGCTCCACTGCTGCTAGCTCAGGCATGACCTTCGGTGAAGCACCACTGGGCCTGCACCTCACAGGACCTATCTGCCAGTGGGTTTCAGACATCTGTCTATATCCTCTGTTGTGCTTAGCACAGCAGCTCAATCAAGGAGCTGCTCTTGGTATTATCACAGGCTTGGGCAGCTCCTGAGTATTCACTGCTTTCTGAGAACTGAAGACTCACCATGAAAGAGATAAACTGTAATACCAGTGGAAACTCATTTCCACCTCCCCCAGAGCGACCAGGAACCTTGTTTAGTGCCTAGGCTACAAGACTCACCTTTAGCACTCTATACTGCCCCTGAGAGAGAAACAGGCCCTTGGGACCTTTGATCCTGAGGTCTGTCCTCCTCAGGAGGCAAACAATGCCTGGACCAGCTAACAGGATGTGGAGCCTGGACCCATTAATAGGCAGTGGGACACAGGCTGTCCCACAGGATGCTGAACAACACCTTTTGAAATGTATGCTACCATATGAGTTTTCCAATTCCTTTCATTGAAGATTCTAATTATACTGAATTTCTATATTCAGTAGCCCAGCAAGATTTATATGGCTGCAAAATTACATTATTTCTTATACGATACTGACAAAAATTAAATAAATTTTGAGAAAGAGTGAATATTTATCATAACTAATCAGTCTTTCTCTCTCTTTATTAACCTGAATTCTTATAGACTTCTAGTTCATTTCCATCACATAAATAAAATTTGTGGGATGAAATTCATTATGAACATATATTAATACAAAATGCAACGATGTAAAATAGGTAACTTGATATGTAAGTTTAGTAAGCTTAGTATACTGTATTTTTCAGACTATAAGACACACCTGACCATAACATGTACCCACTTTTTAGAGCAGTAAAACAAGAAAAATAATAAAAACAGCAATCGGACCATAAGGTGCTCCCTAATCCACCCTCCTTCACACTTTTTGGGGGAAGAGCATCTTATGGTCTAAAAAGTATGGTAATTATACACCTGGTGAGATGTTTGTAACCATACATGCACATTGAAAATATAATCTTCATTAGTTATATTTATTCTTTCTATTTATCTTATGACTTATATATTTAGAAATTTTTATAGAAATGTCTATACAAGTTGTAAGCAGCAGTATATCTATGCCACCCAGGTAAACATTTGATTATTGTTTAATATGAAAGAAGTCCAAGAAGAAATAACTCAGGAAGAAAAAATATGTAGAAGAAGTAGTAAAAACAACTTTGTGAAACTTCAACATAAAGGATAAAAGGAGGGAGGGGAGAGGGAGAGAGAGAGAGAGAGAGAGAGAGAGAGAGAGAGAGAGAGAGAGAGAGACAGAGACAGAGACAGAGACAGAGACAGAGACAGAGAGAATAGGGATGAACAACTCATGGAATAGTGTAATTTCAAGCAGATTGAGCATAAAAGCTGAAATCCAAGCCACGAGATCTTGACAACTTCTCCAAGGGTTTTGAATCATATGAAAGAAGAACTCAAGTGTGTAATTAGATGAAAGCATGGAGATAGGGACTAATTATTATTGGGTTATTGGTCTGCCAAACCTTATCTCCAACACACTAAACCTAGTTTTGAAGTTAGTAAAGAAGATTTAGATATTTAAAGGAAATAGCAACTTTGCCAGAAATTGGAGCTCTAGTTTTAAAAAGTATTTGAAAGTAAAAACACAAATCAACTGATATAGATAAAACAACACCAACAAATTCCTTCTGACATCTGTGTGCTCATTTTTTGCTTGTCATGAACTATGTCACTACTAGAACTTTAGCATGTATCTCTTGTTTTATCTAAACATTTTTTCTAATCTTAATTCATATTCACTTTTCATAAGTGCTAGTATACGTTAGTCATGTTTTCAAACTGAATTTGGAAATGTTAAAATCAGATTACAGGGAATGAATATGCAAACAGGATACAAGGAGAAGTAATGGGGCATTTGAAACTGGTGTAATTATCAGATAGGTGGATTTAACATCTGGGAACAGGGATTGAAAGAACACAATGACTGTCACATGGAATAAAAAGAGTACTTGTTTTTTTGTAGGGTACCGTAGCCCTGCAAAACCTGAACTTTTTACTCCTTTTAGAAACCTGAAATGTACGGCATATATGGCTCTTTGCGCTCATCTGAAGTTTCACAGGTTAAAAAGCGTTTCATTAGTGAACTGAGACACATGAACTTGAGCACTCAGACATAAGCAAACTTAAATGTAAATTGAAGCTTAATGAACTTAGTCCAAATAAAGACAGTGTAAAACACTCATTTAAATGAAAGTTAAACATCAAATGATTGTTTCCTAAGAACAAAGGGAGTACAGTTAAATCCAGTTTTCTACATTTGGTAAGATTAGAGCTATAACTATCTTTAGCCTGCAGTCAGTATGCAATTTATGAGAGAACAAATTCATTAAAAAGAAAGAAAAAAGAAAAAGAATTCAAAAATGATATATTAAGAATAGATATACAAAATGCACTAACTTCTCATTATATGGGAATCAACATGAGAAAAAAACAAGCAAATTTAAAATTTTATTTGTACAAATACATAGGCAACCTGGCACCATTTTTTACACAAAACAGCCATAGTGGTACTGTAACTAACAAAATATAATGGCACACACTTTTACAGTGCATAAAACTTAATATGTTGATAAGAATTTGGTTATAAATTTTAAAAATATATTTTATTAATGTATTCATATTACATCTCAATTGTTATCCCATCCCTTGTATCCTCCCATTCTTCCCTCCCTCCCATTTTCCCCTTACTCCCCTCCCCTATGAATGTGACTGAGGCGACTTCCTCCCCCTGTATATGCTCATAGGGTATCAAGTCTCTTCTTGGTAGCCTGCTATCCTTCCTCTGAGTGCCAACAGGCCTCCCCATCCATGAGACGTGGTCAAATATGGGGCACCAGAGTTCTTGTGAGGACACATATTATGTTTTCTAAGACTATCTAACAAGTATGAAAATATACTTGCCCTGTGGATGCATTACCATAATATATTTGTAATAAACCACGTGTGTTTTCATGTTTACTTATTTTAAAAATGCAGAAGGTACCTGAGAGAGTAGAAAACACTAAAGTGCTATAACAAAAGGTACACATATTCTTTAAAGGTATTCATTTATTAAAGAATTCCAGAATAGGCAAATCATATTTGAAGTTTAATTTTATATATAAACAGCATTCTATATGTGAATCTTAAATAAATCTAACTTTGTGTAAATTTCTAACAGCTTGTGAATATATATTGGTGGTATCCTGAAACTTTTGTCAAGAATGTCCTAGATATATAGGTTCCATTTATCACCACATAAAACATTTCTGCTCTCATAACTCTGGGTGTACTTGAGAACTATGACCCAAGAAGGAGACTTTCCAAGTGAGAAAAAGCAGAGCTCTCATTTTAAATCCATACATATTTAACTGAATCCCTGATCTTCTTTTTACAACAATAGAATTGGTGACTTCTTTAGTTCTATAGTGCACCAATTCTACTGCAAAAGACTAAAAGTGAAAGTTTTGCTACCAGTTCTCAAGTGAAGAAAGTAATAACAGAAAGCTGAACCTGTGAAAAAGTCTGGATGTATAAGCTTTTTCTAAAACCAACATAAAAATGATTATACTGCTTGAAATTTTAAGCCTAATAGATCTATTAGGTCTTAAGGTCAGCAGCGACATCCATGTGAATCTCAAAAGCATATTTGTCATACTGAGTAATGAGACGGTATGTAGTAGAAAGAAAAATGCCCTTCCCCTAAACATATATGTCTTTATTATTCTATCTAGTAAATATGCTCCTGATATGTTGTATTTGTTACTTTTATACTCCTGTTGTGAAACAGCATAACCACTACAACTTATAGAAGGAAGGGCTTATATTGGGCCTGTGGTTCTCAAGGGATAAAATTTCATGACCGTCACAGTGGGGAAATATGCTAGCAGGCAGGCATGGTAAGTGGAACAACAAGCTGAGACCTCACACTTTGAACTGTAAGCAGGGAATAGAGGGGAAACTAATAGTGGCACCTCCTAAAATGCCCAAACAGCACCAGCAAATATTCAATGCCCAAGACTGTGGGTGAGATCTCATTCAAATTACATTCTACTTTCTGCTCTCGACAGGCTCCTGGCCATATCATAATGCAAAAGCATTTAGGCAAAAATGTATTTAGTCCAACTTCAAAGTCTCCATAGGCTTACATGGTTTTCAACTATTTAAAATTCCAAAGTCTCTTCTGAGTCTCAAGACAATCTCCTTACTGTATCACCCAGTAAAATAAAAAAGCAAATTGCATACTTCCAATATAAAATGGCAAAGAATATACATTGCCATTCTAATAGAGAGGAATTGGGGGTATAGAAAGGAAACATTTGAATACTTGGCCAAAAATCATGACCACAAATCAGCAGGGCAAATACCAACTTCTAGCTTCATAAACAGACTTACATATCTCTGCCCCTCCATATTTGCTGCATACCAAATACATCCCTTTTTCTGTCTCCATCTCTCTGTCTGTCTCTGTCTCATTCTCCCCTTTCCTCTCTCTCTTTTCCTAGGCTCACCCACGGTTTGCCCCTCTCCATGGCAGAAATCATAGGTGTCTAGCAGATTTCTGACTGAGGATTCTCCATGCAATTTAGGCTTCATGCCCACAACTTCATACAATAGCCTTTCAGGGCTACCAGGCAGGAAGTTCTTGTAAAGATTTTAGCCTTAGCAACTCTGAAACAACGAAGGACAATCCCACAAACCCTTTACTTATGCGTCCTTTATGACCTTGAGGCAAGGGCCATATGTATGGCACTGCTAAGTTCAGATGCCACCGTGGTAAGTGCTTTTTCTTTCTTCCACGCCCTTTTTTTTTCTTTTTTCTCTTTAATTTATTTTATTATAATTTATTCACATTACATACAGATTGTAATCCCCTCACTCTTATCTTCCTGATCCCTCTTTTCCTCCCTCTTCCACCCTATCCTCCTCCCCTAGACCTCTGATAGGTGTGTCCTCATCCCCCCCACCTATCAGGTTTCATTTGGGATAGCCTGCATCCCCCTTCTCTGTGTTCAGTGAACAAATCGCTGGTACCAGAGTTTATGTCAGAGGCAGTCCCCCTGCTCACTCCCATCCCTGCTTCCCTACATGGAGAATGAGCTGTCCATCTGTTACATCTGAACAGGGGGTCTGGTTTCTCTGCTTTCAATGTCCTTGGTTGGTGCATCAGTTTGTGCAGGCCACCCAGGGTCCAGATCTGCCAGGCTTGATAATCTCCTTGTAGAGTTTCTTAAGCTTTTTCCTAACACAAACTGGAAGATTAGCTGGGTTAGGTCTTGCCCTAAGGGAACCCTGCCCTTTATTATGTAGATCCTAAAGGCGAAGCCTCTCCTTAATTACCTTATCTCTTTTAGCACAAGCTTTTGCTTTAGCATCAAGTTTCCTTGTGTTCTTTATTTATTCAAACTGTACATTTGTGTACATTTTTCTGACCTAAATGCTTTTTGAAATTCAGACATGCAAATCAGTTATCACTAATAACCATCTATTAATTGGACTTTGCATAACTTCCAATTCATGTGATGAAATTTTAGTCTCCCTATGCCATACAGGTTTAACAGTGGGATGTCAGGGAAGTAGTGAAATCTAGAAGGCTCTGATTTAACAAATGTAATAATCCTTTGATGGATTATTTTCCTTTAAAAACTCAATATTTATTATTGTTATTATTTTAAATGCATATGTCTTCTACCTGCATGAATTGGTGCCTATGAAGGTAAGAAAAGGGCTTTAGATCCCTTGGGACAGGAGTTAAGATGTTTGTGAGGCTTCATATGGGTTCTGGGAATTAAACTCCAGTCCTCAGCAAGAACAAGTACTCCTAAGCACTGAGCCAACTCCTGAGCCTCACTGATGGATGCTTAATTTGATGACATTATTGGTATGTGATGAAAATTAGGAGGAAGGATGTAGTTGGCAAAAGCAGGTCATTAGAGGTACATTACTGAAGTTCCCAGTCATTCCCTCCCTCATCCTTTCCTGCTGCTGTGTAGTAAGAAGCATTGCTCTTCCCACAGGCTCTAAAAACTAGAGACCGCTAGCCAACCATGAATTCAAACATATGAAACTATGAAATTAAGAGATTTGTTTTCCTTTTAAAAGTTAGTTTTGTTAGCTGTTGTTCCAGTGACAAACACCTGGCTAATACAGGTGTATAACCATGCATTTTTCCTGTGTTAGCCTTCCATGACTGTAACATAAACCTGAAATGGTGCACTTAGTAAGAGGAAAAAAAATGATTTGATTTGAGGTTTCTGGGATTTCAGTTCATGATTGATTAGCCCTTGCTGCTTTGCAGCTTTATGATGAGGCAGAAAATCATGACAGAATATTCATGTGAAAGCAAAAGACTGGTTTCTTCTGAGGCTTGGAGACAAAGGGCAGAGACAAGAAGGATGGGATAAGGTTTCAATATCCCCTTCTGGGACATCCCCTCCCTGCCACCCCACTTAACTTACCTCCAGTGGGCTCCATTGCTGTAGATTCTACCACCTCTCTATGGTAACCCATGGTGTAGATCAAGTCGTTAAAATATGGGTATTTGAAAAGGAGTCTAGATTCAATATATAACATACCACTACAGGCATATAAAGTAAGAAACAAAGGCATCTCTAGCAGTTTGAAATGCGAGGTTAAAACTGCAAGTTTTATAATGATACCTGTAGAAAATAATAAAGTTTCTTCTCGGTGACCTGCTGTCCTTCCTCTGAGTGCCACCAGGTCTCCCCCTCCAGGGGACATAGTCAAATGTGAGGCACCAGAGTACATGAGAAAGTCATATCCCACTCTCCACTCAACTGTGGAGACTGTCCTGTCCATTGGCTAGATCTGGGTAGGGGTTTAAATTTTACCGCCTGTATTGTCCTTGGCTAGTGCCTTAGTTTGAGGGGGACCCCTTGGCCCAAATCTGCCTATCAAGCATATACAGGGGGAGTTAATCCCTCTGAGGAACAGTCATAGGGGAGGGGAATAAGGGGAAAATGGGACGGAGGGGAGAATGGGAGGATACAAGGGATGGGATAACCATTGAGATGTAACAAGAATAAATTAATAAAAAAAACAGGAATCTTAATATATATATATATATATATAAATTTTAAAAAGAGGAAAAAAGAAAATAAATGTAAAAGAATGAGGCTGAAACAAAAAGAAAATAATAAAGTTATTAGCTAACTAGTCTTATTTAAGCTAACAGTTTGACCATAATTAAGTAAGACTATATTAATCTAAAATGCTCCCATTTGGATCATAGGTAGAAAATCAGATTTTTATTGCTACTAAAACTCTTGAGTAGTATGCTTAGAGAAGGATAATAAGTGATTACAGTCTAAATGTGTCATTCCACAGTTTAAAAAGAGAAGGTGCTATTATTCTAGCACTGGAAATGATGCAATTAAACAAGGATAAATGAGATGCAATTGTCTTATGACAAGAAATTTAGAAACTAACTACAGATATTCCCTGTACAATTTTAGGCAAATGAGCACTGTATGTATAATATTTACTTGTTCTATACAATTAGTCTTTTCTGTTAAATCTATTTTATTCATCTCAGTTGTCATTGAAAGCAAATCCAATCTAAGGGCATCCTACTTTCTCTTAAAAATTACAGTGGTTAATATTAAATGCAAATCTTTAACCATTGAGTTTTTAGAAATAAATTGGATATTCCATGTTTCATTTAAGTGAGAAACAATTTTGATCAAAGTAGCCTTATCACAATTAATTCACCTTTGGAAGAAGGTAATGTTCGATTTATTACTGCTGACACTGTAATAAATACACATTTGAATATCAGGGAATTTTTATATGCTTCTATTTAAGGCAAAATATGTTTGAATACTCAGTAAGCCATTTCAAAGTGCTAAAAGCATCCAGATAAGGAGATACGTCTACTAAAATTAAATTTTATTTAGAACACTGAGATAAATATTCAAAACTAAATGTGACAGCATCATAGTTTCATGTAATGTCTCTGATTTAATATTTTTTCATTATAAAAGGGTTGTGACCTACAGGGAATTCACAGTGATGGAAACATAATACCCACATGCTTATTTATAACCACTAACAATAATGAATACAAGTAGCATATTATAAACACATTTATGAACAAGCATACTTAAAAAATATACATACATGTATGAGTGTAAAGGTTTGTTGTAGATATTTCTGCATGTGCAAATATTTCTAATTTGTGAAAAGTGTATAAGATTCTTTTCCTAAAGTAAATGTTTAAAGTTTACTCAGCATAAAGGAAAGATGTTTAAAAAGAAAACAATAATAAAGAGGACTATTTACCTATTATTTTTATATCTTGAAATGCGAAATCATAGCAGGTACAAATAATTTGGTGGGCTACTTTCTTTTTTTAAGTTATCCTAAATTATCATTTATTTTTAAATTTTCAACTTTAATTTAATAACCATATATTTATTAATTAAACAATATTTACTAAGTTATTATGCAAAGTGAGTGTAACTTTTCTAGACATCCAGGACACAGTAATAAATCACAGTGAGTCTTTTGCTTGTTTGATTTGACATTGAAGGAGCCTGAGAAACAATTAAGTAAGAATGAACCAGTCATATGGTATCAGAGGTTAATAGGCACTCCACAGAGAATTAAATGAGATGATCTTTGAACTTCATTAAGTGTCAGTGAACTTCTCTCTAACAACATAACAATTAACTTGAAACTTGAATGACAGTGGCATAAGAAAACAAGCCCCAGCATCATCTAATCAAATTCTCTTCTGCTAGCTATGTCCATCTTTGAGTAAGCAATGTTTTTGAGGAACTGTAAGCTTACGTGAATTGTCTCCTGCACATAATTAAGTCTACTCTAAATAAATATGTTCTGAAGTACTATGCAACATGTATTTTCACTATGAAATTTCAGTAGTAGAAATGACAGTCAATTTTTTATCAGGGCCTCAGCTATGCTATGCAAATTGTCTTTAAGCTATATTCCCAAATAGGAATAAATTATTTAATAAGATTATAATGATGGAACTGGGTGAAGAATTCACAATTATATTATATCATTACTGTGATTATTATAATTATATTTGTAGTGTAGAGGATGTAACCCAGAGCCTTTTATATATTACTTAAACAATGTACTTCAGACCAGACAAATAATTAATTAACATAGAATTATATTATTTCTGTCTGTGGTGAACTCTGTATGGCCTGGGTGTGTATGTGAGATGGGTGCCTGTGAATGTATGTGTGTGTGTGTGTGTGTGTGTGTGTGTGTGTGTATGTGTGACCGTACACACACATGCGGATGCCAAAGAAAAAATGTTTCTCTCTACTGTTCTATACTTCACTGGCTCAGATTAGTATCATATTCACTGAATTGGAACTTATCTCCTTGGTAGGGTTGCTCAGTTAACAGGTTTTTATATATATGTATATATACGTACACACACACACACACACACACACACACACACACACACACACACATATATATATATATAACTACCTATAGCAAGAAGAAACACAAAACAGTCAAGAATTATATAAATGTATAAATGTTACATTCATAGGGTTTTTGTTATTTGTATTTGGCAGTCTTGAAGAAAACATTTTTCCTATCTTGGTGCATCTAAAATTCTGAAAGTAAATCAATATCTATCATATCTTGTCATTATCAACTTAAAACATCTTTCTAGACCTAAAATTATCTTAACCCCTACACCACTAAGCTTAATTATAAAACTAAACTATCTGGTCTTCAACCCCATCAGAGACTTGAGAAGGAATAAAATTAATTGCATGAGTAGACAGGAAGTGTAGGTTAGCAGCTTTCCAAATTAGAAGATGACAGAGACAGTTTGCTGCCTGAACAGTCACCCAAAATTACATCTTTCCTATCTTCCAGGTCTTACTGTCCCTCCCTTTTCTGCCCTATTCCGCTCCCCTAGACCTATAACAGGGGGGCACTTCTATCCCTCTATCTGGACACAGCCTATCAGGTCTCATCAGGACAACCTGCTTCACCTTCCTCTGTGTGCACGCAAGGACGTCCTGCCAAGGGGCAGAGACCAAATCATAGGCACCAGAATGGGACAGGTACTGAGACTTGAAGAAGGACTCTGTGCAGGAGCTCTGATAGTTCTATGGAAGAGTTGGGGGTGATAGAAGGACCAGGAGGGGTCAGGAACTCCACAGGGAGACCATCAAAGCCAGAAGATCTGCACACAGGGGGCCGGCATCAACTGATGCACCAATCAAGGACAATGCATGAAGAGAATCTAGATCCCTGTTCAGATGTAGCCTATGGACAGCTGATTCTCCAAGGGGCAGGGACTGTTACTGAATTCCCTAGCTTTTTAAATGCTCATAAGAGCAACATCTGTAGTTCTTAAAGATGTAGTTATTAATTGTGGTCCTTAACAGCATAGACTAAATGGATCACATTTCTCTTGCCTCAAACATCATATAAGTTACTCTTTAGTGTTCTGTCACTAAACTAAAACACATTGCCTTGTTTTTCCACAAGAAAAGCATAACAGCAAGTATAAATGGTTAGAACATTACCCAGCTACATATATAGCTTCTAACACACTACCCAGTGTGATTTTAGGAAGCCATGTTTATCAATAACATGCAATATGTATTCATTTTTCCACATAAGAAATCCTTACATATGCATGATGCAGCATATATGTGTCCTGTTTGATTGGTCTATTCAATCTAGCAAAAACAGAATGTCCACAGGCCAATACGAGCAAATAATTCAAAGGAATTTTAAAGATGAGAGAAGATTGGGAGAGGAAATTTATGATATGAATAGTGACCCAAAAACTCTAAAAGCTGATTGTTTATAGAGATGTATGTGTACATGAAATACACCTTATTATATGTAATTAATAGAGACCAGGCACAGATACTATGTCAACTATAGGATAATAAAGATAAAAGGAGGAAATGTGTTGGCGAAATCATAAATATGAATTTGTAATGGCTTCATTAATTACTAGGATCTGTTTGATTGTTTTGAATTTTCTATATACTCACTTCATAAAGTGAGATCTGTGGATTGTCACCATTAATGGGCAGCTTTTTTGAAGCATAGAATCTCAGTGTCACCCTTGACTTACCAGGTTGGGAAGTGTAAAGTAACAAAGGGCCCATGCCTATAATAAGATTTGAGGAGCATGCCTTTAGAGTTCCTGAACTGTTAGTCACGACAAACAATCCCATCTTCTAAAATTTCATGGGAAGCTTCTTTTTCATGTGCTGTGCACACTGTATCTAATTAGAACTTTTGTACCTGGCTCTTTGAAGAAGTAAAACCATGATATCTGATAACTTCTGGCCACATGTTCATAATTACATCAGAGAAAAGTTGAGTCCATTCCTACATATTCTCCCATTGTTTGAGAAGTGTCACAGCAAATATAATAAAGATGAAACCACATATTTGTTTAGCATATAAAAAATTCAAAATGTTACTTACATGATAAACTGTTCATCCCAACAGAAAAGAGAAGTTATTGCTTGATCTTTTTTCAATTTTAGAAGATGAAACAAAATCAAAGAGACACAGTGTGACCCAAAAAGGCACAAGTGACAGTCATAGAGTCATAGAAGATGAATTAGATGATGATATTAATATTTGTAGTATTACATTGGGAAGGATCAAGTTTTTACCAAAAAGTAAATGCCTTTACCTGAGTGATACACTGATCAAGTAATTTGGTATCAGTGGTTTCTACCACTGGTATATTCAAAGGAAAACAAACATACCCTATGCATTCATTTCATAGATCCATCTTTCGGATTCTGGGATACATTTAGTTCAAGAAGATCCTAGGTATTCACAATACTCTACAAATTTCCTATACAATTTTCACATGCAGATAGGACAGAGAAGCAGCAATCTACTGCAATGCATTGGTATTGCTGATATCAGTCCCTAGAGAGTAAATCTTGAGAAGCAGGTGTCAAAATCAACTAGAGGGCCTGAAAATACACAGATTGCTGGGCTAGCCTACCACAAGTTTTCCTATAAATAATGCAGGTTTAGCTAATCCCCAAGTGATTCTGATGCTGCCTTAATGCAGGACTTCTTGAGCTTAAATGTGTCTGCTGAACCTCTGGGGGCCTAGTTAACAAGCACACTGCAAATTTGTAACTACTGCCAATGGTGCTGATTCCTGCTTACACTTGGAGTAGTAAAAATGTAGATCACCTAATGACAGAAAAACAATGTCTTTTAAGAAGTGGGATGTCAAGCAGAAGATCATCCTAATTCAGGACAGACACAGATAACTAGGATCAGAGGGTATAAGTGGCAAGAATTCTATTTTAAAATGTTTGATAGGAGAAAATAGATCCATTTGGGGTACATATAATATTGAAAGACAGCAGATGGTGTAGCTAAAGGAATCCTAAGAAAGGAAAGTGCTGAAGGATGTAGAATTTCATAAGTATTAATTAGCATTAAAGAACTAAGAAATTGGAATTATATAGACAATATACTTAGGCACTTATGCAATAGAGATGAAGATAATATTACCCAGTGTGCAGAGATATTTTAGTCCCTAGTATTCTGCCTGACACATACTCAACATCTATATATTAAATAATATATTTTTAATGTACATATGTATTTTTCCTGCAAATATCCCCATGTATCTTGTCTGTGCCTGATTTAGGGTACCATAAGAGGATATTGAATACCCTGGAAATATAGTAAAAGATTTTTGTGATCTGCCATGTGTCTGCTGGGAATTGAATCCATGTTTCTTAGAAGAGCAGTACACGATCTGAACTGCTGAACCATCTCTCCAACCCATGGGTAGTATTCTTCTCTCACTGAATGTTAATTATTCTTCACTCTCTTGAAATCAGTGTTTCATATATTTTGTCAATTGTGTCTACTATCCTGGGGATAAGGAAACCAAAAGTATAGGCAAAGAAATATTTTTCTTTAATTTCTTACTATATTAAGGTAAAATACTTTTTCTGCTAGACTGCTTTCAAGACTTTATAAAGTAAGTTGAGCTAGATCTATATTTCAGAAAACAACCTTTTATTCATTTTTGGAATAAAGCACTCTTCCCAAACAATGAAAAATATTCTAACAAATGTTTTCCAATGTTAAAGTAATTCCAAAATATTAAATATATTTTAAAGCCAATAAAATTCATTTGTTGTGAGATAATTTTTCTTTGTTATATACGGATCTATTTTTGCACATAATCATTTAGTTTTGAGATATAAGATTATCTTACCTAATGCTAACTCCCCAGTTTTCACTCTACCCCTAGGTGCTTCAACTGAACTCCAAACAAACAAAATAAAAAAGAAGACAGAAAAAATTCCTAGAGTCTGATTTGTGTTGGCTAACTGCTATTACACAGGAGGCCCAAACTGGAGTGTGGGTGATATACCCAGCATCACTCCATAGCAGAAAATTCTTCTTCCTTCTCCCAGTAACTAACAATTGTGAATTGCTTTTTGATCAGGGGTGACACATTGTGCCCAATTCTTCTTCTCCATGCTCAGATTTTTGTCTGCCTTGAACTTGCACAGATATTATGCATGTTGTCATTGTCTCTGTAAGTTCATATGTGCTTTAAGAACACTGTGTCCTGAAAATGCTATTTTCTTGATGTTGTCCATCATCTGTGGCTCTTATAATTTTTTAAAAAAGCATGTCATTTATAGCTGAGTGATGCAATATTATCTCCATATTATTTATTTTTGTGTCTCTGTGGTAAATGCCATGTACAAGAAACATCTCTGATGAGGGTATAGTGATGTACTGCCATATGTATATAGTAATATATCATTAGGAGTCATTTATTGCTATGTTCATTTAGCAGAATAATAATAGTAAGTTTTCCCTTAAAATCCATGATCTACCTAGTCTCAGATTCTTGGTCTCTTTGACAGTTTTCAGACAGGTTCAATCTCACATAGGCAGGCTTTAACATCTAATAAAAAGGTGCCTACTCCCATAACATTTGTGCTAATATTGATCTAGTGGGCATATCTTTCAAGCAGGTTACTATTTGTAGCTTACAAAGTCCCTAGCTGAGTGTTATTGATTATTTTTCTCCTCTGAATATCAGTTTTAGTACTTTTGACTAGTGAAGTTAATTTTCATTCTATAGTTTCGTCTGGTACTAAACATAGTACTGTTACTCTGAAGAAACAAATATGCTTTTCTAAAATATAGCATTTAAGAATATATGAATACAAGGGAAATGTGAGAGTACATGTAGGTCCATGGAATATTTTTCATATTGGCTCCCTTCATACTGTAATATTTGGGATAGATATTGCTATCAATGCATGTGGAAGAACATATGCTTCTATAAGTTCAATGGCACCTTTACATTATAATTTAATTTTATAACTCTCCACCGAGTTCAGGAGACTTTCTGTTATTTTTGGAAAGAGATTTCTGACTCTAAACATAAGTGATTCCAAATTATGTCAGGAAAGAATGAGAGAATCTCAATTATATTGGCTGAAATATCTCTGGCAGTTGTACTATGTTGAAGAATATTGTTTTGTTATACTGGAATATCCAGGATTTTGCATTTTCTTCTCAGACATGTCAGAAGAAAACAAGATAAAATGAAGGTCTCTCAGTACAGTTGACTAGAGAGAACTAAATGTGTAAGTTTGTCATTGGATAAAAACTGGTTTCTTGAAGATGGAGTAAAGAGTAGCTTCTTTATGTAAACATCAATATCTAATATTATTTTCAATACTTTGTGTCTATGAACAGCCATTGAGACAAATTATCATAGTTTCATAATACTTATTGCCTAAAATGAGTATTGCTTATGTATTATATATTGCATATTATATTACTTATGGTATTATATTATTATATTGTTTATATATTACAAAGGGTGCATGTGTGTTCCTAATTATTGAATTTCAGTGATGGGTATGTGGGTCTTATATAAAGTTTTATTTTCCTTTGTATGTAAAAGTAAAAATACTTCATGAAAAAAGTAGAATTGGGTAAATATCTGAAAGTAACAAATTATGCTATACTCCTACAATAGCACTCTTTGCAGTTTATTACATTAATACCATATATGTATACCAATATGTTACATTTATTCCTTTTATACTATGTATTATATGATTGCATTTCCTAATCTGTAATTATTGTGTTTGATAAACAATATTGTTTTTCTTTTTCTATTTTTTTTTGTTTGCTTATTTTGGGTTTTGGTGTTTGAGACAGGGTTTCTCTGTGTTGCCCTGGCTGTTCTGGACTCTGTTGACTAGGCTGGCATCAAACTCACAGTGATCCTCCTTTGCCTCCCTGAGAGCTGGGATTAAAGATGTGCATCACTACTCATGGCTCACTTCCTAATTTCTTAAGAATGTTCAAGTAATTTTATATCCTCACATCTGCCATATGACTTAAAAATTCTACTACTATAAACATATCTTTAAAGCACATGGAGTTATGAAAGTTACATATGTTTATACCACTGGGAGTTGAAGGAAGTGAAGAGGGTCCTGGGACTTTAACATAAACAGAATATTGGAGTTCATTATTATGTCACATTGCCATTCACATATATTGCCAGACACACAGGCTATTTATGTATATTAAACAAAAAGAGATTTTTAGGGTTATGTGTCTAGTTCACAGTGGTGGATAATATTCAGATTGGACATGGATTTTTCTCAAAATATTTTTGTTTAAATTTATTTCTATTGTTCTGTACACATCACGTATTACTTATGTAATAGGGAAAACAAAATGTTTAAAAATATAAAATGAATATAAGATAAATTCTTGGTTAATTTTGAAAGTTTCAGTATATACGTATAATGTGTTTTAACTTTGCCTTCCATTATTTGGCTGTTCTTGCACACCTGGATCTTAGGTTTCTTGAATTAATTTATCTGTCATAATAGAAAGTGTAATTAAATAACTCATAATGCTGCTGTAACTCAGATATCTATTGTCAACGTAATATGAGCAGACTGCTTACAGCCTCTGAAGTGATAGTGGCTTCTAGCCAAGAGACACCAGAAACAATCAGGCCCTGAAACAGCTTCCTCTATCACATTAATAGGTCGGTATCTTTTTACAAACTCAGAGCCACTGTGAGGCTTCTGACCATATGCAGTTGTCCCATTGTAAACTGGCTGTGTAGGGCATGCAGGTAGCTGGACAGGTTTTATGTCAGTTAAAAGGCAACTGCACATTTTTTTCTAACTTGGAGAGTGCTTATGTCTTTGGTCCTCAAATCTCAGTCTTTGGCAGGAATCTTTCAAAATTCTCTCATTTACAGGATTTATATGTACTATGATTTGTCTCTTAGTAATGAGGTTTTTTTTTTAATGACTGAGGGATTGTGGGCTTCAAGTGAAAGAAATTTGAAGGAAGTAAATGTTTTCATTTTCACTTAGTAACTACATTTATCTTATAGAATATGACTTTCATTTATCAGTACAGATTTGTTTATGCCAAGTTACAAATTATGCAATTAGCTGAGAGATAGCTATCACTGGCCAGTAAAAAATATATTCATTTAGTCAAATAAGGCAGACAATATAAACAATTAAATTTTTGCTTGGTTTTTGAGTGTTTTAGTTTGCTATCTATGTCTATCATGAGATATCTAATTGAGTGTTATTCATATTTAAAAATGTATTGCATATAAAATTCACTCAACCATGAAGAATACTTTGTTTAAGGATAAAAATGTTCTTTCAAAAACAAAGAAAATAACTAAAGAAAATCAATGCAATAAGTAAAAATGTTTTTGAAGATTAAAAATGACATTTTCTTTCACCCCTCTATACCATATCATAGAAGTACACATGATACAAATTACTATTCTAATGACAAAATATTATATACTACTTCAGAAATTGGTCTGGAAGACACATTTGTTCATGGTGATAAGGAAACACCCATAAAATGCCAGTCAATATATAGAAATCATAAAATTGAAACTGACATTTAAAAATTTTGTTTTTATTTTTATACTTAAAATATGTATTATTTTTATTAAAATAATCTACCTTTCCACAAATAAGTAATTCTGAAAGCATTGGCATTTTATGTACATATTCTTTGGATTAAAGTTATATATTTAAAAGGCAAAGTTTTCAGTGTAACTGTTGAATTAAATAATAAAAATGAGTAGAACTTTTACCTTGTAAAATATTTTATTTCTTAATGAAAAAAATATAAAACAATATCAAAAAGGGAGTAGATTTCCTTTGACCTTAACTGATAGTACAAGTATGGATTCAACTGTAAACATTATTTTTTTCTCAGATGGGGGAATGAGATGATAGCCATACCCAAGCTTTATGAATTCATGGTTTGGGCTGAGCACAGAAAATTTCTATCTAAATACCCCTAGGCCTAGGCCTGGAAGCTTCTAGCTTTGTACAATTCAAACTTCTGCAAGCCCAGATCTTGAAGGCTTCAGATCTCAGCCTTTGTCTGCTAACCTAGGCCTAGAATGTTTTCAGCCTCTGAGACTTACTGCTGAATAAACTCACCCTTTCTAGTTCTTTCTGAACTTTGGCTGGCTGGTTCAACCCAGCTGTTCTGGCTCAAAACTCCTCACCAAGCTGACTGATTCAAACCAGCTTATTTTGACTTCTCACGGAGTTGTTCTGCTTAGAAAATATGCCTTTGATAATAAGTACTGCAGTGACTGCACCGACTGCACATACTGAATGGAAGTGGATGAACCCAAGTGAACTCAACCATACTCAATTAAACCATACGGAACTGAATCTCTCTCTCTCTCTCTCTCTCTCTCTCTCTCTCTCTCTCTCTCTCTCTGTCATTGTACTGCTCTTAAGTAGGCTCTTTCCTGTCTGCTCTCATGACAATCAAGATATCCTATATATGACTCATTCTATCAAATATTTCTCTGATTTGTCACTTTGTCTACCCCTCAATTAGACTTCATTGTTTGGGATTAAAGATATGTGCTAAATTCTATCCAGAGGTTACCCCCTCAATTAGACTTCATTGTTTGGGATTAAAGTGTATACTAAAGAAATGTTTATTCCAGCTGAATCAGAAAGACCTAGATCTTTGAACATGATCTCTTGCCAGGGTATCCATGTTGCTGGATTAATTTTTCTCTTATTCTACTGCTACTTTTAATTGCATAGATAGCCTACACAAAGGCAAAAATATTAATACTTCAATTATCCAATCAAAATACCTGCCCAGTTTGTTACTTTTCCAAAAATAAATATCATGACCATTAGCACTAACTGACACTTCAGGATGAAAAATATGTACTACAGTTGTGAATCAACTGAATTTATCCAAGAAGTTGTCTCTGAACAGTTCTTAGTTATTAGGAAATTGTGAAGGGCAACCAAATAATTATTTGGTAATATCTGACTTGAAAGTCATTCTAGAATTGAAAGATCAGTCAAATAGGACCTAGAATAAAATAAAAGTACTTTAGAAACATAAAGAGAAATAGGAACTCTTTTAGTGAAAACAACTGTGAATAAATAATATTGATATCAACACCTCTTGAACTCATACATGAGTAAAATCACTTGGAAATATTAAAAGTGTTCAGAGTTGAAGAGTAAAGATTATGAATACAGGGGAGAGTCTTTTCTATATATGTTTTTTTTTGCAATTTGCATTTTAACTTAAAATGAGTTGTAGAAATTTCCTTATAACAATACACAGAGATTTGCCTTATTCTTTTAAATGTTGAGGTATATTTTATTCAATAAATGATTTTTTATTTTTTAACCATCCATCAAGACTTGTTGACAACTTTCTATAGAAAACAATGCCAAGATATGTAAACTTGGGCATTCGTCTTTTGATTGCTGGGTGGTTTTTAAAAGATTTTCAAAAGTGAAATCTTTTCACCAAAATTGTAAGCATTTTTTTGTTGTAATCAATAATTCCCAGGAATCCTCCAATGAATCTTGTAAAAGTTATTCTAATATACATTTGATGATATTTGCAATGCTAAATATTATTTTACTCATTTAAAAGACAGTATTGCTAAAGGTTGAGGTAGAGAATTTATTAGTGAGAAAAACAACAAATAACCTACTGTCTCCAGGGATAATCACCAAGGAAAATTACAGAGTAAAGAAAAAGCTAAGTACACAAAATATCAAGGAGGCTGAAACAACATAATATAGATGAATTAGGTAGGTAATGAATTAACAGTGTGAGATAAGGATACTATCATAGGCAAAGTCAGCAGGAAAAATCCTGGTCAGATGGCAATGCTGAAGAAACCTCAGACAAGAAGCCAGCAATGAGAACATCATGACCCTCTAACACTAGAATGTTTTGATAGAGAGATGCACAAGTAAGAAGGCAACTCAGAGTAAGAGAACATCAATTATTGTCTCTGAAGTGCCAGGCCTGGGAGAGGAGTTAAAGACTGTGCAGAGGTATGATGAGGGGAAGGAGAGGATGGGAATTTATAGCCTACAAGACCCATTGTAAAGATTATATATTTACTTTAATGAAATGGAAAGCTTAGTAAGGGTTAGTGAGCCGACATAAAGAGTGACTCATCTTGCGTTGTAAAGCAAAGCTGGCCATTAGGTGGACGATAGACTCTGGGAGCACTGAACCATACATATATCAAAAGAGTGAGCAAATATAGCTAGCCAAGCAGATGACCACAGAATGAGGAATGAAGGTGCTCTATAATGGTAGGCTTTCAGGTTGTCTTTGAAAAGTGGAGTTGAAAGAATTGGTATTTGTGTTCCTTTGAGGAGTGAGGAGTAAAAGGGAAGGCTGAATCTAAGGTTTTGGGCCAAAAAAAAAAAAAACACTACTGTTGTGAAGATGACTGAGTTTAATATCTTACATGGAAAAGTCAGCAAGAAGAGCAGGTGTAAAGCTTTACCCAATTAAATCTGAGTGCCCTGATGGTGACTTTGATGGTTAATCTCAATTATCAACTGGAACAGATTTAGAATAGCCATGGAAATATTTTTCTGAAAATGTCTATGAAGAATTATCTAGATTATATTAAGGGATGTGGAAAGACTCATGTTAAATATATGCATTAGCTTTCCATGAACCAGGTTCCTGGGCTGAATGCGTGGAAAAAGAGAGTGCAGTGGAACCATTCAATACTCCCTGCTTCTTTAGGGTGGACACAGTATGAACAGGTGCCTCCCACTCCTGCTGCCAACCTTTCCCTGCTATGATGTACCTTCTAACTTTGACCTAAAATAAGCCCTTTGTTACTTTATTTTCTCTTGTTAAGTATTTTGTTGCTTTACTGAAATGAGTAGTATTTAGTATTGGTATCCAATGTTTTGTTGTTGTTGTTTATAAAGACCTTCTGTTGGAGATGGTAGTAATAACAATAATTGGATAAAAAAATTATGGTAATAATAACAGTAGTTTTACACTAAAAAACATTGATAGTGTCTGCACTAAATCAAGCATAATTCAATAGTGCCTCATCTATTCATCACAGAACAATTAAGAAAAGCATCCCTATTATTTCCATTGTCAAATGAAGTCAGAGATTTACTGAAATACAGCCAATCTATTGATATATGAAGTAGATTATATTATGGATTAGTTAATAAATCGTAGGCAAAGTAAATGAATAATTAGAATGCATCTAGAAAAAGTATGTAGCACATATCCCTGGGAGCTATTATCATAACAATTGGATTGCTTTATAGAACAAGTTGTTTTCATTTGTGAAATATTAAAGATTCAGAGTGAAATTAACAGATACAGTTTAATGCAGCTCTTATTGTAGAGGAATTTAACCCAGCAACATGTGTGCCCTGGCAAAGGATCACATCCACAGACCGTCTAGATATATGTGATCTGGATGGAATACAGGCATGCCCTGGATTACAGTATGATCTAACTAGAAAATAGAAATACCCCTAGTACATACCTTTCATCCCAAACAATGAAGATAAGGTTAGTTTGTAAAAGGAAGTAGCCATATTTGAAAGTGACAAAATGACAGATCAGAGAAAGATTTAAGAGAATAGGATATGCCCAGTTCTCAAAAGAAAAAAGAGGAAGAGAGTTGACTTAAGAGAGAACAGCAGAGAAAGAGAGGAGGAAGAGAGAGAGAGAAGGAGAGAGGGAGAGGGAGAAGAGGAGAGGAGAGAGGAGAGGAGGCAAAAGGAGACAAGAGGAGAGGAGACAGTTTACTGGGACAAACTTACCAAGACAGGTTATAGATAGAACAAGTTAGACACAGGAGAAGACAGACAAGCAAAAGAATGAAGAGCCAGATTAGCTGAGATTGTTAGAGTTAGTTTGAGGCCAAGGGGAAAATTTTAGTCAGAAGTAAAGAGAAGCCAGTTTGAATCAGTCAGGTTGGAGAGAAGTTTGAATCAGAACAGCTGAGTTTATTCAGCCAGTCAGAGTTCAAAAGGAGCTAGAAATGCTGAGCTTATTCTGCAGTAAGACTCTGAGACAACAGGCAAATAAAGTATACTTTTACATTTGTAGTATGATAACTTTCTTGGAAGTAAATGAATTGCAAAATCAGTTAATATAAAAGGATCATGTATATCATATAATTGATATTTTGGATTTCATTCATTTTCCATGTGATGGTTTCATTTTCAAATTTTTAGCTTGATAATGTAATGATTATTGATTACTATAACAGCTGTACTTAATATCCCAATAGATCTTACAGAAAACAGATAGAAATGGTTTATCTGTATTTTATGTTACAATAACGAAACTTGTCAAGACTGTTAATGAAGCTATGCATTCATTACTACATAGAGAAAATTCATAGTTATATTATAAAAGGTAAGTGATGGCATTCAGAAAGTAGTTTAGCTCTACTCATTACTTGTAGCATACATAAGACTTTCACTTTTGTTTAGAGTCATATTATAATTCTATATATAGATTTTTTTGTCTCTTATTAAACTAAATTGTCTCAGACCCATGGAGTCATAGAGCTCATGGGTACCTGGTTAAATCTTCAGTTCCTAACCATCAGACAATGGTATGGTTAATCCATGAAGATCAGACAATGTCTTGGTGTTAGCTCTTACATATTACATTTACTCATTCTGTTTTCTTCATTATGTGAGCCTCAATTGCCCTCGTAAGTCCAAAATCACCTAAATATTTGACTATGGTTTTCATAGCATCACTATACATGCAAAATGAATCATTCTAAAAATTCATTTTTAATTTTTTATTGTAATAATACTAAAATAGTCATATTGTCTCAAAAGGAAAACAGCAATGTGTAGGCATCTATCATCAGATTCTGCTGAAAAACAGAGGAAACTATTTATGTAAAGCTACACTTCGAATGTGTGATGAATTATTACAGGAAACGTGACTAGCAGTAGGGAATATAACACATTTGAAGCAGAAATAACCACTATGTCATCTCATCATGTTAATTGAAAAGACTAAATGGAGATAATGCCCATATGTTGTAAGAATTTATATAAAATTTGCTTCAAAATACACATTTTGAAATACTGTCAACATTTTAGTAAAAACAATATATGATATTTTATAATTTAATGGTTCTAGTTCAGAAAGAACAGTAATGACATTAAATTCACTGGTGCTTTCCTATCATATCTAAGCAGAAGGATTATAGTAAAGAAATATTTTCCTATACCTTATCTGCAAGCTCACAAAGAGAAGGCTTTAGGAAGAAACCTAATTGAATTCACTATGAAGTCAGAATAATGTGTTGATGAGGTAAAAATTTCATTAAAACAATCACTCATATCATTATATGGTAATTCACACATAGATGCTAAAACTCTGGAGTACCTCAAGTTATCAAATATATAACAACTGTATTTGTATACTAATAAACATCTTACATATTTAAGTAAGGTAGTTGTTCAGATAACAAATCAATTCCCAAATTAAAATTGAAATGCAGTATTTGCCACTACAGTTAAAAAAACTACCAATCTAACAAAATTAAATATAAAAGTGGAGGGAACTTGTTACAATAAATTAAGAAATAAAAGAATGTTTTGTTAAATTAATACTCATCTATAAAATGTTTATTGATTTATATGTGGTACCAATTCCTAAGGAATTAAAAGTGGCCAAAAGAAATTTGTTTTTCATGTAGCATATTGCAGGGTTAAATATGTCATTCAAGTTGGAGATACATTTTTATAAATATAATATTTGTATTCCTAATATATTTTCTTGTCTTCTCTCTTTTCTTCTTCTTATTCTAAGTATCATTTATTTGTTGCTTGCCACATGACACACAATTTTAATTCATATAATAATTAATATAATCGTATAAAGGCAAATATTATTTAAACATATAATTTACTCCATACTCATCATTTTAATACTTAGAATTTCAGCTAATGCATTTTTTATGCTACTGTGCCCCTAGGTAGGAGTTTTGGATACTCAACACGATGTGTCTCTGAGAAACTGAATTCATATACAGACTGGAGCCATAATACATTCCAGAGGATAGAAATAATGGGCATAATTCTGTTCATTGTTTTTGAAGATTACTTTAAGCATAACATAATAATCAGTCCACATTATAAGTTTCTAACAGAGAACTATGCCATCAACTTTTGTATGTTAGGAATACATTACCTGATGCAAATTTTTTTCAACATTTGAGCAAGTGATGCAGTCACATAAAATGATTCTAAGGCACAATCTATTATTTGAGGGAGAGAAGTGTTAAAGCATCAGGAAAAGTATCTATTTACAGAAAATGATCAGCTTGACTTATCAAAACAGTAACATTTAAGCAATGTTTAGATTTAAGACATATTGATTGAGTTTCCATTATATGCTAAAATAAACTGCACATCATAGTGAAAAATATGGCACTCAGGATGAAATAGGCATTGGTAGAATGCAAGACAAAAATGTGTAATGAATGCAATTTTGAAGCATGTAAATGCTACAGAGAATGGCATTACATAGTGTAATAATAATCCAGCTGACACAGATTGTTCATGCCATCTTGACTGGTAATGAACAAAAATAAACCAGGTTAAATGGACTAGGTGTGCACAAAACAAAAAGTGATCAAGTTTTAGAAATGTATTTTAAAAATAACTTTAGGAAGGTGAGACAGTAATACCTCATTTACCAAAAGACCAATAGGTGCTGCCATGTAAGGGGCCTTAGAAAACGTAGGAATATAAATGGCTGAAGCACTGGGTCATGGTATTATATATTGGATTGCGTGCCACATCTCTTACATATACCAGTTTATATCTTGACTATTAGCACCTCAATATGTGATCTTATGTGTAAATAAGGTGATTACAGTTATCATTGGCTAAGGTGAAGTCACAATAGGGTAGAGTGGACCCCTAAACCAAAATAACCTGTGTTTTTAAAAAGTGGGAAATTTGAGAAATGAGATCCAGGTGTGTGTGGAAGTGGGAAGGGTTTGGGAGGAGCTGTTGGGGTTGGAGGATAATGAGAATATACTATGAAATAAATTTCAATAAAAAATTTAAGAAAAAGACAATGTAAGGAAAGACAGTAAGAAGATAGCTTTTGGGATGTCAGAGACAATTCTGTCACGTATTATTCTCTCTTGATATTTATAAAAACCTGGGCGTATCAATTTCAGATTTATAGCTTTCGGAACTATGAAAAACTGAACACCTTTATTAGAAATCATTCAAGTTCATGGTAGTTTGTATGGTAGCCTTAGAAAACTAATATGCCAGGCACAGTTATGAATTTTCATTTTTGTTTTTATTCAGTTGGACTCTGTATGTGTAAATAGGAGTGTGTGTATGTGTTTGTGGTGTGTGTGTGTGTGTGTATGTGTGTGTCTGTCTCTCTGTCTGTGGACATGGCTATCTGGTAGAGGGGTTTTAAAATATAATAAGATGAATTTTTTGAATGTAGATGGCTACTAATTAAAGAACAATTGCGAGGACATCAAAGATTAGGCACTATGGAGATATCATTTAGTATGAATGAATAACTGATGAAAAAGATATGTGCATGAGCCAAAACTATTAATTCTATTTTTCATGACCATGCTAGCATATAATTTACCATGAAAGGAGACTCCAGGAAGAAAAAAAAAGGTTCTGACTTAAATAGATCAAAAGCTATTGGACACATATGAAAAAGAGATAATTTAAAAAAGCAATAAGGATGTAAAACTAGCCCCCTCCTCGGAATGTTATGGAGAGCACTGAGATACTCACAGCCTCTCCTGATTTAGTATCCTGCTATTTTCTGGTTTTACCAAAAATAAATAAATAAATAAATAAATAACTAGCAAATGATTTAACTTCTTAACAAAATCATTTACACTTAAAAAATGGGATAAGGTAGGACTCCGCCACCTCCTTTTTTCCCTCGGGGTTTCTCTGTGTAGCCTTGGCTGTCCTGGACTAACTTTGTAGACCAGGCTAACCTCAGAGTCATAGAGTTCAGTGTGCCCTTACCTCCACCCAGCTCCCTCACCACCACCTCTTAACAATGTTTCTAGACCTACTAAAACACTTGCATTTACAAAATAGTTGATAAAAATATTCCTCTAGATTGCATAAGAAGGGAGTCCGGGAGCACTTATAGAGCAGAGTGTATTAAATTGAAATTAGGAGTCTCAATCTGGAATATTTTCAGTTATATCTGGTCTCTTGTTTCTAGGAGAACCATTTCCTAAGAAAACCACTCCTTGGTCCTTGCCCTGTGGGAACTCTACCGTCTCTGGTCATGGCAGTCCATTTTCCTAATAATTGTGGTAATGTGCTGTGAAAGGTGGAAATTTTGAGTATGTACTGATTGTGGCATAAAATTGTGAGTCAGTGGAGTTGAGGATTATGAGCATTTGGTTATGTGAGGTGTTAAGGAAAACTTGTCAAATTTGAGGCTGGAATATGACTGGAATAAGTTAAAAGACAGACAACATGGCTCTTCATTTGGATATGTGAACACAATGTGTGACTTCAGAGTCTGGGTGCTTGTGTTAAGAATTGAAATGTCTGTGTATTCTGCTCCTCAGCCAATAAAATCTCAATGTGTAAGAAGGGGAAAAAAAGCAAGATGATGAAATAACTAGAAACAATAAGAGTTGCTCTCTTCCCTGTGACTAAATTAGCACTAGAGAGAATCCTTTATCCTTTTGAAAACTGAGCACCAAACCTATCTGGCAAAATAAAAATTTCCAACTACTTGTTTTAAGCATAGCCATGAAGTGTAAAGGTGCACCAGTTTGACAAATACGATAAATTTTAGCTGTAAAACATTAAAAAACAAGACTTCTTAAAATTAAAGAAACAATAGTTTCTTTCACTGAAAATCATCTTTAGATGAAGCATTCTTGGTTCTCATTAGAGTAAATCAAGCATCAAGCAAGTTGTGATTAACATATAAAATAAGTTGGTGCATACTGCTTTTTTTGCAGAGGACCAGACTTTGATTCCCGGAAACCACATTTGGCAGCTCACAACTATCTGTTAACCTATCCCCAGCAAGATTTGAAGTTTTGGGGCAACACACACACACACACACACACACACACACACACACACACACACACA
>OU015760.1:38253192-38283304 GCA_907169655.1 Acomys percivali
ACACACACACACACACACACACACACACACACACACACACACACACACACACAAAGTCTAATTAATTAAAAGATGCCAAATGTTTATGATTTGCTTTTTTATTATCAAAGATTACTAGGAAGTGAGTATATGAAAATATTAAAATAATACGGAACAGGTTATTTCTAGCCTGTGATATCACTGGTAGTTTCATTGTGTTACACCTCACTTTGTGCTGTAGTTTTTTGAATGGAGTTTGGAAACTCTCATCCATTCAGAGATGTATTGTGCTTCAGAGGCAATTGTATTTAAGATGGAGATGTTAGGAAAGGTACACCTGGGGAATAGAAAGAAAGTAATAAAATAAATCTGTAAAAATGATTTCTATGTTTGCTGCACACAAACTTCTAGCTTTTGCCAGTAAATGAAATATTTTGCAAGATATATTCTATCTACAGTTACTACACACACACACACATGCACACACATGCATGAATAAATAAAAACAGAGCAGGGAAAGAGAGTATGTGTTCCTGGATTTGTTAATTCAACTTCACTAGTACTGATCAGTTCTTCCTGTTCATCAGGTAAAATCAGATTTATGATATAGCACATTGTATTGTTTGTTCAACAAACAAATTTGGCATTTTACTAAAATGCTAATGTGTATTACCACGTTGCTAAGCACTCAGAATCTGATATGTTTAATATTTTTAATATACCAGGATCCACTAAAGACTTTTGAGGATTCATGAAGACAGACAGAAAAAAAAATCTGACACAAGGCTAAAGAGGAAGATAGAACCTTTTCTCTTCAACCATCGGGGCATAGCTGAGAAATACAAAATGTTGGTGGCAGATGTCATCTTTTCAGAATAGCTTTCTGTTGTGGAAGTTTTGGTTTATGATATGTATAGATGTTTTTGTTTTAATCCCAGGTGTGGGATAAGGAGGCTGTTCCAGTGTGTTCACAGCTGATAACTGCCTCATGACAGGGTGCATGATCTTTGTCAGCTAGAAACTGTCTAGTGTGGGAGCATGGTGTTTGGAAGTGGGAATAAATTCCACACTGAGAGAGGGACTGGGACCTCAGAGAATGAAGAAGGCTGCTACTCCTCCCTGCTGCTCCTGGTTGCTGTTAATGCAGTTTGACAAGAAATTGAAGATATCCTCAAATGAGGATTGGGCTTGCCCAAAGAAATCCAATAACCTACACAGCAGGAAGTAGCTAAAGAGAAGTATGCCCTGTTTCACTTTATCCATCTTTCTCTCCTACCCGGTGTTGGGATGTTGGAAAGAAATGGAATGGAGAAGAAAGAAAGAGATATAGGAAACCAAAATAAAAATAGATTTAAAAATATCACTAACAGCTTTATGTTTTTTTCAAAAATTCTCTCCACCATTTCTGAGGGGGGACCAATGGTATATGAGTTACAAAGGGGTACCCAGTGGCCAAGAAAAGTGTTTTTGTACACCCTTTCTGGGAATCCTTGATGAAAGCTTAGAAAAGCCTGCCTAAGCTGAGCAGTCCCTGTAGAGAAAGTCACATGAGAGGAAAAGTTATTTAAGATATTGGAACTTGTTTAAATGATTTCTGGGCATGAGGGAAACTACAAATGTGCTCATCTTCATCAAGTATTCCAGCTATGGAATAACCTATTATTAATCTTGATTTTAAAAGTCACCCTGTGATTAATTGACTTCAGCTCAATAGACAGCACATTTCATAGTGTCTGCAAAGCAGACTAGACAAGAGAAAATGAATTAAAGGTCACTGTGATGAGCTGAGATACCGAATAAAGAAGTAAAAGAATTGTTGCCCTGATGCCTGGGAGGACTGTTTCCCATAAAATGTACTGTAATATGTGTTATAATTTTAGGGAAAAATTAACAGTTCAAAGCTCTCAAGGCATCTCATGAACCAAACATAATCGTAATGCTTGAGTAGGAGATTTACTTGTGTTTCCCTTTACGTATGTGTTTACCTGCTTTTAAGAATAACATACTTATTGCTAGAACTTGCCTTAAATATATTTGCTTCATAAATACAAATTCTATTTTATAATAAATTTTCAATATAAGATTTGGAAAATTTGAAGCAAAAGTAGGTAAATTTGTAATTGTTACAATACAAAACAAAGAGAAATTGAACTGGTGACAGTGCTCATGTTTGTTTACCAACATTCTTCATAGGACATTGTACTCTAATTGTCCTTTCCATTATGGAGGGTGAAAGATTGAGTTAACCAATTCTTCAAGTATTTTATTGTATAGACACAAATTTCATCTTTGCATATTTAACTTTTTTATATGCCCAAGCCTAAACTAAAGTCCATAAACCAGAGGTGCTTTTCCAGGTAATATGAGATACATTTTCTTCCCAGAACAACACTATATAAATGAAAATTCTTGAGAAAGCTGACATTACCCTCATTCTTGGAAGAACAGGAATGAGGGAACAGTTAATAGCCACCTCAGAAAGCACAGTAGGAAATAGCCAGGGGCAAACATGGGATTTTTTTAAAGGTCAGAAATAGAAAATGAGTAAAAATGGTTTACCTCAGAATATTTCCTAAAGAGGAAGCATCTATTCAGTTCAAGTACTTTTTGTTTTCCTGTAACATTTTAACATTTGCCCCTCTTTTTTCTTTTGAGACAGTCTTTCCCTATATAATAGTCCTGGAACTTACTCTGTAGACCATGCTAGCCTCAAACATAGATCTGACTACCTGTGCCTCCTGAGTGCTGGCATTAAAATTGTTTGCCACCACATACAGCTTCCTTTAACATTTCTATTGATCTGATGGCAACCACAAAGGTACATTTTTGTCAATATTTTATAGTTCACAAAAGTAACCAATAAAAAACTTGACTATCATTTTTCCATCCAGATACAATGAGATATGAACAATGATCATTAGTGTGCCCAAGCAGATGAGATTAGAAAATGGAAAAAATTATAACGAGAAATTGCATTTTGCTGTACCTATATTATAAATCTAGGGGAATAGGTTATTGTTATAAAAGAAGAATAAATCAATCAACAATTGGTGATAATGCTATAAAATAAGGCCAATGATGGAATCAGGTCTAAACAGGGTTATGAGGGGGTAGAAAAGATGACGTTGGGAGAAAATGCAAGGTACATGAAAAAGTTGTATAGAAGCCAATTTTGTAAGATTATTAAAATTTTAATAAAATAGTTTTAATCAATAGATATTGCTTTGTTCAGAAGACATGAATGTCACAGTTATAAGTTATTGGCCAGTGAGGTCCCAGAAGCTCTTTTTTTCTGATTTATTTTATTAATTTATTCTTGTTACATCTCAATGGTTATCCCATCCCTTGTATCCTCCCATTCTCCCCTCCCTCCCATTTCCCCTTATTCCCCTCCCCTATGACTGTTCCTCAGAGGGATTACCTCCCTCTGTATATGCTCATAGGGTATCAAGTCTCTTCTCGGTGACCTGCTGTCCTTCCTCTGAGTGCCACTATGTCTCCCCCTCCAGGGGACATAGTCAAATGTGAGGCACCAGAGTACATGAGAAAGTCAAATCCCTCTCTCCACTCAAGTGTGGAGACTGTCCTGTCCATGGGCTAAATCAGGGTAGGGGTTTAAATTTTACCGCCTGTATTGTCCTTGGCTAGGGCCTTAGTTTGAGCGGGACCCCTTGACCCAAATCTGCCTATCATAATGTTCTACTTGTAGGTTTCTAGGACCCACTGGATCCTTCTACATTGCTATTCTCCCATTGTTCTCTCATCTAGAGTCCCAATAGGATGTCCTCCCCTCTGCCCCAATTTCCTGGTAAGGGAAGGCTTTCATGCGACATGCCCATTGGGCTAGTTTGCAGATATAAGTGAGTATATACCATTTGAGTCTTTCTGCTTCTGGGTGAACTCACTCATTATGATCATCTCTAGCTCAATCCATTTGTCCACAAATTTCGGGAATTCCTTGTTTTTAATAGCTGAGTAGTATTCCATAGTGTATATATACCACAGTTTCTTTATCCATTCTTCTACTGAGGGACACTTAGGCTGTTTCCATGATCTGGTTATTATGAATAAGGCTGCTATGAACATGGTTGAGCAAATGTTCTTGTTGTGTGCTGGAGCATCTTCTGGGTATATTCCAAGGAGTGGAATAGCTGGGTCTTGAGGAAGCCCTATTCCGAGTTTTCTGAGATAGCACCAGATAGATTTCCAAAGTGGCTGTACTACTTTGCATTCCCACCAGCAATGAAGGAGTGTTCCTCTCTCCCCACATCCTCTCCAGCATGTGGTGTCGCTTGAGTTTTTGATCTTAGCCATTCTGATGGGTGTAAGATGGAATCTCAGAGTTGTTTTGATTTGCATTTCCCTGATGACTAAGGAGGTTGAGCATTTCTTTAAGTGTTTCTCAGCCATTTGATATTCTTCTGTTGAGAATTCTCTGTTTAGTTCCAAGCTCCATTTCTCAATTGGGTTATTTGGTTTGGTGGTGTTTAATTTCTTGAGTTCTTTATATATTTTGGATATTAGACCTTTGTCAGATGTAGGGTTGTTGAAGATCTTTTCCCAGTCTGTAGGCTGTCGCTTTGTTCTTTTGACAGTGTCTCAAGCCTTACAGAAGCCTCTCAGCCTCATGAGGTCCCATTTATTAATTGTTGACATTAAGGCCTGGACTGTTGGTGTTTTGTTCAGGAAGTTGTTTCCTGTGCCAATATGTTCCAGGCTCTTCCCCACTTTTTCTTCTAAGTGACTTAGTGTCTCTGGTTTTAAGTTGAGGTCTTTAATCCACTTGGATTTGAGTTTTGTGCAAGGTGACAAATATGGGTCCCGTTGCAATTTTTTACACATAGACATCCAGTTAGACCAGCACCATTTGTTGAAGATGCTATCCTTTTCCCATTGAATGGATTTGGCTTCTTTGTCAAAAATCAAGTGACCATATGTGTGTGGATTCATCTCTGGGTCTTCAATTCGATTCCACTGATCAACCAGCGTGTTGCTGTGCCAGTACCATGCTGTTTTAATTACTATTGCTTTATAGTACAATTTGAGATCAGGTATGGAGATTCTTCCACAGCACCTTTTATTGTACAAGATCGTTTTTGCTATTCTGGGTTTTTTGTTTTTCCATATGAAGTTCAGAATTGAACTTTCAATGTCTTTAAAAAATTGTGTAGGTATTTTGATAGGGATTGCATTGAATCTGTAGATTGCTTTCGGTAGGATGGCCATTTTTACTATGTTAATGCTAACTATCCATGAGCAAGGAAGATCCTTCTATCTTCTCATGTCATCTTCAATCTCCTTCTTCAGAGTTTTGAAATTTTTTTCAAACAAGTCCTTCACTTGCTTAGTTAGAGTAACTCCTAGATATTTTATATTGCTTGTGGCTAATGTGAAGGGTGTGGCTTTCCTAATTTCTTCCTCTGCAAGCTTGTCATTTGTGTATAGGAAGGCTACAGACTTTTTTGAGTTAATTTTGTATCCAGCCAAATTGCTGAAAGTGTTTATCAGCTGTAGGAGTTCTCTGGTGGAATTTTGAGGGTCACTTATGTACACTATCACATCATCTGCAAATAGAGATAGTTTGACTTCCTCCTTTCCCATTTGGATACCCTTGATCTCCTTTTGTTGTCTTATTGCTCTGGCTAGAACTTCGAGTACTATATTGAAGAGATATGGAGAGAGTGGCAGCCTTGCCTTGTTCCCGATTTCAGAGGAATTTCCTTGAGTATCTCACCATTTACTTTGATTTTGGCTATTGGCTTGCTGTATATAGCCTTTATTATGTTGAGGAAAGTGCCTTGTATCCCCGATCTCTCTAAAACTTTAAACATGAATGGGTGTTGGATTTTATCAAATGCCCAGAAGCTCTTTTTTAAAAAATATTTATTTATTTATTATGTATACAGTATTCTGCCTGCATGCACACTTGCATGCCAGAAGAGGGCACCAGATCTCATTGTGGATGGTTGTGAGCCATCATGTGGTTACTGGGAATTGAACTCAGGACCTCTGGAAGAACAGTCAGTGCTCTTAACTGCTGAGCCATCTCTCCACCCCATGGCTCTTAACTACTATTGGCAGAGCTCCTCATTGCTTCACAGATTCTATTACTAAAGGTAGCTTACGCTTTTGTTAAAAGAAGGAGATAAATCAAGCTGGAGCTGAGCTGGGAGCTTCCTCTCTAGTACCTGACCTCTATAGTGAAAACAGGGGCTATTTAGGGTGTTGGGGGAAGAAAAGTCACCAGCGGTACTATTCCCAAATTGTGAGTAGTAGAAGCTATAATAACAATTTTCCAGGCAAGATGTACCAAATAGTGAAATACTGCCATTTCTGATATGTGGATTACCAATTGCCTTTCTGTTGAATTTGAGACCCACACCACAAAAGGGAACTCAAACTCAGTTCTGTAAGCCTGGCCAAAGAATTATGGCTGGGGTGATCATAGGCACTAGGGGAGAACATATGAGTAAGACTTTGAGGAACTGCCTTCTAAGTACTCATGTTTAAACAAGTATATTGGTGCTGTACTCATCCTTCATAAGAACAGTTTCCTTTTGCACCCATCTCCTGTTAATACCAAATACATAACTGACTTAAATGCCTAGAAAAAATTATGGTAGAGTACTTAGCCTAAACAGGACAGTTAAATTTCTTCCTCCTAAGCTCAGGTAACATAGAAAAAGAGGGAGCAGAAAGGTTGTTAGTACCAAAGTATGGAGAGATGTGTAGAAAAATAAGACTTCTGAATATGGATTAGCCCTTCCATTCATGAACTCATTGAAGATGAGATCATATGCATTACATTTGTCTCATCAACTTTCATTGTGGATTATGTGAAGGACACATAAGACTTATTTCTCCCTGGGGTCTATTAGAAGTTAAAGGTTGTTGAGGGAGTGGAGATATTATTACTACATTAGTGGTGTAGCCAGTAATAAGTTTCCCTTGTAACAATAAGTAATCTCTAACCTGTATATATATATATATATATATATATATATATATATATATATATATATACTCAGTCTCTTAAAATAATGACGGGGAAGTAGGAGGGGTATTTATTGAGGACAGTATCTTTAGCTTGAGAGAGGGTGATAGAGGTAAATAGAGATAAAATGACTAAAATTCATTATATAAATACATAAAATTGTCAAACCATAAAACAAATTTGAAAATCAAAAAACAAAATATCAGCAATTGGGGAAAATAAAATTTTGTGTATTTTTAGTCGTGATATTCAGTCTGGCTTTTTTTTTTTTTTAACCATTTCACCATATCGATTTTCTGTTGCCAATAGATTGTACTCACTCATATTGAATGCGGTTTCATTTTTGCATTATTCATCTGTCCATTGGTTTTCCTTAGTTAGTCATAATTATGGTATTAATAAGCCTAACTAAAAGAGTAGAATTACTTAATACCAAGTCAACTCTGTAGTAATTAGGGAATGTCTTAGCTGTATCCAATAAAATGGCTTCAACTCCATTGTCGTAATATTTTAGTACAATATTGCTTGGGCTGAACTCTATCTCTTGCCTAAATTCTACTTTGACTAGTGATGTCAGATAAAATACAGGATCCCTTCACCATAGATAGTCTATCTCAGGTGAGATGAAATATTAAAGTGTTTGCAATTTTCATTTTCATGATGTCTAATCTAAAGAGTTTGAATATTAATAAAGTATTTAACAGCCAATTGTGTTCTTTTTATGTTTAAAACTTTCCATTTCGTTAGAACCTTTAATGATTGGAAGTTTTATGATTTTGGTGTCTAATTTTTCTAGATTTTATATATTCTAGATATAAAGTCCTTATCTGAGACACAGCTGGCAAAGACTTTTCTCTTTCTGTATGCTATTTGCTCTGCTAATAATTTACTTTGCAGAAAATTTTTATACCATATATTCTCCATTCCCCCTCCCTATTTTTTTAATTATTGGGACTACTTCCTGTACAATTATAGACTTGTTCAGAAACTTCTTGCCTGTATTATTTATGACTTCAAGTGAATTTCTTTTTTTAAATATATTTACAATTTACTTATGTAAATTACAGAGTTAATTATAATTTCTTTTTATTTATTTTATTTTATTATTTTATTCATATTACATCTCAATTGTTATCCCATCCCTTGTATCCTCCCATTCCTCCCTCCCTCCCATTTTCCCCTTATTCCCCTCCCCTATGACTGTGACTGAGGGGGACCTCCTCCCCTGTATATACTCATAGGGTATCAAGTCTCTTCTTGGTAGCCTGCTATCCTTCCTCTGAGTGCCACCAGGCCTCCCCATCTAGGGGACGTGGTCAAATTTGGGGCACCAGGGTACGTGAGAAAGTCAGACCCCACTCTCTACTCAACTGTGGAGAATGTCCTGTCCATTGGCTAGATCTGGGTAGGGGTTTGAAGTTTACAGCCTTTATTGTCCTTGGCTGGTGCCATAGTTTGAGCGGGACCCCTGGGCCCAAATCTGCCTATTCAAGTGAATTTCTTATGTTTTCCTTTATAAGTTTTAGCATTTAATTTTTTGAATTATTCAAACTGATATTTATGCAGAGTGAAATATGTGTTTCTTTCATTATTATTCAGGTATATGTTCAGCTTTGGCAGCACAATTTTTTGAAGAGGCTGTCTTTATCCATTATACACTCATAATGGCTCTGTCAAACATTACATAGCCATATCTGCATGGTTTATATCTAGGTACTCTATCCTATTACAATACAGATTAAAAATGCTGACAAGGCTGTGAGAAAAAAAAAAACAACCACTATCCATTGATGGTGGTAGTATAAATTTAGTATAACCACTTGGAGTCCAGTATGAAAATTCCATAAAAATCCTCAAAATTTAAATGTAGTATGATCAAGATATACTCATGGGCATATACCCAATGAACAAAGATGTTTATGACTACACTACTCACAGAAGTAAGGAATTGAAACGAGCTCAAATGTTCATCAATAGAATAGTGAATAATTAAAATGCAGTTTTACTTAAAGAAATGCTCGTCCTCGTTAGTCATCAGATAAATGCAAATCAAAACGACACTGAGATTCCATCTTACACCCATCAGAATGGCTAAGATCAGTAACTCAAATGACACCACATGTTGGCAAGGATGTGGAGAGAGAGGAACACTCCTTCATTGCTGGTGGGATTGCAAACTAGTACAACCACTTTGGAAAGCTATCTGGCGCTTTCTCAGAAAAATAGGAATAGAGCTTCCTCAAGACCCAGCTATCCCACTCCTTGGAATATACCCAGAAAATGCCCTACCACACAACAGGGACATATGCTCAACCATGTGCATAGCTGCTTTATACATAATAGCCAGAACATTGAAACAGCCTACGTGTCCCTCAGTAGAAGAATGGACGAAGAAACTGTGGTGCATTTACACTATGGAATACAACTCAGCTATTAAAAATAAGGAATTCCTGAAATTTGTGGACAAATGGATTGATCTAGAAATGATCATAATGAGTGAGTTCACCCAGAAGCAAAGAGGCAAACGGTATATACTCACTTATATCAAAACACTAGTCCAAGGGATACGTACCCTGAAAAACTTTACTTACCAGGAAAGTGGGTCAGAGGAGAGGACATCCTATTGAGACTTTAGGCGAGAGTAGCATGGAAGAATGGGGAAATAGTAGGACCCACATGGTCCTGAAAACCTACAAGAAGAACTTTATGACAGGCAGATCTGGGTCCTGGGGTCCTCCTCAAACTAAGGCACCAGCCAAGGAGAATATAGGCAGTAAACTTCTAACCCCTACCAAGACCTAGCCGAAGAACATGATATTCTCCACCGTTGAGTGGAGAGTGAGATCTGACTCTCACACGAACTCTGGTGCCCCTTTTCTGACCAGGTCCCCTGGATGGGGAGGCCTGGTGGCACTCAGAGGAGGGATAGCAAGTTACCAAGAAGAGACTGGATATTCTAAGAGCATATATAGGTTGAGGAGATCTCCCTCAATCACAGACATAGGGGAGGGGAGAAGGGGGGAAGTGGGAGGGAGGGAAGAATGGGAGGAAACAGGGGAAGGGCTAACAATCGAGATGTAATATGAATAAATTAATTAAAAAAGTATATGAAATGGGTGGATTGGGTAATTAACCAAGTCAGAAACCAGGACATAAAAGACTTTGAAAAACAGGTTTTAATGAATCAACTTTGTAGCATGGACAATGGCAAGTCATTAAAACTTTAAGCAGCCAAAAAAAAAAAAAGCAGTTTTATTCTACTATTAGGAAAAATGATGATTTTTGAAGAAAAATGAATGACTGAAAGAATACTGCTAAATGAGGTGATCAAAACTCAGAAAGGCAAAATTCATATATTTGTTTTCATTAGTACATCTTAACTTAAAATTTGTATGTAAGCCATTTTAAAACTGGGTATAGTCTATGAAACTTGACAGGAGACTATAAGAAGGATATATGAGATTGAGAAATGACAGTAGGAGGCCGAAAGGTCATATATGACATGTAAATAGAAAGGAGGCTACTGGATGAAAGAGGGCACAAGTAAGGGAGAATGAATAGTGGAAAATGGGACAACAAAAGTAAATTCCATAAAAATACTGGAACCACTAAAAATTCTGCAAACATATCATCCTGAATGTGTCTGATCTTGTCTGAAAATTTCATAGTAAAACTTCATTCTTTTTAAGCTAATAAAAAAATTTAAAAACTAATCCTTAACTGTCTGTTCCAAGTATGTGTGAGTCTTTTTTACAGTGAAAAATATAACAGTTGACTATCTGAAATCCAAATTTACAAAGGCAGCATACATTTCTTTTCTGTTTAATCACACAAATGTAACTGTCTATCATTATTAATGATGTGGTAATCATTTCAGATGCACTTGTGTATACTGAAGAACTATCATTGCAAGTTCAGGAGAAGGAACCAATTGCTTCATCTGAAGAAGCAAGTGTCAAGAAAAAAAATCATCCTTTGGTTCTAAAATGAATTAAAAATATATCTTTAATTTATTCATATTATTTTCTGTGTATGAGTGTTTTGCTTGCGTGTATTAAATGCACCTCATGTATTCCTAGTGTCTGTGGAGCATAGAAGAAGGCACCTGGGTTCCCGGACCTTGAATTATAGATGGTTGAGAATTACTATGTGTGTTCTGAGAGTGCTTCTGACTGCTTAGCCATCTCTCTAGCTCCTAAAGTTTTGACAGTTTCTTACTTGTATTTTATGTATTGTGATCATATTTCTCCTGTTTATGTCTTTCTTTTAGTCCCTCTCTCACATCTGTTGCCCTTTCTTCTTCTCTTCTAGTCCCACCAATGTATACATTTCTGAAAGCACCAAAAAGCCAGCTTCTATTCCAAAGGAGTTAACTAAGAATTTCTCAAACTGGAACCAATTCAATGACATTTTAGAAACTCCAGAGATGGCTCTTACAAGGCAATTCAGTTTCCAAACTACTGAACAGAGGAAACAAATCATCAATGTTTATTATTACTGACACCAAAATAATCAAAGATTAAAAAAATACCAATGTTCAATCTTTATCCAAAGCTTATTAAATTGTATATTTATGCCCTTTGCCATATTTAAATTTTCATCCAAAATTTCTAATCATTCTCAATAAAAATCTTTAAAAGTCACAAGAAAGCTTGAAAACAAAGAACAAAATTATACGTAAATCTACAAATATAAAACCATACTGAGTTATTTGTGCATAAAGATATTGGGCTGCCATGAGAGAGTATTGACTGTCATTATTTGTATGCTTCCTGATGAGCTCATCAAACTCTAATGGATCGTTCTAAGCCTGTGGTTATACAGATAACTGTGGGTAAAGTCAAAGGTCAATAGGTCACAAAACGAAAAAAAAAGGGATTTCGAGGAAGGAAGGGTTGGCAGGTATGGGAACTAAGAGTAATTAGAATGCATTTCATATACACATGAAATTTTAAAATAAATAAATTAATTAAAATCATATACTGGCTAGTATATAGGCAAAAATATTCTGTCCCTGATTGAGTGCATGTGCTAGTACCTTCATGTGTAGAGGGAACATTGCAGAAGGGGAAGGCCAGAAATATTGTAAGAGGTAAAAAATCAGGGACTTTGCTGTGAAATTGTGTCTCCTAGGGATGTCAGAAGCTAACCCATAAAGTATCGCCAACATCACTATAAAAATATGAGCTGAAAAACAATAAATACTATGCCAATATAGACAGAAAAATATCCCACAATGCCTCAATTACATAAAAAGAATTACAGGTAACTAAGAAATACAAAGAATGGGAGAAATAGTCTTCCTCAGGGAAGAGCACACCAACTGGTGGCTCAACCAGTGCCAAATGCTCAGTACTGAAACATGCTTACCAGCAAGATTATTATACCGAGAAGGTTATCTTTAGGAATATATAAGTATATGAATGTATGCATCTAATAACAAATGAAAAAAGAGGGCACAAATTTGAAAGAGAACAAGATAGGATTTGGGGAGAGAAAAGGGAAGAAAGAAATTATGTACTTATATAATTTCAAAAAGAAAAGAAAAAATTAAAAAGTATTGTTTCACATTTCACAGATATTTTATCAAAATATCAGATGAAATCTTCATTATTTTTCAATAAACCTGTCATGAAATTATTATATACACACTACAAAGGTTATTTTCTTAGCACTCTTTGTTTTGTTAATGTGCATATTTGTATAAGATATACTATTTCTTTAATATTACTCATGTGACTATCAAATTGTCATAAAATACAATAGAAAATAAATGTTAATTATTTAGTTATCTATAAACTATTTTAAACACACCCCAAAGATGTCATTAAAATTTTGGACATTAGTAATGTGTAGTACATTGATTTTCAGAATATCTTCCTAGTCCAAAAGCTGACTCTTATTTCATGTCTGTCATCAATAGTGGCTTTAGATGTCAAAATTAATATTAAATGTCTACCTCTGTTTCAGTATTCTCTTTATGCCCAAAGGAAAGATATTTAATTTACCCCAGAACTGTTAGATCAATCGTCCCCCAAATACCAACCGACACATATACACACGGCTATAGAGAAACCATTTATTTTCTTTGTACTGGGGAGTCTCCTGTGAGATGATTCAAGCCCATCTATCACATTGCTAAGGAAGAGTTTTAAGGGCAAACTAACTAGAAGGAAAGAAACTGAGGGGAAGGCAGTCAATACCCATTGTGGCTGGTCTTCACCAGCTGGGTGTGCTTCAGCTGGCCTGGAACTGTCAACCAAAACTGCAATTATTGACCTTGCTAGAGGCTGTGGCTCCCAGGAGGCAGCAAGAGAGAGAAAGGATGATGGATGCACATGGTGTTTTCTACAAACAGGAGGAATAATTTGAAGCATCCATGCTGTCACAGACCACAGTGCCAGGTCTCAGGAGGAACATAAGATTAAAATCATGAGATTTTGGAATGGAAATAGGTTCATTGAGAGTTCAGTTCAAGTTCTCATTAAAATGTTTATAAGAGAGGAGGAGAAGCACAGGCCTTTATCACAAAGCAATAATAACTTATCAGCCAGGGAGAACGCTGTGACAGCAGTATGAGAAAACTCTCTAAGCAATATTTTATTCCATAGAGCTGTTTTTTCTTTCAAAATTGACTGGGAATATACTTTCACTATAAAAGTTCCATTCCATTGGCCATAAAGAAAACCGTACAACTTTACAATACACATAGTTATGAAATAATGTTTTATCCATATATGCTAAACTCTGTCTACTTTATGTCATAAGACCCTGACGTTTGATTTGATCAATATTCTTCTTTTTGTATGAAAATCATCTTTTAGATAAAAATACCTTCTCATGTTAACTGCTTTCTCTTCTATACTTTAATAGCTTTTATAGGATATAATATTGGTATATAAAATTTGATTGAGTGTTCAGTAAGATATATTTGTGTAACCTTCATCATCATCATAGTCCAGTTTTTAGCATTTTTAACACTCCAAAGTATTTCACACTAATTTGTATTCATTCATTATTCATAACTATGGGTGTAAGTAGTCAAAGATATTGTCTCTGCATCTATAATTTTGATTTTTCTGGAAATATTCTATAAGTGAATTAACAAATTATATATGACTTTCTACCTTGATTTTTTACCCAATATAGCACCATTGACATTCCTTTATGCCATTACATGTTTTTATTTTATCTATATATGTGGAGTAACACTGAAATGTATGTATATACCATATGTATTTATTCATTCAAAAATTAATAAATAACAGGAAAACTTCTAAATTATATTTGTTCTTCATAACTATAGTCTGAATATTAACTTGTTATATACCTATTCACTAAGTGTGTATCACAAAATTATCAAAAATAGTATATGGCTTGAATGCCTTTGAAAATTATTTTTAAAGCATCAATATTAATTTCCATTCATACCAGCATTGTGTGACCATTAGGTTTTTTTTACCTTATTGTCAAAATATATTAATCAATAGCACTATTGTCTCTCCTTTGGGCTTTAGACATGTTATAGTGTGCTATTTAAAAGTTGAAGTATCCCAATTAGTAATGTCGAACAACTTTTCCTTTGCATACTGGTTATTTGAATATAACCTTTAGTAAAATTTCTACTTAACTATTTTACATATTCTTCAGATGTAGAATCTTATTGACCAGGATACATTTTCTACGTTTTATATAAAAAAAACCTATGTGTTGTATAAATTTTCAAATACCTTTTTCAAATATATAACGAAAATTTCAGGCTTGATAATCTCTTCAAAGGGGCTTCAGTTATATAAGGTCTAATTTACTAATATTTATTAATATTAATATTGTTTATATTTGTATCACATTTGAGAAATTTTGACCTAGTCTAAGACAAGCTATTAATGTTTTTTTCTAGACTTTTCTTAAGGGTGTAACGCTTGTTTATAGTGTTTCATGAACATTTATAAAGCAAATACTTATGACTGATAACTATTTATGATATGTAGTGGTTGTATATATATATTTATATGCACTATTTTGAATAACATTTCTCCTTGAATATAATAGTCTTAAGAGAGAAATCTTTCCACTGGTAGTGGTAAAGAGACTAGTTCAAATATCCGTTATTACTTTCCAGCTTTAAAATCAATGAGGGTGAAACAAGGGGAACACCCATCCATTGTTGGTCAGAATGCAAACTTGAGTGAGATAATCAAGATACAAAGAGGTAAAAATGGTATGTACTCAATTATAAGAGGATATTCACTGTAAAGGATAATCATGCTACAATCCGGAGACCATGAGTGTCTAAATGACAAGGAGAGTTCAAGGGTTGACTCATGGATTTTCCCAGGAAGGAGATTAGAATAGATTTTGCAGGTGGACTTGAGATGGATAGGGAACAGAAGAGATCAGGTAAGGAGGAGGTTTGGAGGGAGAGAGTACAGGGAGAGACAACTGAAATTAGGGGGCGTTTAGGAGGCCATTTGGAAACCTAATGCAATGGAAACTCCCTGGATTCTACAAGGGTAATACTAGTAAAAACTCAGAATAAGGGAGGATATGGAGCCTGAACTGGACATCTTCTGTAACCAGGCAAGGCTTCCAGTGAAGGAGCTGTGACACCAACCCAGCCACAGAACCTTCAATCTACAATTTGTCCTGCCTGCAAGATGTGCAGGTGTAAAGGTAGGACAGAAGTTGTGAGATTGACCATCCAAGGACTAGTCCAACTTGAGATGCACACTATGAGAGGAAGCAAGCACACACCTAACACTGCCTGAAGGGTCATGAACAAGAAGTTGAGTAGTCCAGAGACCTAGGATAGAACTTCACACAACTGGCAATTTAAAAAATCGATGGAATGATTCCTCATGATATTCTGCTAGACTTGTAGAACACAGCCTAGCATAATTGTCACCAGAAAGGCTTTATTCAGCAACTGATGGAAACAGATACAGAGACACAGAGGTAAACATTAGGTGTAACTCAGGGAATCCCATGGAAGATGGGGAGGAGAGATTGTAGGAGCCAGAGGGATCAAGGACATTAGGAGAACATGGCCAACAGAGTTCATAGGGGCTCACAAAACTAAAGCAACAATCAGGGAGACTGCATGGTTCTGACCTAGGTCCTCAGCATATATATTATGGTGCTGTAGCTAGGTGTTCTTGTGGGATTCATAATAGTGGGCTCTGGGGCTTGTTTCTTACTCTTTGTCTCCTTTTGGGATCCTTCTCCTACTTTGCATTTCCTCATCCAGCCTTGACATGAGAGTTTATGCCTAATCTTATTGTAACTTGTTATTCTGTGTTTGATATTACAGGAAGTTGTGCTGTTTTCTGAAGGGAAATGGAGTAGGAGTGGATATGAGGGAGAATGCAAACAGGGGAAAGGGACTGGGAGGAGTGGAGGGAGGGTCATCTGTGACTATACTATATGTGAAAATAATAAATTTTTAGAAATCTGGGCTTCACCAAACTATAAAACTTAAAAGAAATGGAAAAAAAGAAAAGAACTAAGGTATGGAATCTATCCGTGTTCGGTTCTATGATGCCAGTGCTTATTTATGGAGTTCTGATGTAAACAGATTTGTGCCCTTCTAATGGTTTAACACAGTGAAAGATGATTGTGACCAAGGAAACTTATTCAGTGAGATGTCTGATTTTATGATAAACAAACACAATGATATCCAGTAAATGTGACCATATGTAAAAGCACTTGAGGCAAAAGTTCAAGATGGATTAGACTTGAAGCAGATATTTATAGACCATGTTTAGGGGATCTATCTCTGCTCTTTAAAATCCATGGGAGCAAATGTCATATGATAGAAAGATCTGAAATTTTGTATTCAAGGAATACAGCCAGGACGGTACTTTTAGTTTCCAAGACATGACTTAGCAAGATAACAAGTTTCACAGAAATTCTGTATTTTACTGAATAGTTATCTAGAGACCGGAAGTCATCAGGCTCAGTCAAAGGAATTGGTGCATTTGATTGATGTGGACTTGGAGGAGTATCTAAAGTTTCTATTTTTTAGTCACAGAAATGTTAAAGGCACAGAAAGGCAGATGTTGCATGATAGCTTATAGGTGTGCAATTTAAAACAGAAATACAGCTGGGGCTAGAGAGATGGCTCAGATGTTAAGAGCTCTGGCTGCTCTTCCAAAGGTCCTGAGGTCAATTCCCAGAAACCACATGGTGGCTCACAACCATCTACAATGGGATCTGGTGACTTCTGCTTGTGTTCAGGTGTACATGCAGTCAGAACATTGTATACATAATAAATAAAATTTAAAAACCAGAAATACAGAAAGTACAATGGTTGTACCCAAGGACTGGGAGCAAGAGTGAGAGAGAAATTAGTCAAAGGGTACAAAATTTTGTTTAGGGTGGAATACATCCCAGAAATCACATGATGATACTTAATAACAATGTATTATATAATGAAAATTGTGAAGAAAATTTTTTATGTTCTAACTACAAAAATGACAAATATGTTAATATATATGAAAATTAACTACCTTTAACCATTGGGTAGTATATTAATATCTCAAAACAGACTGTCTACAGAAATTATGTACAAATTCTGTCAATTTAAAACTATAATACCACAATAGCATCTGATTTCGTGTTCTCCTTTCACACTAAGTTAAGGTTTTCAGCATCTCCTTTCTAAACTACATGGATACTCTTTTGTTTCTTTATTCACTGTTTTCATTCCTCTACTATATCCATGTACCATTCATAGAATAATTATTTTAGAGTGAGATTGCTCAGATTCCTCTATTGAATAACCTATTTAATTTAATGGTTTCATTGCTTATGAAATTAGGCACAAATTTCTTGTCCTGGCATTTAAAACTCCAAAAGTAGCACATTTGTACTCTTATATCATCTGGGATTCTATAGAAAACCAATATATGTGCTTTAACAAAATTATCCATAAATAATGCCCAGTGTTCCCCTCAAAACTACTTTACTATCCTAGAATATCAAGATCCATCCATTTTTTGAGACTGTTACTTATTACCTGAAATACTTTTTCACTGTTCTACTTTGACATTGTATCACTTTCTTTTAAAACTTTGCATAGTTGACAAAGTTGAGCCCACTAACCAAATTGATTCCATCATGTTTTATGGCAGTGTCATCATGTTTACTCATTTGCTACCTGTGGCTTCTTTCATGCTGTGATGGGACAATTGTGATTGTAGTCATTTGTTGGTGTCTGAAACATTCTAGTACCAGTATTTTATGGATAATTAATCTATGAATGTTCATGTCCCATACTCACATAAGTTCTCTGATACCATAAGATAAAAAATTAGTTACACAGCTTCTTTAATACTCATATTGCTTTATTTATTTAAATTAATTTATTTTTTGATAATGTAACATAATTATGTCACTTCCTCCTTCCCTATGCTCCTTTCAAACTCTCCTTCTTGCTTCCTTTCAATTTCATACTACTTTTTATTAAATTATGTTACATAAGATATATATGTGTGTGTTGTGTGTGTGTTTGTGTGTATGTATACGTATATTCCTAAACATATAAATACACTATGCTTAGTCTGTACATTATTGATTGAATCAGTGTTTTTACCTGGTCCAAACACCCATTTGAACACTATGACTGTATAACTTGATAACCCTAAAAGCACTACTCCCTTTGCCCATGTTCTTATAGAAATTTGGCAGTGATCAATACTCCAGTTATTCAAATATGTTAACTAGTTTACTACAATTAAATATTCACAGTATGGAATTGAACATTTTAGAAGAGAGGCAAATAAAAGTTGACATAAATTGCATAATAAAAAATTTATTTTTATTCATTTCTTTGTGTTCAGTAGCTTTCATAACAGTTTCAATGCAACTTTATTACTGTAAAGCATTTTATCATGTGTAAATAATCATAAAATATGAATGAAAATATTCTTCCATACCATTCTGTTAATAAAAGTACATCAATAAAATGTCAATTAAAACTGTATTAAAAAGCTGTATGGTATTAAAGATACATTGGGATTTCTATAAGAGATAAAAGCCTTTGTCATAGACTAATAGCATTGTTTTTCTCATTGTATATTCTGTATCTAGCACAAATTACAACAGTTAATATATGTTCTATAACCCTTTTTAAAGTAAATGCTCAATTTTTCTTTGTTTGTATTTGTGACTGGCAAGTCCTTGTTGGAACACATCAACGTACACTACTTTCTTTCAATGCAAGCCAAGTTTTTAAATCCATATCCAATTACAAGCCACCTGAGTTGTATCGATGTCACTTTTATAACAGCTATATTTCAGTAACCCAATTTTGCTGTATCTCTACCCAGAAAAATCCCATGCAGGGATAATAGTTAGAATTCAAGTTCTATTTACTTCTTCTGTTTTGTGATGCTGAGATTTCCATAAGGAAAGATATTATGTCACTCGGTAATATAAAACAAAATGTATCAATATAATTCAATATTAAGATGAGACAAAATGTTCAAACCAAAGGCTTCTCTTACTTTTCATGAACATGGACAATGTACTATAATAATTTTATTGTTGAATTTTAGAAACATTTTATCAAAATTAAATTATTAATTATTAAATTAATTATTTTCAGTTGTTTTCTATTACTTTTCTCAGAGTAAGTAAGTCTGCTTTTCACAGTATTCCACTGTCTTTATAGAGAATAAATCAATTTCAGCTAATGTCTAATTTACAATTTTGAAAAGGCTCATTATTATCTAGTGAGTGGTATCAGTGGTTTGTTTTAGAGAGAACTTCATTAATGATATGGATAATTAGGGAAAGAGTACTGATGACTCAGCTTTTCTTTAACTTCCCCCCTCATAATTTTCACATTTTTAATTAAATTAAAAGGAGAAATGAAATTGCTTTTAAATAGGAAATTAAATGAAAAACCCCAAGGCAATGCAAGAGAAATGTGTTTTTTCTTAATTAAAAAGACAAATGCTATGTAATATAAAAATGCAAGGGCCTCAAGTATGAATGCACGTTAGGTATTTGTGGTAGCACATTGTATAAGAACTTAATTAAATTAATATTTTGTTATTTTTCATTAACCCTTATCCAGATTTTCTTGGCAGGAGACATTCAAAATACCGTTTCCTAAATATCATAGGACTCTTTCATTTATTCTAAGGCTAAAGCTTGGTAAAGTAGAAGTTCTATTGCTTCAACACTTTCATATAATTAACAACTAACACTTGACTTCTTTCCCCTTCAAAACAGTCACTGAAGTGTATACTATGATCTCACTGACTTAACAAAAATCATCTAAAGTTTCAAGCAGCACTTATAGCCAAAGAGATGTCTTCAGTTGTTCAAAAGACAACTGTCGGAGCTGTAGGTTAAAACAGGACTAAGAAAAGTTATTGAAAAGGAAGAGTCTCTTCAAAAGCTCTAATTTTAAATACTTTAGATAAAATACCTATAAAATATTTCATTAGCCATGATAAATTTGTATTTATACAATGTATAGCCTCACTCTATATGTCTTGTCTCCTAATATATTAATCATTTCATAAACTCATAATACTTCAGGTGTCATTGTTTACCATAGTTTATACTGCCATACACTTACACTTAAAAAGTTATAACTAACATATTACTGATTTTTGCCTGCAGAAAGTTTCTATACCTGGAGAATTGTTCTTACCATAAAAGGCAAAGATGATAAGTGTTTTAACATATAATGTATTTTGGTCATGTCTATCTACCATTTCATCTCCTCCAATGCCTCCTGTATCCACAATATCACTAGTCTTCCAAATTTCATGTAGTCTTTTTCTTTTTAACACACAGAGTCCATTTAATGGGCCAGTATATTTCATGGGTCCTCTACTGGAGCATGAGTAACCTCTCAGAGACCACATCACTCTAGAAAATTGACTATCCCTCTTCCAACAGCCATTGTGTGGTCATATGTTCATGTAAACCACAATATATGATAATAAAGATATCTTAAATATCTATTATTCAGTAGTCCTATAATAATAACTATAAGGCTGTAAAGATAGATATTCTGCAGGATTTGCATCATGTTCTACTTCTCATCATGTAGAAAAGAAACAAGATCTATAGCTCAGAAAAAATTTTCTCACAATTTTACAATGAAGATTCAAGACCATTGTAGTCACAGTATAGTGACTGTACTTACCATTGCTCTTACAATATATTTTAGCTAGAAAGGCTGGTTTTGTCTTAAGTTTTTGGCATTGTGAAGCATAAGTCTTTTAGTCACATAGATTTACTCATCATATGTCCCTATGTCATCTAGGCCATTCTAGATATTTCTGATATAGGAAAAATAAAACTGAGAAAAACAATGTTCTCACTCAGCTTAAAAAGCAGGAGGAAGTGTCCCCTATGAGAAAGCATCTTAAAATACGATGTTAATAGAAGTATATCAACAAGGAAAAGAAATGCTGGGGAAAGCATTTGGAATTGATAAATCACAAATCGAGTGATTTATTATATTTTATTTTTTATATTTTAAACAGTGAAATAAAAAATAGTCTACCCCAATGAACAGTCTCAATGGAATTTGTTTTTCTAAAAAGATATTTACACAATGACTAGCTACAATATGTTATCTACAAATGCTATGTGTAGCCTCACAGGAATTGGCACATTTTTATTGAACAATAATTTCTATTTAGGCCCAAGTGAGACAATATTTAAAGAAGAAAACAGACACAAGGAAATAATTGAGCAACATAGCGAAGCTTTATGTATGTTTTGTAAGAACCTTGGAAGAATAAAACATAATGCTTCTTTATGCATAATCATTGTTCTGCCCATTTTGAAATGGTGGATTTTAGATATTTAATAGTGCACCAATTTGTTATCTTCATTCTAACACTCCTAGGTTATCTATCATTACCTTCTTGATATTTTTTATTTTGATATCTTAACAAGGACTATCTAAAAAGAACCTTTATCCTGACAGTGTTGCTCTTTCAACTTTAGCATATGTTTTGTTTTCATAAAGGGCCTTGGAACAATGTTGCATTGAAATTTATACGTTTTATTTCTAGCCATTCGGTTGTCTCTGGTGTGAAGAGGCCTGGAGATTCCCCCAATTGAGTCACTGTCTGTGTCTTACTTCAGCCAGGCAGGATGGGAGCAGGCAAAGAGCTCCAAACTGAAGGCTGTTTGTTTGGACTCCCCAGTGGCCTCTTCAGGATGATGGAAACAGCCTAGATGTCACACAGTCGAAGAATGGATAAAGAAACCGTGGTACATTTACACTATGGAATACTACTCAGCTATTAAAAACAAGGAAATCTTGAAACTTGCAGGCAAATAGATGGAACTAGAAACAATCATTCTGAGGAAGGTATCCCAGACTCAGAAAAACACACATGGTATATCCCTACTTACAAGCGGATATTAGCCACATATTATAGGATAACCACACTACAATACATAGACCTAAACAAACTAAATAACAAATGGGACCCTAGGGAGAATGCTTAATTCTCATTTGGAAGAGCAAATAGAATAGACACCAGAAGCAGTTGAAGAGATGGAACAGGATCAGAGCCTACCATAGAGGTCCTATGAGGAACTCCACCCAACAAGAGATCCACGCAGAGGCTGAGACACACAGCCGAACTCCGGTATGGAGCACAGAGAGTCTTATGGAAGAGTTGGGGAATAGAGGGATCAGGACCTCCACAAGGAGACCAGTGGAGCCAACAACTCTAGGCCGGGGTGGTAGGGGTGTTGCAGAGACTGATGCACCAACCAAAGACCATGCATGATGAGGACTTAGATCCTTTACTCAAATGTAGTAGATAGGCAGCACAACTTCCTTGTGGGTCCCATAATATGGGGAGTAGGGACCACTCTGATCCAGGTTGATAATTTCACCTGGTGGGGCAGCATTGCCAGGCCACAGAGGAAGAGGATACAGGCAATCCAGATGAAACTTGATAGGCTGAGGTCAGATGTTAGGGGCGGAGGTATCCTCATTCTGAGGACTAGGGGAGGGAGGGCAAGGGTATGAGGGATTGAGGGTGGGACCAGGAGAGAGGAGGTAAGGGGTTACAATCAGGATGTAATGTGAACAAATAAAAAAAGAAAAAAGAAATTCATAATTTTTTAAAAATTAAAATAAATACATTGTTGAACTAATAAAATCAGCTATGATTTTTCTATTCATTGTAATTATTTTTCTGTAAGTCTTATTTATTTTGAATAATCAAAACTCAGAACTTTTTATATGAGTTACTGCTAAACAAATACTTTTTAAGAAGCAGAGTATTGCAATTGATATAAATGAATAAGTCATGTGGAAAAGCAGAGAAAAAGACAAAGGGAGAAGGGAGAGATGAAAGTTAAATGAAAAAGGAGAAAGAACCAATTCCAGACCCTAATTAAAAGTAAAGAATTCTGTAGAAATAAGTTCATAAAAACACTTCGTTTATACATTCTACATTCCTTCAAGATTACTGATTAAAAAGTTTTTTTTAATCTGATAGAATTTTCCTATTAAGCATTTGTCAGCTCCATCATTTTCCATCTTTTATCTAAATAAATTTTGTTTACCTTTACACTCTTGCATTCTTTGAATGTCTTTATGACTGATGATGTGATCGCATACATAATATCAAAGCTTCACAACCTAATCTATTATGTACTATCTACAAAGCTTAAAGAACTGTTACATGCATATTCTACATCTGATCTTCAAGCTTATTTGGCACAATTCAGAATCTTTTTTCATAAGGCTTGTTCCCAGGTTCTTTTTAAGGCATTGACAGTCATATGTTTAAAGCAGTTTGGAATATGAAGATGCTACTTTTTTAAATGACTTGTTTGAATTAAATAGCAATGAAATAGCTATATCATATTAAGTATTATGTATTATGTGTATATATATATATATTACATTTTAAAAACTGGGTGTTTTGATATATATTGAGAAGTATGAGGGTGAAAATCATATGCACATGCTACCAAAATCTTCCCATATGTATAATGTATGATATATGTATAATATTTTATCATTAACATAATATATTTAATATATAATTATATATTAGTTTAGAAGTCGGCAAAGGTTAGTCCATAGGTATCATCTAGCTTATCTTTATTTGTGTCTGTGATATTTTATTTGGAGTCAGTTGTGCTCATTTGATGATACATGACTATGGTCATGCTATAATAGAGTGAGCTATTGCAATAAAGACCATACTATTCATACAAGCCTAAAATGGTAACTGTGACTCTTTGTAGATAGCTTGAATTCTTATGAGTATGTAGATCTATGTATAACTCCATCCTAGAAACCCTCAAAGACTTACCACAGTTTATAAATCTGTCAGTACATTATAGTAATTTCTCAATTTATTAGATTGTGAATTACTAATTTTTATTCCAACATTAGCCACTTGATCCTCACTGATATAATATCTTTTCATTTAGCAAAATCTACTTAGATTTGTCTATTAAGCTATCATTAGAAAGCTAAAAATTGGAAAATTTTCTTTTATACATTGACACTTCTCTTCAGTTGCTTTTCTAAATCAATAAACCTATGATACTAAAAACAGTTGGTGTTACCAAAGAAGTAGAATCAGGACAGTGAAAAAGAATGTGCACAGTCATGCCACATTCTTACTATAACTGTCTTCCCCTGGCTAGCTTATTCTGATATTTCTTACTGTTTCTCTTCTCTTTTAAAATGTTTAAATATTTTCTTATTTTTAATATTTATAACATTGGAACATAATAAAGTTTTATAAAATGAATTTATCCTTCTTATAGTATTCTCTGTGTTTGTTCTAATTTAAGAGAAGTCAACTCTTCTTTATTGATGAAAATAATGAACAGTGTTTTCCCCTGCTGTTAGAGTTTCCTAGAAAGAACTTCATGCACTACATTCATGAAGTTTGATTTAGATTTAGCAAGAACTTTTTCACTGACAAGAAATATACAAGATCTGTGAGGATTTACAAAATGGATACCTAGTGAGTATGTTTAAGTAATCTGAATAAAATCGAAAGTTTTCTTTACACCTTTTACTGTAGCATACTCATAACTTGCAGCAATTATGGGGATTTAGCACAAATCACTTTATTTCATTGTCCTCTCCATTTCTATTCTCATTTCTCAAAAGGATAGATGAATGTGTCCACAGTCACCTTTACTCGTAACTGCCCCTTATCATCATTTTGTTTTCAATCTCTAATTCTATTCATAACCTAGGAACCTTCCTAGGAATCTGAGCTCAAATTTTAGCAACTTCCTACCACCATATAGTCATAGATTGAAGGTAAATTATTTATTCATCTCAATCTTTGTTTCCTTACTTGTAAAATGAGAAGGATATTAACTTCCATTGGAGTTTTGGTGTTAAGTGATATCTTTGGCTATAGAAAAATGTTTATAGTCCATTAATATTCATATACTGAGCCTAATTCCTTGTGACTTTTACTTTTCTAATTTGTGATAACATTTAGAATCCTCATTATATTCAACTATATTCAATTTATATAATAGACACAAACTTTAGATTTTTTCCTTTCTAGAAAAAATACATAAAAATTGAACATTTCCAAAAATTTTGGCTTATAGTTATAAGTTTTAGAACTGTAAGAGGAAGCTCATAGCTATAACTATGAGAAAAATATGTTTTATTTATTAAAAAAAGAATAGTTTCTTTGGAATTTTAATGTTAGTGGTTTTAGTCCATGTTGTTTTAAACTTGTGAGAAAATGGTATAATGTAGCAGGAGCAGGTGGTAGAATAAACTTCAAGTCATGAAAGCCAGAAAACAGCTTGAAGGAAGAGTGTCCTTAAATGAATCTATTCTAGGTTTGGACTTTGTTTGATTGTTTGTTTTTTAAGACATGTATCTCTGTGTAGTTTTGGCTGTCCTGCTTTGTAGACCAGGCTAAATTCGAACTCACAGAGATATGCCTGCCTCTGTCTTCCCGAGTGCTGAGATTACAGGTATGTGCCACTGCACGTGGCTGTTTGGACATTTTAATTGATATTATGTTATATTATCAAATAATTGCTTTGTGAGACTTTAAGATATGGATACTTTTCGTGGGTTTAATCTGTAAGAAAGCAATTCTAAGGCAATGCTCTGTGATCTACCACCATAGTTCACTCTATAATATTAGCATTTCACATACCAAATTATTCTAGCTACATAATTATGCTATCTTAATGTGAAAAATATTTTAAGTACAATTATAATATATGCATATAAAACATTCATATATATGCATATAATATATGTTAGATAATGAAATTATACATACACTGGTTAGAACTGTGGTAGCTACACTTTTACACAGTAGTAGATAAACACAAGTACAGACAGACCATATCTTTAAAGGTAGTAATTTAAATACTTAATTTATTTTGGCTATTGAAACAGGAAAAATATAAATAAAAGAAAAATGGTCATCCAAAAAAGAATCCTCTGGTATCTAAAGATTTTTAATCTATATGTAGATTAAACTTCAGCCACATGCTGCTTTATTCTTAGTATTTCTTTGGTCAGATTATGATTTGAGTCATTTACTATCAGTCAGCCTTAACACACCACAGCTTTATATATTTGAGACTATTCCAAAAGCGATAGAAATATAACTGTTTTTTGCTTTGTTTTGTTTGGTGCCAATTGTGTGTATAAACTATTTCTTGCTAAAAGATGATTAATATATGCACTGTACTGGAATGTTTTTTTGTTATCTCACCAGAGGAAAAAGAATACCTAAAATAAAGATATATGTGGGTCCATAGGTAGCAGACAGGTTGGATATATATGGTTTTTATCAGTTCTTTAAAATGTCAGCACTGAGCCAGGCAGACACAGCTGGACCTCTAGGAGTTCTGGAGGCTGAATTTGTGCCCAACCTGGTCTACGGGATGAATTCTAGGACAGCCAGGCCTATAAAGAGAAACCTTGTCTCAAAAATAAATGTCAGAACTGAAACTATTTATTTTCAGACAACGAATTAAAACAACATATATTAGTTCTATTTTCTCCTCCAATGGCTTTATTAGTTTCTACACAGAACAGTCTAAAGCAGTGGTTCTCAAGCTGTGAGTCACAACCACTTTGGGGGCACATATATACATTCTAATTAATAACACTAACAAATTACTATTATGAAATAAATATATGGTCGAGGGTCCCCAGAACATGTGGAATTGTATTAAAAGTTGAGAATTGGTGGTCTACAGGGCAGATTGATAACACTCTAAATTAAAGGCCAAAATATATGGGATAACTTATTAAAATGAAGTATAAACAATTTCCATCAACATATTAAAGGTTTAATGAAATTTATATTCAATCACAATTATATAATTCTTCAATATTTAATTACGTTTTAACAAGACATGCTTTGCAATTTAAATTATGTAAGGCAAATTATTAAAAAATAGTTGGTATTATATTACAAATGTTGGATAACTGTAACCTTTCAATTACCATCTCAATCTATAAATGTACTCATTAAATTGAAAGTTGCTTAAAGTTCAGTTTTTCTTTCAACTAAAATAATTTTGTACTATTATTATTAAAAGCACTCAAGTATTTTAAAAATTGATATAGAGGTTAATAAATGATACCTGAAAAACAAAAATTTCATAAAGTATAGTATTTTTTTATCTTATGTTATTTTAAATTTTACTTTAGAATTGTATATATGGCTACTGTATTTACATTATTTAACCCTCCTTCTCCCCCTCTAACTTCTCCCATTTCCCCTCCACTTCCTTCAAAGTTCATTATCTCTTCATACACACACACACACACACACACACACACACACACACACACACACAAACACACACATACCTGTATATGAATATGTAACTTACTAAGTTTACATAGTGTTGCTCTTATGTACATATGTTTAGGGCTGACAACTTGGGATTGTATAATCTTTCTGGAGACTTATTCTTGGATAAAACTGAGTCTAACTCTCAAATGACACTGCTTGTCTTAACCAAGGTGTGGAGACTTTTGAAAAATTTCCTTAGTTTGAGAGGGACCTCTTGGCCCAAATCTGCCTATCATAATGTTCTACTTGTAGGTTTCTAGGACCCACTGGATCCTTCTACTTTGCTATTCTCACATGGTTCTCTCATCTAGTGTCCCAATAGGATGTCTTCCCCTCTGTCCCAGTTTCCTGGTAAGTGAAGGCTTTCGTGGGACATGCCCCTTGGGCCAGTATGCAGATATAAGTGAGTATATACCATTTGAGTCTTTCTGCTTCTGGGTTAACTCACTCATTATGATAATTTCTAGCTCAATCCATTTATCCACAAATTTCGGGAATTCCCTGTTTTTAATAGCTGAGTAGTATTCCATAGTGTATATGTACCACAGTTTCTTTATCCATTCTTCTACTGAGGGACATTTAGGCTGTTTCCATGATATGGCTATTATGAATAAGGCTGCTATGAACATGGTGGAACAAATTTTCTTGTTGTGTGCTGGAGCATCTTCTGGGTATAGTCCACCAGCCAAGGACAATATAGACGGTAAACTTTAAACCCCTGCCCAGATCTAGCCAATGGTCAGAACAGTCTCCACAGTTGACTAGAGAATGGGATATGATTTTCTCACGTACTCTGGTGCCTCACATTTGACCATGTCCCCTGGAGGGGGAGACCTGGTGGCACTCAGAGGAAGGACAGCAGGTTACTGAGAAGAGACTTGATACCCTATGAGCATATACAGGGGGAGGTAATCCCCCTCAGGAACAGTCATATGGGAGGGGAATAAGGGGAAAATGGGAGGGAGGGAAGAATGGGAGGATACAAGGGACGGGATAACCATTGAGATGTAACAAGAATAAATTAATAAAAAAATTTTTCCAATTCACTTTGTGATCCTAACCAATGTTGTCATTATGCAGACTTTGTTTAAGCAATTTATTGTTAGGATTTCCTGGATATAGCAATTCTGTCAAGTCTAGAAGACAGTATCCATCTGCAGATGTTCAAATTATCAGGTTATTACAATATATTTTTGCTCTCCTTCATTTTGTTCCCTAAGTCTTCAATGTAGAAGTTGCATTTTAGGTATGTAAATTAGGGCTGAGAACACCACAGTCAATTATTCTATGGATTTTGAATAGTTATTTATCTCTGTAGAAGATCCTGTCTATTGTTAAATTGAGTTTCTTTCATCAGGGATGAGAGCTACACTTATCTATGAGTAGAAAGATAACTATCAAGAATATAGTAAAAAATTATATTGTTTTAAGAGAAATGACAGTTGTAGGTTCTTCTTCATGGTCTATGATCTCTCCAAACATAGATATTTATAAATTATATATCTCAATCTTTAAATGAATATATAGCTTGAAGTAACTTCAGAAGCCAGGAAAGTAGAAAGCAACACAGATGATCAGAAGGATGACACTCTAGAGAAGGAGAAAAGTAGAACAGTGGGGGTTGATTCTAACTTGGATAGGGAGTGAGGATAATGTTCAGGGAGAAGAAAAAAGGAAAGATAAAGGATTGATCATTCATCCATCAGCTGATGGAAACAGATGCAGAGACTCACAGTCAAACATTACACAGAGCTTGCGCAATCCTATGGAAGAGTTGGGTGAATGACTGAGGGACCTGGAGGGGTCAAGGACACCACAAGAAGACCTACAGAATAAACTAAATTGGGCCCATCGGGGATGACAGAGACTGAACCACAAACTAAAGAGCATGCAAGGGCTAGACCTAGGCCACCTACACATAGGTAGCAGATGTTTAGCTTGATCATCATGGGGGTCCCCTAACAACAGGAATAGGGGTTGTCTTTGACCTTTTTGCCTGTCTTTGGATCCCTTTTGCCTACTAGGATGCTTTGTCTGGCCTCAGTTGTAGAGGGTGAACTTAGTCTTGCTGTGACTTAAGGTTGTATGGATGGTTGGTCTCCTTGTGGGCCTACCCTCCTCTGAGAAGCAGGAGAGGATATGGGGGAGGGGGCATGAGGATAAGACTGGGAACAGAGGAGGGAGGGGTCTGGGATCAGGCTAGAAAGTGATTATATAAATAAATAAATGGAAAAAAATGAGAGAGAGAGAGAAAGAGAGAGAGAGAGAGAAGAAGAAGAAGAAGAAGAAGAAGAAGAAGAAGAAGAAGAAGAAG
>OU015760.1:38283314-38325898 GCA_907169655.1 Acomys percivali
AGAAGAAGAAGAAGAAGAAGAAGAAGAAGAAGAAGAAGAAGAAGAAGAAGAAGAAGAAGAAGAAGAAAGATAAATATTATAAAGGATGTTTGTAAAAGCCATAATATATATATATATATTATAAAAATCCAGTGCCAGGCATAGGAAATCTCCCATTGAACTATTGGTTATAGAGATCCAAGAAACTCTCTTAAAAAATCTGTCCTGTCCTTAAGTCAAAGGAATATTACCACCTTCCGTTTAATAAGAACTCAAAATCGTTAATTCATATATTTTCATGTGACTGCATCAGGAAAAGAGGATAACTAAATCATTTCACTGGTGCTGGTCTAACTGGATGTCTACATGTAGAAAAATGCAAGTAGATTGTATTTATCACCATGCACAAAACTCAACTCCAAGTGGATTAAAGACCGCAACATAAAATCAGAGACACTAAGTCACTTAGAAGAAAAAGTGGGGAAGAGTCTGGAACTCATTGGCACAGGAGACAATTTCCTGAATTGAACACCAAGAGGCCAGCCTTTAAGGTTATCAATTAATAAATGTAAAGTCATGAGGCTGAGAAGCTTCTGTTAAGCAGGAGACACTGTCAACAGAACAAAGCGACAGTCTACAGACTGAGGAAAGATCTTCACCAACCCTACATCTGACAAAGGTCTAATATCCAAAATATATAAAGAACTCAAGAAATTAAACACCACCAAATCAAATAACTCAATTAGGAAATGGGGCTCACAATTAAACAGAGAATTCTCAACAGTGGCTGAGAAACATTAAAAAAATGCTCAACCTCCTTAGTCATCAGAGAAACACAAATCAAAATAACTCTGCAATTCCATCTTACACCTATCAGAATGGGTAAGATCAAAAAATCAAGTGACAGCATATGCTGGTGAGGATGTGGAGAAAGAGGAACACTCCTTCATTGCTGGTGCAAATTTGTACAACCGCTTTTGGAAATTAATCTGGTGCTTTCTAAGAAAACTGGGAATAGGGCTACCTCAAGATCCAGTTATTCCACTCCTTGGAATATACCCAAAAGTTGCTTCATCACACAACAGGTGATATGCTCAACAATGTTAATAGCAGCCTTATTTGTAATAGCCAGAACCTGGAAACAACCTAGATGCCCCTCAGTCGAAGAATGGATAAAGAAACTGTGTATATTTACACTATGGAATACTACTCAGCTATTAAAAATAAGGAAATCCTGAAATGTACAGGCAAGTGGATGGAACTAGAATTGGTCATCCTGAGTGAGTTAACTCAGACCCAGAAAGATACACATGGCATATACTCACTTATAATAGGACACTAGGTCCCTAAGTAGAAGAATGGATAAAGAAACTGTGGTACATTTACACCATGGAATACTAGTCAGCTATTAAAAACAAGGAATTCCAGAAATTTATGGACAAATGGATTGAACTAGAATTGATCATAAGTGAGTTAACCCAGAAGCAGAAAGAGTCAAATGGTATACATTCACTTATATCTGGACACTAGCCCAAGGGGCATGTCCCATGAAAGTCTTCACATACCAGGAAAGTGGGACAGAAGGGAAGACATCCTATTGGGACTCTAGGTGAAAGAAGCATGGGAGAATGGGGAAATAGAATGATCCAGAGGGTTCTAGAAACCTACAAGAATAACAATATGATGGGCAAATCTAGGCCCAGGAGTCCTGCTCAAACTGTCACCAGCCAAGGACAATATGTGCAGTAAACTTCGAACTCCTCCCCAGATCAAGCCAATGGACAGGATATTCTCCACAGTTGAGTGTAGAGTTTGGACTGACTTTCACATTAACTCTGGTGCCTCATATTTGACCATGTCCCCTGGATGGTGATGCCTGGTAGCACTCAGAGGAAGGATAGCAGCCTACCAAGAAGAGACTTGATACCCTATGAGCATATACAGAGGGAGGAGGTCCCCCTCAGTCACAGTCATACGGGAGGGGAGTAAGGGGAAAATGGGAGGGAGGGAGGAATGGGAGGATACAAGGGATGGGATAACAATTGAGATGTAATATGTGTAAATTATTAAGATATATTAAAAAATAATTGGACACTAGCCCAACAGCAATGTCCCCTGAAAGTCTTCACTTAGCAGGAGATTGGACTAGATACTGAGACTTACTAGTGGGACTCCAGGTGCAAGAGGTATGGGAGAATGGGGAAATAGAAGGATCCACAGGGTTCTAGAAACCTACAAGTAGACCATCAAGGCTGTTGGATCTAGAACCAGGGAGGTCAGCTCAAAATAATGTACCAACCAAGGACAATGCCTGCAGTAAAGCTAAACTCCCTATTCAGATCTAGCCAATGGGCAGGACATGTTTCACAGTTGTGTGGAGAGTGGGGACTGACTAACATGAACTCTGGCATCCCTTATTTGACCACGTCCCCTTGGTGGGGAGGCCTGGTGGCAGTCAGAGGAAGGGTAAGCCGCCTACCAGGATCTGACCTGACAGGCTGTGAACATATGGTGGGGGAGGAGGTCTCTTTCTGTCACAGACCTGGGGGGAGGGGAATAGGGTGAATGAGGGAGGAAGAGGGGAACAGGAAGATATAAGTTAGGAGATAGCAATGGAGATATAATCTGAATTAATTACTTAAATAAAAAATAAAAAAGAATTAAGTTACATAGATATTTTTAACATTCCAAATCACTACAATAATTTCTTAGGGACTAGAATCTGAGTAGTCACAAAACAGGTCAGGCAAAACTCAATTCTGGGCTATTCTGTTTGAAGTTTTCTCTGCTACTAATCATCTTTACAGAATGCCACCTCATTTATATATGTAATTCTATTTTTAAAAATAAGGACATTTCTGTATAGTATATAAAACTCATATTTCTGAAACAGTGAATGATTGACCCCGATGTTGAAAAGAGAGCTAATAGGTAGCAGGATTCTAAAGGAGATAATGGTGTCCTACTGTAAGTCAAATTTAATGCAGTTTCAGAAAACCAGGAATTGTTTTTCTGCTCACTAGAGAGGGCCTTTCTCTCCCTGAGAGTGAACATAGGCGAGCAAAGATGAAATGTTCAGTTTTTCAAATATTATTAATGCATCAAGTTTGAATGCCCAGAGAAAGTATAGCATCCTGCTGACCACATAGTGAACTCTGTCTCCAGGATGCATCTAAGGCTAGGATTTATATCTTATGAATATTCTAAAAAAAATAGAAGATCATATCCAATGTTTAGATTTCCCAGTTTCACACAGCAAAACATTGTTTACTAGGAACATACTTGTTTTGTTTATGTACTATAAAAGCAAAAGATGGGCTTCTCTGGAATTTTGAAGCAAACACACACACACACACACACACACACACACACACCTACACACACACACACACACACACCTACAGGCAAAAAGGTCTCTATCAAGAAAGGAAAGCTAGAATATATTTTTACTTTTGTTATCAATTCCAATACTATTAATTTCAATGTGCCTTTTTCTTGTTTACTAGTATGTGTTATATATATATATATATATATATATATATATATATATATATATATATACTTTTTAGTATAAATGTCCTACATAGAAACAATCTTATTTTGATTGAACTAAAATTAAATGAAATCCAAACGGTTGACTTCATAGGTTGAATTATTTTACTATAGGTTTTTATCAATCTATTTCTTGAAATTCTTTTTTTTTATTATTAATTTGTTCTTGTTACATCTCAATGGTAATCCCATCCCTTGTATCCTCCCATTCCTCCCTCCCTCCCATTTTCCCCTTATTCCCCTTCCCTATGACTGTGACTGAGGGGGATTACCTCCCCATGTATATGCTCATAGGGTATCAAGTCTCTTCTTGTCTTGAAGTCATTTTATTTGCCAATTAATAGAAGAGCTGAGTCATTTTTGATGAATTATAAGCACATGCTCATCTCATTGTATTTGCCATATTTTGGTTCTGCTCATTATAGTCCTGGCCAGGTATATGTGCATACATTCTCTTCTCCCAAAATAGTTAACTTCCATTAAAAAATATAATGATTTCACAGATCAGTCTAATAAGTTTTAAACAAGTCTCCAATTCTTCCACCTTAATGTGTATGTATCATATTAAAACTTCTATAATGATACACAATTAACTCTTTATTCACCAGGTTTATATGCTGAACTTGCTTTTGTCGATGCTATATCAACAAAAGTGACACAATGAAAGCGATTAAAAAGTATTTTTTATATTGGGTGTTCCTCGTTTTCTTGCTACTTCTGGGAAGCCTTCTGCCAGCATATGACTGAAGTTAGACTAGATTTTTAAGGGGGGACTATAAAAGAAGGAAATTTAAGTCATGTTATCTGAGGTATAAGACATAGAATGAGGCTAAATGATTTCATTTATAGTATAGTTAACCCAACATTGCTGAACCTAGCTTAAGTGATACTTTGATAAAAATGTGAGCAAATTGATGATTAGTATATAAACCACTATATTTGGTGTGGTTATATTTAGTTGTTCCATAACCAATACTAAATGATATAATTCCCTTGGTTTAGTCAGAGCTAAAGGACATAAGGGATTCAAATTAATTCATGTATTCATCATCCAGACACAAAGTGTCCCATACTATGTGTGATTTGAAAATTTTGTATTGTATTTTGACAAAATAATAATCACAAAAGAAAGTTTCCAAGTTACAAAAAAATAATATGGCTGAAAAATCACCCATCTTAGTTATGTTGTACAATTGTAAGGGAGAAAACTTTTAAAATAAAAGAACAGAACAGAGTAAACACACATATGTATGATCCATATATGAACATACTCATATATATATATATATACATATATATGTGTATGTATATAGAGACAGGTTCTATGAAGTACTTGATAAGAGAGCTTTTTACTGCTACAGATGAGTGAAGGAGAAAAAAACAAACCAAGAGAGCTGAGAGTGAGCATACTTCACCTTGTAACTTATTTCTAGGCCCAATTTTACTGTGAATGCAATATATTATACTTTGGCAACAATCTGTATTAAATTCTACTAAGAATTTTTAATTCCAGTCTTAAAGAACAAAATCCTGCTAATCTCTGATCACCTAAGGGTGATTATTGGTCTTTGCAGTGAACATAGATAACTAGTCTTCAATCCAATAGTTTAGTTTTACAATGAAGCTTAGTAGTTTAGGGGTTAAGAGGTTTTAAGGTATAGATGTTTTAAGTTGTTGATGATGAAATATGACAGATATTGATTTACATTCAGAATTTTAGACCCACAAGATAGGAAATATATTTTCTTCAAGGCTGCCAAATAGAAGTAGCCAAAACCACTAAGAATGAAACATTTTTATAATTCCTGATTGTTTCATGGTTCTTCTTGCTGTGGGTAGTTTATTGTGTATATGTGTAATAATAAAATATGTATAAGTAAAAATTTAAATAATTAATAAAAAAGTTTTAAAAAGGGAAATATTCAACTAAGATATCTAATAGGCAAGTAAAGAAAATGTGACATTTTTTGACAATTAGAATATAATGGAAGTGTATATTTTGTTTTACATTAAAATGTTAAGACCAGTATATTCAATTTCAAAATCTCTTTGCAATTCAAAGGAAATGGGACACAAATAAAACTCTGGATAAATATGATCAATATGCAAATAGTTGAACATTATATTTGTAGTTATTTTTCTATGATTCAGAACAAAATATCTGAAAGAATACAACTAAGGTTCTGTGTCTGATAGTCTCAGTCCAATATGACAATGAAAGCATGGAGCAGTAGCTCATCACAAGTAAGTGCAGGGGCAGAAGTTGCTCACCAGAAACGTCAGGAAGTAGGAAGCAGAGTTAAAACCAGGGCCTTTAAAGCCCCACCCCAAAGTGATATACTTCTTCTTCCTTGCTCTTACCACATGTTGGTTCCACTGCTTCCTACATTGGTACGACCAGTTGAAAACAAGTGTTCAAAACATGAGTTTGTGGGGAACATAATTTACCAAACAATGTCAACCTATAGCTATCCTATGGCTTAATTAAAACCAGGTGCTCTGATGGTCACTCTTTTCCACTTGAGGCCATTTAGAAACACATTATTGGTGTGTCTATGAGGGCATTTCCAGATAATTAGCTGAAGGGAGAAGACCTGACTTCTAAGACTGCAGCACCTTCCAAAGCAATGTTTAGTTATAAAGAGCTCTGAGGAGAAAACAGTGGATGCCTGCTTGTCTTTGCATACTCTTTTTGAGTAAACCACTTCTCCAGTTTCTTTGACCTTCCATCATAGACTCAATACCAGCAATGGCCCAGTGAACTTTCCAGGCCCCCAGTGTTGCACTGGGATAGGTACTGAGATTCACTGTCTGGTCAGCTACTGACGTTCCTGCCTCACTTGTAAGCAGGCAGTCACTGTTAACAGTACCCACCCTCTTGTCATGTAAGCCAAGTTAGAAAATCCCCTTTTATATACATGATTTCTATTGGTTCTGTTTCTATAGAAAACCCTGCCTAATATTATTTGTTTGTAAATATTTGGACAAAACTTGAACAAGGCCTCCATACACTATTTTGTTTCTTGTTTTTCAGTTGAAATTTATTTCAAATAAAGATATTAAAATACATAAGATCCCAGAATGAGGATTTTATTCTTACAATGATGCTGCTTTATCTCAAATACTTCCCCAATAGAAATCTCTCACAGAAATGTTAGAAACCATAAAAGAGAATTTTCTGTTTTCACACTAAAATAGTGAGGTGCCATCATCTAACTATAACATGAAAAATTCAAAGACAAGGGTGAGCAGGTAAGATCCTAAGAGGTGAAAAAATATGTATTCCAAGCAGAAGTCTATTGTCCGGAGAATATCTCTTCATTCTAACCAGATCTCTAGAGACCCAATCACACTAGCATTAATGAGTTCAGGTTCACAGTCTTGAAATAGGAATCATTTATACTCATGAATTTGGGAATCTCAGAATGTTTCCAAGTCTGAATTTGAGTAAACAATTATAGCAGTTCTGTAGAATGGGAAAATGAAGCAGTGACAATGGTGCTACAGGTAAATTTATGTGCTATGCATTTGTCCAACCTGTGAGTAGCAGCAGTATTTGCAGGCAAGAAGGCTTTTACAGAGTATTGTAATATTGTAGATCAAGATTTCAGACAGATTTCATTTTATGGCAATTCTGGAATAACTCATTTTGGCTTTCTAAGATATTCTCTTGGACTTCTAACCCATTTCTAAGAACATTAACAAAATGCTGAGGTCAAATATAGTACTTGCTGAGAACCATGTGTTATGTATTCTGAATGAGTATCAGTGAGGAGAATTTGTAGCCGATTAATTAAATGGTATTTGTATGTCTTAGACATCAATCTTGAGTGTGCTTTTTTTCTACTTCGCCAAAGAATAAGAACTAAAAATTTGAGTTTGAGAACATGTGAAGACACAACCATAGTGATTATAATACAGATGACAGAATTAACTAATGGGTAAATGAAGACACAATACATTCTTTGGATTTCTAAAGTAGAGGAAATGGGAGGAAACAGGCATGTGAAGTAAGGTAGGGTAGATGTGGAAGACACATGGATAAATTAATGCTGGATTCTAGTAGTTAGATGAATCTGATGAGTTCTTTGGAAGAGAGGCCATGTGAGGGTCACTGTTAAAATTTAAATGCAGGCTACCAAGAAGAGACTTGATACCCTATGAGCATATACAGGGGGAGGTAATCCCTCTCAGGAACAGTCATAGGGGAGGGGAATAAGGGGAAAATGGGAGGGAGGGAGGAATGGGAGGATACAAGGGATGAGATAACAATTGAGATATAATATGAATACATTAATAAAATATATTTTGAAAAAGAGAAAGAGGAGGCAAATGGGCAATGAAGAAAGATGAGAAGTCAAATAAAAATAGGCATGTTCTGACTCATTTCCTTCATTGATTTTCTCACAGAATTTTTTTATTTTTATTTGACAAGTACTGGGAAAGCTCTAATTGAATTATAATTTAGCTACTTTATTTTGTTCTCATAATTGTGTTCCCAATGTCATTCACATGAGTGTTTGCAAACAAATAATTTTTTAAAAATGATTTTATTTTTAATTTGCTCACTTTACATCCTGATTGTGGCCCCCTCCCTCATCTTCTCCCAGTTTCACTCTCCCTCCCTAAATCCCCTTCCCCTCTCCCCTAGTCCTTAGAAAGGGCGAGCCCTCTTCCCCTGTCATCTGACCTATCATGTCTCATCTGGACTGCCTATATCTTTTTCCTCTGTGGCTTAGCAAGGCCACCCCACCAGGGGGAAGTGAGGGGAAGTCCACCTGAGGAGTAGTCCCCATTCTCCACATTATGGAACACACAAGGAGACTGTGCTGCATATTAACTACACCTGAGCAGGGGCTCTAGGTCCTCACCATGCATGGTCCTTGGTTGGTACATCAGTCTCTGCAGCACCAGCCCACCCCACCCCCAGGCTCGGATGTGTTGGCTCCTTTGGTGTCCTTGTGGAGCTTCTATCTGCTCCAGGTCATTCTATCCCACAACTCGTCCATAGCTCAGGCTCTAAGATAATCAGTTAATAAATGGTACCTCTTGAGGCTGAGAAGCTTCTGTAAGGCAAAGGACACTGTCAACAGAACAAAGCAACAGCCTACAGACTGGGAAAAGATCTTCACCAACCCTACATCTGACAAAGGGCTAATATCCAAAATATAAAAGACTCATGAAATTAAACACCACTAAAACAAAGTATCCAATTTAAAATGGCATACAGAGCTAAACAGAGAATTCTCAGCAGATAAATATCAAATGGCCGAGAAACACTTAAAGAAATGTCACCATCCTTAGTTATCAGGGAAATGCGAATCAAAATGACTCTGAGATTTCATCCTAAACCTACCAAAATGGCTAAGATAAAAAATTCAACCAAGGACAATGCATGCAAAGAAGGTAGACCTCCTGTTCAGATACAGCTAAGGGCATCTTATTCTCCACAGTTATCGGGGGAGCAGGGACTGACTCTGACATGAACTTTCGTGCCCCTGATTTGATTTGATTGCCTCTCCTTGGCAGGGCAACCCTGCAGGCACACAGAGGAAGGGGGATCCAGGTTGTCCAGATGAGACCTGATAGGTTATGGTCATATGGTGGAGAAAGAGCAACCCCCACATCCATCAGATGTCCAGGGTATGGGAATAGGGCAGAAGAATAAGGGAGGGTGGGAATGGGAAGATGTAAGCAAGGGGTTAACAATCGGAATGTAATATGAATAAATTATAATTTTAAAAGTTAAAAAAAAAGACTCCCTCTGCAGCACCTCAAAGTTTGGCTGTGAGTCTCAGCATCTGCATCAATCCCCCACAGGGTGGAGTCTTTCAGAGCACCTCTATGTTAGGAAGCTGTTCCTTCTCTCCAACTAATCCAGTTTCTATTCTATTTATCCTTCTGAATGTGAATTAAGCATCCTCCCTAGGGTCTTCCTTGTTGGTACTTTCTTTAAGTCTGTGTATTGTACTGTGGTTATTCTGTATTATGTAGCTAATATCCAATTATATGTGAAGATATAGCATGTGTGTCTTTCTGGGTCTGGGTTACCTCACTCAGGATGATCTTTTCTAGTTCCAACCATTTGTCTGCAAATCTTAAGATTTCCTTAATTTTGAATGTGCCTTTTAATTTTTCTTGATCTTGACCTAAGGAAACTATAATGAGCAAACACCTCTTTTCTGGAAAATTGGTTTGATTTCAACAACTCTGACAAAAAGTAATTGAAAATCATCCTTCTGTGTGCAACAGAGTATTAGTATGCAGGTGTGCCCAGATAGTTATTGGGGAACAAGTGTCTATATCATTAAAATCACAATATCAACTACAAACAAATTAGTGTCCTGACTGCACTTTGAATACCCATTGATGTTATTCTATGCATAGCTGTTTAAGACCCATGAAAAAAATTATTATTGGATGTTAGCTCCGTAATCTGAATTTTAATGAAAACCACATTCACAGTATTATTTATTTCTGTATTTTAAATAACTATTGTGTCATTTTCAATAAAGTTCAATTTGTGAGCTAAAAAATAAGGCATGTGTTATCTAATAAAGTTTCGTGTTAATTATATGCTATGTATACAAAATAATTTATATAATTCTAATTCACAAAATTCTCTTCAAGATTTCTAAAGATAATAAAAGCACAAATGTTTGATCATAAGTACTCTGACTATATGCATATCAAGCTTATTTGGTTAAATATGATCTTATGAGAGATCACTAAAAAATTTAAAACAAATTATCTCCTTATACATCAAGACAAATGAATTAGAACACAGCCTGTATTTTAAAATAGATTGAATTTCATCTACTAGGACATTCATTGAGACTATATTTCTTATTTATTTATTTATTTATTTATTTAAAATTTTTAATTAATTTATTCTTGTTACATCTCTATGGTTATCCCATCCCTTGTATCCTCCCATTCTCCACTCCCTCCCATTTTCCCCTTATTCCCCTCCCCTATGCCTGTTCCTCAGAGGGATTACCTCCCCCTGTATATGCTCATAGGGTATCAAGTCTCTTCTCAGTGACCTGCTGTTCTTCCTCTGAGTGCCACTAGGTCTCCCCCGCCAGGGGACATGGTCAAATGTGAGGCACCAGAGTACATGAGAAAGTCAAATCCCTCTCTCCACTCAAGTGTGGAGACTGTCCTGTCCATGGGCTAGATCAGGGTAAGGGTTTAAATTTTACCACCTGTATTGTCCTTACATTCATAGTGTTTTGGCTATTTGTATTTGACAGCCTTGAAGAAAACATCTTTCTAATCCTATTGGGACTCTAAGTGAGAGAAGCATAGGAGAATGGGGAAGTAGGAGGATCCAGAGGGTCCTAGAAACCTACAAGAAGAACATTATGACGGGCAGATCTGGGCCCAGGGGTTCTGCTCAAACTATGGCACCAGCCAAGGACAAAACAGGTGGTAAACTTAAAACCCCTATGAAGATCTAGCCAATGGTCAGAACATTCTCCACAGTTGAGTGGAGAGTGGGGTATGACTTTCACACAAACTCTGGTGTCCCATATTTGACCACTTCCCCTGGATGGGGAGGCCTGGTGGCACTCAGAGGAAGGATAGCAGGCTACCAAGAAGAGACTTGATACCCTATGAGCATATACAGAGGGAGGAGGTCCCCTCAGTCACAGTCATAGGGGAGGGGAATAAGGGGAAAATGGGAGGGAGGGAGGAATGGGAGGACACAAGGGATGGGATAACAATTGAGATGGAATATGAAAAAATCAATAAAATATATTTAAATAAAGAAAATATCTTTCCTATCTTGGTGAGTCTAAAATTCTCAGTGTAAATCAATATCTATCATATCTCATCTTTATCAACTTAAAATATCTATCTAGACCTATTAAAATATGCCATTGAAAATTTGCAAAATATACCAGTAGGAGAATTCCTAAGAAAAAGGCAGGATAATTTAGTCTTGAAAAGTAATCAATTTCTAACAAAGTTTATTTTTTCAAATGATCATGTAATAGAAGTAAAATCTAAAATGTAGTCTTATGTAATGTTTTCTGCCTATTCTATATCATTTTAATTAGTTTCACATGTTTTTATTCTTTGTCTTTCAGGGGAACAAATGTTTCATGAAGATACATTTAATTCAGTAGAAATGAGTGCAGTGAAGTTAACAGAATTACCACATGTATTTACCTATGTGAAACAATGGTTTATATATGAGTATTATATAAATATGTCTTAAATGAAAATGTGTTTTTTTTTCCTAATGGAAATTCCAGTCAATAAAGGTTATAAATAAGCATCACTTTTTCCCCTTTCCAAAGCATTTTAATTACTAGACTTGAAAAGCTGAAAGTTCCTTTCTATTAGCATAAAACTCTGTCAGTACAATTATTTAAAATACATTTTAAATTTAACAAGGACAGGACCTCAGAAGTTGAAATATTATGCTACAATGACTTAAATCAGATCTCTAAGTTTGTCAAAATATTTTCTTTCAAAAATGTAATACAGAGATATTTTTTAAAAATTCCTTGTGCTGTGTAACAACACAAAAGACTACATTATAACATGTTTAACTAATTTTGATATAAGCAATATAACTTATAAATTCAGGAATGAATTTGTAAGATGAGAATTTAAAAACAGATATATGAAACCAGAATGAAATACTACTTTATGCTCATAGAGTCCAGAAGAGGATCTTGGCTCCCCTGGGGTTGGAATTACTGTATAGGAACTGCCTAATACGGGTGCAGGGAACAAAACTCAGATCCTTTTTAGGAGCAGTGCACTCCTTACTGTGAATCCATCTGTTGAGCCTGTTTAAAAAAAACTGCTTCTTAATGAAAACATGTGTATTTTTACTTTTAAAAAAGACAGGACAAAAAGGAATTAACAATATCAGCTCAAAAATGATAGGGTCAAACAAATTTTCAAGTGAAGAAAACTAAATTACTTTAAATATAAGCATGGAAAATATATATTAGCATATAAAAAATTTTTGTATAAGAGAATTAGTTCTATAAAAAGGAAAGACCTGCCATTTAAAAATATTTTTCTAAAATGCCAGTTCATAAAAATATCATTATGTATTTTCATGAAGAACACCACCTACATAATTTATATGTATCACTGTACTCATAACCTTTATTTATGATAAAAGTTAGTTCAGAAGGTAGCAGAAATAATTTTCAAAATGAGTTGTCACAATGTCCTACTATTTTCACAGGTACCAGAGTGAAGCTTATTAATTATTTTGTAAGATAATTATATTTTGAGCGATTAGCATTTAAAAAGTTGAAAGTGATAAAAGTTAAAAGATCATATAAGTTGTTTTTAAGACATGCAAATAGTCAATATTCTTATTTTGAAAAACAACAAAGGTACTTATGAAAGAATAACTATTACAAGAATGTTGAGATTTCATTTTGTTCCTGTTAATATGTCAATGATTAAACAAGTTAATAATGTCCTATGTTTTGTAAATGTGTTCTCAGGCATTATACAAAAGTCTTATTGGAAGTAAATTCAAATTTTTAGTAAAAATTCATTAATTGGATATGTTTCTTGCTTAATCTCAAAATTACATTTTTAGAGATTATCAACAAATATAATATGGAAAATGTACAAATATTAAATTATATAGCAGTTATAATAGTATTATTTAAAATACAAATTGGAAAAAATACAGCATATGTCAGAGGATGGTGGTTAAGAAGACTGATACACATGTCAAAAAATAATGTCTATGTTAATATGGTAATATTTGCCTGTTATGCTCCAAATCACAATAGAATAATGAAGCATCCTGCATCTCTGGGATGTAGCAAACTTGCTCATAGTAAATGATCTTTTTATTTGTTCCTGGATTTAGTTTACAAATATTTTATTAAGCTTTTTCTTTTATGATTTATTGAAATTGCCCTATGAGTTGTTAAAATAAATATTTTGTTACTAAAACAACTCCAAAAGACATCTCTCATTGTGTACGAAAGAAAAAGAAAGAGCTGTGGAAATCCCCATACCTTTAAAATACATGACACAAGAAAATATTTAATTAACACTTTAAGAAAAATAGTTTAGTCTACTAGAAATAACATTCTATGCCTGGCATGGTAGTGTGTATCCATAATATTATTAATTAAGATGCTAATATAAGATCATAAATCTGAGACTAGTTTGGGCTAAAATGTGAATTTTAGAGAGAAAACACTAGTTTCTCTTTCAGACTATCCAGTTTTGTTTTCTTGCACACATATGCAACTCCAACATCTGTAATGCCAGTTGCAGGAGGATCTGACATCCTCTTTTGTTCTCTATAAGCATCACATGCATGTGGTATACAGACACAGACACAAGTAAAACACCGATACATATAAAATTAAAAAATTAATGGCTGTATGTTAAATTTAGGTGAACTCATAATTTCCATGAGTATAATTTTCTTTAATTTTGTTTACATATTTTTCCAATTTCCAAACCCTCTGTCACTCTTTCTATCAAAAGTATAATAGAAAAAGCAGAATATTAACAGTACAGGTCAGAAAAAATCACAGCTACTTTGAGAGTCTTTAAAAGTCATCGTTCCATTTAAGTATCAATTATATGAAGTGATTTCACCAATGTTTTAGACACACACTTAGATAATGTGTAGCAAAATATCAAGAATCAGGAGAAAAGAGATATTTGGTTTTTTTTTCTTTCAACGAGTAATTGAATAAGTAAATGCTGATAACTCTGATCTCATGGATTTCACAAGCAGACTCTTGGTGAAAGTGAAGTTCTTATTTCAGCACAAGGAAGGTCTTGGATGCAAGTATCATTAGTGTACCCTAAAAACCTTAGATTTCAGTTTAGTTATTAACTCATGATGGGTACTTATTCTTGGTATCTTATATGCCCTTTATTATCCTGCTTTTCAGATGAAAAGGGATGTGTAAATACTTTGAAATAAGAATTACTGTGGTAGAACGCATTCACCTCAGATTAATACTCCATAAAATCGGAATACTCAAATGCAAAATTGCTGAAACCAGCACTCTGAATCTTCATGACAGTTCATTATGGGAAGCTCTTCTGCCAATGTGATCTTGAACACAGCAGAAAAACTGCATTGTGTTGTATTATAGACTAATTCACAATTAGTGTTAGTGCTGTATTTGTGGCTTTTATAAAGTTAATAACAATAAACACTGTCAGAAAATTAGAAACATGGATCATGCAGATTTTCTTTTACTTTATAGGATTCACACTCATAATTCTATTCTCTTGGTATTTAAATGATGTTGTCTTTTTATAAAATTAATAGTATATTTAGCATGTTGTAAACAGACAAATGTAGTATTCCATCAAAAATGTCTCTTCTGATACCCTTTTAAAACTTATTTGTATCCACGTTTGTTTTTATATATGCACATAAGCATATATATGATATACATACACATACACTCACACACACACATACATATATGAAGCTAAAATAAACCTGTGACTGAATAAAGTCTGTATGTATCAGTAATATAATCTTTTATAGCAATATAAAGCTGCATTTTATTGTAAAAACATTTTTTCTGTGGTTTTTGCATGATCAGGAATATACTATAATTTAGAAAGTACTGTTAATACTATTAAAGCTACCTGCCTAAATTTTTGACACTGTGGAGTAGGGTAAAAGCAAGAGAATGGCATAAGTGCTGCCTTGGCTACATAGTGAGACATTGTTTCAAAGATGAAGGAAAGAATGGGCAAGAGAGAAGATATGCAGAGTGGAAAGGAGAAGGAGAAAAGCAAAGAAAGAAAAAAAGAAGTAGGCTGTCATTTAGTGAAATATTTTTTACATGTTTTTATCATAGACAAAGGACTGTCTCACAGCCCTTGCTCCCCAAGATTCTGTTTATTTATGTTTGGTGCAATAGTGTCTGGAATTACTGGTGGTAATAGGATCAAAGTAATTTTTTCTATTTTCATAGTCCAAACAGTTAAAAAAAAAAGAATTAACTGCACACATGCCTCATCTCCTCATAGAGAAAGTTCTTCTCTTCTTCATCTTTTCTCCCCATTTGTGCCTATATTAAACATAATCAGGTCACAGCTATTAAAACAAATGACTGATATTAAATTCCTTTCATTTCTGAAAATACTGAAACAATTCTTAGAATGACTAAACTGTAGGAGAGTCTAGAATTTGAAAGGTACACTAATGGAGTCCAAATACAGAGAAAGAAAAAAGTTACTCATTTTGTCTGAAAATAATAGTGGCAGGTTTTCCCTATTTCTCTCCTATAGATCATTTTTAGAAGTGCCACTTTCAGAAATGCTTCTAGGGCATGAAAGGAATGGATAGTTACAGAAAGACTCCAGGAAAGAATTCCAGATGCCCAAGAACATTGAAGCAAAGGGGAGGAAAAGTGAAAATACCAAGCAACAGAAGGCAAGGAAATTAAGACATTCCTTCTTAAATAGTTATGCAAATCACTGCCTGCATTTCAAAGCAATTTTTATACTATCAATATTATCTACATTGCATTGTTTATTAAAGTAATTTAATCAAGCATTAACTTATATTTAGTATAGATAGACCCAAAAGTATACCTCAGGCTATGGCTCTCTACTCAATTTTTAATCTGGAGACCAGTGGTATCATCATGAATCTGAATCTGCATGTTTTCAAGATCTTCAGGACCTAGGTTCTAATCTCAGCACCCGCGTGGTAGCTCATTACTATTGTACCTCCTATCACAGGAGATCTTATACCCTCTTCTGGTCTCTGCAGTTATCAGACATGCGTGATGTGCTCAGACATACATGAAAGCAAAACACCCATATACATAAAATAAAGATGCTGATATGATTCAGAGGACCTGAGTTTGAGTCTTAGGACTTACATGTTAGAGACCCAAGACTCCCACTAATTGTCTGTTATCTGATCTCCACACATTTGCCTTATCAAATGCACATCTACCTCCACATAATCTTGCACAAAAATAAACAAGTACATTAAAATTTAAATCTATGCTAGTATTGTTATTTTAGCATAGCTTAATAATGTATTGTTACACAGTTAAGAACAGTTTCAATACATTTATTTTATTTTACAATGTCCCATGAAATATCTATTGCAAATTTTTGGGCTTAGATTGTTTTATCTACAAATCATATGCTTCCCAGATCACAAATGATGACAAAATAAAATAAAATATTTTCATAGTTTTTATTTAATTTAAAAAAGCAATTGTTACCACTATAATCTGAACATCAAACTTGTAGGCTTTATAATAAATTTAAGGTTAACATATTTTTGAATTTATGAATGTTTGACAGTGCATCTAATCATTGCCTCTGGTTTCTCTGTAAGAGATGATAATGGAAGGTATCCTTAATTTTTAAAAATATTTTATTAATTTATTCATATTACATCTAAATTGTTATCCCATCCCTTGTATCCTCCCATTCCTCCTTCCCTCCTATTTTCCCCTTACTCCCCTCCCCTATGACTGTGACTTAGGGGGACCTTCTCCCCCTTTATATACTCATAGGGTATCAAGTCTCTTCTTGGTAGTCTGCTGTCCTTCCTCTGAGTGCCACCACGTCTCCTCATCCAGGGGACATGGTCTAATATGGAGCACTAGAGACTCCAATCTCCACTCAATGGTGGAGAATGTCCTGTGGTATCCTTAATTTTACACTTTCGCCTTTCTCCTGTTTTTTCTTTGTTGGCTTTTGATGTCTGTTTGCAGTACACACATCTTAGTATAGATACCTAGGACAAGGCAACTCATGCTTAACTCAAATTACAGAGTCCAACCACCATAACAAGCAAGAAGTTCAAAACAATTTTAACCTATTTATTCACATCAATGAGATATGAGGAAATATATCTGATTATAATAGTCTTAATACACTGTACCAACAGAACTATAAGCAGATCCTTAAAAAAAAAGTCGCAAAATCTTGTTGTAAGAAATTCCACCCTGTTTCCTTAAAGAAAATGAAATTTTATTTTAGAAACCCTAAGAAATTTAATGACAGCCACAAAAGATACTTCAAAATTCATGATAAAAATTTGACAATGTATCTGCTAACAGGGATGAGTGCTATATGCCTAATGGGTATATAGTATGTATTTCTTTAACAAAAGATTGGTTCACAGGGTGATGTGCAATTAATTACACTACTTAGATAACATACACCTTGAAACTCATGAATTGTTTGAGAGTTGTCTATTTACTATTTTAAAACTATGGTCGACAGCATGTAATTTAAACTAGTGGTGCCAAATGTACCCATGATTTTATTTTAAATTTTGTATGCAGTTACAATGCTTAGTTCATTCCCATATTCTAAACATTCCCAGCTATCTTTACAATTTCTTATATTACCCCTGAAAAAAAATCAACTCAATATATAAGTAAAACATGTTAATGCCTCACATCTCCTGAATTCCCACAGTATCAAGATCAAAGTATAACCAATTTGAGACTAGGGAGATGATTCATTGGGTAAAATCACATGTTCCACAGTATAGATATGGCTGAGTATGACTGTAAAAACAGAAGATAGGAAAATTTTTGGGCTTGCTGTCTTCCATCCTGGTTCTAGGTTTAATGAAAGACCTTGTTACAAAATAATAAAATGAATGACAAGGCAGGACATCTAGCTTCCTCCTCTGTCCTCAATGTACACACATGAACACACACCACACACACATGCCTATAGTTCTTTCTCTCACACACACACACATACAAATACAAACACACACCGAAACACACATGTATACATAAATATACATAAAATCATACACAAACATAGACACGCTGACAAATACACAAACGTACATGCTAACATACATTCTGTCTTTCTGTCTGTCTGTTTCTCTCTCTCTCTCTGTCCCTTTGTTTCTGTCTCTGTCTCTCTATCTGTCTCTGTCTCTCTGTCTCTCTCTGTCTCTGTCTCTCTCTGTCTCTCTGTATCTCTGTGTCTCTGTCTATCTCTGTCTCTCTGTATCTCTGTGTCTGTGTCTGTGTCTCTGTCTCTGTCTCTGTCTCTGTCTCTCTCTCTCTCTCTCTCTCTCTCTCTCTCTCTCTCTCTCTCTCTCTCTCTCTCTCTCTCTCTCTCTTTCTCTCTCTCTCTCATCAATTTGAAGACTTTAATGCTGTTCCCAAAAAGAGTTGCTAATTTGATAAACTGTGCATAAGCTTCAGGATGGCAGAAGAAACCTGTTGCATGAGAATAGAATACAACTCCTAATTGGGATCTTCGCAAACTTCAGCTCTGCTTTGTTTAATTCCCCTGGCCTCAGAACCTTCTGAAGATCCCTTGCCTAATCCTTCCTTATGCTCTCTCTCATGCCCCTCCCCTGACCACCCCTCTTTCTCTGTATGCCCCTGTTCACAGTCTAGTCCTAGGGCAACTCAACTCTACCTGACATTTGCTTCAGGAGATTAGCATTGCACTTCCCTCTCCCTGAAAACACATTTCCCCACTTCTCTGCTTCTTATCACCTGGGAATGTATGGTTACATTCTCAGAGCAGGCTCCTCAGACCTCTGACCTCTGACCTCTGACCTTGCCTTTTTCTCTTCTTACTGCATTTTCATAGAGTTTATTGGCATCACAAAATTTATTGCTTTTGAATGCCTTCCACTTTCTCTCACTACATAAAGGGAAAAACCTTATCTATTTCATGGCTGACATGTTTCACTCTAGACATTTCCAGAATGGCAGAGTATTTACTTTGCTAATGAGCAGTACTAAAAGTAAAATTGTTTGGAATAAACACTTGAAACTTAGCACACTCATGATTTTTAGCTTCATAGTCTTAATTGAAAGATACAGTCATCAGTATATATATATATATATATATATATATATATATATATATATATATTTCCCCAAGAAAGATTGCATTTACCTCTTATGAATATTTTTATACAAATTAACACTATAGTCAATATTTTGTTTTCTATATAGGGTTAATACAGGAATAATCTCTGTGTGCTTTGTGATAAATTAAAGTAGCCTATTTTTTTTTTAATGATTCAGGGTTTCACCATGGAGATAGTATAGACTTGAGCTCATAATTTTCCTGTTCCAGTCTTCTGAGTACTGAGATTAGAGGGATGTGTCACCATGCTTTTTTAAAATTAGAATTTGTTGTAAAAAGTCAACAAATATTATTATATAACTATTATTTGATGCCATGTATAATAAATTTAAATTTTTCTGGGCTTAAAAAAGTAATGTGAACTCATCTAATAATAACCTGACATTCTTTGTTTCTCATAATTCTATTATTATTCAAACTCATATTAAAATTTTGTGCTTGGGCAAATAGAGCATGATGTTACTGTCTACAAAACCATCAATAATCATGCATAATAAACATTAAATAGTAGTTATTTAAATACTCTATGGATCTCAATTTTTAATCATCATACTTTTCATGAGTGGAAGGTAGATGATTGTTTTCCTGTTTCAGAGTAAGTAAAAATTTTAAGAAATGCCTTTAACTTTACCCCATTTAATATCAAAGATGTTAATTGTGTAATTCTGAGTTGGATGAATCAGGGTGATCTGAGTTCAAAATTTGGCTCCAAAGAGTCAGGTAAGAGTTCTTAGGTGAAGTGATTAATGTCTGAAAACTCTAATTACATTACTCAAATAACAGGCAGCATATCTTCTACTAATGGGTGGTGGGGAATGTGACAGACTCACAATGTTCCCTCTAATCCTAGAACATGGTGAAATCAAGAAAATCTCTCCCTTTTGTGTTTTGTATATTGGTTTATTATACAGAACCAATATGCTTCATCTAACTTACTCAATATACATGACTTAACCTATGTCATGTGAAAAGTCTTTGCTTCTAAAGTAAGTTGAGTTGTTACCCATATTGATCAACTCAAAAAAAAAATCACAAAAGATCTCCTGGCTTCTTTTATGACTTCAACAATGTTTAAGCATGCTTAAAAATTCTATTCTTCATCAAGTTTTTTTTTTTTGCCATAAACCTGTAATACCAGCTACTGAAAGAGAAAGATCCCAAATGCATGGCTTACTTGGGCTACAAAGTGGTTCAATTCTGACTAAGAAAACTTACTGAGACTCTGACTCAAAACCACAGGTGTGGTGCACACTTTTATTTCTAGCATTCAAGTGACAAAGGCAGATGAATTGCTGTCATTTTGATGTCATCCTGGTATACAATAGTGAGTTCTGGGACAATTATGGCTACACAGAGGTATACTGTCTCAAAATAAAGCCAAAAATAAATAAATAGATTTTTAAAATGTATAATTGGGACTAGGAATGTCAGTAACAGATTGCTTCTTTAGAATGTATGAAGCATAGACCAACTTCTTCTGTTATTAAAAGCTACTACCAAACTAAATAAGGAAATTAGACTCCTCATAGATGTCTCTTAGTGGCCTGTTCAAATTGTAGGCTAGCCTCAGCATTAACATCCTCTAGGAATCATACTGTTTTCCCCCATGAACCCAGTGCTGAATCTTTCTAACTTGGCTAGAAACAAGAACTCTTTCTTTGCCTAGCTTTAGAGATGTGTAGATCTCACTCATTTCAATGGTTTCCTTCTTCTTCAAAATAATATACTTGACTACACTTTCTTTACAAATTCTAAACTACCCCAAACAACACACACACACACACACACATCAAATTTGCAAACCTTAATTCAAATTCTTTTACTTTTATTAAAACAAAATTATACTTATTCCTGGGAGATATTTTCTATGACCATCTTATAACTCACAGAACTTTTTATTATAATTTCTAATATATATCTTATATTCTCATTTTAATGTCTTATTTTCATATAATTCACTTATTTGGCTAGGAGATATTTTCCCTAGGAGGTTCCACATAGACATATATGCACAGAATAAAAATAAGAGATTGGTAGAACACAAGTGCAGAGTTTATTAAATAAAAAAAACAGTCCCTGGTGAAATGATCCCAATATAAGGTAATACAAGATAGGCTACACATGAGCCAGTTTAAATCATATTTTTAGTGTGACGTACATACTAGTTATCTAATACATTCAAGAAATTCTCACATTTATCAACACTTTCTTTCCTTATTATCTACATTAAAATAGTGCTCATTCACTGCAGTATAGCCAACTTACACTGTATTTATATCTCAAACTAAGCAGGGGATATTAATTTGATAGTTATATTTTGCATGGAAAAGTTTTTAATGATAATTTTTACCATAGTTTGAATCACACTAATAAAACCTGACTGTGAAAAATTCATTTTGCATCCAACAATCCCGTGACACCAGAACAGATGTGGAACAAACATATTGTTGCATTTTCTCCTGTTGTTTTATTCACTCAAGGGAGGAGATAGTATACATAGTCTGTTGTAGGCCAATTACTATATTGAGTGCCTAACTAACTCTCATCACAATTTTCTATCTATGAATAGAATGTACTCTGAAAAATTCATTTGACCAGGACACTATGTTGAAGGTAAAAATCTAGTTTATATTGCAGGCAACACAGTTATTAAACATTTATTGAAAGAGTAAAGGAAGACTTACTAACTTTTAGTTATTTTTGATGTTTCAAGAATAGCTTTTGGAGGGAGGGAGGAATGGGAGGATATAAGGGAGAGGATAACAAGTGAGATGTAATATGAATAAATTAATGAAATATTTTAAAAAGAATAGCTTTCTGTCCTACCAACAATGAATAAATTGAACTTGTTGGAACTTTGTAAAGAATATTACAGTTAAAATTTCCAAGTATTTGTCCCTATTTTCATATTAAGATGCATTATTCTTGGAAGTAATCCCAGAATATAACTAAGAGTTCTGATAATTTTTCAAGAAGGTATAATTTTACTTTTAAATTATGTAAGACAGTGTTATAGGGTAGACAGAGACTCCGGCATGTTTTCTTTTCTACCCAGTGTTATTTATTCAAAGGCATTTGATTTGAGCATGACCCCTGGGCCCAAATCTGCCTATCATAATGTTCTACTTGTAGGTTTCTAGGACCGACTGGATCTTTCTACATTGCTATTCTCACATGGTTCTCTCATCTAGAGTCCCAATAGGATGTCCTCCCCTCTGCCCCAGTTTCCTGGTAAGTGAAGGCTTTCATGGGACATGCCCCTTGGGCTAGGATGCAGATATAAGTGAGTATATACAATTTGAGTCTTTCTGCTTCTGGGTTAACTCACTCATTATGATCATTTCTAGCTCAATCCATTTGTCCACACATTTCGGGAATTCCTTGTTTTTAATAGCTGAGTAGTATTTCATAGTGTATATGTACCACAGTTTCTTTTTTTTTATTAATTTATTCTTGTTACATCTCAATGGTTATCCCATCCTTTGTATCCTCCAATTCCTCCCTCCCTCCCATTTTCTCCTTATTCCCCTCCACTATGACTGTTCCTCAGAGGGATTACCTCCCCCTGTATATGCTCATAGGGTATCAAGTCTCTTCTCGGTGACCTGCTGTCTTTCCTCTGAGTGCCACTAGGTCTCCCCCGCCAGGGGACATAGTCAAATGTGAGGCACCAGAGTACATGGGAAAGTCAAACCCCTCTCTCCACTCCACTGTGGAGACTGTCCTGTCCATGGGCTAGATCAGGTACCACAGTTTCTTTATCCATTCTTCTACTTAGGGACATTTAGGCTGTTTCAATGTTCTGGTTATTATGAATAAGGCTGCTATGAACATGGTGGAGCAAATTTTCTTATTGTGTGCTGGAGCATCTTCTGGGTATAGTCCACCAGCCAAGGACAATATAGACGGTAAACTTTGAACCCCTGCCCAGATCTAGCCAATGGTCAGAACAGTCTCCACAGTTGACTAGAGAGTGGGATATGACTTTCTCACGTACTCTGGTGCCTCACATTTGACCATGTCCCCTGGAGGGGGAGACCTGGTGGCACTCAGAGGAAGTACAGCAGGTTACCGAGAAGAGACTTGATACCCTATGAGCATATACAGGGGGAGGTAATCCCCCTCAGGAACAGTCATAGGGGAGGGGACTAAGGGGAAAATGGGAGGGAGGGAAGAATGAAAGGATACAAGGGATGGGATAACCATTGAGATGTAACAACAATAAATTAATAAAAAATTTTTAGAAAAGAAAAAGGCAAAAAAAGGCATTTGAATTCTTTTAGTATCATTTTATTCCAAATAATATTATAGCACATGAAAGGATGACATAATGACTATGCCAGATCAACACATAACAGTCCTTAATGAAATAGTCTTGTAATTATTCTCACTAATGGCCTTTCTTTCCCCTTTAAACTTTTATATATATATAAAATTTTTTTCCTAGTGGTCCATTAGTTTTCCTGTGTGTTCTGTTAGCATTAGTCTTCCACTAGTTACTTTTCTAAATTGAAGGTACTTTTGACACTTTAAAACGTAAAATATTTTTCTATGTATATGCTGAATGAATTGCCAGAAATATGAATGTTTATTATAATATTTAAATTGCCTTATGAAAAAAGACAGTTTTCCTAACCTTAAATTAAAACCACATCATGAAAATTGTTGTAAACAAAGCTATTGTAATTAATTTGTATAAATAATATTAATTTGCCAATAATGAATATACAAATACTTTTAAATAAAGGAGTTACATTTTATATTATTTTATGAATAAACAAAGGATCATTAAATAATTATTTATGTAGGCTTATAATTGAGATTAAATATACTTGGTTGAGGCATTTACAATGGAATGCATTCTTAAAACACATACCCAATTAACCTTTTGTGCATCCAGTATTTCAAAAAGTGATTATTAATCAACTTTATATGTTTAAAAATACAAAATGTATTTACTAATAACACCTAAATAAGATGCACTTATCTCAAGAAATTTAGAAGCCAACAGTGAAGAATGAGGTTATGCTGTACAGGAGACAAAGGATGAAAAACAGAACTGATTGCTGTGGAGAAGTTTCTATCTAGAATTATATAGGTCTGGTATCTACCTGCAGGAGCTATATATTGATCTATCTCTTGAAAGCAAGGTAGAATCCAAACACAAAGATATTTGATACTTGAGAAGAAGACAATATTGGATGAGAGGGTCTAGATTGGAAGATGGCAGCTGCACAGATTAACAATTTGTTTTAGGCCTTTTGTAACATTACAATAGACTCTAGCTTATGCCTTTCCATTGGTATTGCTTATGTAATTGTGGTTAGAGTAACTCTAGCTGCCAAAGAGTTAAGCCCTACAATCTCAATAGTTTGATAAAACATAAGGCTATTCATCACTAAGCAAGCCATACAATGAGAGTCTTCCAGGTCAGTGACCTATTTTCTGTTGTAGAGACTTGAGTCCTTCTACTGGTTAGGGTCTTTTGCTTTCTTGATTCAAAAACTGGAGGGAGGAAAGGTGTAAACATAATCACTTCTTTTGTACCTTGGTTCAGAAATCATCTTTTTCCTCATATATATTGATGCTAACTAGTCAAATTATTTTACTTAGAAGGAAGCAGACAAATAAGAAACACCTGAAGAACAACTGCTTCCTACATCATTCATACTATGGAAATAGTACTCTCATTCAATTACCCAATAAGAATTATTAGACAAAGTACAGAAACACTTCTATAGAAACTATATCCAACTCCAATAGAAGGTCCATTTGACATCTTTATTTGTAGCTTCATCTTTGTTGATAGCTGTCTCCAACTTCTTTAGTATTTCTGTTAAACCAAGTTTTTTTTCATATTATCTGACTTGTCTTTATTTCAGTCCTTGTCTGCCATTCAGAAAAGGGCTTCCCAATCGACTTAGAGTAAATACTCATGTCACTATTCATTTCCAATTTATAACTTGAATAGCATCCAGTCCAAAAAGCAGCTATTGGTTATTAGCTCCATCAAAAATGACAAGTATGGATCCTTCTTAAGACTAAGATTAAGAGGCAATCATTTAAATATTTAGCTATGATAAGTTGCTTACCTTAGTGAAAATGGTTGTTACCAGGTTAATTTCTTACAAACACTTATCAAATGACTGTGCTCAAACACAAACAATACGTGAAAAGATAAGTCAATACAATTGGCTTATTTAATTAAAAGACAAAGTAGATTAACATAAAATTATCTGATTGATCTCTCTCTGTGTACTGCTTACTGGCCTGGCCCAGCTGGGATACAGAGAGCAAACATGCAGAGCTGAGTCGGCCGCTGGCCACAACTCACATTGGCTGCCATCCTGAGAAGGGCTGTGGTACACCCTAGAAGCTTTGGGCTTGAATCTCTCTCTGCTCACACACTGCTTACCTGCCTGGCACAACTGAGACACAGAGAGCTAATAAGCAAAGGTGAGTTGAGCACAGGCAACAACTTATATTAGCTGCTATCTTGAAGAGGCCTGTAGGACACTCAAACAACTTTGGTCTTGGATGTCTCTCAGCCCACAGCTTACGAGGCAGGCCCATATGGGTCACAGAAAGTAAACCAATAGAAATAAATTGGGTATAGGCCACAATCCATATTATTCCCCATACCAAGAAAGCCTGTCCCAACTGGGACACAAACAGGGAACCCAGCAGAACTGATCTGGGTGTAGGCTCTAAAACCCATTGTCCACCATCCTGAGGAGGCCGCTGGGGAGCCTTAGCAAACAGCTATTGTCTCAAAGAACCCTTTGCCTGCTCCTGACCTGCCAGCTTCATGTGCAACAAGACAGCAACCCCATTGGAGGAACCTCTAGGCGTGCTAACACCAGAGACAACCAGAAGGCTAGATGCCAGCACAAGAACGCAAGCAAAAAAACAAACAAACAAACAAACAAAACAACAACAACAACAACAACAACAACAAAACCAAACCAAAACAAAAAAACAAACCAAAAAACCGAACAAGGAAAAGATTTTAAATCTGAGTTGATAAAAGTGATACAAACCTTGAGGGAGGAAAATAAATCTATCAAACAAAAACAGGAAAACACACTCAAACAGATGAAGGAATTGAATAAATCCTATAAAGAATTACAGGACAATTCAATCAAATGGGGGACAGAAATGAAAAAAAAACTACTTAAGACCTAAAAAAGAGAATTAGAAGCAATAAAGAAAACACAATCTGAGACAATCCTGGAGCTGGAAAACCTCAGGAAGAGAACAGAAACTCTAGACACAAGTAACACCAACTAAATACAAGAGCTGGAAGAGATAATCTCAAGTGTAGAAGATATGGTTAGAGTAATTGATACATCAATCAAAAAATGTTAAAACTAAAGCCTCTCTGACACAAAATATCCAAGAAATGAGGGACACTATCAAAAGACAGAAAGCTAAGAATAATAAAAATAGAAGAAGGGGAAGACTCCAAGCTCCACTGTCCAGGAAACATCTTCAATAAGATTATAGAAGAAAACTTCCAAGGTCTGGAGAGATGGCTCAGCACTTAAAGGCTAGGTTTACTACCCAAAACAAAACAAAACTAAAAACAAACAACAAGCAACAAACAAAACAAAACAAAACCTTCCCCAACATAAGGAAAGGAATGCCCATAAATATACAAGAAGCCTACAGAACTCCAAATAGATTAGACCAGAAAAGAAAATCCACCTACCACATAATTATCAAAACACTAATGTACAGAACAAAGAAAGAATATTAAAAGCTGCAAGAGAAAAAAGTCCAAGTCATATATAAACGCAAACCTATCAGAATTACACATGACTTTTCAACAAATACTGTGAAAGCCTGAAGGACCTAGATGGATGCCATGCAGATACTAAGACACCAGAGATGCCAAAGCAGACAACTTCACCCAGCAAACCTTTAAATCACCATAGATAAAGAAAACAAGTTATTCCATGATAAAACAAAGTTTATCTAGAAAGAAATCCAGCACTACAGAAAATAGAAGGAAAACTCTAACACAAGGAGGCCAACTACACCCAGGAAAACACAGGAAATAAATAACACCACATCTACAAAACCATAAGAAAGGAAACACACATATGTATGTATATGCGCGTGCACACACACACACACACACACACACACACACACACACACACACCACTACCTCACCACCACCACCACTAACAACAACAACATAAAAATAGCCACTAACAACCACTGATTATTAGTATCTCTCAATATGAAAGGCCTCAACTTCCCAACAACTCACAGAACCTTCCCCAAAATTGACCATATACTTGGTCATGAAGCAAATCTCAACAGTCAAAAAAACATTAAAATAGCCCCTTGCATCTTATCACACCACCATGGATTAATACTGAACTCAACCTACCATAGAGGTCCTCTGAAAGACTTCACTCAGTAGGGGATCCAAGTAGATGCTGAAACTCAGCCAAACTATGGGCTGTAGTGCAGGGAGTCTTCAGGAAGAGTTGGGGAATAGAAGGACTTGGAGGAATCTCTACAAGGAGACCAATGGAGCCAACAAACCTGCTCAGAGGAGGGGGTTGCTTCAGGGACTGATGCACCAACCAAGAACCATACACAGGGAGGACCTAGACCCTCTGCTCAGATGTAGTACATAGGCTTAGGGACTACTTCTGACATGGATTCTGATCCTAACATGTTGATAACTTCCCCTGGTGGGGAAGCCTTATCAGGTCACAGAGGAAGAGGATACTAGCAGTCCAGATGAGTCTTGATAGGCTGAGGTCAGGTTTTAAGGGAAGAGGGCTCCCCATTTCTAAGCACAAGAGGAGGGAGGGAGGAGGCATGAGGGAAGGAAGGTGGGATTGTCAGGAAATGAAGGAAGAGGCTACAATCTGGATGAAAAGTGAACACATTTTTAAAAATCATCTGATTATGTTCCCAAGGGAAACATTATCTAAGATAGTGTATTAGATTTGCCTTCAGCCTATTCTTTCAGTAGAATTTTAGCTATGTCACAGTCAACCACTGAAGATTGAATAATTTACTACCTAGTTGCTACATCATAGGATATTGTTTTAACATTGACATTCTTCACATCTTTTAGGTTTTATACCTGTTGTGTTGAATTAACAACTACTAATGACTTTAGTATTCTAAAAATTATAACATTACAACATTCACTAATAGTACTAAAATAAACTAGTTATGGGCATTCAATTTTCAGATGATAATTTGAAAACATGCTTATTGAACTTTATGTTAAATATTGTAGATACCTACCATAAATAATTATTCAATGGGAATTATTTTAATCAAAAGATACAACTTCCCATATTTCTATTGTATGCTTAGTTTTATAAGACAAATTTCAGCTTTAAATAAAGGTATAAGATGCTTTTTGTAATTATAGCTGATATGTTTAAGGCAAAAAAGTATATGTGCATTTTATACATGATGATATTTGAAGGCAGATAATAGAAATAATAGTTATATTTATGCTTAGAGTATAATCTAAGGATTAATTATAAAATAAGTAATGATAATATGCAGAGCATCACTAACACTAAGTACACGTTAATGGTTCTAGATTGTCCATTGATGACATAGAACATACTTGTGGCTATGTATAGTACTTGTGTATTTTTAGATAATATCATTTAGGTGTTTGTGTTTTTTCCTGGAAAATATATTGAGCTCACTTATTTCAGGCAAGGGATATGACATTCCTAAAGAATCTTTGGTGCCATTTATATTACAGAAAGTTCTGGTTGATTTGCTGAAATGGAACCCAATGCTCAAACCAACAGATGATGAAGAAAAAATATACATGAATGTATATAAAATTAAATTCTTCTACTTAAGGCATGGAAGAAGTAACTTCTTTACATTTTTGTACAGAAGTCATGAAATATCATTAATTTGCATATTCATTTTGAACTATCCTTTTAGAATACATTGGCTTTTTTAGGTTTACCAGATGGAACAACAGATGCTAATATAATGACTAAAAGTCTTGGTCAAGCATTTTGAGAAATGAAAATATGAAATACTCTTAAGATGCAAAAGTCATATATTTTTACATGAAGAAATAAAATGCCTTTTTTCTAGCAGCTTAACAAACTCATGTAAATATATTATAAAATATGCATATTAGTTGAAAGTTAAGCATATACATTTTTTTAAACAGCATTTTATTTGATATTATGGGAGAGACAAGGAAAAACCCTGGAATATATGTTTCTGTCTTTCCCATAAAATAGAAAATAATAATAATGCTTTTACACTGTTAAAATTTTAGAACAAACTTAATTATTTAAACACTAATTATGTTATTACTTCTCATAGCAAATCCCCTTATCTAGAATTTCTTAGTCATTCACAGTTTCTCAAATTATAAAATATGTACAAAACTAGCAAAAATATTACGTAACTGAAAAAATACTGGATCCTTACATTGCCTCACATAGTATTGTATCATATATTTAAAACTTCCAAGAAGATAGCATCAAGAATATATTCTGGGTGACTGTTCAGGCAGTAAACTGTCTCTGTCATTCTATCATTTTGAAAGCTTGTAACCTGCACTTCTGGTTCACTCAGGTATTTAAGTTACATTCCTTCTCAAGTGTCTGATGGGGTTGAAAACCAGAAAGTTTAGTCTTACAATTCAGCCTAGTTGGTTGGAGGTTAAGATGCTTTTAGATCTAGATAGATGTTTTAAGTTAATAGTGATAAGATATGATAGATATTGACTTACATTCAGAATTTTAGACCCAACAAGACAGGAAAGATGTTTACTTCAAGTTTGCCAAATACAAATAACCAAATCACTATGAATGTAACATGTATATACCTTCTGATTGTTTTATAGTTATTCCTGCTGGATGTAGTTTACTTTATTTATGTGTAATAATATAAATATATATGTTAAAAATATAATACAAAATGGAATCTGTCCCCAAATTGAGTCCTGTTTATTGTTTTCCAGGAATGATTGTTAAACAAAGATGTCAGAGCTCAGATTATTAACAAACCAATAGTACAGCAACAGAATTATTTGAGTGATTTTGTAATGATTCAACTACTAATTTTATGGATTGTTGTTTATTTTCATACATTCTGAACATTTTTTGTTTATTATTTAGATTTTTTTGGTTATTTGAGACATGGTTTCTCTATGTAGCCTTGGCTGTCCTGGAACTCACTATATAGGCCAGGCTAGACTTGAACTCACAGATTCCAGTGCCTCTGCCTTCTGAGTGCTGGGATTAAAGGTGTTATCATGAACTCCCAGCTCTCTTCATTTATTTAATTTGTCTTTTAAGAGCAGATCTTGTTATGTAATCCATACTGAACTCAAACTTACTTCTGTAACATAGCCTGTACTTGAACTCTCACTGATCCTCCTGCCTCAGTCTCTTGGTCATTGGTATATAACTTGTACCATCACATCAAGCCCACTTATATATTAAATCTCTTTTGATGAATAAAGGAGACACAGTCTACAGACTGTAAACATTTTACTATATAAATAGCAGATAATCAAGAAAAATTGTAATACTCACAAAACTCATACCCTATGGCTACATTAAAAATAAAATAGGTTATTTTGGACTTTAAGGCCCTTACAATGTGCCATAAGATCTTTTGAATTACAAGAATATCAAATAATTTTCCATAGTTTTGAATGAAATAAGATGTCAGAGGTCAGTTCATTACCAACACTCCCATAGCAATAGAGTTTTCTGAGTGACTGGGGAATCATTCAATTCCTGATTCTATGGCTAGCTGTTCATTTTGAACACAATATGAAACACTAAACTTGAAATGATATAATGTCATCAGTTTCAATAGAATGTCTTGTTCAAAAAATTGTCTTAGTCTTATTTATACCAAGTAACAAATGTCTGCTATTTTTGTACTTTTATCACACTTACATGTGTGTTGGTTTAGTAAAGTGGCAACTATAGTTTTTTCTTTTTTCATGATCCATTAGCCCTGGAAAATTGGCTTGGTTTCTAGTATTAGACATATTGTCTCTTGTTGACCAGGCCTTAATTCCAATTAGAAAGCTATTTATTGTCACAGAGGCATGTATGCCACTCCTGCTCCTTAGGGTAATTGTGCCATGCTGGTGTTGCTGTTGCCGTTGTTGTAGTTCATAGGCACCATAGCAAAGTAGGACTATTACTTGCTTTTCTCCTTAGGGAGGTTGCATGGTACTTTCTTTTACCATGAAAGTTAGTTTTCAGAGAGGAATCTTTCAGGTTATACATAGATTAGGTCCTCTGTATCCTCTTTCTGAAGTACATGATTATCATCAGCAATAGAGACTTACCTTCTACCTATGGTAGACAACCAAAGGTAAAAGCAAAATCATACAATGTTTTGAGAATCTCTATCATAATCCCTAACTATATTCTAAATATTAATCCTTATAGCCACAGATAAACTTAGCTCTTAGCCTTCATCTGAAATTTTTCTTTGCACTAAGTGGACAGCATTACAGAAAACCATAGCCAATGAAAGTACAGATTCATATAGCCAGTTTCACTGGATACACCTGTAACACAACTCCTGCACCTAAGACTCAGGGACATTACTAAAGGCAAAGAAAGTTTGCTGTGAGGTTTTATCTCTTAGAAGTGTCAAAAAAGCTAAACTCCTTAACTTAGTTAACTAAACAACCTAAACAAAGAAGAAATCAATATACGTTACTAGAAGAGTGAAAGCTCAGGAGGCCTCAACATTAGACAAAGAGTTACAGGCAACTAAGGAATGATAGGAGATGGAATAAATAGTCTTCTTGGTGGGGAGGGTATGTGCTGATGAACACAATAGATTATCAGTACTAATTGGGCAGTCCTAAAAACAGATACATACAAGTAACATTATATGGACAGAACAGGTTGTATTTATATACTTAGGAATAAATGTGTATATGTAACAATAATTAAAGAAAAAGAAGTCATGGTTTTGAGGGATGGAAGGAGAAGTGGGAGTGAGGAAAAAGAAGAGGGAAAATGAAGTAATTATAATGTTGAAAAACTATATTAAAATAATGAGACAAATAGGGGGAGTACATGACACAGTAAGTCCCAGGAATTGAATTATAATTGTCAGTCATGAAGGCCAGCAATTATGTCTGCTTATTTATTTTGCCTACTCAGTGGTAATAATAAAAGTAGTAAGAGATACGTATAACATTGGATTTTAGTTCTTTAAGAAAATAAACTGGGGTATGTATAAAGATGCGAGAGGCAATCACGACACCATTGATACTCTGTTATGCTCACAAACAGGAGCCTAGCATAGCTGTCTGCTGAGACACTACACTCAACAGTGGATCCAAACAGATGCAGAGTCTCACATTGGGTAAAGCATAGGAAGTCATGTAGAAAAGTGGAGGTATGAACAGAAGGACATAGAGGAGACAGAGGCTCCACACCAAGACCAACAGGTCCAATTAACCAGTGCCCAGCGGGACTTACAGAGACTGAAGACCAACCAAGCATCATGTATAGACTGGACCTAGGTCCTCTCTGTAGATATACCAAAATGGGCAGCTCAGGCTTCATGTGGATCCACAAGTAATGGGAGCAGGGGTGTCTCTGACATGGACTCTGTTGCCTGCTTTTCGATCACTTCCCCCTGAAAGGACTGACTTGCTAGGCCACAGGGGATGTGCACATTCTCAGTCCTGATACAACCTGATAAGCTGGGATAGGGGCTCACACTTTTTGAGGAATAAAGGAAGGGAATGGGGAAAAGGAAAAGGATGGTGAGACTGGGAGAATAGAGAAGGTACTACAATAAGGATGTAAAGTAAATAAACAAATAATTTTTTTAAAATTCAGAAAAGATGCATCAACATATTAAAAATATAATTAATTAGAAAATTGCTATGAAAAGTTTTTGATTCATTAAAACCTTTTAAAACAAGTTTTAATAATGACATTTGTTGCTCTTAAGTCTTATAAGGTTAGCATAGAATAAACTGCAAATTATTTGAAGCATTTAAGTTACCAACATCTTTATTGACGATATACAGTTTTAATTATGCCGCAATATTTTTTAATCCTTTGAGATTTGGCATTCTGTTATGTTTCTCTTTCATCTTTAAAGCTTTACTTTTAGATGCATAATCACTTGCCGTCACCGGAACTGTATTGTCCCAGAGTGTATTTTCAATCTCTTATTTAATGTGACTGAGAAAATTGAACATATTGGTTGGAGGTTTTCTTTAAGTTGTCCTGTACAACCTTCCACACCAGTTTATGAATTGAAATGATGCAATGGTGAGCTCACAGTCAGTTTTGCTGATGTGAAGACTAAAAAAGCACTTAATATAAAGTGCTGACATAAAAGCGGGAGCTTCAAAGCCTTATAGAAAAATCATTGCTTGTCAATTGCAGGGCCAACATAAAGTGGTGGAAAAGAGAGTCATATAAAACATCTTTGATATGGTAATGAAAATTACACTGTTAAGAATGCACATTTTCAAATTGCATTTATAGTGAGATGTATGTGATATAACATTCACAATTTCAGCCAATTTTAAGCATAAAATTTATTAGTATGAAGTATATTTACAGGAACTATCAGCACATCCACGTCTAGAATTTTTTATCATTCATCCTAAACTGAGAGTCTTGTGCCCATTAAACAATAACCTCTCATTACTTTATGTCACAAGCCCTGAAACCTGTCTCTGATTTGGCTTTTTCTACTCACTTCTTATAAATAAGATCACACATAAACAGATCTTTGGTTTATAAGGTAAAATATAGAATCACAGCATATTCAATTTTACAATGGATTATTGGTAGTAAAGAAGCAATGTTAACAAGCCAATAAAATATAGATTTCCATTGAGAGAGAAAATATTATAGGTCACTGATGGCTGCTGAGAGACAGAGACTCAGTCATCTCCAGTAATGATCTCCTTGGTAGGTTATCCAAATTCTAATTGTAAACTCTAAACACATATAGAAATGAGAAATACTAAATGGACTCTAAAGTGTCAGAGTAAAAGGTTATGAAATTGAGAGGGAATGGGATCATAGAAAAAGAGTGTAAATTAAATACAGTATTCATATATTCATTATTTTAAGCTTAAAATTATTTACATTAAACATTTAAAATGAAGAAAAATATAAATTCAAATGCAAACTGATATATACATGCATATTTGCATATAAACATGCATAGATAAATATATTTATAATTACATGAAAAGTAGAAATACATACATTAATTATTTATCCTGTTTACCCACACTTTACTTCACGTTTTAATCAGCTACATAAAATAAAGATAAATGGAAAGTACTTCATATATAAACTTCTATGTATAAATCAATGACACCATAAAAGGCAGTATTCATATATAAGTACTCCTTGTATAATAGTTATCTCCAAAGGGCACAGAAGACATCAGAACAAGGCCCTCTGAATCAACTAAGCAAGACATATAAGAGCTCACAGAGACTTAAGAAGCTAACACAGGGTCTGAATGGGTCAGCACCAGATCTTTGCATATATATTATACTTATTAGCTTAATGTTTTTATGGGACCCCTGATGTTGGGAACATGGTTTTATGGGCCTCTGACTCTTGTACCAACTCCTGGAACTCTTTTCCTCTTTCTGGGTTATGGGGTTCAATTTTGATATGATGGTTTTTGTTTTATCTTATATTTTGTTATCTCTTAGAAGCCTGTTCTTTTCTGATAAGAGACAGAAAGCAAGTGGATCTGGATGACAGAATATGTGGGAAGGAAATGGGAGGAATAGTGGGAAGAGAAAATGTATTTAGATTATTTTGAATGAGAATCTATGGTTAACAAAAGGGAAAGCAAAACAAAGAAAATAAATATAAAACAAAGTCAAGAAAAAATACTAGAAAATTTGAAATTTGCTTTAGATCATGTACATAAGATATGTGTTCCAGATCATGAGTTAATTTAGTGCTTAAACTTGAGAGCCTTCCCATGATATTTCACTAAACTCAAATAGATGCTCCAAATTTAAATCTTAAATTTTAGATACTTTTGATCTCTCTCTCTCTCTCTCTCTCTCTCTCTCTCTCTCTCTCTCTCTCTGATTCTTGTATTTTGGATGTAGTTCTTGGAATATACTACACTTAACAAACATAACAAACATGATTTAAACATTTAATAAAAAATATAAAATCCTAAAAAGCTATTCCTTGTTCCCCAGTTTCTTTGTTACATTCAGTAACACATCACAGCTCAACCTAGCCAAGACCTAGATCCTATATATGTTTTTCTCATTATACCATTCAGTCATCCACTGTGTTTTTAATTAGCTCTTCTAACCCTATATCTGAGCTGGTTGCCATATTTGTAGGAAAATCAGAAATTATAGCAAGCAAATAATATAACAGAATTTCACTCACTATAAGTAATGAAAATTAATTTATTTGAAAGTATAAATACATGTCCAAAATACACTTGCAGTTCTCCTCCCTTGAGAATGTAGTTGTTAGTACCTGTAAATCACATTACATGGTGCCTGTCATATATTTAAAGAAAAGGTATAGTTTTTTTTTCTCTAGGGATTAAACTTCAAATCAAGATTAGGTAGTCAAATTGTTTAAACTCACAGTTTATTGCAGAAAGCTTATCTACCTAAGATATCTAAATGTATTTATCAGAAATTTATAAGAAAAATATTTTAAGACATGTATAAAAGTAAGCACAACTATCAATATGCTTTGCAAAAAAACAACATGAATGCTTATTTTCAAGATTACTGATTTTGGCATGTTAACAAACATGCAAAAGAATGTTTTAAATAATATCCTTTACTGTCATTTTAGTCAATTCATGAGAGGTTACAAGTCAATAAAACATGGATGATTAATTGAACTATTCAACAAAAACAATTTTCCTAACAGGAAGATAAAATATACCACTTTGAGAAAAGAGACAGAGAGGAAAAAATCCCTTTATCCTCAAGCTAGACCCAGAAATACACCATTTAATTACATCACTGGCAGAAGAATTAAAGGTCTTAGTACAATGTGCTTCAGTTGAACCAAAATGATAAATCTTTCATTGTGAACAGCAGAGCTAATATGAAAACTACAATATCTTACTATTAATTATCTAGTGGAGTAAATCATAGATTGAAGTTCGGGGAATTAAATTTTATTCCTACATTTGTCACTGTGATGCTTTGTGACCTTGATAAAGCCACTTAACCTTTCTTTGCCTCAGCTTTCTCATCCATAAAAAGAGGAGGAATATGTACCTTCTGAAAGCATAAATTTAGGCCATGGTTGATTGGAAAGTAGTTTAAATATATTGCTACACTAACTCTGTTAAAATGTTGTACTAAGCATAGAAATGTTACTAAAACTATGATCCTTTTAGCACTTTCCTCATTCTTTTTGGTTTTATTTTTTTCCAGTAAGTTTTTCCTTTCTTAGCTCTTGACTAATCTGATTAAGTCTCACATCTAGTTGGGAAATTTTTTCAGGAAAAAGCATTTCCTAATACATTCTATTATTGTTGTTTCTAGTCCTAGAAATGACTTGCTTTTAACTGGTTGTCATTCACTTTGTTTAATGTCTTCCTTTGTAAAAATAATGAAACATGTTTGGTAGAAATACGAATAAAAATAAAGTTGTCTTGGGCTAGAGAGATGGCTTAGCAGTCAAGACCATTTGTCGCTATTCCAGAAAACACAATTAAAGTTCTGGGCATCAACATGGTGTCTCAGAACCATCTGTAACTCCAGTTCTGGGGGAACTGCTACATTCTTCTAGCATTCATGGGCACCAGGAACCCACACACATACACACAGACAAAATAATTCAAACACATAAAATACAAATGAATAAATTACTCTTTAACAATGAAGGCTTACTTCATCAATATTTTTGAAATAACACTTTATAAGTTCATTCTTATTTTTTTAGACCAAACCAGTAAGATATATATATATATATATATCCATACTGTAACACAAGTAAATATTTTCCCAATTTATTAATTCTACAAAAGTGAGGAGAGAGAGAGAGACATAGACAGAAATAGGCAAAGATACATACATAGAGATACACACAGAGGAAGACAAGAGAGAGAGAGATAGACAGACAGACAGACAGACAGAGACAGAGAGAGAGAGAGACAGAGAGAGACAGAGAGAAAATATGCTGGCTAACACTGAAGCTGCAGTGTGCTGAACCTATTAGTGATGCAAGTCAATACTAACATTTCTAACATATCCCACTACCTTTTCCCTGCCACTGTCCAATCCCAATACTTTTCTGTTCCTCAGGAACATGGCAGACAATGCCAGGTTTGAAGATTTACAGTGGGAATTTTAAAATTACGGTCTTGTAATTGATATATATTTTCCACATGATGTTTATTCCTGATGTCCAAGTAGATTTGATTACATTAATTTTGAGGATGTTTGTGATGTTGAAAATGTTTTACAGAATGGATACAAAATTGATTTAGTCATTGAATTAAAATATAGTTCACACTCAAAAGTGAGAAGACACCAAAATAAATGAAAGCTAAGAAACGATAGAATTTATACAGCTCTTCACAATATGATGCAGTTATCAAAAACTGTATTTGAAGTCCCTTTCAAATTTGACAGTAAACATTTTAGTACAAATAAAAGGAAATTCAACTTTGTACTTGGGAAGACTAATCTCCAAATAGTAACAGGTTTGTACTGAATTGTGGGTAATAGATCCATTATAAGTTACTGGAAACTAGAATGTCTGGATGTCAAAGAAGAAAGCCAGAGCCTCTACCTGTGCCCCTCTTCGTCTGTAGCAAACTCACTATATGGGAAAGGTATGACCCAATATCATGTTTTTCAGAGTTGTCTTTTAGGAATAAGTACCTCTTAAGTCATTGTTGGCAGGTCTTATCTTTGTTTATTCTGATGCTTTAACCACATCTTTAACCACTCTGCCCCCATATAATTTCAGTTATACTTGACATTCACCTTAGAGGGTCCATCTTTTCTCCCTTTGCTTTGTTTGAATCCTCAATAGTTATTGAACCCTTTACCATGGACAAAATCATTACCCTGGATAATTGGAGATAAAAATAAATATTTTTTAGTACATGTCTCTTGAAACTAATCTAATGAATCTTTAAAATGACCTTATTGACTTGATTTGTACTTTGACAATATTTAATAATTATAAAACCCAATGCACTATGAAAGACAAATAAAAGCATCTAGCATTAGTTGGATACATTTTTATAAATAGTGCAAAGTTAATCTGTAATTTGTTGCACAGTAACAGTGCAATATACTGGAGTAATATTAAACTGTTAACTCTGCCTCAGTCAAACACACACTAGAAGAGATTCCTGGGATTAATAAGTATTTACAGGTCTTGAATCAGACCCTTGGTGATATAACTAATTTATTTGGGGGCACACACCTGTCATCCTAGTGAATATAGTATGCTCTGCTTTCAAAAATCTTTACCAACTTAAACTTTATAGTGGTCTACGTATATATTTCATAGGGAACATACTTTATATATAATAATTAAATAACTTTTATAGTGTCACAAATATTTTGAAATTCTTAGTTTCTTAATCCATTACAAGACTAGTTTTCTTATTGATTCCTTTATATTATAATTTCATCAAATTTTAATTCAAAACTATGTCAAAATCTAAAATCTGGGAAAAACAAAAGCTTTATAAGATTTTTAAAAATGTAGTAGAATGCACAAAAATGAAGATAGAGAAAATTAAGGTTATCTCATGTTTCCTAACAAAATTTCATCCTGGCCAAAATCATATAGAAAGCAAGCAAAGATTTGAGAACATAAATTTTGACTTCATTCACTTTGTCACATTGCCTTTATTTTTAGTCATGTTGGAAATACTTTCATGGATTTATTTTCAAAGACACTATAAAAATTGATAAGAGTATCAAAAACTACAAAATTCCTGATTGTATGTTCAGGAAAGAATCTCTCTCTCTCTCTCTCTCTCTCTCTCTCTCTCTCTCTCTCTCTCTCTCTCTCTCTCTCTCGTATCTGGCTGTGTGTTTATGTGTATATATACATAGATGTATGTACACTAGCAAGACTCAAAAGAAACAATGTATTTTACCTACAAAAAGTTTGTGAAAATTCAAAGATGTCTCATTTATTTCAGAATTATCAGGTTTAATGTGGATCCTTTTCCACTTACAACATGTTTTCTATATCCACATTTTTGGAAATAATTTTAAAAAGGGATAGTGCTAAATTTATATTTTAAGTATAAGTAGTTTAGTTAAAGAATATAAACATATGCCACTTGTCTATTTATAGCAAAATTTTTTAACTGTTGTCACATTTTTGCTTTCCATTAACATTCACAAAATTTTTATATAGTACAAAATAGAAATCTATAAATGAATATACAATCAAATCTTATAATCACTAAGGAATATTCAAATGCATGTGTGTTAGACATTGACTCTGTTTTCTTCCTTTAAAAAATGTGTTCACTGATTTTGGTACCTCTAAGCCTGAGGTATTTCCATCATGAACCACTCATTTGGTTTGCTTCTTCTCATCCCATAAGCCTGCTCAGCTACTCAGACACTCCTTCCAAATGAGACTACATAAGGGGGGTCTACATATCTAGGCAGTCCATATCAATTGCAGTCTCGCATCTCTGACCTACTATGTAGACATCATTCTGTCTCAGTTGTGCTCTCAGAAACTCCTAGATTTTGTCTCTAAGTGTTTCCAGATTTATAGTTCCTCTGGGATCTCTCACCATCATCCCTCAGACTAGGCCTACTCCTCTCTACTCTATAAACTTTCTGCTCTTGTGGAATCTCCCTTTTTAGGACTCCCAGATAGGTTCTTTCCCTTCTGAGTCCATAGGCCTCCTCATTACATATATAGCTTTCACAGATGTCCATCCTCCTGCCACCAGGTGGTTAGAGCTTCCTCAACATCTGGCAACTATACTTGGAGAGCTATACCAGAAGGCAGTAGAAAAGAGGACCAGTAAAGAGTGCGCTGACTCTTAGACAGTGTCTCTTTATGGTAGGGATAGAAACTTCTGGCGTCTAAGCCAGTTACACACACACACACATTCAACCTTCTTACAACTTCACACACACACACACACACACACACACACACACACATTCAACCTTCTTACAACTTCGTTCTCTCTTGTAGGGTAGAAACCTACATTGAAAATGGTGATGTACCTGAAAAACTTCTTCAGAGTCTCAAGTCCCAATACAGCAGCTACAATCTAAGTGCAATATAAAAATAAACAAGACAATATGCTCCCAAAATTAGTAGCCTAATAGTAATGAACCACAATAAGAAACACCTAGAAGATCTTCTAGAAAAAAATTCGAAGAATGATAGCTATGTGTAAAAGTTAAAGAGGATATGAATATGGTACAAAAGAACAAAAACAAAGAACTTAATAAATGTGGAAATCAACCCATAATATGAAAATTTCAGTTCAATAAAAGTCTAGAATTGCTTAGGGAAAGCCAAGTTAAAATGATAGTGGAAATAAAAAACTAAATAAGACAAATACAAACTTTAGTAGTCACCTCATCTGTATAGTCACCCAGTAAAAGTTGATGAGAATTTATTTTTCAAAAGTGTAACAAGAAAAAGGTTTTGGATGTTGTGAAAAGATTTGGCTTTCAATTTATTGACACAGAGCAAAGAGAAGACCATAGCAAAGGTGTATAGAACATTTTCAGTTATATAGAAGAAAAAATTCCAAACCTAGAGAACATGTCACCTATACATGCCTGAGATCTATAGACCACCATACAGACCGAAGCACAAAACAAATTCCCCATGATATATTGTAGTTTAAACATTAAATATACAGAATAGAGAAAGGATATTGAAAGATATAAGAGAGAAATGCCATTTGTCCATAAAGCAGGCCCATTAAAATAACAAATGATTATTTAACAGAAACTTTTAAATCCAGCATAGAAAGATGTATCAAATGTTTGGAGATACCACAACTGCTAACATAAACTACTAGACACATAAAAAGCTATTGAATTAAAATTTTTCTGTTCCTGGGTTAAAATACTACGACCAAAACAGCTGAAAAAATAAAGAATTTGTATTGGCTTACAGTTTAAGAGAGACAAAGTTCACTATGGTTCACTAAGGCATAGGATTTTCAGAAGCTATAACCATAAAGTTTTACCATCATGATTAGCTAAAACAAGACCTTAAAAAAACCAAAAAAATGGACATGTTAATAAGGATGGGAAAAATCTCAGGAGGCCATGATAGTACAGGCAGGAATTCTGAGAGCTAAAGAAATAGTCTTCTCCCAAGGACTAGCATTCCAATTGGTTATTCACTACCACATGATTAGCCCTGGAGACATACATACAAGTCATATTATAAAGACTGAGCAGGTTGTATTTGTGTACATAAACACACACAAACACACATGCACTATATATATGCAACAATAATTAATGAAAAGAAGCCACAAATATCAAAGAGAGAAAGGAAGAATATAATATCTAGAAGGGTTTAGAGGTAGGAAAAGGAAAGGCGGAACTGTTACAATTATACTATTAAAAATGAAAAAAATAAATGGGGCATGGGCTCCTCAGCCAGAAATATAAATGCCTGAGAAGTATTTTTAGATATTCAGCACCTTTTCTTCAGGGAAATGTAAATTGAAAGACTGTACAATGTAATTCTAGTTTCCCCAATTAGAGTCAGAATGGCTAAGATGAGAGAGAGAGAGAGAGAGAGAGAGAGAGAGAGAGAGAGAGAGAGAGCAATTACTGACTTAAATGGGAGGCAAGGGAATATCTACGTTGCAGTTAGTATGATGGTTGCTAAAACAAAACAGAGCAGAAAATTATGTAGGAAAATTATGACATTATCCAGATCTTCAGCTCCTGACTCAGTGACCAAAGGAAATAAAGTCATCATGTAAAACAGATACCTGTATGTATACATTCTTAAGTAGGCACTTAAAATTTTTCTCTCATTCAATAATACGAACAGCAATTTTTCCTACCTCCACTCCTCCCTGACCTCTCCACATTCCCTCTCCCCTGGACCCTGTGCTCCTCAATATCCCTTTAGAAAGGAAGAAAGGAGGAAGATCTATCTATCTATCTATCTATCTATCTATCTATCTATCTATCTATC
>OU015760.1:38325908-38392303 GCA_907169655.1 Acomys percivali
ATCTATCTATCTATCTATCTATCTATCTATCTATCTATCTATCTATCTACATGCTACCAGAAGACTAGGCATGTGACCTCATTTCAAGGCTGAACAAGGCAATCCAGGAAAAGGGAAGAGGTCCCCAAATCAGACAAAATGTCAGCAACAGTCTCCATTATGACTCCCATTAGAAGTCCCACAAAGACACCAAGCTATACAACCATAACATATGTGCAAAGGACATAGCATAGAACCACACAGGCTCCATAAACATAGATATTTATCAAGAGATAAAAAGATAAATATGTACAGATCATATAAGCCCATAATGGATTTATATTTTTTAGCCATAAAGGAGAATGAAGTTTTGTCATTTGTAGCAAAATGAATGGAAGTGGCAGTCATTATTTTAAGTAAGATCAATCATAGATATTATTACACATTTTTTTCCCATGAAGAAACTATCTGAAAGTAGAAGACAGACCATTAGATGATGAGATAGGATAAAAGAATGAAGTAGAGGGAAAAATTTTATGATGAATGCATAGCGCATGTATACATAGAAATATAACAGTAAGACCTATTTATTTGTATAATTAAGTTGTGCCAATAACTATAATAAATCATGAACTTTTTCAATTCCATATGAAGAAAATGAGAATTTTGTACAAATCGAGAAAGTATAGAAAATTGTAAAACCACCTGTATTGTCCTTGGCTAGTGCCTTAATTTGAGCGGGACCCCTTGTCCCAAATCTGCCTATCATAATGCTCTACTAGTAAAAAGTTCTACTCTTATATTTACCAAATGTTCTTACATAATTTTCTTATCATTTAAGGCAAAGTGTTCAGTTTCTAACTATCTCATATGGATAGTATCTATAAATCAAAGTGTTTCTAGAGAGAGAATGATATGTTTACAATGGATAAATTTTCCTTTCTTAAGAGTTAAGACATGAAATGAACACTATTTTTTTTTCAGAATGTATCACTTTCATTCATAGTTTTAAGTTCTTTTTTCTAAATATCTAATGTTTAGAAAAGCTACTTCAGTATACTTTGTAAGATAAGAATTGAACAGAAAAGTTTCAATATTTACTGTGTACACTGGCATATTTTTCACTGGACTGTTGAAAAGAATAGAAGTAAAAGTGATAAAGTACTCCTTTGAATTTTTCTGTACACTTATCTATTACACACAGCCAAATTGTATAAGGAATGATTGCAAATCATATACATACTTATGATAGGTATAGTAATACACACCAGAGACTGTGTGGTGACTACTCAAGTCTACCATAAATTGCACATTTCAGTTGTTTACCATGTCTAATATTTATCAAAGACTTGATCAAAGAGCATCTTATGTAACGAATTTCCCCTGTCAGAATAATTGCTATTCAGCAAATGAGTCCCATGAAACAATGTATTATTTTTGTCAAATTATATCATACTTCAAGATTTAAAAGAAATTGATTCTTATGTTATTCATATACCTATCAAAATATATTTGCTTCATATAGGAAAAGGCTACTTTACAAGCATTAGTGAAGGCATGAAGTTAAAGTAGCTAATGTTATTCTGTGCTATAAATGTTTCACAAATATGACACCCTCAAAGTCACCAGGAGTTTCTTTCAATAAGAATGTGTGAACATCTGCAATTTCCCATATTTTTGCCCTGGAATTCCTTCTTCTTTCCATGAGGAATGTTTTACAAAAGTGATAATTTTTGTAAATAATAAATGGTCATGAATATTATTATTTGCATAATTGCTGAATATTTAGATGCCCTCATTGCAAATTTATTGTGTATTTATTACCTTAATTCGTATGACATTTGCAAATTCCCTGTAAGGCAAATTTCATCATCATCATCATCATCACCATCACCATCATCATCATTTTGTACATGAGCAAACTAACATTCTGGAGCTTGCAATAGTACAACCAGCCTTTATAGACTGGTGAATTATATGTTGTTGTTAACCAGAAGTACTCTGATATTCTTCTGGTTATGTTCTACATTAAAAAGATATGAGAATGTTTCTTCAATCCCTTAAAAACATTTTAAAACCAATTTTTTCTGAAGTGATGTTAATTTTAGGCCTATGAGTTCATATGTGTCATGTACATAATGATAAGTTAATAGAAAAAATGATTTGTCTAATGTGCAACAGGAGAGAAATAGATATAGATCCAAAATAGTCTATTCCATCACTTTAGAGAATATTTCTAAAATGATTCCACTACGAAGTACAATCACGATCATCAAAAATTGTAAACTCATTAGTTCAAGTACTTTCAAAAGCTAACATTTATATAATTCCTTAAACATATTCTATTTAACCTTTCAAATGTATTTCAGCACAAAATGTTCTAAAAACAAAGAGGAATAAATTTCACCTATAGGAATCCACTTAGCATTTGGTTAAGTGCTTCTTTCATTACCGAGGTTGAAAAACATCAATATGTAGCCCTGAAGCTGATTCAAATGGCAGTTTCTTTCCTTGCAAATGAGACACTGAAGACTGTGATTACCTGTAACAGTTAATTCGGTGGTTCTTCTCACAACAAAGCCTCCATATTTTAATTCACAGGTATAGTTTCCAATGTCATCTTCTTTGACTTCTCTTATGAGCAAGGTATCCCTTTTGAACACAATACTTGGTCTCCATGTTTTTGTTCTACATTCCTATACAAACAATGTAAAATTGGGCAATACACATGGTAAATAAAAAGTAAAATTATTTTAAGCCAACAAAACTATAATCTATTTAATTTATATAAAAACAAAAACAAAAACAGAAATAATGAAGTCTTTTGTTGCCCAAGCTGAATTTGTACTTGCTACATAACTTAAATTTGAATTGAAGTCCTGATTGTCCTGCCATATGGTAGGATTATAGGCATACACAGTGATGCATGATGTACAACAATAATTTACACATTAAGCTATGATTTGCAATTAATACTATTTTATATTCCATATCTGGAAATCAGGAACATCTTCTTCTAGGTTAGTTTTAGGATTACATTAACTTTACACATATTGATTTGCCACATACAGCAAAAGGTACATACCTATTAATCACACTCAATATAAAATTTAAATGCAAGTAATTAAGAGAGGATTGTTGTGAAATTGATTATATTGGTACTCATAGTGTAAAATTTAAAAATGTATTGTTAAATAATAGTTGGAATAGTTTTATATGATAAGAAATTTATGCTCTAAAACTCTATCAAAATATAATTGCTTCACTTATTAAAAACTAAACCTCTACATATGTGCTTTTTAAAATCCACTGAAAAAACAATTTACATCTATATGCAATGTCTTTATTTTGTATTAGCATGCAAATAATTAGTTTTCATTATGGTATTTTTTCAAACAAAGTTTGCTTTTATTATTTCTCTTGTGTATTATTCTTCTCCATACCCTCTCTCCTTCTCTTGCATGCTCAGTGGCCTCTTTTCTTATGCCACCTGTATTCATTTACCTTGACTACCTTAGTTAGCTTTAGTAGCATCTCTTTCCTCTTGTGCTATTCATTTGATAATCTATGCTCACTCTCACAACTCTTATTTTCATGTATATAATCATCAAAAACTATACACATGTGAGAAAATGTAATTTTTTTCTTTTGACTGGGTAAATAAATTTAATATATTATGTCTTGGATCTATTTTCTTGAAGTTTTTTTTTCATTATGGTTGAGCAAAAGTCCAATGTGTATATATAGCACAATTTATACTTGATTGATTTCCTTACTGTTGTGAAGGTACAACAATAAAACTGAAACATAGGCATCTATGTGGTAGGATATAGAAGTCTTTGGGTCTATCTCAAGAGTGGTGGTTCAGTCATATGGAAGTTCTATTTTTAATATTTAAAAAAGTATCTATAAAATTTCCCTAGGAGCTATTACTAGATTATTTTCTCATTACTAGTGAATGAAGGCTCATTTCCCACATCCTATAAATATACATTTTCATTATTAATAGATGTGCCACAATATGATCTCTTTGATTGTAATGTTATTGGCTCAAGTGATTTCTGTTTTTGCCAAAATATAAATCTTTATTCTGAGACTAGAACTTAAGCTAATGGAATGAGGACAAAATTGCTTTAAATATTTTGAAAGTACAGACAGGTAAAACTATTTATTGGCAAGTCAACATTTTTAAAGTCATAAGTATATGGGGCCAGTGCCTCTGTGCAATTACATGTATAGGAGATTTCTCAGTAATTTTCAACCAAAATATACCTATTATTTGCTTATATTAGTTTCATAAACAGTCATGATTGCATAAATTGTGCATTAAGATATTATACTATATAATTAGCTTCTTAATGTCCACTATTCATATGGTAGACATTAAATCTTGACTAAAGAAAACAAGTTAAAATGTTATACATTACACTTACCACTCTACTATGAGGCTTTTTGTAGCTTAAATTGTATTGCAATGTGGAAACAGGTCTAAATGAACAATATGAAATGTTCAGAATTTAGTTGATGTTGAATTGATTTTAATGTGAAGGTATGTATGTTTTGTTTCATATTTCCGAAAAACCTGAGACATTCACTCCAAATGGTAGGAAGAAATACTCATCAAAAGTACCTTTTTAGTGAAAAAAAAAAAAAAAAGGATTCAAGTCTAGAATGTTCACACACAAATGCTAGAAAAAATATCTGGCTTTAGAAAATTTGAGTCTCATCATATTCTCAAGTTCATTGTGGCAGACAGGCAATTTGAAGAATTTCACAAATAAGATATACACTGTCATGAAAACTGAAACAACAGAAGTCATTCCCACCAGAACAGAAACCGATGAGGCTAATGTTTTAGTGATGTTTGACATTGTCTAGGACAGAAAACCAAGGGAAGAGTTGACAAATTTTTCAACAGTTTCTTTAATGTTCTGAACTTCAATTGCTTTTTATCCAGAGTCAAAGGTGTCTTTGAGAAGAATATTGCTAATTTTTAAGAAAAGTTTTGAACTTGTTCAGATTTCTTGTTTCATTTTTAGTAGTATTTTTTAAACTCATGAACAACCAATTACAAGGGTTAACATTCTGATTCTGACAGGTAGTATGTGGCCCAGTTTCTTAAAGTCCAACTCCCAATCAATTGAACAAAAAAAAGGTTAAATTAAGAATTTTTTTTTCTGTGAACAAACTATCCCATAATAAATGTGAGTACTTTTTATTTTCACTTTCGAGCATATCTAAAATCAAATATACTCTTAGGTGTTACAAATAAGCTAGAAAACACAAGTAATTTGGAAGGTCAATGAAAATGAATGATAAAATGGCAAAAGGGGGGCTGGCTTATTTCCTTTTTGAAGAAAATATTGCTATTGTAATTATCTGTTTTCTAAGATGTTTTTATTAGATATACTTATATATTAAAATGATTATAAAATAGGCAAAGTTATGAACGTTGAATATAATATTCCATGAAAATTATTGGGCCATTATATAACAGAAGAAAATAACTATTGTTTCTCTTTAGCCTTGAATTATTTTGGAATATTAAGCCCAGAAATGATTGTTCAAAATATTTTAGTTTCCAATTTGGTCAAACAGTTGTTGATATAAGCAAGATTTAAATACAAATACAACACTTTATAAACAGTACAAATATTAACCAATGTTTTATTTATCAAAACAGCTGGTTTTTAAGATGTATAACAAGGGGTTGTAGAGATGGGTAAACAGTTAAGATCACTGGCTGCTCTTCCAGAGGACTCAGATCCAATTCTTAACACCCACATGACCACTCACAACCATCTATAACTCCAGTCTTAGAGATCTAACTGCCTCTGCTCATGCTGCATGTACATGGTATACATAAATACATTCAGGCAAACACTCATACACACAAAATAAAAATAATTAAAATCTCATACAAAACCTATAATCACCAGAACATCTTGCTATAGTATTCTCAAGACATGAGCTATATCTTAGTTAATTTTTCATCTATATTTCTCTAGGATAAAATGCACATTAAATTATTTACAGGCAATAAATTTTCTAGAGTCCATACCTTGTACCAAAGGATTTCAGGTTCCCTGGTTGGTAATAAAAAGTCCTCTATGTCACGGCATGAAATTTCCTTGCTTTTGCTAAGTTCAGCTTTTTCAAAGTACTTCATCTTGGAATTGTAGCAGAGTCCAGTGTCATTTTCTCCTACTGTCAGTGAGATGGATACTTTCATACAGTATGTGGAGTTCCTGTAACAAAGAAGAATTTATATGTGACTTATTGTGAATGGAAAGTAAAGGATGACAATTCTGGATGTTTAACTTCTTCAGGAAAAGAAATAAAATGAAAACCTCCATTGTTTAATGTTTTTGTGGTGGCAGGTACCTTGGCTTATTTCAAGAGACTGTTTACTGTTTGCCAACTAAACAAAACTTAGTCTTATAAAACCAGACATGTATATTACATTTATTTTCTTCAAAAATTATATTTAGATTGAATTTTAAAAGTTTTAATAGAGATATTTTTATGTAGAACAATGAAAAATTAGGACAGAAAAAAAGGTCAAGCATAGATTTATGGTAGAATTGGCAAACTAAACAGAGAAGTGAGGGGGCACAACTCACTTATGAAATACAATAGAAGGATATGAAGAATGCCATTTGTACTTTTCATTTTTTCTTTTCTTTTTCCATCTATTTATTTATTATAATGTATTCATATTTTGTTGGTCCCTCACTTTTATCTTCCTGTTCCCACCCTCCCTCCTTCTGTCACCCTATTCCCCTCCCCTAGACCTCTGACAGAAGGAGACCTCCTCCCCCACCATATGACCCACAGCCTATCAGATGCAGATAGCCTGCATCTCCTTCTTCTGTGTGCCTGCCAGGTCTGCACTCCAGGTGATCAAATTAGGGGCACCAGAGTTCATGTCAGAGGATGTCACAACCATGGAAAATGAATTGTCCATTGGCTAGATCTGAACAGAGGGTCTAGGTTTACTGCAGGCACTGTCCTTGGTTGGTACAGTAGTTTGTGCAGGCCTCCCTAGGTCCAGATCTGTTGGTCTTGACTTTATAAATGGAGAATTGATTGAGTGTGGGACAAAAAACAAATTTGGGTAAAAGTACTGAAATAAATCACTGTGTTTACATGTACATATACACTTAATTTTAGACTTGAATATTGCTATGTGAAAGGTCCATGCTTTACTGATGGATTCTACAGACCTAGTGAAGTAAGTTAACATCCTATTTTTTTTCTTGTTGAATTCCAAATAATAGTTAAATTTTAGAATAACTTAGAGTAGAAATATTGATCAAAGATTTTCTTTGAATAATTAGGAACAAATGAAGATATATAATAGCTACATTTTAGTTGGCATTTATATGCCTAGCTATACAATATAGTATGTTTTATTTGATGCTGAGGTGTAGAAATAAAAATACATAAAGTATTGGATTCAAAGGTTGATAAAGAACTTTTTCTTTGCTAAGTGTCTGACATCTAATTACATACTTGATCATTGAAATCCTGTATTTGAATGGTATTTCTTATCTTTATCTTATTGGGAAATGAGATTTATCACCATGAGGGTGGACAGAACATAAAGATATTTGTAATTCATTGTTATATTGAGTACAAAAATATTTACAATAACTTAGACAATTTTTGAATAATAACTAGTTTACAACTTGATTTAAAACAGCATTAAGTAAAAACAATGGCCTTTACAAACACCAGTCACAACTATTTAAAGTTCTCAAGTATGTGCTCAGGAAATTTGCTATAATGGTAAAATCAGTTTTCTGTCCCTAGCCTACAATTGAAATTTACCATAATGTGTAATAGAAAATTATATAAACTACCAGAATTGTGTCAAAGAAAGAAACAAGAAAGTTTCCTAGCTAATTGAATTGTCTTCAAGAATAAATGACAATATGGCAGTCTTCAGAATGGCAATTTCAAGTAATGCACAAAGCTTGGAAGGAATTATAACTGAAAAATTTAGAAAGGAAGTGAGAAATGGAGATTTACAGGAACCAACTTGAAAGTTGTGTAACCTATTTCCTAGTGTTAGACTTGACATTGGATGATAATGACACTTATGTTTTGGAAAAGTTTTGTCACATTGTAATGGAAAAACTGATAAGATGAGAAGGAAAATTAAATGCAGTTTAACAAAATGGAAAAGAACTGCATTCATTAAAGAAAAATAGCAACCTAAAATAGTTTATGGGAGCAAAGTAAAGAAGGGTCAATTTAAAATGTACTTAAGAGATTAAAACCATATAATAGAAAGGAACCAGAGCTCCACCCAAGATGTAGAATTTTTTTAAATTGAGTATATGAAAAGTTGACTGAACCACCAAACAAAGAGCATGGATGGACTGGTCATAAGCTCCCTGCACATATGTAGCAGATGCACAGGTTGGTCTTCATATGGATTCTCTAATATCTGGAGTGGGGCCCTCTCTAACTCTGATGCCTCCTTTTGGATCCCATTCCCCAACTGGGCTGCCAGGGCAGATTGGTACCCATGAGGGACCTCCCTCTTCTCCTCAGAACAGAGGAGAGAGATGGGCCAGGAAGTGGGGTGGGAGGAGAGTAGGAGGACTGAAATTAGGATGTAAAGTGAATAAATAAATTAATTAATTATAACAACAATAAGAAGAATTTACAGTCAATATTTCAACATTAGAAATAATTAAACGAAAATAATTCTGAGAGAAAATAAGTTAAATTTTAGCTCAAGTTTTGTACCAAAGTTAAAAAGTTACCCCTCTTGAGACCTTCTCAGAGTGTGGCTTATAAATTATATGATGTTATTGCAATAGATTTATTTCAAATTATTGTAAGATAGTTAATCAGAAAAAGTAATTATTAAGTTATATCATTCCTATATTAGCACACACTGTATCTAAAGACATTCAGGTTTCATGTTAGCATATATTTGTAGAACACATTATAGACATTTTAAGGAATATATACACTAATATTTATATTCTAAGTTCATGTATATCTCTTCAAGTATTATGATGACTTTATTTAGAGATGAAAAACATTCTGTTTTATAAATGTACAGATTTTCATTAATAATTAATGCTGATTAGGTTGTTTCCTTTTTTGAAATAGTGAATAAAGCAGCAATAAACATAGAGGTACAAACATCTCTATTGTACAGTATGGCATTCTCTAGGCACATGACTGATGATAAAATAGCTGAGCAATATGGTAGTTCTATTTTTAATTTTTGAGGAATGTTCAGATTGATTTCTATAGTGGATGTGTTGATTTGCATCTTCACTAGAAATGAATAAAATTTCTCTTTCTCATATCCTCTCCATCACTTGCTGTTGAATTCATTGATGATAGCCATTCTTATTTGGGTGATAGACTTTGTAAAAAGTTTTGCATTTTCCTCATGACTAATGATGTTGAACACATTTGAAAATAGTTATTGGCCATTTGCATTTCCTTTTTTAAAAAAATTGTCTATTCATTATTCCATTCAATTTCTGTAATTCTTTGTGAATTTTGGATGTTAACTCCTTGTCTGAAGTAGTTAGTAAAGATTTTCTAGGAGAACAAGGAGAGATAAATATTAAGAGAGGAGGAAGGACAAAAATGCAAATAAAAGACAAATGAGTTGTAAAAGAGGATATGAAGTAATTTGGTTTCATAGTTTAGTGCTGTCATGGATTTTTTATTTTACTTTGTATACTTTTCTCTCTGTGTGTGTAGTGAATAAATGTAACAAGTGTAATTGATAGTGAAGGTGGAAAGTACAAAGTGAAGTTTAATAGCTTCTAAATGGCTATTCTAATTGTATAGATAATTCTGAATTGCAAAGATTTTGAGTAAGGCAAGTGTTTATTTTAGTGACTATATTAATATAGATTTATGGTGTATTTTTAGTAAATTTCTTATAAGGAGAGTTATATAAACAAGAATAAGCTATTAACATGTTAAATTTATATGACTGTATATATATATAATCATTTCAATTGTATCTTTTATCCTAAATAAGTTACTATTAATTATGTTTTAATAAGATTATAAATCACAAATTCTTTTATAGTAAATTAAAATATTAAAAAATAAAGAAGTAGTTATATTGTTCATCCATGAATATCTTTTGAAGTTCAATATAGGTAGCCTTTCATTCTACTAATTAATATGGAAGAGAGTTTAAATAAATTAATTTTCTATATTTAAAAGACACAGACCATTCTAAGCAGTGAATCAGTATATTCAAAATTTGTATCTTGTATATAAATTTTGGAGAGTTAAGAATCTTAGATTTCTTTTGTTTTCAAAATTCTGCTTCCTTCTGTTTGCCTAATATACACAAAATTGAACTGTGTCCCACACATGAATTTTATCCAGTTAGGTTAAAATAGTAAGAAATCCGTAGATTCTAGTGTTTGAAAATTCAGGGCATACACCTTCTGTGCCCTATAGAATGTAACCCATTGAACTGTGAGGCAGAACAAGCTGTCCCTTCTTTAAATTGCTTCTTGTCAGGTACTTTGCCATAGCAACCAGAATAAGGGTCACATGATGATTGTTCGGGTAATTAAAAATGAGACAAAATTGGTTTGTAGCATATCACCAATATTTTTGCAAAAATAAAATATTGTAGGACTGTAAAAAAAAAAAATTCAGGGCTACTACAATCACTTGGGTCCTTCATTTCCCCTTTCCTTATGTTTTCCTTAGAATTTTCTTTTATCTCATTAATTAATTAATTTATTCATTTTACATCCTAATCACAGCCCCCTCCCTCCTCTCCTCCCTGTTCGACCCTGCCTCTCTATTCCCCTTTCTCCCCTCCCTTTCTTCTCAGAAAAGGGGATCCCCGCCATACTAGTATGTTCCAACACATTAAATCTCATCAATATCATGTTCATCTTTTTCCACTGAGGCTGTACAAGGCAGCCCAGCTAGGGAAAGTGATCCAAAAGTAGGCACACAGTCCGTCTCAGAGACAGCCCTCACTCCAATTACTAGGGGGTGCTCATGAAGAACAAGCTGCCCATCAGCTACATATGTGTAGGGGGATTAGGTCTACTCCATGAATGCCCTTTGATTGGTGGTTCAGTTTCTGTGAACCACCATGGGCTTAGGTTAGTTGACTTTGTTGGTCTTCTTGTGGAATTTTTGTCCCCTCCAGGACCCTCTATCCTTCCACCAACTCTTCCACAGGACTCTCTGAACTCTAACTAATGCTTTGCTACGGACCTTAGCATATGCTTCCATCTGTTGCTGGGAGGAGCATCTCAGAGGACAGTTATGCTAAGCTCCTGTCTACAAGCATAGCAGAATATCATTGATGGTATTAGGGCTTGGCTCTCTCCCATGGGTGGGACTCAAGTTGGGCAAATCATTGTTTGGTCATTTCTTCAATCTCTGCTCCAACTTTATTCCTGCACACTTTTTATGCAGGGTAATTTTTGGGTGAAAGGTTTTGTGGCAGTCTTGCCTGGCTACAGGATATAGCCACTTTAGTCTCCATATCCCCTGCTGCTAAGAGTCTCAGCTAGTCATCCCATGTCTTCTCGGGAGCCTGTCCAGTCTTCAGGTCTACAGGCTGTCCCACAGATGCACAACTTCCCCCCTCATTGGTTTTCCTTTTTTTCTCCCAGTGTTGTAGAATAACAGCATGTTAAAACATGAATAGAAATTAAAACAGTACCTGTCATACAGCTAGTCTTTGGTCAATCAATGTTAGATCTTGTTATTGCCACTGTGTCTTTTATTCTTGTTTTTTTTTTTATATTTCTACTTTGCACTGCAGTCCCATAAATTTTGTTCAGTGGGTAGAGTAAAAAAATATCACCATGTGATGCCTTTCAGTTTTTCAATGTGTAATTACCATAAAGCATATGAAGATAGGTATGCTCTTATATTTTGTTTTGTTTTGTTTTGTTTTCATTTGGGAATAAGTGAATGGACTGAACAAGAATGGCTGGAATTTAAGGAGTCATTACCTCTTTCTCAAATGTATATGCCAAAAATAAAATAAAACAAATAAAATCTTTAAATAAAATTAAAACAATCTTGTTTTCTTATGCAAATAACTAGGTACAAAGATATGTATTGTTTTTGTTTTCTTTTTAAAACATTTTTTAATTTTTACATACATATTTATATTATTACATGTAAATACGATAAACTACCTATAGCAAGGAGAACCGTGACACAATCAGAAATTATATAAATGTTACATTCTTAGTGTTTTGGCTATTTGTTTTTGTTTTCAATGTCATGCATCATAGCAGATGTCCTTCATACCTGAAAAGGTCAGTGAATTGCCTATGTTGTACAAACCAACCAGAAACTGAAATCGGAGCAGAACTTAGCTCTTTAACTTATCACTCATTGCTCCCTTCAAAAGTGTTAGTACTAGGGCAGCATGTATAAATGTCCCCATGCACATTATTTTTAAATAATAAATAAATATTTATTGTTCTTTGAATGAAATAATATAAAACAACCTACCTTCAACTCCTGAGTAGATTTTTAAAGAAGTATTTTTAAAAATTACTCATAATATTTAATACTTGTTTACTTTTCTCTGTTTCATTGAGACATGACTTAAAATCATAAATACTAAAGCAGTATGCAATCATTAATATTGGCTTATTTACTAATAATTATTTTGGAGATAATATTGAAACCAATACAAAACAAATTAATAAAATCAACAATAATTTCTTTACATATGGGTTCTGTTAGTCCATAGAGTACAAAGACATCTTTCTAAAATTTCTCAATAGTATACTACTTTGAAGTAAGAGATGAGTTTGAACTAGGTGATATCAGGATTTTTAGAAGTATTCTTCCTTAAAGGATGATCACATAGTAGAAGTGCATGTGCAGAAATTTAGGTAGTGCAGGTAAGTAGACAGAACCAAGAGGACGAGTCTGAGGAGAATTTTTGCATATAATTGATTAGCTGAAGAAATATATTAAAATCACTTTAAACAATATCTTAGCACAGCACAACTACAATTATTTTGTAATCACTCCCTCTGTGTATGATAATGTATGGTTGGGTGTCTCACTCTAACAAAATTACCAGTAAAATGATTATTAAACATAACTTTTAAAAGCATTACTAAATATTTGACTTGTTTATTATGTTAATTCCCTGGTTCTCTGGGGAAAAATAATACCATTTCCACAATGCTTAGCAATCCATTTTACTTCATGAAATGCTGTACAAGAAAATCAGAGATTTGATCAGTATATTTAAAGATTAATTCGGGTCTATTCTTTTCCTTTTATGTGGTTAACTCCTCCCTAAAACTGATTGTTCAGTTTCAAAGTCACAATCTGTATTTTTTGAGTAAATTTAAAGACACATAGTATTTTGCTTATTTCATTATCATTGTTGTATGAGTACATTATATATATATATTTATATATTTGTATGTGTGGTGTGTATGTATGTATGTGTATATACATGATGTCTATGCATATATACATGGCATGCTGTGTGTGTAGAGGGTAGTGAATAACTTTGCGGCATTATTTCTACCTTTTAACCATTACATGACTCCAGCGATCAAACATATATTATCATGCATGTGCAACAATTGCCTTTACAAACTGAACCCATCTTCCTGTACATAGTATATAATATTTTTTAAATATAACAACAATGTTGAAGCAGTTGCTACAGATTTGAAGAGAGCACAATTATCTCAAAGGCAGTTTAATCCTAAATGTGACCCTTGGATCTGATTATTATCTGTGAGAATGAAGCAATGCAAAAAAATTTTACAAGAAAATAAAAAAGTCAAACTTGGATTGTAGAGTTAGTGTCTCAAAATTTATTAACCCTTAAGTGTACTTTGATGCTTTATTTATAATCTAAAAGCCTTCTATTTGTTTCTTTCTTTCTTTCTTTTTTTTTTTTTTTTTTTTTGTATTGTCCCATCGGTTTTTCTGGTGGTGCCTGAAGCTATGTATGTGGCCTCTTTTATACATCTTATCTTTGTAAACAACTATGCTTGTAGCTATTGACACTAAATGTGATATTTGTTTGGATTAGTTTTTCTTCTCAGAGGACGCTGAAGGACCTATTGATTTAACTGTGGTTGAAATCAGCCCTTGCTGAAATGATTAGAACTAAAATATCCAACAGCTAAGACCTAAAATGCTGGCTTACTGCCTTCTCATTTGGAATTCTACTTTTTCACTTAACTGGTGAATTGAGTTCCACCTATAGTCTTCATAAAACTATAAATTTAAAACCATTTTCCTCATTTTTCATGGGAACTGATCAATATATATTATCATTTTAATTTTTATAATCTATATTCCTGGAATATCATAGTTAAAGAAGCTCCAGCACAGAAAATTGTAGTCTAGTATTTCTCTGAGTTATTCTTCAGAAAAGGTCTTTGTAAGCATATTTCTGTAGAGTCTCAGAGTAATGTAGATTAAAGGAAGGAAAGAGAGTGAGCCTAGCTCTCTGATGGAAATTCAGTCCCAGAATACTGGCTCAAAGGGAAGTGAATTAATAGCAATTTCTTCATATGGGAAGAATCCTTAATATGTATTCATTTATTCCTTTATGTGTGTCAGGAGTACCACAGTTTATATTTATTTCTACTTTTAACTGAACCTGTTAATGTGTATGCTACTTGTAATATGCAATGGAAAGGATTAATATACATGATGGTTGAATTATAAAGCAGATTATTTGCTTAACTGGGTAAAAATTGCACAACATAAAATGACCATTTTAAAGTATATGATTGAGTAGCATATAGAATGTAGACATTGCTGTGTAACCATCATTTCTGTCTACGTCAGAAACACTGGTGTCCCTTCAAAAGGAAACGGCATTCTCATTAGTAAGCATTCACCACTCTCTTCTTCTTAAGAGTCTGTGGCAACCAATCAATTTCATGTCTCCAAGCACCTCTTTCATCTCAATATAAACTAAAAAGTTGGCATTGTATTTCTTTATTTTCTCACTTAACATGATGGCAAGATGTATTCACAGTTTGGTATGCATCAATAAGAACATTCCTTATTATTCGTTACTACCATCAGTACACTCTAGTTTCTGATGACACATGGAACAAATTCCTATTACAGAAATTTCTGTAATAGGTATTTGTTCACTAATTGTTAAATATGAAGATTCCATAGGTCAAATAATCTCTCTCTAGTACTTGGTGCTATGCTAAGTACATACTATACTCTCAACAATCATGATAAATAAATGTATGAATAAGCTGTAAGTTAATTGCTACTTAGTAATAATTACATTAGAAAAAAAATAACTACCTAAAAAAAATAACTAGGATCCCTTAGGCTCCACATTCATGTGGGATTCTATTGAATTTTGTTTTATATTTCTTTGAAATAACATACTTCTTGACAACAGATGTACCTTTATAATCCAGCAAAAAGACTGCAAAGATGCAGCGGTACTCAACTGCTAAATATGTAATCACCTTATGAACTATTTATCTTGCTCTACAAGCATCGGTCACCATTCTACCCATAGTTGTCTTTGATGTGAAGGATAATGGACAAACTAAATAAATGTGTCAGTCACAGCTGTGTAAACTGCAAATCACATTCTGCTTTGTAAGTTTCACATAGACAGTTTTTTGTAAAGTTTATCATAATATTTTTATTGTTATTCTCACAAATGAGAGAGAATATCTCCTGGACTATTGTGCATAACTTTCCTGGGATGTAGATACTAAGTTCGTGGTTTATGTCACATAATTACTTCGCAGTGAAAATTGCCCCCCCCCAAAAAAAAAAACCTTCAATGGAGCAAGCTAAAAACATATTGATGCTTAAAGAACAGATAAACCTGTCACAGTTTGCTAAAATATTAGTTAACAAATACATTTCTCAGTGCTATTTCAAAAAAATTTTTAGTTATGTTAAGGAGACAGTACTATGGATTATTTTGTTATATTAGTGAGTCTGTAAATATTGTTAATGTTGTAATGGAACAGAAGTTTTTCATTTGTTCTATGAAGATCAAAGTATTTCCTGAAAATAACCTTGCTTTCTATGACTTTAAATGAAAAAATAATAACTACAAGTAATGAGTAAAATGAACTGTGAAGATGGCAAATAATATTACTCCTAATGAACATTTATATCATTTTCTCGATTATACATAGAAGTGAAATATAATGCATTATGTTAAAGTAACAGAGATTTGTATTTCATTTGGAAAACAATCTGTATATATATTGTATCATATTCTGTATGCCTCTTAATGATGATCATTCTCACATGCTTTTTCTGTTTACCTCAATCTCTTCCTCTCCCCATAAAAACATATGTATTATATACACAAAATACATATCATACATATTTATGTAAATATATATTTTCTTTTGAAATCTACCTACCATGATCTCATATAAGTCTCATGACTTTAATGTGTACTATAATTCAACTACACGTAACTAAAGATCAAAACCTAGCATCCATACATGAGAGAGAAAACATTTTTTCTGAGTCTGGGATACTTCATCCAGAATGACCATTTCCAGCTACCTCCATTTACATGGTAAATTCATAATTTATTTTTTCTTTATAGCACATTAATATTCCACTGTGTGTATGTATGTTATATTTATCGATTAGTCAATTGAAGGATTTTAAAACTGTTTCTAATTTCTGAGTACAGTGAATAAAGCAGCAATGCAAACAGATGAGCAAGTATCTGAACTAGGACATAGTTTCGTTTGGGTATATTCCCAAGAGTGGCATAGCTGGATTATTTGGTAGATGTATTTCATTACAGGCTTTTGCCACTGCTCCTGATTGTACTCAAGAAGTTGATGGTAAGACCCTATTACTGAAGATATCACATAAAATATGTATACAAATTATTTACTTAAAAAGAATGAAATAATTATTTTTGGAAAAAGAAGGAGGAGGTCCCCTTCAGTCACAGTCATAGGGGAGGGGAGTTAGGGGAAAATGGGAGGGAGGGAGGAATGGGAGGATACAAGGGATGGGATAACCATTGAGATGTAATATGAATAAATTAGTAAAATATATTAAAAATAAAACAGCAAAAAAAGAAAAGAAAAAAGTAAAACAAGATTATATGAGAATCACTTCTTGTTATTTGTAACATTTAGGCCATTTCATTTCTTATATTTATAATTCGTTTCTCATGTTAAATTCAAACTGTTTAATTATTTGGAATGAACTTACTTTGGTGAATTAGTTCCTGACCAAAATATAAAGTGACAAGTGTTGGAGTGTCTACTTATATATAAATTCTTAAAGATTTTTGATGTGGGAAAACTAAGAGAAAAACAGGTTATATAGATGTATATTTGTTTTTTTTTTAATTAATTTATTCTTGTTACATCTCTATGGTTATCCCATCCCTTGTATCCTCCCATTCTCCCCTCCCTCTCATTTTCCCCTTATTCCCCTCCCCTATGACTGTTCCTCAGAGGGATTACCTCCCTCTGTATATGCTCATAGGCTATCAAGTCTCTTCTCAGTGACCTGCTGTCCTTCCTCTGAGTGCCACTAGGTCTCCCCCACCAGGGGACATAGTCAAATGTGAGGCACCAGAGTACTTGATGTATATTTGTAAATATTATTAATAACATTGCTTACATTTTAAAACTTAGATGCATTTAAATTTTATTTTCTATGATGATTTACATACAGAAACATGCTGAAGGTTTAGTGGTTATATAAAGAATTTATGTCAGAGCTGGAAAGATGGCTTAGCACTTAAGAGCACTAATTGAGAATACATACCATATTTGTCTTTTGGGTTCTAGGTTACCTCACTCAGTATAATTTTTTCTACGTACATCCATTTACCTCCAAAGTTCATGACTGAGTGTTTTTAACAGTTGATTAATATTCTTATGTTTAAAAGTTCCACATTTTCTTTATCCTGTAAACCATAGGCATCTAAAGTATTTCCAATTTTTGGCTACTATGAACACAGCAACAATGGGCATGGTTGAGGAAGAGATTCTGTAATAGGATGTAGCGTTCCTTGGGTATATGCCCAAGAGTGGTATAGCTGGATCTTGAGGCAGGTCTATCCCTCATCTTTCAGAGGAGCTACCATGCTGATCTCCACTGTGGCTGTACAAGTTTACAGTTCCTTCAGCAATGGGTGAGTGTTTCCTTTCTTATATATCCTCACCAGGATGAACTATTACTCATTTTATTTATCTTGGCAATTCTGACTGGTATAAGATGAAATCTCAAAGTAGTTTTGATTTGCATTTCCATGATGACTAAGTATGCTGAGCATTTCTTTAGTTGTTTCTTTCTTTCCATTTTTTATTAATTTATTCATATTACATCTCAATTGTTAGCCCATCCCTTGTATCCCCCCTTTCTTTCCTCACTCCCGCTTCCCCCTCTACTCCCTTCCCCTATGTCTGTGACTGAGGGGGACCTCCTCCCCCTGTATATGCTTCTAGGGTATCGAGTCTCTTCTTGGTGACTTATTATCTTTCCTCTGATTGCCACCAGGCCTCCCCATCCAAGGGACATGGTCCAATATGGGGCACCAGAGTTTGTGTGAAAGTCAGATCCCCTTCTCCACTTAACGGTGGAGAATGTCCTGTCCATCGGCTAGACTGGGTAGGGGTTCGAAGTTTACTGCCTATATTTTCCTTGGCTGATGCCATAGTTTGAGGAGGACCCCAGGGCCCAGACACGCCTGTAGTTTTCCAGGACCCTCTGGATCCTTCTATTTCCTCATTCTCCCAGGCTTCTCACCCCTAAAGTCTCAATAGGATGTCCTCCCCTCTGACCCACTTTCCTGGTAGGTAAAGTTTTTCATGGGGCGTACCCCTTGGACTAGTGTCTCGATATAAGTGAGTATATACCATTTGACTCTTTTTGCTTCTGGGTGAACTCACTCATTATGATCATCTCTAGCTCAATCCATTTGTCCACAAATTTGGGGAATTACTTGTTTTTAATAGCTGAGTAGTATTCTATAGTGTAAATATACCACAGTTTCTTTATCCATTCTTCTACTGAGGGACATTTAGGCTGTTTCCATGTTCTGGCTATTATGAATAAGGCTGCTATGAACATGGTTGAGCATATGTCCCTGTTGTGTGGTAGTGCATCTTCTGGGTATCTTCCAAGGAGTGGAATAGCTGGGTCTTGAGGAAGCCCTATTCCCAGTTTTCTGAGATAGCACCAGATAGATTTCCAAAGTGGTTGTACTAGTTTGCATTCCCACCAGCAATGAAGGAGTGTTCCTCTCTCCCCACATCCTCTCCAGCATGTGGTGTCGCTTGAGTTTTTGATCTTAGCCATTCTAATGGGTATAAGATGGAATCTCAGTGTCGTTTTGATTTGCATTTCCCTGATGACTAACGAGGATGAGCATTTGTTTAAGGCTATACTTAGGAAGTGGAAAAGTTGTGGATGGATGGGAAGACTGGAATGAGAGGATCAAATGTGGAGTGCAGGAAGAGAGGGCAAGGGAAGGAATTCCGAGAGGGACAGTTAAAACTCCTAGCCATTTGAGGGGTTGCATGGAAACCTAATACAGTAGAAGTTTTTAAAAAATACACACATACATTAAAGAAAACTAAATAGAAAGTTCCAATTAGAGATCTCTTGCCATTAAATGAAACATCCAGTGACAGGAAGGCGTTACATTTTTTGAGTTGTTTAGCATAGGAAACCACAAACTGCCCAAGATATCACCAAAGCTATTGCTTGTTGTCCAAACTTATTGTAAGGCTCTATTAGAGAAGACAACACCTATAGAACTCATTGAACACAAAAATCATTAAGCTAGTGCCTACTAGAGTCCTTACCCAACAACTTGTGTTCATGGCAGTAGAAGATATTCTGCATGCTACCAGAGAAGAAGAATAAGCACAAATCCACCTACAAACATTGCAATTTAGAACTTGAGCTGCCTGGAAGATTCACTGGTGCGATATCAGCACAAAAGTTGTGGAAATATACAACCACTATCTGATCACAAATAAGGCCCTTTCCATGAGATGGAACCCATGCTTGAAACTTGCCAAGTCCCCCAGAACATGAGATAAGATGGGCCATGGATCTAGCAGAAAGTCAAATACTACTGTTTTGCTAAAGAAATAGAGCAATAAAATTATACTTAATGACATTCTGATATAGCTATAGATCAATGCCTTGCCCAGCTATCACCAGAGAAGCTTCCTCTTGCAGTACATGGGAAAAAATGCAGAGATCTATAGCAACACAATGTCCAGTAAGAACTTTTGGAACACTCAGTTCTAAGTGGGATATCTCCATCAAATCCCTCCACTAAGGACTCAGGGAACTTTGTGGAGGAGGAGGCAGAAAGATTGTTAGAGCCAGTGGGGATGAACGACACCAAGAACATATGGCCTTCTAGACATGATGGGACTCATGCACACACGAACTCCCAGAAACTGTGGAAGCATGACAAGGCTTGCACATGTCTAAGCCAGATAGTATTTCAGTGCTGAAAGGAGACAAAAGCCCCTTCTCTAACCTAGAAGCTATTTCCAATTAATAACCACTTGCAAAGGCAAAATTAGTTTTCTTGAATGGAGTCTCACTAGGTACACAAACCACATTTTAAGATTTACCTCTATACCCAACAATAGCTGAACAATGCAAAACAAATTTTCTAGGATTTTTGAAGGATTTTGCTTCACAATTATTTGCCTGAATTATTTTTTATTATAATTTTTTTAGTTTACATCTTGATTGTAATCCCTTAGTCTTATCTTCCAGTTTCCACCCTCCCTCCCTCTTCTACATTATTCCCCTCTCCTAGATCTCTGACCAGTGGGATTCTCCTCCCTCACCTTCTGACCACAGCCTATCAGGTCTCATCTGGGAAGCCTGCATCCCTTTCCTCTGTGTGCCCACAGAGCCTTTTCACCAAGGGGCAGTGAAGAGAGTGGGAGACTGCTTCTGAAAAAACTCTGGTGCCCAAGATTTATTGCCTGGATACTTTTTAACCTTACAAATAATTTGATTATGTACTTTTCAATTTTAAGTATTTATAGGTTTTCTGTGTGTACAAATGTGTGTGTCTCAGCGTCTGTATGTATTTCTTGTGCCTTTTCTTTGGCTCTTTTTTCTGTTTATTTGTATGTTTTGTTTTATTTTGTTTTTATATTGTTATTATTATTTTTTAATTATAGATATGTTTGTATTCCAATGATATAGGAAAAGGAAAGGTGTGGGTTTGACTGTGTATGGAAATGGGGAGAATATGGTAGAAGATTCAAAAGTGAAAACAATAATCAGATTATATTGTATATATTTAAAAATCTAATTTCAATTTTTTTTCTAAAAAAAGAACAGCATTATATGCTCTTGGAGAGGACCGAAGTTCAATTCCAAGCATCCACATGTTGCTCCACAAGCATCTGTATCTCCAGTTCAAGGGGTGTGCAATGGTCTTATCTGGCCTCTGTGGGCATTGCACATACATGCTGCTCAAATACACACACAAGCAGAAGATCTATAAACATAGACATATAAACATCTTAAAAAGTACTTTATTCCAGTCGTTTCAGTGTCAGAAATCATACACTTTGGGTTGTGAGATTATAATATCAAAATTAATTTACAATATGATTAGAAAGATTAGCACTAGAGAATAAGGCTGTCTGAACCTTATCTAAAGTAATAAAGAATACAATCAAAAGAGGATATTTTCATGGACAGAGAAATTTTAATCTGTGTCACCGTGGATAACTACTTTATCTTTTCTGAAATTCAGGAACCTGATCATAAATTGCAAGGACATTTCTCTTCGTAGAGTTTTGGTAAGAAATAAATAGCATACTGATACAAATATCCTTTAAAATGAGTTAGAGCTGCTTAATATGTGTTACTGCTTTCAGTTTTATTTTTACTAATAGATTAAACATTTAGATTACAACAAATACCACTACATCTATTGCATTTTACCACTTACATATGAGTTGTTGCCCATACCCTTTAATATTCATAATATTTCAGTACCAGGTAACTGTAGAATTTATATCAAGGTCACTCCATTTTAGAGGCTAATCTTTTCAGTTCCATCTAATAAAAGAGATAAATTATACAGTTCTTCTGATTAAATCTTCTTATCCTACTGAGAATATAGGATTCTTCCATTTTGCTCTCCAGTTGCAACTTTTCATTTTTATAGAAAGGTTCAATATGAATAGAATACCCTTTGTAGGAGCAAACTCCCATACATTTGAAATTCAGTTAATCTTTTCTCATGTTATTGTCAGAAAGAGATGTAGTTGCCACAGAAGCATAATGCAGCAAGCATCCCTAGATGAAGTAGTATGACAAAACATAAATAATAAAACACCAGCAAGAAGGGCTTATCTGTTATATTTCTTCCTCTCTCTCTCTCTCTCTCTCTCTCTCTCTCTCTCTCTCTCTCTCTCCCTCTCTCTCCCTCTCTTTCTCATTTTGTGTAGCTAAAACAGCAAAGGTATTCTAGAACTGGATATTTAAATATTTGTATATGTCAACATCTGTGTACATAAAAGAGACAGTTTGAAATTCAGTATTTTGAAAACTTTGGTCATTTGAAAAACACTTCTCTAGCAGCGGTGAGGGGGCAGTAATTACACAGAAAACTTTTCAGCAGTCAGCCATCAAATGACTTTCCTGTTAGTGCTATAAGATCATTATTTCTTATGTTATTTTCATATTAAACAACATCTATAGGAAACTGAAAATAAATTTCTTGTTTCTGTGATTTGCAGCTACAATGTCTGACTCCTTCTTAAAAGTCTATAATTATTGTAAGAAAATAGTAGAGACATTTTATGAAATATAGAAGTTCAACCCAATTATTTGACCTATGAAGATGCTGAGCCTCTCCAAATTGAACTTCATACATACATAAAGAATACTGTCATGATTATCTGCATATCTTTTCTTTAGAATTTTTCTAAAGGCCCCAGTTTTTACAACAGTAATGTTATCACTCCTACCTGCATACATCTTACGTTCATTACTCTATTAATTACAATTATAATTGACTACCATGGTGGCTAATTTACAAGACCTATTAAATTACTGCTGGCTTCTGGCTTTCTTTACTAGTATAGGTTTATTTGGAATCCAAATTATACTAAGTGGTTCTGCATGATATGACTTTGTGGTTACTAATGTTATTATTTACCAGTTATTATTTATATAATGTATAAAGAACATTAACATGAATAATACATTAATTTCAATCATGAAGTCAGGTATGTGATTTTTAATTTACTAAAGGGCTACCTGAAAGCTTATTCCCTTTCCTAAATATTGAAATTTACATCATTAATAATAGGATTATGTATGCTATATTTACCTAGTCCATATTTGTGTTATTGAGAATTTTTTCACAGCATTATTCTTCATTTATGCGTATGACTCTGTTCTCTATTGGTATCCACAGTTTTCCTTTGTATCTTCCATTGTAAATAATTTTCAAGATCTAAGCTATTCTACTCACTTTTGCAAGATAGAATTGTCTCTTTTTTTCCTGTGGTTTCAGTTTATTGCTGTGAAAGGAAACTTATCAGTATTCTTTCAGGTTACAATAGTTATTTGACTTGAGTGCTCTGAGAAAATATTTGTTATGTAGTCTACTTGAGAATGTATTAAAAGGTATTTTACTGGTTTTCTTTTCCTGTTTTTAACCATTGTTTCCTTTCCATTAAGTAGAAGAAGTTTCCTCCATAGGTATTTCATAGTTATTTATTTGGTTTAGAGTGGTCTTATGTTAGCAAATGATAACAAGTAAATGAAATATTACTGCACCCTTAATGAATATCTTTTATACATTGCCAGCACACAAAACATCAGGATAAATATTTATTTGTTTATGTATTTATTTATTTATTTATTTATTTGAATTTTTTGAGACAGGGTTTCTCTGTGTAATAGCCCTGCCTGGCTGCCCTGGACTTGCTTTGTAGGCCTTGAAGTCAAAGATCTGCCTGCTTCCCAAGTCCTGGGATTAAAGGTGTGTGCTGCCATGACTAGCTTCAAATATTTATTTTTAAAAACTTAAAAGGTAAGTTTTTAATTTAATATATGTATATACCAATATGGAAAATTCCCATAAACACAGCACAGTCATTCTGGTCAAATCTGATGCCAACCTATTAATAAATCTTTTTGCAAGATATAATAATTGAACCTATTAAAATTCACAAGAACAACAATTGGAAGTACATTTCCCTCCACATCATTACTTAGCACTCTTTAATGATCTAGTGGTGTTTTATTTTAGCTTTAATTAGATAGTCTCTCATTTTAGAGGTGTAATATCTTCTCAAGTACTTCGGTATTTTCTGATCACCTTTACAAACAGTTCTGCCAATACAGCTTTCATTTTAGGTTATTTATTTATTTATTTATTTATTTTGTATTTCTGCTGATTTGTAGGGTTTGTCTCAGACCACAGTTTTGCTAGGAAATACTGAACATTGATTTCAAACCAGGTATGTTAGGTTACAGGTTATTGGGAACTTAAATGAAAGGAATACAGGAAGAGTACAGGACGAGAGGTGAATTATGAACAGTGAAAACCCCAGCAGCTATGAGGTTGACCAGGAGGAACCTCAACTCCAGATGATCAACATGGACTACATAGTAAGGCCTTATCTCAGAATGATAATAATAATGAAAAATCTATGTCTTCCAACCAAGGAAGCAAAAATTATGGAAAAATGATATGGCTAGGGAAGAATTAATTGAGTAACAGTAAAGTACTTTGATAAACTAAGTCAATTTGAAGGTATCAGAAGAAGTTAAGGGCTTAATGGGGCCAAATTGCGGAGGTCCCCCAGGCCCCAGGCTGAGTAGAAACAGATAGTGGGGCCCACCAAAAACAGCTAGAGTAGGCATGCAGTTCGCAGTCTGACCTAGGCCCAATCTAGAGGCAGAGCTAAAAGGCTATAGCCCAGAAGATCTGATCCAGCTGGGGTCTGGTCTACAAAGTGACAGGAAGGACAGGCAGCTGGGACCAACCTACCCAACCAGAGCGCTTGTGTGCTGAACTTATTCTAGGTACCAGAACAGCTAATCTGAATTACAGCAGGAAGGTGAAAGGGTCCAAACAGAAACCTACTTCTGCTGACTTAGTCCAGTGCCTAAGGTATAGAGCAAAATCTCCAGGAGTGGAAACCGGATCACCTGCCTATTCCAGGGAAATACTCCCTGATCCCCACAACAAGGGCATGCAACTTATAATCATTCACCAACTATCCACTCTCAATGACCAATGAAGGGCACCACAAGCTACCTCCCAAAATCAGAGACACCAAAATGAGAAGAGGATAGCAAAAGAATGCAAACAAAAACCAAAACAGTTTGGCATCTCCAGATCCCAGCAATCCCAATGAAAGCAATCCTGAGAACCCAAACACAATCGAAATACAAGGAAATGACCTCAAGTCCTTAGTAAGGAAAATGATAATGGAAGAAATGAATAAAATCTGTAAACTGCAGGAGGATTCAACTCAGCAGGTTAAAGACAAAAGAGTCATATAGAGAGGCACTGGAAGAATTTCAGAAAAATACAAACAACCATCTGAAGGAAATCATTAAAACAGTTCAATATCTGAAAATAAAAATGGAAGCTATGATAAAGGAAAACACAGAAGATCAGGAGGCCTCAGAAAAGAAAGCAAGCATCAAAGAGGTGACCTTATCTAACAGAATCCAAGAATTGGAGGAATGAATATCGGGACTTGAAGATACAATTGGAGAACTTTAAACAACCATCAAAGAAAAGGCTAAATCTGAAAAGTTCCTGACACAGAACATCCACAAAATCAAGGACACCATGAAAAGACGAAACTTGAGAATAATAGGTATTGAGGAAAAAGAGGACACCCAACTCCAAAGCCCAGAAAATATCTTTAACAAAATCATAGAAGAAAAATTCCCCAATCTGAAGAAGGAGATGCATATGGGCATACAAGAGGCCCACAGAACACCAAATAGAATAGACCAGAAAAGAAAATATTCCTGTCACATAATAATGAAAACACAAAATATACAGAACAAGGAAAAATATTAAAAATGGAAAGAGAAAAAGGCCGAGTAATATACAATGGCAAACCTATCAGAATTACACCCGGCTTCTCAGCAGAGACCATGAAAGCCAGACAGAAAGCCTGGACAGAGATCCTGCAAACCTTAAGAGAACACAGATGCCAGGCTAGACTACTATACCCAGTGAAATTATCAATAACCATTGACGGACAAAACAAGATATTCCATGACAAAAACAAATTCAAACAGTACCTAGCCACAAATTCGGCTTTACAAAAGTTAGTACAAGGAAAACTCCACCCCAAAGGGTCAAATTACAACCAAAACTACATAGGAAATAGATAACTATACCATTGCAAAATCACAACCTTGCAGACTCTCGACTGTAATAAAGAGCAAAAATGAAGGGACTTAACAGTCACTGGTCATTAATATATCTCAACATCAATGGTCTCAATTCTCCAATAAAAAGATACAGACTAACTGAGTGGATGCATAAACATGACCCAACATTCTTCTGCATTGAAGAAACACATCTCACCTACAAGGACAGACATTAGCTCACAGTAAAAGGGTGGGGAAAAATATTCCAAGCAAATGGTTACAAGAAGCAAGCTGGTGCAGCCATTTTAATATCTAATAAAATAGACTTTCAACCAAAATTAATCAAAAGGGAAGAGGAAGGACACTTCATACTCATCAAAGGTAAAGTCAACCAAGTAGACATCACAGTGTTGAACATCTATGCTCCTAATAGAAGGACACCCGCATTTGTAAAAGAACTATTAACAAAGCTTAATCCACTCATCAATCCCCACACATTAATAGTGGGAACTTCAACAACTCACTTTCACTGAAGTATAGGTCTTTGAAACAAAAACTAAGCTGGGAAATAACTTAATTAACCAACGTCATTAATCAAATGGATCTAACAGATATCTACAGAACTATGCACCAAAACGCAAAGGATTATACCTTCTTCTCAGCACGCCATGGAATCTTCTCTAAAATTGATCACATAGTAGGTCACAAAGCAAGCCTCAACAAATACAAGAAGATTGAAATAATACTTTGTATCCTATCTGATCACTATGGTCTAAGGCTGGACTTCAACAACAACAGAAATAACAAAAAGCCTACAGACACATGGAAACTAAACAACTCTCTACTTATTGACACCTGGGTCAGGGAAGAAATAAAGGACTTCTTGAAATTCAATGAAAATGAAGGAACAACATACCCAAATTTGCAGGACACAATGAAAGCAGTGCTAAGAGGAAAATTCATAGCACTAAGCGACTTTAGAAAGAAAGTGGAAACATCCCACATAAACAACTTAAGGACACATTTGGAAGCCCTAGAAAAAAAAGAAACAGAAACACCCAAGAGGAGTAGATGTCTGGAAATAATCAATCTCAGGGCTGAAATCAATAAGTTAGAAACAGAGAACAATTCAAAGAATCAACAAAACCAGGAGTTGGTTCTTTGAGAAAATCAACAAGATAGACAAACTGTTTGCCAAACTAACTAAAAGGCAGAGAAACACTATCCAAATCAACAAAATCAGAAATGAAAAGAGAGACATAACAACAGACACAGAAGAAATAGAAAGAAGCATAAGAACCTACTTTAAAGGCATTTATGCCACAAAATTTGAAAATATAAAGGAAATGGACAATTTTCTCGACCAATTCCATTTGCCAAAATTGAATCACAATGAGATAAACAAATTAAATACCCCTATTTTGCCTATAGAAATAGAAGCAAACATTGATAATCTCCCAACCAACAAAAGCCCAGGGCCAGATGGCTTCAGCACAGAATTCTACCAGACCTTCAAAGAGTAGCTAATACTGATACTCTTCAAGCTACACCAAAAGATAGAAATGGATGGAACATTACCAAATTCTTTCTATGAGGCCACAGTCATGTTGATATCTAAACCCCACAAAGACCAAACAAAAAAAGAGAAATTTCAGACCAATTTCTCTTATGAACATTGATGCAAAAATACTCAATAAAATACTCGCAAAACAAATACAACAACACATTAAAAACTCATTCACCATGACTAGGTAGGCTTCATTCCAGGCATGCAGACACGTTTTAACATATGGTAATCCATCAATGTAATCTACCATATAAACAAACTGAAAGAGAAAAATCACATGATCATCTCCTTAGATGCAGAAAAGGCATTTGACAAAATCCAACACCCATTAATGTTTAAAGTTCTGGAGCGATCAGGAATAAAAGGCACATACCTAAACATAAGAAAGGCTATATACAGCAAGCCAATAGCCAACATCAAATTAAATGGAAAGATACTCAAGGAAGTTCCTCTAAAATAGGGGACCAGACAAGGCTGTCCACTTTCTCCTTATCTCTTCAATATAGTTCTTGAAGTTCTAGCCAGAGCAATAAGACATCAAAAGGAGATCAAGGGGATCCAAATGAGAAAGAAAGAAGTCAATTTATCCCTATTTGCAGATGATATGATAGTGTACACAAGTGACCCCCAAAATTCCACCAGAGAACTCCTACAGCTGATAAACACCTTCAGCAAATAGGCTGGATACAAAATTAACTCAAAAAAGTCAGTAGCTTTCCTATATCCAAATGACAAACAGGCAGAGGAAGAAATTAGGAAAACTACGCCCTTCATGATAGCCACAAGCAATATAAACTCTCTAGGAGTAACTCTAACCAAGCAAATGAAGGACTTGTTTGAAAAAACTTTAATTCTTTGAAGAAGGAGATTGACGATGACATCAGAAGGTGGAGGGATCTCCCTTGTTCATGGATCGCGAGAATAAACATAGTAAAAATGGCATCTTACCTAAAGCAATTTGCAGATTCAATGCAATCCCTATCAAAATACCCACAAAATATTTTGAAGACATTGAAAGATCAATTCTCAACTTCATATGGAGAAACAGAAAGCACAAAATAATGAAAACAATCCTATACAATAAAAGATCCTGTGGAGGAATCTCCGTACCTGATCTCAAGCTGTCTACAGAGCAACAGTAATTAAAACAGAATGATACTAGCACAGCAATAGGTGATTGATCAGGGGAATCGAATTGAAGACCAAGAGATGAATCCACACACATTTGGTCACTTGATTTTTGACAAAGAAGCAAAATCTATTCAATGGAAAAAGGATAGCACCTTCAACAAATGGTGCTTGTGTTATTGGGTGTCTACATGTAGAAAAATGCAATTAGACCCATATTTGTCACCATGCACAAAACTCAAGTCCAAGTGAATTAAAGACCTCAAGATAAAACCAGAGACATTAAATCAGTTAGAGGAAAAAGTGGGGAAGAGCCTGGCACAGGAGACAACTTCCTGAACAGAACACCAACAGCCTAGGTGTTAAGGTCAACAATTAATAAATGGGACCTCATGAGGCTGAGAAGGTTCTGTAAGGCAGGAGACACTATCAACAGAACCAAGTGACAGCCCACAGACTGCAAAAAGATCTTCACCAACCCTACATCTGACAAAGGTCTAATATCCAAAATATATAAAGAACTCAAGAAATTAAACAACACCAAACCAAATAACCCAATTAAGAAATGGGGCTCAGAAAAAACAAAACAGAAAATTCTCAACAGAGGAATATCAAATGGCTGAGAAACACTTAAAGAAATGCTCTACATTCTTAGTCATCAGAGAAATGCAAATCAAAATGACACTGAGATTCCATCTTATAACCATCAGAATGGCTAAAATAAAAAGTTCAAGTGACACCACATGCTGGCAAGGTTGTGGAGAGAGAGGAACAGTCCTTCATTGCTGGTGGGAATGCAAACTGGTACAACCTCTTTGGAAATCTATCTGGCGCTTTCTCAGAAAAGTGAGAATAGGGCTTCCTCAAGACCCAGCTATTCCACTCCTTGGACTATACCCAGAACATGCTCCACCACACAACAGGGACATATGCTCAACCATGTTCATAGTGGTCTTATTCATAATAGCCAGAACATGGAAACAGCCTAAGTGTTCCTCAGTATAAGAATGGAAAAAGAAACTGTAGTACATTTATACTACGGAATACTACTCAGCTATTAAAAACAAGGAATTCCTGAAATTTGTGGACAAATGGATTGAACTAGAAATTATCATAATGAGTAAGTTCACCCAGAAGCAGAAAGAGTCAAATGATATATACTCACTTATATCTAGACACTAGCCCAAGGCACATGTCCCATGAAAGTCTTCACTTACCAAGAAAGTGGGTCAAAGGGGAGAAACCCTACTGGGACTTTAGATGACAGAAGCATGGGGGAATGGGTAAATAGAAGGATCCAGAGGATCCTAGAAACCTACAAGTAGAATATTATGACAGTCGGATCTAGGCCCAGGGGTCCAGTTCAAACTATGGCACCAGCCAAGGACAATATGGGCAGTAAACATTGAACCCCTACCCAGATCTAGCCAATGGACAGGACATTCTCCACAGTTGAGTGGAGAGTGGGGCCTAACTTTCACATGAACTCTGGTGCCCCATATTTGACCATGTCCCCTGGAGGAGGAGGCCTGGTGGCATTCAGAGGAAGGATAGCAGGTTACCAAGAAGAGACTTGATACCCTATGAGCATATACAGGGGGAGGAGGTCCCCCTCAGTCACAGACATAGGGGAGGGGAGTAGGGGGAAAGAGTGAGGGAAGGAGGAACAGGAGGATACAAGAGATGGGCTAACAAATGAGATGCAATAAGAATAAATTAATAAAATTAAAAAAGAAGAAAATAATACTTGTGAAATACCATACTATCATTTATTTTCAATATCATCACATGATCAACAGTAGTCAACAACTAAATTGTTTTGCCATCACTAAAAGCAGCATAAAGTCAACAAAATGTTGCAGCCCTCTTTCCTGTTACTTTGAGGGAACATCTATTGCTGGTGCATGAAAATTAAAAGAATAAAGCTGAGTTCTGAAACTAAAACAATTGTCAACCACACTCACATTTCCCATCCACAAAGGGGATGGAAAGTGGAACTTGACACTCTGAAGGGAATTTCACATGTGATCAACAGCACAGAATTAAAGAGCAATACAAATGATACATTCATAAAATCTCAAGTAGAAAAGGACAACCAACAGGAAGATAATGAATAGAGCTGCTTAAATCAGGAAAGACTGAGTAATTGAAGACTACTGTGAGGAGTATGTGACAAGCAGAATTTCTTCAATAGCTAATTAACACATAGCAAAAAATAGAATAGTGCTGCAAGAAGTATTCTATGCCCAATGTAGACAGAAGCAGGTATTCTAATTGCCTCTCTCCTCCTGTGTTCATAGGATTTCTTCCTTCCTTATTTCTTCCTATTTCCAAGACTGGATGCTCTCTTTCCTGCCTACTGCCATGCGAAGAAGAAGTAACAGAGGTAACACCAGATCACCAATGCCATTAATCTCTGACCTCCAGTATATTGAAGTTTTAGAAAATAAAAATTTTCCCTTATAGGTTTTCCAATTTTAATGTATTTTGTTTTAGGACTACAAAATTAACTAGAGACAGGTGGTCAGCATTATGACTTGAAATATTCTGAAGCCAGAAATATTGTAGGTATGAAGGAACAGAGCCTTTTGACTTTGTCAGATCATGAGAAGTGGATGTGGAGAGGTATGCTAAGAGAGAAGAGAATATTAGTTGTAACAAATCAGAAGCAGCAACATGGACAGCTTCTGAGATTGTATGTTTGAATGTGAAGCTGGCAGTCAGCCAGCAGAAATGAAGCAGGGTGTCATAAAATTGCTTAATGATCTACTTTTCTCTGCCCAAATAGCACCATGTAAAGAGGACAGATGTGAAAACCAGATGTATCTCTTTCACAACTACTTAGATGAGTACTCAGGTGGTTCCATGCCTAAAACAAAGAATGAACTTGACAGCACAGTGTGTGCCAGGAGTCTGTCAAGAACAAGGTTGTGTGCCCAGGAAAGATGCTTCACAGGTTCAGTGATTCTAACAGTCTTGATGACAGCTCCCCATAGAAGAAGCCCACAATCAGATCAGTATTAGATATAGTAGTCACACTACCTTACTGCTCAGAAAACTACCCGCAACTATTAGTCATCCCAGGCCAGCAGCTCTAAGATACCTTTGCTCTTAAGCCAGCCAGACTTGTTCAATAGCTTTTGTGGGTCTTCGTTTGTTATGGCACCTTTCCCCAGCCACCCAGTCATCTGCGTGCTCAGCAGAAACCAGTCTGGCAACCCAGAAACACACCAATGGAACTAGTTTGAATGCAGTCAGTGTGATCAGCCTAGGGTGGGAAGCCTGAGTTTTGATGAACAGACGAGCTCAGGAGCTGGAATAGCTCACTGCTTACCCATTTTTCTGGGATTCCCTGCCAGAGGCTTTCTAGTTCATCTGGTCAATTTATGCCCCCAGAAATGAAGCTTCCAATGTAGATAATAGTGCAATTCAGTAAGAAATGTGGGAAGTCCCCTTCCTCTGCAGCTTCATTGCAAACCCTGTGTAGAATGAGCCCCAGCTGTAACAGTTGATTCCATAAAAATAACTGTAGCAATAGGAACAATAATCTTCAAATACATTATTCATGTGGTGTTTATTATTGTGCCAGCCACATCTTGTCCTCTATAGCCAATGCCACATGGTTCTATGCAAGGTACAAGCAGTCAAAAATAGCTCTGAGCCACTCAGCAAGATGTTGTCATTAACCTTACTGGAGTCAGAATTTTTTTTTTTCTGCCCCAGGCATCTGTGTTTCTCAGCTTGTCTCAACTGAGCAAAGACTGAATAAAACTTTTCTCAGCAGAGATTGCAGTATGCCTCTGTTTAGTAGCAAAGACAGTGGTGATGGCACTGGAGGCAGCAACAGCAGACAAATACTTGGTATTCATTCAGTATATACTGTGGCAATGACACCAATACAGAGTTCAACTCTGTTAGCACATGACAGAAGAAAAGTATTCCATAATCCTGGGTCTTGTAGGAATCTCTCTCTCTCTCTCTCTCTCTCTCTCTCTCTCTCTCTCTCTCTCTCTGTCCTCTCTCCTTCAGTTAAGACCATTGAGTGGAAGTTTCTGGATTTCTTCTTTATTTTAGTCATTTTTTTCTTGTTTACCTGATACCTTTTTAGTCTAGAGAAGTTCACGTATGTATACAATGAGCTATGATTATTTATACTCCCATCCCTCATCCAATCCCCTTCCAAACACTTCTCCGTGTTAAGTTCATGTTGCCCCTGTCTTTACCTCTTTCACTCCATCTGCACTCTCCCTTCCCTACTCCTTCTCCTTTTCCATCCTGTACCCACCCAACTCCCCAACTAACTCACATTAGTATTACAGGGATGTGCATGGCTACAGGTTTATCCTCTGGAGCATAGGAAACCTACAAGTGTCCAAATTGTCAAAACAAAAACAAAAGCAAAAACAAAACAAAAAAACCCCAATGACTACCACTTCTGCAAGAGCTATCAACTGCCATTAGCTCCTTAGTGAGGCTAGGGAAATGTGTCATTGTGCTATTTTACTAGGAAAAATATCATATGCAATCACAGATTTAGGCCTTTAGATTTCTTTTATTGTTGTCCCTTATGATTCTTAAGTATAAATATGAAAATTATTAAATAGGGAACATTGGACTTTAATGCAAAATGTCATTATATCAAAAGGTCAGGTCTGCTAGATTTATTACCTTGATGCTGTCTCCTAACCTTGCTAAGTTTGTTTCTTCATATATACAATGTGAAGAGTATATATATATATATATATATATATATATATATATATATGTATATATATATATATATATATATATATACACTAAGTTTGTTGATAAACTAATTCAAGTACAGTGCTTATAAAATAGATAGTAAACTATTTGGAATAAGAGCAGACAAGAGTAAACTCAAAGTAAACTATAGAAATAAGTTGAATTAAAGTCGACATTAGAATAAATTGAAAATATGCCTTGGGAAATTAATTAATAAAATGATAAGCAATGAACTTGAGTGCCTTAATATTTTCTGTTTGTCCTTGTGCAGAATGTCTTTACTTTTATTTTCTATTAAGAACCAGAGTCATACTAGGTCTACCTAGATTCCCTTAGAATGAACTCTTTATGTCTGACAAAATCATAAGTATTAGAGACTGTGTTTTTCATTTTTGAATAATTATGGGATGATTTGGATATATGATTCTTAATATTATTTGCCAGACAATATTCCTCATATGCATTATTCATGCAGAGCTTATTATTTTGGAAACACTTCATAATATACAAATGCACCTGCTGTCTGCCATTCATCTTGTGTCTATTCTGTCTCAATTAATTTCTCTGCATCAGACAGGATAATAACCATGAAAGAAAAAAGGTAAAATTTCTTGGATTATAATGAAGAGATAAATTACAAAGAAGGTTAGATGAACCAATGAATCAAATGACAAGGAATTATAAAGAAATGATTGTAAAAATTTGTAATATAATAACATTCAAATATTTTTGTTAATTTAAATTATTTCCGTAAATACTTAGCAGTATATTTTGGGATATTAAAGTAATATTGAAAATTTAAAAACCAAATAAAACATTTTTCCTGGGACTGGAGAAATGCTTCAGTGTTTAAGAGTTCTGATTGCTCCTCTAAATGACCAGAGTTTGATTCCTAGTACCCACATGGCAGCTAACAGCCATCTTAACTCAAGTTCCAGAGGATCTGACATCCTATTTTGGCTCTTTCAGGCACTGCTCATATGCAGCGCACACACATAGCATGCAGAAAAAAACACTCATAAAATAAAAATAAATATATCTTCAAATATTTTCTCCTTTAAATCTTTAGTAAATTCATATATGAAGTGGTCTGAATATTTTGTGCATAATTATAAAAATTGTGTCACTTAATACATTGTTTTTCTTTTTCTCTACAAGTGAAAATTTCTGGGAAAGAATGACCTACCAAAAATGTGAAAATGTTCAGAATTTACCCTGCCTACAAGACAGGAGACTGACATTGCTGTCCCCTGAGAGGCCCCACCCAGTAATGGATGCAAAGAGATGCTGATCACAGCCAAACATTGGGGGAAGTGCAGGGAGCCTTGTGGAACAGTGGGAGAGAAGGATAGAAGGACCTAATCAGGGCAGGAGCTCCATAAGTAGACTAAGAGAGCCAACTAACCAGGGCCCAGGGAGGCTTGGGGAGGCAGAAGCACCAACTGAGGACCATGTACGGACTGGACCTATGTCCCCTACACAGATGTAGCCAATAGAAGCTCATGTGCCTCCCTTAGTAATTGGAGCAGGTGCTGTCTCTAATATGGACTCTGATGCCAACTTTTTGATCGCTTCCCTTGTTGGAGATTTCTTGGCAGGCCACAGGAGAAGAGGACATGCTCAGTCCTGATGCAACTTGATGAGCTCGAGTGGGTTAGTAGTAAGGGAGCTTCTTTTTATCTGAACAATAGGAGAGGGAATAGGGGAAGACAGATATAGTGTGGGATGTGAAGGAGAGGAGGGATGGGGCTATAATCAGGATGTAAAGTGAATAAATGAGTTTTGTAGATGTGAAAACAAGTAATTACTTGCATGTATTGAAAAACTTGATTATAATATTTGTTATTCCTTAGTAGACTGGCACATAAGCCTTATGTAATATGTCCAAATAATATTAGCATTAGTCCTTTCTTTATAACTATGAATATATTTAATGTTTGCTATTAAAATAAAGGCAATGTATTTGAATCACTTGTTAATCAATTTCAAATGAATTCCTTAGATCTAAAATTCTGATTACTTCTTACTTCATCTCCACCTTCTAGAAATTGAGAGATATTTAAGGAAATTCTCCGACTTTCTTCATAATTGAATGATCTCCAAAATAAGATGGTAGATAGTGCAATGGAATTGAAGTCATTATGAATAGTAAATGAATTGATGAAGAAAAAAATCCCACCTGTTTATCAAAGAAAATCTTAACATTTATAGTCATTTGATTCATGTCCTTTCTTATATTACCATACCGTGTGGTATCACCTTAAAACTATTTTGTTTGATCGTAGAATATTCATAATAACTTGGACTATCATCCCCATTTCCTGTCACTTCCATACACACATCATAGCTTTCTGTGTGTTTATCTAATGGTGCTATCACTATGTGCCACATACCTCCTCATATTCCTATGTTACTGGAAAAAGTCCTATGGTAAACTCCTTTTGCCTTCTCTGCACAAACATCAATATACTGTGCTCTGAATCTGACTCACTGGTATACTGTATTTCAATATATTTTAAATTATTTAATATGTTTTAAAGGATTAAAATGTATAGAAATATAATAATCCAGAATGTTTTTAAATTTGATACTAGTGCTGCATAACTAGCACATATTAATATAATTATCACTCACATATTTTGTTAATATTTTCTATTTGAGACTATACAACTTTGCAATCATATGAAATTCCTATTTATTTGACTAAATTTTTTCTCTGTATATATCTATGTATATATACTGTCTGTGTGTAAATGTAATATATTTTCTATTCATAAATTTTTAACTTGAACATTTCCTTAAACTGTCAAGAGAGTATTTAATTTGAGTTATTATTGTAAAACATAAGATATACATAATAGTAAATTTATTGTTATATTAATAAAATTTATTTTTAAATATATATTAACATATGCTTTTGGATTTATAGCTTTGAACTAATAAAACATCTGAACTTATGATTTAATTATAGACAATTCTGGTGAATCATAACAGAAGTTTTTTTCTTTTGCACAAGTCAAAGTTTAGACTGAAGAACAGGAAAAGAAGATAAATTACTTTCTATTTCAAATTATTCCAGTCCTTTTAAATGTCTATTCTTTTTTAGCAGTGTTGAATTCTACCCATATACTTATGTATGAAAATAGAGCAATGTTCTCCTTCCTCTGATTCTTTATTAATATATTAGGTCATAATACTTATGTAGGTTCTTGTCAGATTAGAAGGCTAGGCTATGTTTGGCATGATTGGACTTACAAAATAGATATTCCTGTAGAGATGTTTCTAAAATGAAAACGTTATAGAGCTCTGTGGTACAGAAATAAGGATACATTCAGTAGAATTAACTTTTCCCTTAAAAACAAGTATAATGTAGAGGTAGTATGTGCTCCCCCCTCATTGAAGACTTGCTTAGAACTGGTGGATCCTAATCCAGAGTTGAACAGACATACAAAATGGGCAAGAGGGCAAAGTTAGCTCATGTATTTTTCAACCACAACAGAAAATTGAAAACAACAATGAAATAAATATTTCATACCAAAAACATTTTCAGAGGCCTAAAGGGAACTTCTATAGCTTACATGCTAACAGAAAAGTGGAATTTGCTACATGTCTCTGGAGTAAGACTGTCAAAACAGACAAGCAGAACAATTTCCAAATCTGACTCTGCCACTTACTAGCTGCCCAGTTTAGTGAGGCCCTTAACCTGCTCATGCCTCAAGTAAGTTTTTTTTATTTAAAAAAGTGGAGATATTTAATTGAGCTTTTTCTATAAAGCAAAAAGTTTTTTTAAATATACTATTTTCAAGATGCTTGGACATTCCACAAAATAAATTCACTATAAAGCAGAAATGAAGGGTTTACTATTCTCATCAAATTTAAAGGCTGTATTTTTGGTGCTCCAATGTATTAGAGTCTAACTAATAAACATAAACTCACTCTAGTGATCATAGAAATGGAGAAAATTCTACAATGAAAATGAGTGAGAGTTCTGCATAAATTGTTGATTTATAAAATGAAGTCTCATCAGTTTTCTGAAGCCTTTAGACACAGCAAAGAAATGATTTATAATGTGAGTCTCCAATTAAGCATTCAAACAGAACAATATTTGAATAGCAAATAAAGTTTCCTTACAGATTGCCCCCTTTACATAACCTGCTTCAAGGTAGATAGCTACAGCACTTATAAGGCTAGTAATGACACAGCGGTTCTGATCTGTAAAGAGTGTATGGATGTAACTGCAGACACATATCAAAACCAGCATTATCCACCTACTAATCTAAAAGCTATTACAGTGACTATTAAAGTATTAGTATAGTTACATTCACTCAGTCACACATAACTTGGAAATGTTTTTTGATTATTATTGGAAAGGCTATGTGGAATCCATGAAGATATAAGAAAGCAATGGTATTTTCCACAGTTTCTCTTCTAACATAGTAATATGAAATAGATGTTAACAAGTAGAAAATTCTCATTTGGCTTCAAAACTACATTGTATTCATCAGGCTCATTTCCTGCTTTAATGTTTTTATTAACTTTCAAATGTGTGGGGTTTGATGACCATTTTTAGAGTATAACAATTTAGGACTTAAGATGGAAATAGCAGTAGAACTCAAGATGTAGTGTTGATATGTTGTAACCTTTTAAATATCACTTGTCCTTATTGCAGATTAATAAGCTCTCTTGGTTCACAACTTTCAATATTTAATCCAAGCGATTAAGCTGATATGCAAATGAGGTCTCTACTGCTTTAAGAGAGATACTCGGCACACAATTTCATTATAATAGGCAACAGAAATATTTGTGGAACTCTCAACCCATTTGTAATATTTAAAATGTATGATTTTACTATGCATGTTTGAAAATAAAATGTCCATATACATAAATTTTATTTTCTAGTACAAAATGGATAATAGTTTTCTTATGTACTATTATATACTAAGCACCAAGTCTGTACTGAGTGGCATTTCTATTTTAAACACCCTTTTCTCAGTCTTCAGAGAAAATGAATATTTTAGCTAATAAATTATAATTTTAGGAAAAGTAAAATATATGCAGAAATGAGCAAACTAGCATGTGTATGTTGAGGGGTGACACAGTCTTTTCAGATTCATGTATGGCCAGAGAATCAGAGACTTACTGTACAATTGCCTTTTTATGAGAATAGATGCACTTTGTTAAGCTTATATAACAGGATGTTTAGATTGGCAATCTTGATACTTCATCCTTGTTCAAACTCTCTTCTATGCTTCTCTACAATATGATTTATTTAGGCCAATAAAATATGAGCAGTTTAAAGCAGAGGCTTGAATCAATAATTGCATGTCTCTTTTTGTGGCATAACTTACTCTTGACAAAAAGATATACTAAGTATTACCTCGGATAGTTGTATTTCACCCAAAACTATATTCTAGTCCTTCAAACCACTCCATCTTATGTCAATTTAGCAGTTAGTTAAACTTCAGGTTGGTCAGTGTCTTGTGATGATTTTAAAGCATAGCCGACTTTATCATCTCAGAGATAATACTTTAGGGATGATATATCAGAATTTGAGCAGTACATTAAAAAGGAAATACTTTTCTTAAAAAAATAATTTATTCGGATTACAACCCAATTGTTATCTTCTCATTTGTATCTTCCTGTTCCCTTCTTCCTCCCTCATTCACCCTATTCCTCTCCCCTAGGTCTGTGACAGAAGGGGATCTCCTCTCACACCATATGATCACAACCCATCAGGTCTCATCCTGGTAGCCTTCCTAGCCTTTCTCTGAGTGCCATCAGGCCTCCCCACCAAGGGGAAATGGTCAAATAGGGGGCACCAGAGTTCATGTCAGAGGCAGTCCCTGCTCTCCACACAACTATGGCTAGTATGCTGTCCATTGTCTAGATCTGATTAGTGATTCTAGGTTTACTGTATGCATTGTCCTTGGTTAAAACCTTAGTATGGTAGCTAAAAAATTCTTAAATAAATTAACATTAGTAATAGAGAATATTCATTCCATATATCAATTTTTATAAATATTAGTTGAGCAACTGAAAATATGAAACAGATAAACTTTTGAACTTCAATTTAGTGTTTTAAATAGTGAATTTAAATTTAATCTTCTTAATGTAACCAATGTGATCGCAATAGAAAACTCAGCACTAAATTGTTTTAAGCAATGTAATAAACTGAAAATATTAAATTTGTAGTATTGTACATCAAAATAAAAGTGAAAGAATAAAATATATGACTTATGCTGAATATATTCTTATTTTCATTTTGAACTCTCTTATTATTTTCTGACTATTATCCTGCACCTGTGTCCTGAACCTTGCCCAGTCAACAATCATTTAAGTAAATTTAAAAACCTGCAGATTTTCCAGGATACAAAACATGTAGTTGTACTAGTTTGCATTCCCACCAGCAATGAAGGAGTGTTCCTCTCTCCCCACATCCTCTCCAGCATTTGGTGTCGCTTGAGTTTTTGATCTTAGCCATTCTGATGGGTGTATGATGGAATCTCAGAGTTGTTTTGATTTGCATTTCCCTGATGACTAAGGAGGTTGAGCATTTCTTTAAGTGTTTCTCAGCCATTTGATATTCTTCTGTTGAGAATTCTCTGTTTAGTTCCAAGCCCCATTTCTCAATTGGGTTATTTGGTTTGGTGGTGTTTAATTTCTTGAGTTCTTTGTATATTTTGGATATTAGACCTTTGACAGATGTAGGGTTGGTGACGATCTTTTCCCAGTCTGTAGGCTATCTGGTGCTATCTCAGAAACTGGGAATAGGGCTTCCTCAAGACCCAGCTATTCTGCTCCTTGGAATATACCCAGAAGATGCGCCAGCACACAACAAGAACATTTGCTCAACCATGTTCATAGCAGACTTATTCACAATAGCCAGATCATGGAAACAGCCTAAATGTCCCTCAGTAGAAGAATGGATAAAGAAACTGTGGTATATATACACTATGGAATACTACTCAGCTATTAAAAACAAGGAATTCCCGAAATTTGTGGATAAACGGTTTGAGCTAGAAATGATCATGAGTGAGTTAACCCAGAAGCAGAAAGACTCAAATGGTATATACTCACTTATATCTGCATACTAGCCCAATGGGCATGTCCCACGAAAGGCTTCACTTACCAGGAAACTGTTACAGAGGGGAGGACATCCTATTGGGACTCTAGATGAGAGAACCATGTGAGAATAGCAATGTAGAAGGATCCAGTGGGTCCTAGAAACCTACAAGAAGAACATTATGATAGGCAGATTTGGGCCCAGGGGTCCCGTTCAAACTAAGGCACTAGCCAAGGACAATACAGGCGGTAAAATTTAAACCCCTACCCTGATCTAGCCAATGGACAGGACAGTCTCCACACTTGAGTGGAGAGTGGGATATGACTTTCTCATGTACTCTGGTGCCTCACATTTTACTATGTCCCCTAGAGGGGGAGACCTAGTGGCACTCAGAGGAAGGACAGCAGGTCACCGAGAAGAGACTTGATACCCTATGATCATATACAGGGGGAGGTAATCCCTCTCAGAAACAGTCATAGGGGAGGGGAATAAGGGGAAAATGGGAGGGAGGGGAGAATGGGAGGATACAAGGGATGGGATAACCATAGAGATGTAACAAGAATAAATTAATAAAATAAATAAATAAATAAAAACATGTAGTTGAATACACTATATTTTCTGAATCTTTGGAGGTCTTATAGATAAAGAGATGATACCACAAATATCCCAAAACATGGTACCTTGCCATTCTGAGTACTCTGAATGGGGAGACCTGTTGGCATTCAGAGAAAGGATAGCAGGCTACCAAGAAGGAACTTGATATCCTATGAGCATATACAGGGGGAGGAAGTCCCTCTCAGTCACAGTCATAGGGGAGGGGAGTGAGGGGAAAATGGGAGGGATGGAGAAATGGGAGGATACAAGGGAGGGGATAACCATTGAGATGTAATATGAATAAATTAATAAAATAAAATTTAAAAAACTTACCTTCATTTACCCATATCAATTTATAGAGTATAGAAGTCTTTTTCCACAGAACAGGTTGTACAGCCAAGAATGGTCACTCTAATCCCCTTATCATTTCTCTGTACTCCTTTGCAAATATTCCTGAATTATCCAGCTTTTCCTGAAGGATCTTACCCCATTGTTTCTGATTTCTAATCACTTGTGAGAGTAATTTCTTCAGCCTGCTATGGAATATATAGTACTAAAATTCACTATCTCATAATTTATAATTGTTCTGTGAATTTGGTACTCTGTACATTTGTACATGTATATGAACGCTAACTATCTCTGTGTATATGAAAGATATTTTATTAATTTCAATTTCATCTCATTCAAGTGAATAGATTATCTTTCTAATGCTTTGCAGTCTTATAGCAGTCCAGTATTCTTAGTTGCATTTCACAAAGGTCAGGTCAACAGTTTACAATGATTAAGAACAGATATAATTCTTATTGGTGGTCTTATGTAGCTATTAGTATGGCATGGCATATCTAATCTTTATATTCATTGTATTTTTAAAGAAAAGTAGTTCTCAAAAACATGTTAGTGGTCTTTCTATCCTTTAAAGCTTTTACAATAAAGGTGGATTTAATATATTTTTATATCAATGTAGTTATTTCTTATCTCTAATTTACCCATATGTAATTACATAATTGAAATTATGGAAAACAGTCATTTAAAAGTAGCCCAAGTAAAATAGCTTCATCACTTACTGATTTACAAGTTATATTTCAATTTATGATAATGATTGTATATATATATATATATATTTATTTATAATAGAATACCACAAAATATTTTGTTTTAATGAATAAAGACATGGATTGTTTCACAACATCTCCCCTATCTTCTACCCACTGTCATAGCATCTGGCAGCCACAATTAGTCTCCACATTTCTATGTAAGCATTACCACTTTATACTCTACAAGTACACAAGATAATGTATTATTCTCAATAGCCAAGACATAGGGACAGCCTAAATCTTGATAAATAAGAGAATATATATATATATATATATATATTACATTACTTTATTTAATAAATTAATTATGTTTTTATTCTTACCTCAAATATTACATTCCAACCACAGTTACTCCTCCCTCCTATCTTCCCATTCCCTCTTCCATAGCTCCCCTTTTCCTCCAGTCCACTCTTCCTCCACTTCCCTTCAGAGAAGGGCAGGCCTTCCAAGGCTATCAATCAACCACGGCACATCAAGTTCAATAAGATTAAGTTCATACCCTCATATTACAGCTAGATGAGGCAACACAGTAGGAGTAAATGGATCCCAAAACAGGCAAAAGACTCAGAGGCAGCTCCTGCTCTCACTGTTAGAAGTGCCACAAGAAGATCAAGATACATAACTGTAACATATGTAAAAGACTTAAGTCAGACCCATACAGGCTGCCTAACTGTTGGTTCAGTCTGTGTGAGTCACTATGAACCCAGGTTAGTTGATACTGTGGATTTCCCTTTTCTTTTTAAAAATTTAAAAATTCATTCACTTTACATCCTCTTCATAGACCCCCTCCTTTTCTCCCAGTTTCATCCTCCGTCCTCTTCCCATATCCCCCCCCAGTACTCCTCCCAAAAAGGGAGCCACCTCACGAAGCCACCCTAGCTCATCATGTTGCATTAGGACTGAGAGAATCCTCTTCCCCAGAGTCCTAATGTGGCAGCTCTGCCAGAGGGACTAGATTGAAAAGCAGGTAACAGAGTCCATGTCAGTGGCAGCCCCTGCTTCCCTTACTAGGGCACCCATGTGAAAACCTAGCTGCCTATTTGATACATCTGTGTAGGAGGCCTAGGTCCAATCCATTCATGGTTCTTGATGGTGATTCAGTCTCTGCAAGCCCCTGTGGACTTTAGTTGGCTCTGTTGGTCTTCTTGTGAAGCTCCTGTCACCTCCAGGCCTTTCTATCCTTTCTCCCACTTTTCAACTAGACTCCGTATGCTTCAGCCAATATTAGGCTGTGAGTCTTAGGAAATCTGTTTGCATCTGCTACTGGGTAGAGCATCTCAGAGTACAACTCTGTTAGGCTCCTGTCTGCAAACATAGCAGAATGCCATTACTAGTGTCAGGGGTTGGCTCTCTCCCATGTATTAAGTCTTGGGTTGGGCCAGGCATTGGTTGGACATTCCCTCAATGTCTCTTCTATCTTCAGCCTTGCACATATACAAGGAAGGGTAAATTTTGGGTTAAAGTTTCTGTCTTCATGACCTTTGGTACTAGGAGACTTTGCTAGAGCTATCATGACTCCATTTACTCATTAGATTTTTTTGACAATCCTCCAGCTCCCCAAAAATTGCAATGCTAGTTGTTGGTAGTCTTATGCTACCAGTATTTTCTGGGTATAATTAGCAAAGTACATGAGAAGCACAAATTCATTTAGGGTAATTGATCTGACAGTGGTAAAAAAGTGTTAAGATGCAATTTTCTGGTTTAATTATGTATTCTACTTGTTATGTTTCACCTAAAAATTTCTAGTTTGCCTTCAATCTTGTGTTTTCATGGCATAGGTTATTAAAATTGTAGGTTATTAAAATGTCACTCCAAAATATGACTATAGGGCAGAACAGGCCATTGCAAAATATGTCTTTTAGCATAAATATTATTTTGAGATGAATATTTAAGAATCTCAGGTGAAGAAGGAGCCCTAAAACCAGAGAAGTTATGATCTTACAATGCAATTCAAATGTTATTTTAGAAAACTTTATTATAATGACATTACTTTATCTGTACCTAGAAAAATATTACAAAATCACAAGCAATTCTTATTGATAGAGAAAAATATGACTTTGTATTATTTGCCATACTTTAGCTGTCTTCTTACATCTGGTCTTCCCTATACGTTTTTTGCTTTTTTAATAGTTTACTCATGAAATCTAAGCAATATTTCTTTGGTATTTCTCTCTCTCTTTCTCTCTCTCTCTCTCTCTCTCTCTCTCTCTCTCTCTCTCTCTCTCTCATAAACACAGATATTAAAGTTCTCTTGAGTATTCTAATTGCATCTAATTGTTTTCTGGCATGTGTGTGGAAAACTTCAGTGAATTTAAACAGGATAAATGTGTGTGATCATGCACTGTCCATTTTTCTTTTAATTTTCTATTTTTTCTAATGTTAAAAAATATAAATGTAACATCAGATTGTTTCATAACCTTGAGATTACAATGAAATGTGTATTGCAATAAATATCAATATAAGCTTTACAAATAATGAAGTTATTTGCTAATTATTTTATGAATCAAAAGTTCATTTGTGAAATAGAAATACTAATTAAATATTTAAGTTTCTCTGAGGATTCTAGTAAAACTAAATGCAAGAAACATCTTATTTCTTCAAGGTATATCTGGTTGACTGCTTGATCCTCCCCTACATGGACTCTTTCCAAAGACCCAGATATAGCTCAAGTCCCAGATATGGTGCCGAAGCCTTATCTGATAATCCCTACTTGTGTTTTCCCTGTCTCTAGGCTTCTATCAGTACCTGCCCTACCTTTACAATTATTCAGGCTCCTCCTTTACCACATTAAATCTCATCACTTAACCAGATCATATACATTCTTCTCCATCAAGAAAATGTCTTTTTGTAACAGACAGAGGCCAAAAGAATTAAAATGCAGCATCATGAAGCCCAGTCCTACCTGATAAATCTAAGAGATTGTATCTCTTAGAAATATCAGAAAAGCAATGGTCATAAAGTCTTAATATGGCTACCTAACTATTATAGGAACAAGGAAGCCACAATTAGAATGCTAACATGGAGGGAGAAAAGGTCACAGGACCCCCACCATAGATAAAGAACTGCAAGCAGCTAAAGAATACCAAGATCAGGAAAAATAGTCTTTCTTGGGAAAAAGCACACCAATTGGTTATCTAATGCAACATGGCAGCCCTGAAAACATACATACAAGTAACATTCTATGAGCTGAGCATGCTGTATTTATATATGTAGCCAAATAAACCCAAATATGTAAAAACAATTACATCAAAAGGAGACACAAATTTGAAGGAAATGAAACGTTACATGGTATATATGGGAGGTACTGGAAGGAAGAAGAAAATAACGTAATTATACTCAATCCACAAAATAAAAACATATCCTACTTCCAAGAACAGAGGAAGGTAAGATCAATAAATTATTAATAATGACTGAGCAACTTTTAAAAAATAAACAAACTAAGAAAATTAGAAGTGAAGAATTTTAATTTTTCATTACCTATAAATTTTGAGGACTTTCATTTTCTGTCATTGGAAATGTTAACATATTTGAACTGAGAAAGGAATATGAAAATAACATGGCAATTTATGATGGTTAATTTTGATGACCAACTAAAGATAAAAAACATTGCAGGTTAATATCTTAAATTACCTGATAGTTTCCAAGAGAGGTAGATATTCTTTTGCTAAATTTTTATTTAATTTTTAGCTAAAGGCAGACCTCAGAGTTAAGTGCCACACTGAAAACAGTTTTCTTGAGAGTACTTACTGATGTTGGAATTTCAGGAGCCTGAACTACATAATAATAACCCAGGGCTAGAAAAGAGGTAAGCAAGCAAGGAAGGATAGCCTAGTTAAATCTCAAATTAGAAGGATCTCTACTGAGTAAAGTTAAGGGCTAGATCCTCCAGAAAGACATTGTGAACCATAAATAAACCTGACCATCTTCACCTTATACATATCCTTTGGGTAGATTTATAGCACAAATTCTTATTACTTGGTTAGACCTCCAAACTCCAAACTATGAATTTGATTTAATTTATGGTGATTCCCAGAGTGGTTACACTTTAGGCTCCTGCTTAGACTAATAGAAATGATCTTTATAAGCACTCCCCATCATTCAGAACCAAAGAGACTCCTCATAAATGATATTCCAGAGAAAATAATCATCTCATTTAAAGCAAAAACAACAAATTAAGAAAAAAATGAGGATTCTGGACAAAAATCACAGAAAGAGCTGACAACAACTACCATTACCTTTAGTGAAACTACAGATACTGCAGTTATCAGCCAAAAAATTAATTAAAAAGTTGGTATTTTCAGTAAACAATATATGAGTATAAAATGCATATAGATACTTATATATTTGTCATCAGAAATTGACAACTAGTTTGAACTAAAATAATTATAACATGTAGAAATAAAATGCAAGAAAATAAGAACTCAAGACATGGATTTCATAGCACTTTAAAGCCTATGGATACATTCCCTCACATAGCCTGCCATCATTCTTGTTAGCATGTTCCTCCATAATGGGTGCTATCATTTTGCTCTTTTGTAAAAACTATAGTACATTAAATATTTCTTATAAGAGTGAGAAAGGAGGGAAATCAGAATGTTCACCATCTCATTTCTCTACTTATAGTGAAACATGACAAATGAGCAATGGACAAATGGGCAATCTTTATAACAAGTATGGACGTTGAAGGCCAAAGATGACAGTATGTCAGGTTTTGCCAGGTATTAATGCACAATTGTAAAGAACACTGATTTCTATGCTATATTTTTTGAAATGAAAAAGAGATGCTGTTGCTTTAAAGAAACAATGTAGAATAATCACGTTCAATTTCAGGAAAAAAATCAGAATTCTTAAAAATATACATGAGAAGCTTCTTCTCAAGTGTAATATTTATGTAATTTTTCCAATATGAAAATTAGTGCAAAGAGCATAGGATGGTATTTTTTACAATGTAATCAGACTTTATAGAAAAAACAACTGAAATTTATGTACCACATAAAATAAAGTGTTTCATGCATGATATTGTCCAAACTCTTAAAATATTTCCAAGAAAAAAGGAATTAATATCCATATTAAATACTTACAATACACTCAGAGAAGATAGATAGTTTTAAATGCTACAATAGTATTTAAATCCCATCATTCTTATGAAATACTTTAAATTTTAAGAGATGATGCAGTTGTTAAAGGGCTTGTTAGACAAGTATGAGGACTTTAGTTTGAATTCCTAGCAGCCATAAAACTTCAGCTCTGGTATCATACACACAGAATTCCAGCATTGGGGAGACAGGGACAAAAAGATTCTCCTAGTTTAGGAGAAGGAGGCAGTAAACTTCCCAGACTACAACTGAGAAAAGAGAATAAAAGTTTCTTTTACATATGATGGTTTCTGGTGGGAGCATGGGAAAAGACTTAGCTATCTTTAAGGGGCTGATCCCTGGGTATTTGATCATACTCCAGTGAGTATATGGCCAATACAATTTAACTTTGGTGTATTATTTGTGGAGGGGCACAAGGGTGGGAGAGTGGATCTGGGAGGATGCAAAGTAAATGCAATCAGTCAAATTGTATGAATTTCCCAAATAATAAAAATATTAAGTTGGAAAATTTTAGTTGTTACATCTATAACATTTCTATGAATCTGCTCCCCCATTGTTTTCCAGACCATTGGCAACTTACTATAAAAAGTGAGAGAATGTTGCTAGATAATATATATTATCCTAAATATATGTTATATATTATGAGCAACTACTCACATGGAGATAAATATTCAGCCTAGTAAATATGATTTATATAAGATCTAAATGATCCTGCTAGTATAATGTTGAATTACTGTAAGCTAAAGTATAATAGCAATAAAAGGGAGACTTATTATTTTACAGAGACAATCACAGATCAATACACATCAGCAGCAGCATGCTGGCTGTTGAGATAGTTACCTATGGTATCTTTTCAAATTCATTTTAACTAAAAGAATTTAAAAACAATCACAGTGCCCACTTGATACCCTATGAGCATATACAGGGGGAGGTAATCCCTCTGAGGAACAGTCATAGGGGAGGGGAATCAGGGGAAAATGGGAGGGAGGGGAGAATGGGAGGATACAAGGGATGGGATAACCATTGAGATGTAACAAGAATAAATTAATAAAAAAAAGAAGTATGTTGTCTGCTTCTTCTTTAAGTTATTTAGACAGAGAATGAAAAGAATGTGTTTCACTTGAACCAGTCTCCCGATTAGAGCCTAAAAAAAAAATAGGAACACAAGGAAAAACAATTATGAGAGGTGAGAGATACACTTCAGAGTATCTTTCTACAGGAAGACCATATTGATGTCTGTCAGAACTTTTAAACTGAATTATGTATGTCTGATGAGGAACTAAGCAAGTTTAGTTTGGAGCATTCAGTGAATTTTGTGTTTGTTAAAAAATAGTGTCGAGTAAGGAGCACAGAAAAAACTAGACCTAGAGATAATGCATTGACTCTAAACAACACTTATATACTGTGGTTTACTAGAAAAGTAGGCTGAGCAAGGATTTGTAGCATTTAAAATGACATAAGAGCTTTTGTGAGAAAGACAGTATAATTATCCTAGAATAGGGTCCTTAAGAACTAGGCTTGAAGGAAAAGAAAGTTCAGGGAAAATGATATTTCTAACTGAATGATGTAAATAGGAATGTTGGCTTCAAGATGTCTGGGATTCAGTGCTAAAAGTAAAGAAAGACAACCAGTTAGGAAATGTGAGGAAGGGCAGCAATTCAAGTAATGTAAATTCCTACTGTGAGATGAACTACAAAGCTCCTCATTTTCACACTAGGATGATTTTACACTAAAACTACCAAGTCCCCCTTTATCTCTCTCCAGAACTTCATCCATCATTTTCAAAAGCATGATTCAGCTAGTTACCTTTTCAATCTAGTATGCTTAAATCTGTTCAAGGCCAGAATACATCACCAGCCCAAATTCCTATTTCTAGTCTAATACCACATTCCTTAGTCATCCAAGCAAGAAACCAGTCATCATAGGCTGCTCTCTTTCCTCCCTAATCATTTGCTAAACCTTGTAGTCCTGCTTTCCACTCTGCCTTTCACAACCATCTCCTCCTTTCTAGTATGTTCTTACTATTTTAGTCAAGCCCTCACTATTTCTAACTTCAGATCCCTTGTTAAAAAGTTAAGTGTTATCCCTCCCTTTAAATTTACCTCTATGCTATTAACTAGCATCTGACAGATGAATAAATTTTCCACAAAAGTATCCTTGATGGCACATCTCTCTCTTCGGAAATCATTACTTCCTACAGAATTATGCACAACTCCGATCACACTGGGATATGACCTAAAAGCTGTACTGAACATTTCACTTTTTATCTCACTATAACCATAAGTACATTGTTCTCTATTTTTGTCAAACTAGTCTCTTTAAGTTCTCATCCTTGAATTTTCTATCTTTATATCTTAGAAAACATTAGTATCTTGCCTGGAGTGTCTCTATCTAATTTTCATCTTTATAGTCCAAGGTCATTTCAAATACTACATACTTACTAGAAGAATCTTTAATGTGTGTGATAGTTTCATTTACAATCTGTCATAGCTTTTGAGGTATTTATATTTTCTTAAGGCTACAGTACAATTTACTTTTTTGTTATGTATTTGAATATTCAGAAAAATTTACTTAATTAGGTTTCAAAAGCCTGATCACAGGGACTGACTGTTATTTTTCATTGATGTTTTAGAGCATCTAGTACAATGTAAAGATTCCATAAATAAATATGGGCTTATCAATGGATCATGGCTTTTTTTTCATTGTGTATATGTCATCTTTGATCTTAAGCTGATATTCAGGCAAAAATATCATGATAGATTCTCTATATAAATACAACATGACAGAGCAAACCTGTCAATGTGCATTTTCTGTTGATAGCCCATATCATGGTTTGGTATACCTGAAGAAAGTATCTCACATAAATATTATCTCTTTGGGTTAGAAGATACATCATGTTACAAATCAATTGTTCATAAAACTACTATTTTATGAATGTATTTTTTAACTTGTCATCATACATTTCCTTCGGACAGTCCATACTCAGAGTTTAGTATGCCTGATAAAATAGATCACATAAAGACTGACTTTTGGGGTCAAGAATATATACATAATATTTATAAATCAATAAGGCCATGTCTATTCTAACAAGTCCATACCTCCTAATTCTCTACTCCATTGGTTCTCAACCTTCTTAATGCTGCAACATTTTAACACAGTACATAATGTTGTGGTGATATCCAATCATAAAATTATTCTTGTTTCTAATTCATAACTTATTTTGCTACTTTATTGAATCATAACATAAACATCTGATATGAAAGATATCTGATATGTGACACCTATGAATGAGTCCTTAGCTCACAACTCACAGATTGAAAAGTGCTGCTAACTCTCTAAAATAGTGTCAAATATATAAGTCTATTGATGTCATTCTTTAACCACCACACCAGGTTTTCCCAGATGGTTACCTAGTAATTGCAAGGATCCTTATATGAGATAGAAAGATGTATTACTTTATTAGCTGACTACACCTGGGGTAAGATACTATTAGCAGAAAAAAAAGTAGTAAAAGCTGGGAGAAGAACTTGGTGGTAGAGTATGTTGGTTTACCAGGCCAAAGGTGGAGAGTTTAGTAACTAGCAACACACACACACACACACACACACACACACACACACACACACACTTGAGTATGTTTCTCAATGGAGCCTTTTGAGCTTTAGATTAAAGCACTAAATGGATATTGCAAGTAGGAGGAATATAATTTAGCGGCCACCATATTCAAATAAAGTTCTATTTTAGAGCAAATACTAAACAGCATAAGGAAATCAAGTATAAATCTCTTGTTAATTACTAAAATGATTGAAATAATAATATTCTATATTTGTTTGATTTATATTATGGCTTAACAGTAAGAAGAAACTGTCATACCTATTCTATGCCTCATAATCACCTTCATATAGAACACAAATCATTCACAGAGAAAATCCTAGGTAAATTATGAGTGAAGTTGTGTTTTAAATTCTATCAATAAACTAATGTTTAAATTGTGATATAGTCATAGAGCAGGCTTTCTAAAAATGTATACAAAGGGACAAAAGCATTAAGATAAAACTAATGTTTTAAACCATTAAAATTTAAACATTACAAACTTTTGGTGAGATCTGTGGAGTAAACAGTAAAATAGAGGCAAATGTCTCAAATATCCCACTGTGGGAGAAACTGTTGTTAATTTGCTTTGAGAGTCCAAAATATTCAAATGATCTTCTGAGTTCCTCACAAAAGTAAATAGAAATCATAGTTACAATGGCATACATTTTTAAACATAAGAATCAAAGGGGAAATTAAGTATGTTGCTTTGATTATTAACACATATTTTTGATAAGCATTTAGAAATTATCAATTCAAGACATCCAGAGAGATTTCCAGAAGTAATGAAGCTAAGCTGTAAGCTGTATAGAGTAGTTCCTTTGTTCTTTGTCTACTTGAAATTCTTTTCCAGAAAACACACACACACACACACACACACATACACACACACACACACACACATACACACACTTCTGTTAGCATTTGGACTTGTGACCCAGCAATGGTGCCCTGCTATACTGTTCCATTTTCTTTGCATATTCCACTTGCTTTCTGCTTCTTTTAATGATGTTTACTTGAACTTAAAGAGAAAAACTTTATTTTCATCATTATTTTAAACTTTTTTAGCTTAATTATACAATGCGAGTAACATTATTTTAGTCTAAGACTTGTTGAAAATTTAAAAATAGGCTGTGATCATATGGTGGGGGAGGAAGTCCCCTTCTGTTACAGGTCTAGAGGAGTGGAATAGGGTGAAATAGGGAGGGAGGGGAGAATGGAAGAAACAAGTGAGGGGATAACAATTGAGATGTAATCTGAATAATAAAATGTAATTAAAAAAGGAAAAATCAACCATCTATGCTTTATATTTTGCTAATGTCCACCTTTTTTTTCTTTTTTGACTGAGGACAATAAATGCAATGTTGGCCAAATACATCATTAATGGCTAGATGCAAATATATTTGCTGAATGAGTCACACTGAAGTAAAAGTTGTGTCTTTGACCTTTTCTCCCAATTACATATACCTTCATTTTATCCTATTCTCTCCTCTACATGTATTTAAAACCAGAGTGAAAGGCATATGACAATTCAACTACCTCTTCTGAGACTTGATTAAGTCTGTTTATTTTCTTTTCCCCACTACAGCCTCAAACTAATGAGGAAAAAACCTTATTTTTCACTTGTAATTTAATCCACAATGCCTAGGAGAGTCTTGTACCATAGTAAGGTCTCAATAAATGAATTCAAGTGAATAACTTGATCTTGTCCTCAGGCTTAAGATCTTATTACTTTTCTGTTTCACAAAGTTGATTAAGTCATCATTAAATATTATTTATTTTTGAGATTATAATTTTAAACAACAGTTCATCATTCCCTGCTTTCCCTTCAATAAGCTCCTATATATGCCTCCCTGCTTTCCTTAAAATTCATGGCTTCTTTTCACTAATTATCACATGTATATTATATGCATATATTTTCATAAATATAACTTGTTTGGTTGATATGATGTTAGTTGTATGTATTTTTTCAGGGCTGTTTAGCATTGGATAATAAATTGGGACAGACCCCATCTCCTACTCTATTGCCTGTAGTTCTTGTATAAGGTTGAGACTTTGTGGGCTTTCTCCCATCCACTTTTAAATCTCACTGGTGGTTCACTTTCTTTTAAAAAATGCCTTCTCACTCCAAAAATATTTTTCAATGTTATCACTATTTTATTCACATATCAGCACAACCCATGTTCCAGTCTCTTTTTTTTCTACATAATTGAAAATGTTCCTTTTACCAAGATAACATTTCTTTTCAAAGCCCACAGGACTCTTCTTTATTCTTCAGATTATTTTATTTAATATTATCTTCAAGGTTAATCATCATTATTCCAATTGCTTTGCAGCTACAATGTTGAATCATTCTTTCATTTCAAATGAATTATTTATTCTATTTTTCTTTAAGAAATATTTTATGCATTTCATAAATTTCATGTTGATATCTTTCTATTTATCTGTGAGTAATTTTTAAAAAAAGAATCAATGGATTATATACTCTAAACACTATCAGGTATCAAACTCTCCTAGTCAGCAATCAGTATAAAATGTCTCATCATTTACTCAGGGATATTAGTTTATTTCTTAGAACTGTGTCTGCATATATTTAGATGGAGACTTACTGGCATGTGATACCAAACCCATGTTATATGGCAACAAATTCCAATGTATACATAACTTTATAACCTGCTTTTACACCGCTAAGCATGTAAATTATTTCTATCAATGAAAATGATAGCATTTCTTAAAGCATTTATCTCAATAGCTGTTTTGAAAAAGATAACTTTCATCTAGGATTAATTAAGTATCACTATTAGCAGATCATAAACTAGTGTACATAACTGACCCCCCGAATTCCACCAGAAAATTCCTACAGCTGATAAACGCCTTCAGCAACATGACAGGATACAAGGTTAATTAAAAAAAAACAGTAGCCCTCCTACGTACAAATGACAAACAGGTTCAGAAAGAAATTAGCGAAACTATACCCTTCACAATAGCCACAAATAATATAAAGTATCTTGGTGTAACTCTAAGCAAGCAAGTGAAAGACTTGTATGAGAAGAAAAACTTCAAGTCTCTGAAGAAAGAAATTGAAGATGATATCAGAAGATGGAAAGATCTCCCATACTCCTGGACTGGTAGGATCAATATAGTAAAAATGGCCATCTTACCAAAAGCAATCTTCAGATCAGATTCAATGCAATCCCTATCAAAATACGTACACAATTCTTTTTTTTCAATTTTATTGTTTTTTATTTTTTATTAATTTATTATTGTTACATCTCTATGGTTATCCCATCCCTTGTATCCTCCCATTCTCCCTTCCCTCCCATTTTCCCCTTATTCCCCTCCCCTATGACTGTTCCTCAGAGGGATTACCTCCCTCTGTATATGCTCATAGGGTATCAAGTCTCTTCTCAGTGACCTGCTGTCCTTCCTCTGAGTGCCACCAGGTCTCCCCCTCCAGGGGACATGGTCAAATGTGAGGCACCAGAGTACATGAGAAAGTCAAATCCCTCTCTCCACTCAAGTGTGGAGACTGTCCTGTCCATGGGTTAGATCAGGGTAGGGGTTTAAATTTTACCGCCTATATTGTCCTTGGCTAGTGCCTTAGTTTGAGCGGGACCCTAGGACCCAAATCTGCCTAACATAATGTTCTACTTGTAGGTTTCTAGGACCCACTGGATCCTTCTACATTGCTATTCTCACATGGGTCTCTCATCTAGAGTCCCAATAGGATGTCCTCCCCTCTGTCCCAGTTTCCTGGTAAGTGAAGGCTTTCGTGGGACATGCCCATTGGGCTAGTATGCAGATATAAGTGAGTATATACCATTTGAGTCTTTCTGCTTCTGGGTTAACTCACTCATTATGATCATCTCTAGCTCAATCCATTTATCCACAAATTTCGGGAATTCCTTGTTTTTAATAGCTGAGTAGTATTCCATAGTGTATATGTACCACAGTTTCTTTATCCATTCTTCTACTGAGGGACATTTAGGCTGTTTCCATGATCTGGCTATTGTGAATAAGGCTGCTATGAACATGGTTGAGCAAATTTTCTTGTTGTGTGCTGGTGCATCTTCTGGGTATATTACAAGGAGTGGAATAGCTGGGTCTTGAGGAAGCCCTATTCCCAGTTTTCTGAGATAGCACCATATAGGTTTCCAAAGTGGTTGTACTAGTTTGCATTCCCACCAGCAATGAAGGAGTGTTCCTCTCTCCTCACATCCTCTCCAGCTTACAGACCTTGAAAGAGCAATTCTCAACTTCATATGGGAAAACAAAAAACCCAGAATAGCTAAAACAATCCTGTAAAATAAAAGATCTACTGGAGGATTCTCCATCCCTGATCTCAAATTGGACTATAAAGCAACAGTAATAAAAACAGCATGGTATTGACATAAAACAGACTGGTTGATCAAAGGAATTGAATCTAAGACCCAGAAATAAGCCCACATGCCTATGGACACTTGATTTTTACAAGGAAGACAATTTATACAATAGGAAAAAAAAAGGATTTTCAACAAATGGTGCTTGTCCAACTGGAAGTCTACATGCAGAAAAATGCAAATAGATCAATATTTATCTTGTTGCACAAAACTAAAGTACAAGTGGATTAAAGACCTCAACATAAAACTAGACGTATTAAATCTGTTAGAAGAAAAATTGGGGAAGAATCTTGAGCTCATTGGCACATGAGAAAATTTCCTGAACTGAACACCAATAGCTGTCAAAGAACAAAATGACAGCACATAGACTGGGAAAAGATCTTCACCAACCCTACATCTGACAAAGGGCTAATATGGAAAATATATTAAAAATTCAAGAAATTAACCACCACCAAACCAAATTATCCAATAAAAATGGGGTACAGTGTTAAACAGAGAATTCTCAATAGAGGAACATCAAATGGCTGAGAAATACTTAAAGAAATGCTCAACTTCCTTAGTTACCAGGGAAATGCAAACCAAAATGACTCTGTGGTTCCATCTTACACCTACCAGAATGGCTAAGATCAAAAACTCAAGTGACAGCACATGCTGGCAGTGATGTGGAGAAAGGGGAACACTCCTACACAGGTGGTGGGAGTGCAAACTTGTACAACCAATTTGGAAAGCAATCTGGCTCTTGGGAATAGTGATACCACAAGACCCAGCTATACCACTGCTGAGCATTCACCCATTTGATGTTCCACCATACAGCAAGGACATTTGCTCAACTATATTCATAGCAGACTTATTTGTAATAGCCAGTATCATGAAGCAACCTAGATGTCCCTCAGTTGAAGAATGGATACAGCAACTGTGGTACATTTACACTGTGGAATACTATTCAGTTATTAAAAACAAGGAAATCTTTAAGTTTGCACGCAAATGAATAGAACTAGAAATGATCATCCTGAGTGAGGTAACCCACACCCAGAAAGACACGCATGGTATATACTCATTTATAAGTGGATACAAGCCCGACATAGACATCCTCTAAGATACTCCTCCCAGTGGGGGAATGGGACAGATGCTGTGACTCAAATCAGGGCTCTGGGCAGAGTACTGAGAGCAGTACGGAATAGTTGGTTTCTGAGTCAATGCACATTTTACAAAGTATTTTGAGCTAAATGTCTGATACTTGACCCTCAGAGGATTTTAGTGCAGAATATGTGAGTTTAAAAACATTTAAAATAACAAGAATTTTTCTTTTATTCAATTAAAAGAAAATTTTTAATAATCAAGTAGAGCAAGATTATAATGTCATCAAAATCCTCTTAGGAATGTAAAAGCCAAAATTTGTAACAATACATTTAGTTTCATTATAAATAGCACAGTTAGTGTATAATCTGTTATATATGTGATTGTGCATGTATGAGCATACTCATAAATGATATTTCTATATCAAAATAAAGGTTAAAATAACATAAAAACAGATTCATATGACTGTCATTCACATTATAGTTAGCTCAGTCAAAAATTTATTCATTCAGTTAATAATAGGCCACTTACTCAAGCATGTAAAAATATGGATTCTGTTAACTTCTGAAGCAATTTCTTTACTAAGATGTTCTACCTCTGTCCTTAAGATGTTTAACTCAGGACAGATATATCAGCAGTAATATTAAAATGTTAATTAATAGTAATTATAATAATTAGACTTAGTGAATTATTTGGGCCCACAATTTTAAGCTTTTATGTGTGACATTTTGTTTAATCCAGAAAAATCCTATGACTCTGATTATCAATACTTTAATTTTGTAAATGAGCACATTGAGGTTAATTGAAGTTAAATTACTTTTACAAGGTCATACAGATAATGACCATAAGCTCAAGAGTTGTGAACTACAACCATTTTAAGCAGTAGTATAATCCGTTATTGCTTTTTACTTTCATTTAAAGTAGAGAATACTAATCTTCTTGTCCCTAAAGTAATCCTCTAAATGTCTATTTTTTATAATTTAGATATTGTTTTAGGATAAAATATTACATAGCTTACAAATTTAATTGAACTTTAATCTTCAAAATCTATATTAATACGGCCTGACAAGATGGCTCACTAGGTATAGGTACTCACTGCCAAGTCTGATAACCTGTGTTTGATCCTCAGGCTTCATGTGGCGGAGGGAGAAAGCAGAATACCACAAATTGTATTCTGATTTCCAAATGTCCCTGCCCCATATATAGTTACACACACACACACAATAAATAAATTAATATGAATATAAATCTAGTGTACAGTCATATAGTAATATTCTATATATAATGATTGGCACATATATTTCATAAATGTAGAAAAATCTTTCATGTTCTTTTCCAAATATTTTAAAAATTGTACATATCTCCACCCAGTGGGGCATCAGACAGATTTTGGGACTCTCTGCTCTACTCTGGGTGAGAGCAGTATGGAAGAATGGGGGGGATGAAAGAACCCAGAGGATAGAGGAGCCCCACAAGGAATCCATCAAGGCCTGCAGATCTGGATCTAGGGGAGCCAGCACAAACTGTTGCACCAACCAAAGACAAAGCATGCAGTAAGCTAGATCCCCTGCTCAGATCTAGCCAGTGGACATCTCATTGTGGGGAGAGTAGGGACTGCCTCTGACTTGAAATTTGGTGCCCACTCCCACCCTGATTTGATCACTTCCCCTTGGTGGGGAGCCTGGGTGGCACACAGAGGAAGGCTAAGCTGGCTATCCAGATGAGACCTGATAGGCTGTGGTCATATGGTGGGGGAGGAAGTTTCCTTCTATCTAGGGGAGTGGAATAGGGCAGAAGAGGGAAGGAGGGTGAGAATGTGGAGATACAAGTGTGAAGATAACTATTGGGATGTAATCTGAATAAATTATAATTAATTAAAATGTAAGAAAAAGAAACAATAAAATCGTTCGCAGATTCACTTCTCCCTTTTGATATAAATGTGGCTGTAAAATAATGTGATTGTAAATACTTCAGAGTAGTTTTTGTGAGTTAAGTATATAAAAACTTTACATTTTGATAAATTTCCTTCTTATATTCTGTACTAATGAATATCCCCATGAATAAGGTATATAAATATACATTTCTTCATACTCTGTTTTTGAGGCAAGGTCTCATGTTGCACAGGCTGTCTTGGAACATGTTGGCAGGAATGACCTTAAATTTTTGCTGCTCATATCTTTATCTCTTGTGCAATCGTATTATAAACCATACAATTGTGTCTGCAAAATTCTTTCACTATATATTATATATTTTTTATTAAATTTCTATTTCTTCTCATTGATGACCAAGCTACAATAATAAAATAAAATAAATAAAATTGTATATGTGTTTATGTTTATGAGGAGGATGTACTCGTAATTGCAGTGCTCATAGAGGCCAGAAATGAGCATCATATTTCTTGGAACTAGAACATTAGGCAGTTGTGAACTGCCAATGTGGGTCCTGAGAACTGAAGTTTGGTCCTCTGCAAGAGCAGCGAGTGGTCTTAACTACAGAGGCATTTCTCCAGCCCCTCTTTTATTATCTTTAAGTACTAGATTTCCAAAACTATTTTATAATTTTCAAAAGTGTGTTTTAAATGTAAGAGTTCAGAACATAATACTCCAAATATAGTGCTTTGACATGTTAAGTACTTTCAACTAAAGGAGTCTGGAAGTTCTCAGAAGCCAGGACTTTGATATGCTACTACCCCCTTTCTCCTGTTTCAACCTTTCCTCTCACAGTGCGGCAGACTATCTAAAACAGGTGTCCCGATCACATCAATAAATGTCTTTTCATTGTTCAGTGAACCAAACTTTTAAAATGTAATTATTCCTGGAAATTTGTGTTTTAATTTCATAGGTATATATTATTGTGTCAAACTGTGATTAAATAAATGTGTTATGTATTCTCCTCTTAATCTATCTCTTGTGAAGGTATTGCTTATAATCTTTGTTGCTGAGCAGAAAATATATATTATTTTATCTACATGGCAGGTACATTTTATATTTCAAAACATTAATATTCTTCTGCATATATTTAAAAATGCAAACCTATTCATAAAATATCAAAATGTAGAATATGAGTGTGCATATACACATATGAGCAATTGATTATGAAGGTCAGGTTTACAAAATAAGAATAAGAGGTATAATTAGATGTATTTTCATAATGGTGTTCAACACCTGTAAGTATTTGCCTTAGTTACTGTCTTATTGTTTTGAAGACACAAGAACAAAGTAAACTGTTAGAAAAGAAAGCATTTAGCTGTGGGCTTGCTTATAGTTTCAGAAGGGTAGACCGTGGTTGTCATGGTAGGGATTGTGGATGCACAAAAGCAAGTTTAGTGTTAGAGAACTACTTGAGACATTTACATCCTGATCTTCAGAAAGCAGGAGAAGAGAAGAGAAAAGGCAGAAATATGGTAGGACAGAGAAATAGAGACAGTGAGACTGAGAGACAGAAATGGGCAAAGTGAGAGATTAAGAATGACAGACAGATAGCCTGGGCCTGGCATGGGCTTTTGAAATCTCAAAGCCCATTTCCTGTGCCACATCTCAATGGTTATCCCATCCCTTGTATCCTCCCATTCTCCCCTCCCCCCCATTTTCCCCTTATTCCCCTCCCCTATGACTGTTCCTGAGGGAGGTTACCTCCCCCTGTATATGCTCATAGGGTTTCAAGTCTCTTCTTGGTAACCAGCTGTCCTTCCTCTGAGTGCCACCAGGTCTACCCCTCCAGGGGACATAGTCAAATGTGAGGCACCAGAGTACGTGAGAAAGTCATATCCCACTCTCCACTCAACTGTGGAGACTGTTCTGACCATTGGCTAGATCTGGGTAGGGGTTTAAAGTTTACCGTTTGTATTGTCCTTGGCTAATGACTTAGTTTGAGCGGGACCCCTGGGCCCAAATCTGCCTAACATAATGTTCTACTTGTAGGTTTCTAGGACACTCTGGATCCGTCTACTTTGCTATTCTCCCATGCTTCTCTCATCTAGAGTCCCAATAGGATGTCCTCCGCTCTGTAACAGTTTCCTGGTAAGTGAAGCCTTTCGTGGGACATGCCCCTTGGGCTAGTATGCAGATATAAGTGAGTATATACCATTTGAGTCTTTCTGCTTCTGGGTTAACTCACTCATGATCATTTCTAGCTCAATCCATTTATTCACAAATTTTGGGAATTCCTTGTTTTTAATAGCTGAGTAGTATTCCATAGTATATATGTACCACAGTTTCTTTATCCATTCTTCTACTGAGGGACACTTAGCCTGTTTCCATGTTCTGGCTATCATGAATAAGTCTGCTAAGAACATGGTTGAGCAAATGTTCTTGTTGTGTGCTGGTGCATCTTCTGGGTATATTCCAAGGAGTGGAATAGCAGGGTCTTGAGGAAGCCCTATTCCCAGTTTTCTGATATAGCACCAGATAGATTTCCAAAGTGGCTGTACTAGTTTGCATTCCCACTAGCAATGAAGGAGTGTTCCTCTCTCTCCACATCCTCTCCAGCATGTGGTGTCACTTGAATTTTTGATCTTAACCATTCTGATGGGTGTAAGGTGGAATCTCAGAGTTGTTTTGATTTGCATTTCCCTGATGACTAAGGAGGTTGAGCATTTCTTTAAGTGTTTCTCAGCCATTCGATAGTCCTCTGTTGAGAATTCTCTGTTTAGTTCCAAGCCCCATTTCTCAATTGGGTTATTTGGTTTGGTGGTATTTAATTTCTTGAGTTCTTTATATATTTTGGATATTAGACCTTTGTCAGATGTAGGGTTGGTGAAGATCTTTTCCCAGTCTGTAGGCTGTCGCTTTGTTCTCTTGACAGTGTCTCCTGCCTTACAGAAGCTTCTCAGCCTCATGAGGTCCCATTTATTAATTGTTGACATTAAGGCCTGGGCTGTTGGTGTTCTGTTCAGGAAGTTGTCTCCTGTGCCAATATGTTCCAGGCTCTTCCCCACTTTTTCTTCTAAGTGACTTAGTGTCTCTGGTTTTATGTTGAGGTCTTTAATCCACTTGGATTTGAGTTTTGTGCAAGGTGACAAATATGGGTCCAGTTGCATTTTATTACACATAGACATCCAGTTAGACCAGCACCATTTGTTGAAGATGCTATCCTTTTTCCATTGAATGGATTTGGCTTCTTTCTCAAAAATCAAGTGACCATATGTGTGTGGATTCATCTCTGTGTCTTTGATTCGATTCCACTGATCAAACAGGCTGTTGCTGTGCCAGTACCATGCTGTTTTAATTACTATTGCTTTATAGTACAGTTTGAGATTAGGTATGGAGATTCCCCCAGAGGTGCTGCCAACTTTTAAGGTAAGTCCCTAAACTTCAATTTTGCTAATCTAGGCAAATCTTTCATAAGCATGTCCAGAAGTCTATCTCCATGTAAGTCTTATTTCAAATTAGATGACTACATTTAACACTAAGTGAGATTTAGGAATTTAGATGTTAACTTTCTACCATTAAATACATGTGACTTAGAGTGGCCATTGTCATGGTTAGCTTTAGATATTAGCACAAACAGAATCACCTGGGCCAAGGGAACCTTAATTAAGGAAGTGAATGGATCACGGTGGTCTGTTGTCATGTCTGTAACACTCTTTTTTCTCTTATTTATTTATTTATTTATTTATTTATTTATTTATTTATTTATTTTATTCACTTTATATCCTGATCGCAGCTCCCTCCCTCCTCTCCTCTTGGTTCCAAAGTTCCCACTCTTTTCTGCCTTTACCCATTTCTCTTCTCCTCAGAAAAGGGGAACCCTTCTCCCACATACCAACACACCTTGGGACATCAAGTCACATAAGGACTAAGCCTCTTCCACTGAGGCTAGACAAGTCAGCCCTGGTAGGGAAAAGCGATCCAAAGGCAAGCAACAGAGTCCATGTCAGAGACAGCCTCTGCTCTACTTGCTAGGGGACCCACATGAAAAACAAGCTGCCCATCTGGTACATATGTGTAGGGACCTAGGTCCAGTCCATTCATTCTCTTTGGCTGGTTCAGTCTTTGTGAGCTCCCTATTGTCCCTCTTTAGTTAACTCTATTGATCTTCTTGTACAGTTCTTGTCTTCTCTAGCTCTTTCAATTCTTTGTCCCATTCTTCCCCAAGATTCTCCAAGTTCTGCCTAATGTTTGGTTGTGGTTCTCAGTATCTGTTTTTGATTTGCCTCTCATGGGACAGTTATGTTAGGTTCCCATCTCTGAGCATAGGAAAGTATCATTAATAATGCCGGGGGTTGGCTGGCTCCCATTGGGTGTGTCTCAGGTTGGACCAGGCATTGGTTGGACATTCCTTCAGTATCTGCTCCATCTTTCTCCTTGCATTTTTTGTAGGTAGGGTGAATTTTGCTTTGAAGGATTTGGGGGGGTTGATGTTCCCCTTCCTCCTTGGGAAGTCTTGCCAGACTATGGGAGGAGGCCACTTCAGTCTCCATTTCCCTCACTGCTAGAAGTCACAGCTTGAGTCACCCTCATATTCTTCCAGGAGCCTACCCAGTAACAGGTCCCCAGTTTGTTTCATAGATGGTCCTCTATAGGTTTTCCTTCTCTCACACAGCTCTTTCACCCCCCATCACTGCTGTCCCCACACTTGATCACTATCCTCACCCCTTCTCCCAACTAGTTCCCTCTCTTCATCCACTTTCTATGTCTATTCTATTTCCCCTTCTGAGAGGGATTCAAGCATTCTCCTTTGGGCCCTACTTGTTACTTGCTTCTTTAGGTCTGTGGATTATATATGGTTATTTTTTACTATATGACTAAAACCCATTTATAAGTCAGTACATACAATATGTGTCTTTGTGAGTCTGTATTACCTCACTCAGGATGATATTTTCAAGGTCCATGCATTTGTTTCCAGATTCCATGACTTCCTCATTTTTAATAGCTAAGTATTATTCCATTGTGTAAATTGACCACAGTTTCTTTATCCGTTCTTAGGATGAGGAGTACCACATTTTTTTTATTTATCCATTGTTTGGTTGAGGGACATCTGGGTTGCTTTCATTTCTGATTATTCTGAACAAAGCTGCTATGAACATAAATGGGCAAATGTCCTTTGTAGCATGGTGGAACATATTTTAGGCACATGCCCAGGAGTGGTATAGCTGGGTTTTGAGGTAGAGCTATTACCAATTTTCTGAGAAACCTCTAGATTGATCCTCCAAAGTGGTATAGAAATTAGCACTCTACCAGCAATTGAGGCGTGTTCCCCTTAATCCACATCCTTGCCAGCATGTGCTGTCACTTGAATTTTGATCTTAGCCATTCTGATGGGAACAAGACTGAATCTTGGAGTCCATTTGATTTACATTTCCCTGGTGACTAAGGATTTTGAGCATATCTTTGAAGGCTTCTCAGTCATTAGAGATTCCTTTGTTGGGAATTCTCGCTTTAGCTCTGTAGTACATTTTTAATTCGATTATTTGGTTTGTTGAGGTTTAATTTCTTGATTTCTTTATATATTTTGGATATTTGCCTTCTATCAGATGTAGAGATGGTAAATATCTTTGCCTGATATGTAGGCTGCCATTTTGTCCTATTGACAGTGTCCTTTGCAGTATAGAAGTTTTCAGATTCATGAATTCCCATTTATTAATTGTTCATCTTAGAGCCCGAGCTGTTGGTATTCTGTTCAGGAAGTATAAAACGTTTTCTTAATTGCAGTAATGATAGCTTGCAAAGAATTATCTCCAGCCTTTGAACTCTTCTTTGGGATAAATTGTTTCACTTTTTTCCTACTTACACCATTTATTCTTTTTTCTTTCAATTAGTTGACTTTTTATTGTCACTTAACTAAGGGTTGTAGAACATATGCATGTCTAATAATTTTAAAAATATTCAAAAATCACATGAATTTTACAGGTCACAGGCAAAGGAATACACAAACTTACCCTAATATTTGAAATTTTCTGTGTATGTGCATACATACTTGCTCATACACATGTGTGTGTATATGTATGGGGTGGTGATGGTGGTAGAAATCACCTAAAGGTACCATTATTCAGGAAGTTTCCACCATATCTTTTAGTTAGGATCTTTCACTGGGACCTGGACCTTGCTGATTCAGCAAGGTTGCCTGGACATTAAGAGGCAGAAATCCTTCCATCTCCACTCCTGTTGCAGCAACAATAAGTTGATAATATAATGCCATAAAGCAATGCTAATTAAATATATTCGACGTAATAGAATAGTGAGAAATCTAGATCGTAGTCACCAGTTTCTTAATTTTTCCTTTTACTGAATATTGGTTATTTTTCATCCTTATATTCTATGTTTTTTCCTCCTTCTTTTCTTCCTAGTTCCTCCCCATCTTCCCTCCTTTTTATACACACTCACTTTCTGTTTCTCATTAGAAAACAAACAGGCTTCTAAGGGATTATAAGAAAATAAAATGGAATAAAATATAATAAGACAAAAACTAACATGTTGGAGTTGAAGAAGACTTACAAAATGGGAGTAAGAAACCACCAAAGCCAAGTAAGAGAGGGTACTAGAGGGAACCTACTACTATCACCATGCTAAGTATCAGAGGAATATTTGACTCCTAAAGACTTATCATTACAATCATTGATTAATGCTGCTTCCAGTATTCATCGGAGAAGCTTCCATTTGTACTATATAAAAATGAACACAGAAATCCATAACTGGTAAACATACAAAGAAGAGCTGAGTGTTCAGTGTTAATTGGGGTACTTATATCGTATGCTCTCCTCCAGGTTTACTGGGATTATTGCAGAAGGGGAAGAAGGGACATTGTAAGTGTCAATGTGAATGAATGACTACAGTAAAAAATGTTGTTGTTGTTGTTTGTCTTTATATAACCGTGCAGCTGCACACACAGACTAAGAGTTTCTATCAGAAGATGAAGCCAGACAAAATCCCACTATGGACTGGGGGAATCAAGAAGTCCCCCCCCCTAGTTAAGGAGCTATTGGTAGTTGATGCTTGTTAATAGAAGAATTAGTTTTCTTCAGAGATGTGACATCTGAAAGGCTACTCATATTTCAGTAGATGGTTTTATACTCATGCCCATATATGCAATATTAGTGTACTCAATAGGGGGTGGAGGGAAAAGTTGGGGAATGATTTGAGGAGAGGAGACAGAATAAGATGGTGTGCATGATCAAAACACATTATATGAAATCATAAGTCAATAAAAAACCAATAATATATAATATATTCATATAATAATTTTCTATTTCATTTTTTTGATGCACTTCTCTTTTTTCAACAGTTCCTTTTGTGTAGCCGTGGCTGTCCTGGACTCATTTTGTAGACCAAGGTGGCTTCGAATTCATAGATATCTGGCTGATTCTGACTCTTTGAGTGCTGGGATTACAGGCATGAAGCCTGCTCTGAGGCACTTGTTATAGGCTAACCAATCATTTCTTAAAAGTCCCTGTCATTAAATAAATATAAATAGTTAACCATTATTTGTGTATATTTGTACAAAAACAGGGAAAACAAGAGAGTTGTGAAGGTGAACAATAAAGGCAGTGTTTTTTCTTGTGTATGTATGTATGTGCTAAATACAAAAATCACATTAATTAAAAACATAAATAAATACATTATTTTTGAGCATCTTAAAGAAACCTTAACTTGTGTTTCAAAAACCTATATGGAATTCAGATGTAAAAACAACATTTTAAGGAGGGAACTGGGTAGAAGATGGAGGTGAGACGGAGAACAGGCAAGAGAGAGAGGAGAGAGAGAGAGAGAGAGA
>OU015760.1:38392313-38428917 GCA_907169655.1 Acomys percivali
AGAGAGACAGAGACAGAGACAGAGACAGAGAGAGACAGAGACAGAGATGAAATTGGGAGGAGAGACATCTCTGGAAAGAACTAGAAACCCATGACAAGGGAAACTCCTAGGAATTTATGAGAGTGGCCCTAGCTAACATTCCTAGTATCAGGTGATATGGACCCTGAAATGGTCACTTCCTGTAACCAAGCAAGACTTCCAAAGGACAAATGAGGACTACAATCCACCCAAACCCATTAAAAATGAAAGAAATTGACCACAATTTTGTCCCATATTCTTAAAAACTTTATGCATGTACATAATTAACTATGACCTCTTTCCATTTTCCACATCTTTCCCTCTACACACCACCCTCCCAAATTTATGAGTTTATTTTTGAGATCACAATAAGTTAAGGCAGTATTGGACAAATGTTTATGGCATAGAACCACGAACATTTTGAATGTGTATATGTCAATGTTTATAGAGAAAGACTATAAACACAAAACACTCAAATAGCTGTAAGTCAAATATCAGATGAATTAATTATATTTTGATCCAAGAAAAACACAGCATGCAAAAGAAAACAAAAGAATATAATAAGAGCTTTATTCAATAAGCAATGGCCTTGTTTTGCTATAACAAGGCTACAATAACCCTATTAGAGAGCATATGCTAACAAATAAAAAGCCTGGATTCAAGAATGGGTTACTTCCTTTGGAATTGATGGCAACCAAGATTACATAACCCATCAAAAATTACAAGTTATTTTCTAGGTTACCTTATCAGTCCTTGACATTAAGGACTTATCATTGAGGACACCATATACTTGAACCATAAATAAGGTGATATAAGGCTGTTACTCATCAGGAAGCTTCTTTTTTAATTGGCTAGCTTTCATAGTGTTGGAGTATGCTATGCATAGTTCTAGAGGAGAAAAGTAATCATCAATTTTATCCGTCTTTGAACTCTGGAAGCTACAACAATGATTGCCCTGCCCATTGGTATAATTGTAGCATGAATGTTATGAAACTAACCAGCCACTTTCTGATTTACCTTAAGGGCTGCTCCATGAACTGAAATGCATACCTGGCACTGCAACTTGGGTCAAACCCTTGGCCAGGGGGTTGGAGAGATGGCTCAGAGGTTAAGAGCACTGGTTGCTCTTCCAGAGGTCCTGAGTTCAATTCCCAGCAACCACATAGTGGCTCACAACCATCTGTAATGAGATCTGGTGCCCTCTTCTGGCATGCAGACATACATATGGGTGGAGCATTGTATACATAATAATAAATAAATATTTAAGAAAAAACCCTGGCCAGACAAGCCATGGCACCTAGGAAAAAGCCTACTATACTAATAATTGTCTAATGGATCATAGTATTAAACTGCCTCTTAACAATTGATTATTATAGCCATAGACTAGTGCATCATCAGCCTTTCATCAGCTCAGCTATAGTTTGCAGTAGACAACAATTAATACAGATACTCACAACTGATAAAGGTGCAGAGAATAATTGGCTATGAAATGCACAACCTTATAGTGAACATCTCTATCATACCCAAGAGTTAAGGATCATGACAGAAAAGTAAGAAGAAAGACTGCAAGTGCCATATGTAGAAGATGACTATAAGGAAGCAGTGTTTTTGTTTTGTTTTGTTTGACACAGCAGAGCAGTTACACACATGAATTCAGAATAGTTGAAACAGCATGCACAAGACCTTCACAGGTTAAGGGCAGACAAAATTCCATAATTCTGAGTAGTGATTGACATAAAGTCCCTCTCACAGCTAAGAAACTATTGTAAATTGATAACTACTGAAAAAGGGAGAGTTAGTTTTCTTGACAGCTTAACTTCCAGTAGACTGACAATGTCCAATGTGTGGATGGAAACACACTCAAGAGTATATGGGCAAAATTAACTTTATTGATGCTCTCTTTAAAAAAGGAGAACACAAAATTGGGTGTGCAAGGAAGTGAGTTGGATCTGGGAGGCGTGGAATTGGATATATTTTTCAGGCTAAATCTTAAAAATATTCAATATGCCAAAGTACAGATATTGACTTTATGTACGTCGTTTCAATTTCTCAAATATTAGTTTGAAGTAATATTTTAAGGTTTCCAAATAACTAGATGTGAAATAAAAAATGATGAGATTTAAGAGAATTAAGAAATAATGAAAAGACTAAATTCAATGTAAAGTTGGGTGGCTATGGGACTTCATTGAAAAACTATTCAAAAAGAAATAAACCATACTTGCCATTGTTTTTTATTGGCTATCAATCAACTGTCTAGGAGAAGCATTGTCCCCCTCCAACTGCAGATAACCTGTGGTAACTCTTTTTTGTTTAGTATATTGGGAAGCTTCTAGAGTAATAGTTTCCATTTCATCGTTTCAGAAGTCTTTAATGTTAGGCATCCATTTCCTTACTCCCTCCTCTACACCACCTTCATATTTTATAAGTCAACTAACTTCTTTTATTGCCTATTTCCTCTTCATAGTTTCTATATTCTATCTCTTCTTTATTTTTATTTTTTAATCATTTTTCTTTTTACATATACATTTATATTATTACACATATATATAATAAAGTACCTACAGCAAGAAAAACCATGAAACAATCAGGAATTATATAAATGTTACATTTATAGTGTTTTGGCTATTTGTATTTGGCAGCCTTGAAGAGAAAATCTTTCCTACTCTGAATGTAAATCCATATCTATCATATCTCATCTCTGTGAACTTAAAGCATCTATCTAGATCTAAAAACATCTTAACCCCTAAACAACTAAGCTTAATTGTAAACATAAACTGTCTGATCTTCAACCCCATCAGAGACTTCAGAAGGAATAAAGTTGATTACCTGAGTAGACAGGAAGTACATTTTAGCACCTTCTAAGATAAGAAGATAACAGAAACAGTTTTCTGCCTAAGAAGTCACCCAAAAACTCTCTTACTATTGGAGCACCATCTTCAGCCTTCTGGCCCAATATTGACAGACATGTTTGTGAGGCAGTAACTATTGAGGACTTGCTTACTGTGTCTTGGCAGAGTCTGGGTGTCAACTCTGCCTGCATCCAAGCTTGCACATTTTTAGTCAGAATTCTGTCTGTGGCCGAAATGAGTACACATCTATCTCTTCTTTTTAAAACCCCTGTATCAGCCCCTTATTGCTTTTCTCACTTCTATAGGTACTCCATTTGAAAAACCCATACATAAAAATTCAGAGATAGAGAAAACATATAAAGTTTGCTTTTCTGGATCTGAGTTATTTCACTCAGAATGATTATTTCTAGTTCCATCCATTTACCTAAGAATTTTGTCCTTTTTTCCTTAATAATTGAATAATATTTCATTGAATAAATGCACCACATTTTCATTATCTCTTCATTAGTTGATGGATATATATGCTATTACCACTTCCTATGAATAAAGCAGCAATAAGTTGGATGGAGAAATAATCTCTGTAGTAGGATATGGACTCCTCTGGGCATGCACTCTAGTGGTATAACTAGATCATATATGTTGATTTCTGCCTTTTTGAGGAATCTGCACACTGATTTCCACAGAGGGTGCATTAGTTTGCAGTCCTACCAACATCATCCATTCGTTGTCATCTCATAACATCAATTTATTGTCATTTGTTATTTTTATCTTAGCCATTCTGATTATAGTAGAATGACATCTGAAGGTATTTTAAGCATATTTATATAATATTATTTTTTAGAAATACTAGTCAGGAATCAAAGTAGTTTTGTAGTTAAATTATGACTTCATGACTCAAGTAACAAGATACCATCAAAACACAATAATAAGATGTGAATGGGGTAATGCAGGGTAAAATTCATTAAGCTTTGTGTTGACCTTCTTGTGTTTAACTTTTTTATTTTATTGACATTAAGAAATATATGTAGTAAAAATTAATGAGACATTTGGGAAATTATATTCACATTTATAGGTAGAAAGTCACTCTTATAAAACATCGTATATATATATATATATATATATATATCTGTGCATGCTGTTTGTGTATGTACATACATATATATCTGACAAGTATATATGGATGCATGAATAAATTAAATATATATAGCATATGGAATGTACATAAACACAAGAAAACAATACAAAATTAAACTGCCTCACTATTCCTTAAAGGCAGATCCTATTTTTATTACTGACCATAAAAGATGACAAAAATTCTAAAAAGGATTTGTTTAAAAATAACTGAAGTATCAAAATAGTTGTTGCTCTATAATGATGAATATTTCCCTGAAAATATTTTTTATGTGGGAAAAATCTTGAACATGTTTTACTGGCTCTTTGAAAGTTTTATCTTTGCATATTTTGTCACCAAATTTAGAAAAAGTGAGCAGCATAACATTATCACTTATGGTATCACAGTTATTCCTGTCATATTATGATTAGCCCTGATTGAAATGACATTTCCAACATGTACCAAAATTGTGAAAATGATAATTAGATTCTGCATTTGCATAAGGTTATTCTTTTAGCTTACCAATTGGTTACAAAAGCAGCATAGGCATCTGTAAAATAAAGCAACCACTGCACTCTGTAAGTGCAGACATTATTACCCTTTTGTACTAAATTCTTGATAGAATGTTTGAGATATCCATAGTTACATTAACAGAAAATAAGGGAAAAAATTAAATTCACAAGGAATAGTTTTGTGTAATTCTTAGGTTTCTTTCTAAATAATACAAAGACTATGTATTCAAAATGTATAACTCTTGCCTTCATATTCTCTTCTGATATTATATTGTACTTTCTGATAACTTGAGGAAAAGTCTATAAGGATGAATGAAATCAGTTGACTAATCTCTTCCTGGGAAACATTCAATCACAAAGAGAACTTCCCTGAAAATATAATTGTCCATCATTTCAGAAAAGACATATTCTATCAACTGATCACTGTATAATAAAAATGTGATACACACACACACACACACACACACACACACACACGAGGTTTATTCTGCCATAAATAAAAATAAAATTATTGATTTTCAGCTGAATGGATTGAAATGAAAAATATTATACTTGGTGACCTAATCCAGAGGCAGAGAAGATGAATATTGCATATTCTCTCACATGTTCTCTCTTTTAGCTTTGAACACTTAGACTTGTGAATTTTACTTCAACTACTTTTAGACACCAGAAATCTAGAAAGTGATTGTCATGTGGAGCAGAAATGCCTTTAAGGGATGGGAAGGGTATAATAGACCATACATGAAATGAAAGTTGATGGGGAAATGTTGGGATCAAAAGGTTTAAATGGCAATGAAGGTAGGAGAATGTGAGGGAAGAGTGGTTTGTGGAAGAGTTAACCAAAACAAACAAACAAACAAACAAACAAAAAACAGAACAAAAAAATCAAAACAACCACAACAAAATCTAAATCATGATCCTTCTGTCCTCCTTGTTACTTAGCCTCTCTTAGTCTGTGGACTATAGCATGATTGTCTTTTACTTTACGTTACAGCTAATATCCACTTATGAATGAGCATATACCATGATTATCTTTCTGGATCTGGGATACTAACCCAGGATGATATTTTATAGTTCGATCCATTTGCCTGAAAATTTTATGATTTCCTTATTTTTAATAGCTGAGTAGTGTTCCTTTGTGTAAATGTACCAGTTTCTTTATCCATTTTTTAGTCAAGAGACATCTAGGTTGTTTCTGGATTCTGGCTATTATAAATAAAGCTGCTATGAACATAGTTGATCAAATGCCCTTGTGGTACGGTGGAGCATCTTTTGTGTATATGCCCAAGAGTGTACAGCTGAGCCTTGAAGGGAAATAGATTAGATTTTGCCAGTGAGTTGGGCATGGGTGGGGATGGGAATAGGAGGAATCAGGTTGTGGAGAGGGAAGGATAAAATACTGTGAGAAACTACTGAAATTGAGGGGCATTTCAGGGGCTGGTGGAAACCTAGTGCTATGAAATCTGCAAGAGTAACCCCAGAAAGTTCTCCTAGTTATAGAGGACACTGCTTCAACTGGCCATCTCCTGTAACTAGGCAAGGCCTCAAGTGGAGAGATTGGAATACTCACACAACCACAAAACCTTTGACCTATAGTGTGTTCTGCTTGCAGAGCATTCTGGAACTGGAGCCTAACAGAATAATCACCAAAGAGACCAGAGAGACTTCATCCAGCAACTTATGGGATCAGATGCAGAGCCTCACAGTCAAACATTATGCAGAGCTCAGAGGGTTGATGAAGATGAAGAGGAAGGATTGGAGGAGCCAGAGGAGTCAGGGATACACCAGGAAAACAAGGCCCATTATAATCAACTTGACCATGGCTCCAGGGAACTTGAGAGTTCAGGGAGCCTGTAGGGGTCTGACTGCAGCTATCTATGTATATGTTATAAATGAGGAGCTTGGTTTGGTTGTAAAAATCCTAATAGTGGGAATGAGGGCTGTCCCTGACACTTTTGCCTGCTTGTGGGACCCTATCCTTCCTACTGGGTTGCCTTGTGCAGTCTTGATGTGATTGTATGTGCCTAGTCTTATTGTAGCTTGTTATGCCGTGTTTGGTTGATGTCCCTGAGAGGCTTGCTCTTTTCTGAGAGGAGGCAGGGGAGGTTGGATGGGAACAGGCTAGGTGGAGGGGGAGGAAGGGCAAATAGTGGTGGGGAAACTGAGGTCATATGTAATATATGAGATAAGAGTAAAAAAATATGAAAAACGATTATTTTGTAAACCAGTTTAAAAAGATGCCCTGGTTGGGTGGATGATGGATTATTAAAGGGAAATCTCAATGCCAAGTATTGGATACCCTTTTATATGCTCAGGGACACCCCAGGGGCTCTCAGATTAATAGAGAATATTGTTATTGATATTTGCTGTCCACTAGAACTAGAAAATTATGCTCAGTTGATGAAAATACTATACCTTCTGGTTATAAGACATAGGTAAATCAAACTGATACTGAGTTGGAAGCTTCTTCCTTGCTGGCTAGCTATCAGAGCATTAAAAAGTGCTATGCAGGTTGTTGTAGGAGAAAAGTTATCAATAGACTTAACTAGCTGTGAGAGCACTGTGATCTATAATGTCAAAGCACCAGGCAAGATGTACTCACTGGTCCAATAGCAGCATGACTGCTATAAGGGGTAAATTATCGTGTTCTGATTGGATTTGAGAGACATGACAAAGATATTGTCAACCTGGTCAAAAGTCTATGGCTAGTGAGGACATTCTCCCTAAGGGGAACTCCTCTATTGTCATTATGTTAAATAGACATAATGTCAAATTATCTTATAAATGTATTTGTTTATCCCTACACATGTTTGAAACCCTCAGCCTTATTTGGAAAGTTTAAATTTGAAGTTAGTGCTGGTTAATATAGACTTCTTATTGCTCAATATGCTGAGAATAAACTGAATGTTTAGTCCTCTCCCCACATCTCACTCTCTTCAGGAGTCAAGGAATGTTGTGGGAGAGGTAGAAGAAGGAATAAGAGCCAGATGATGAGAAGAAATGTTGTGAAACGCTGTCTTCTGGACATGACATGGTATTTGCAGGGACCATCAACATTTCCTCATGAATTGGGAAAAGACTGTTAAAAAGCCTCTCATCCTTGATGAGCTATGGGCAGTTAAAGCTTTTTAGGGGCAAGGATGACATATTTTTTATTGGTGTGCTCACTAGTACATTCTCTTCATTCATTTAAATAGTCCCAAACTTATGTTCCTACAGGCAACATTAATTATATGTAATGGGCCACAATGGAAGTCATTAAAGTAGGAGGGAGATATGGGACGAAGCCATTCAGCAGAAGTGGGAAGGAGAGATAAAAGATCAGTGGGAATGCTGTGATAAAATAACACTTGAAATATATGTATTGATTGTGAAAGAATAAATCAATTTCAAAATGCCAAGATTACTTGTGTAGTTATATTTTGTATCTATATACATTATAATTAAATTTTACTTACTTATTGAACATTTTTCACAAATCAAGTATGAAGATATGTTAATAAGATTTAATTTATGAATTAGTTGTATCTTAAATAACTGGCTGCTGGTGATAATGTGATTTACTAATTTGAGACAAGTTGCCTCATTATTAAAGGAATATTTGTTCTTACTGCTTGTCAAAATAATTTGTTTAAAGTATCACGTACATTATTGGTAACTTGCAGTACTAATGAGGAAACAAAACCAAGAAAACTGAGAAATAATAAAAAGAAAAAAGTTACAATACTGTGCAAAGGGAAGTGAAATCATTATTATTGAATAAATTCATAATGTTCAAGAGGGGTCAAGGGTTACATAAGCATGAATGCTGCTAACAATGTACGGCTGTTCTATCTTACCAGAGACATTTTATTTAATGTGCCATCACATGCTTTTCTACCTACATATTCACTACTGTTTCCTCAGGGAATGAAGATAATTATCAAACATGTAACATGGAACCAGAAATGTATTTCTTGTATAATTTTTGAAAGTTCTTAAATTTTCTATTTCTGAATGAATCGCTGTGACAACTATAACAATTTTATGTTTCTACCATGTACAAGTATATGCTGTCCTACACAAGCCATCACATGTAAAAATATTTTAAAAGGAAAATCTATTTTGAAATTTTATTTTTTTAAAAGGAAATCATTACAAAACCACCAATGATGATTGATTTCCTATGTGAAGTACAGGAAAACAAGTTTCTTTCTTTCTTTCTTTTTTTATAAAGAAATATTCATTTTATTTGTAGTTTGTTTGTCTACTTACTTTTTTTTAAATTTTATTAATTTATTCTTGTTACATCTCTATGGTTATCCCATCCCTTGTATCCTCCCATTCTTCCCTCCCTCCCATTTTCCCCTTATTCCCCTCCCCTATGACTGTTCCTCAGAGGGATTACCTCCCTCTGTATATGCTCATAGGGTATCAAGTCTCTTCTCGGTAACCTGTTGTCCTTCCTCTGAGTGCCACCAGGTCTCCCCCTCCAGGGGACATGGTCAAATGTGAGGCACCAGAGTTTGTGAGAAAGTCATATCCCACTCTCCACTCAAGTATGGAGACTGTTCTGACCATTGGCTAGATAGGACAGCGTAAAAAAACAAGTTTCTTAAACTTTGATAAATAAATATAAAAAGTGAGCTTGGTCTCATTTTCAGTATTGATGGTCTGACAGTCATTTTGTGTATTTTCTGGAAATTTTCTTATGACCTGTGAAAAACTGTCTTCCACATAACATTTTCTTAAACGTGAAGTTAGGCTTTCAGCACTTTTGTCATAAGATACTCTAGTATTTTGGGGCAAGTAGAGGACCTTTGGAATTATCATTTGATTCCATAGGAAAATGTTTTCAGCCAAAACTTTCTGGTTATTTTTCCTCATTTATAATTCAATATCACAAATTAAAGTACATATTTTTAGAGTTTCTTCCAGACTTTAAATTTCATTTTTCATAATGTGACCTAAAACCTTGGTCAACAGGGCTCCAGGGGCATTCCAAATGTTTGTCTAATAATGGTTTATTAAGAAATATTGGTATTATATGTGGTTCTGAAATACCCACCTTAGTACTTTTTTTTAAGTTCAAAGATAACATCCACCATGGGAAAATAACCCCAAAAAACCCAAAAAACAAAATGCTCAAAAGAGAAGAGATACAATTTTGGAACTGAAAAAGAGGTCAGGGAATAGCCTGAGGGTATTGTCTTTACATTCAAAGGAGGAAAGAGAGCAAACCATTAATGATTTTCAGAGGTGGGGACTTCAGAGACCACATAGTTATGACCAGGGGATAGAAGAGAAAAAATGGCTAATGACATAGTCAGGATTTATTCGGATACTCCTTACTATCTGGGATTTCAAATTTCTTATCTTTGTTCCATATCTACTAGGCCTGTCCTTGCCTCATGTTCTTTTGAGTACTCTTTTTCATCTTTCCCCAATATTTTAATTTTAGCTCATCCTACCATCTACTTCTATCTTTTAAGTTTATCTTATCTCACACACATTGCATTGACTTTAGCTTATTACTCTACTCTCACGGTAAACATGCGCATTCTCCTTTTCTTCATACAAACCAAGTCTCAGATAAACATGAATGACTAAAGACTCAATCAACCCTAATTCTCAACAATAGTACAGCCATCTTTAACTGATATTTCTCAGAATTATGCACTGCATCTTTAAAAACATTATATGAATGAATTGTATTGACCTTCTGAATACTGGTCTTGTGTAGTTGCTATTCAATGTAAACATCTTTACATTTTAGGTATACATTAATATTAATTAAATAACAAAACACACATAATATTTATACATACAGATTTTATCTATGTCCCACCAATCAAATAATATTTCTGAGAGACTTGGATAGAATGTGGATAGTTTTTTTTTCTTTTGACGTTAGTAAGAAAGAGAGCTATTAGACTTTATAAGACAGATACTCAAGTTCCTTATCGTGATGCAAAGCTCCTCTATTCTCTAACTTACAAATATAGGAAAATTATATTTGTTACTTAATGTTGAATTCTGATGTTTAATTATACTTATTTTAGCTAGAGTAAACTACTACATATCCAATTTACCATTATATGTAAAATACACTAATTGATCATTATCTGTTCTTGGGTGGGAATGAACAGTTTATAGGCATTTTATATGCTTTTTCCTTAGTTTGGAGTGGTCTTCTGATCCTTGGAAAGCTCATGGATCATAAACTATCCACACTTTGAGGGGCATGGTGATGAGGAAGAATCTCTAAGTAATAGAACTTATGTTAGAAAGGCTTTTTATAGTGAATGTAAGTATGTTTTTGTTTTGACCCCATTTGTGGGATGGGGAACAGACTTGTGAGAGAACAGGTGATGTTTATCAACTAGAAGAGGAACTGCCTCTTGCCGTAGCTTAGTCTTTGCCAGCTGAAAAACATCTTAGTATGGACTCTGAGAGGATATATATATATGCGCTTTTGATCTTGATATTTGGCTGTTCATCACTCCATTTTGAGATACTCTTAGAGAGAAACCCTGCAGAGAATGCTTCAAGGTTCTATGTTTAGGCTGCTGCTCTGGGTTCCAGAGGTTGTGTGGTTGCAACCCATCTTTGTTGAATTGCTGGCTTGCTGTTTAAGGGGTATGCTGTAATCCTGCTGATACCCTAATGGAATTGCTCCCAGGAAATGAGTCTAAGAATGTTTATTTGTCCCGTTCCCCTTAATTTATTTTTTCTCCTATCTAATATAGGTGGGTTGGAAGGGAGGTAGAAGCATTAAAGAACGCCAAATAAAGTAGATTTGAAAAAGTTTAAAGCCTATAACTTCTCTAATCTATTTGCTTAGAGACATCAAACTTATAACAGTACTGTGCTTTCCTGAAGTAAAGACCCCCTTTGTGGTCAATGGATTAAACAAATTGATGAACCCATTCAGTTATCCAACAACTAAATCCAGGACACACTGGCCCCATTAATTCTCATGTGTAGTGTGTCTAGGCTATTAACTGATTCTAATTGGATATCTGCACTCAAGGGCCTGCTTTAATAATTTGAACCCAAACCCATGACTATATAAATATCTGATTTTAAACTGTGATTTATGAGAAATGGACAAGATTCTGTTAAGATTTTGTGCCTTTATTGTACTACTTATGAAGTTCATTTATGTTTGATCAGCACCCCTTACTGAAGCCTATTTGTGGAAGGTAACAATTAACATTAATATCATTCAATTTCAGTCAAAATGTATACTAACATCTGAGTTTGTGATCAGGTCCTACATTGAGTCAAGAAAAATAACAATAAAATTCCAATTAGTTTTTTAGTCTTTGAATATTTAATTTTACAGAATTGTCTGCTAACCCATTTTTAGGAAAAAAACCTGATTCTTCAATATTGCTTAACATTTTCATTTAATAATGCAAAATGAATATTTTTAAAAGGAGACAAGAAACTGTCATCCTTTGAGTTTGGAGAAATGAAGGCCAATGGCAAGACTAGAGAGGAGATTAGTGTTAACAATGGTCAGGTTTCAGGGAAAGTTTTAAGATCTGTTTATCTTTGGTAACATCACTAAATAAATGGCCACATTCGTACTTTTACACTTAGGCACCTTTCTGGGTAAAGAAACATCATCTAAACTAATGTCAAACACTTTAGATTTTATTAAGTGAAAAACAATCATTAAATCTTAAGTCTTAGGTTAGAATATTAAATTAAATTAAATCTTAAATCTGAAGGTTAGAAGAACAACATTGAAGTAGAGAGCTTATTCTATGCAAAAAAAATGAGAATTTTTTCTTGAAGGAATTGGAAGAACATTTTAGTCTTATCTGAGGAAGGATCTGAGGATATTTATATTTTATTATATCCTGTCCTTATTTTGTTGAGACTGGATTACAGCAAAAAAAAAAAAAGAGTATAGTTTTATCATTTGGACAGCTGGTAATGTCAGAATAAATTAGAAAATACAAGAGCGTAGATGCATAGTGCCTGCATGTATTCTTATAGGTATATGTGTTTTTTAAAACAGATTATTTGTTTAATTTTATAATGCTGTTGAATACACAGAAAAACATGCTCAAGCAATTGGGTGTTTAATGCTTGTAGATTGTATTTTATTCACATGACTATGAAAAGCAAAAAACCTGTAGAGTAAGAGTGGCTTCTTTCATGGTTTATTTTGAAGTATGATTGGTTTAAAAAGACAGTGGACAGACACCCAGTACCCTCTAATACTGGAACATCATCTTCAGCCTTCTAGCCCAATATATCGAACATATTTGTGAGGCAGGAACTATTGAGGACTTGTTACTGTCTTGGCAGAGTTCAGCAGTTGACTCTGCCTGCATCTAAGCTTGCCTATTTTTAGGCAGAATTATGTCAGTGGCAGAAATGAGGACATTTTGCCCAGTAGCTTATTTGTCATATTTGAAGCCAATTCCATAAGGAGGTTCTTTGATGCTCATCATCTTCTTTGAAGTAGGCTGGGTGTTGCCAGGAGGTAACTTGTCTTGTTGTCAAAGAATCTTTAGAATATTAAAAACATCTTCTAATGCCATATTCTGTATATTTCTGAGGTTTTTGAAGACCTTAGTTAACTATTTTACCTTATATATCTATAGAGTCAAATCTATCTATTAGACCTAGGATATACATTATTGTGGTAAAATTAGAGTAGTATTTGACATGACCATGATTTGCATCAATATACAAAATTCACCAATGAATTAAAAATAACTTTATTTGTGAGTAACAATTAATGCCTTGAGTTGAGGAGTAGATTCAATAATCTACCTTTCTATCCTCCCTCTTTATTTCTACATGCCCCTTTCTTTCTTTTCAACTCTTATCTCCTTACCTACAAAATAAAGATAAAGGAAAAGAGAGATGTCCCTGAGTCCAAACTAGTTTTCTTTCCGTATAAGGCCAATAATAACTTATAACCAACACCTGATAAAAATAAGCTTTTGTAGACCAAGAGAACAAACAGAAACCTATCCAACCCACCTTAGAGGAAATGGGACATTGTTCTCTTAAGGTTTCTTTAGGCTGATTTGGGCAAACTGTTTCATGTTTCCATTTTTGAAACTGCTAACCTGTACTTCTGGTTCACTAAGGTATTTAAGTTTTATTTCCTTCTCTCAAGTCTTTGATGGGTTTGAAGACCAGAGAGTTTAGTCTTACAATTAAGCTTAGTTGGTTAGTGGATAAGATGTTTTTAGATCAATATAGATGTTTTAACTTAATAGAGATGAGATATGATAGGTATTGATATTCATTCAGAAATTTAGATCAATCAAGATTGGAAAGATGATTACTTAAAGTTTGTCAAAAACAAATAGCCAAATCATTATGAATGTAACATATAATATATATATATATATATATTTCCTTATTGTCTCATGATTCTTTCTGATGTAATATATATGCAATAATATAAATGTATACATTAAAAAAGAAAGAAACATAAAAAGAGGCAGTGGACAGCAAGAATAATAAACAAAGTTCTATAAACTGTATTCTTAAACAAAAATGCAAAAACTCCACAGATTATAAGAAAGCAACCCACAAGAAAAAAAGAAAACTTGACTCACTTTGAATAAAAAGGGAGTCTCTTCAAGCTAGACAGTGATTTACTTGTCTCTATTTTACTTTCTGGAAAGTTTCCCTAGTAGAAATCTTGATTACATTGCCACTTCTGTATTCTCATAGTACTTTATGATTTTTGGAGTTTACCAGACTCCAGGAGCTTGTATATTTACTAATTTCCCTGATATATACAAAATATATTTTAATAAAAAACCACAATTTTTCCCTGGGTGCTAGGTATGCAGTTCAATAGAGGCCAATTGAGTGAATAATGATTAAAGCAAAAAATAATAAGGAATAATGTGGAAAAGACTTGGTATATTTAGTTTTTATTGTTATTACAATATTTTAAAATATGCAATACACTTTTATTAATATATAAAATACTTTGTTATTAATTTTATATTTATATGAATAGTTTCTTTTCAGTATGTATGTATACTACATGTGCTATCAGAGACCAAAAGAAGGAGTCAGAGCACTTGGAACTGGAAACACAGATGGTTGTGAGATCTGGGTCCTCTGCAAGAGCAGCAAGTGCTTTTTAATTTTTATTTCTATTTTTTGTTTTTAATCATTGCACTATTGAAAATCCTTTTCTGCCCCCTAAAAAGGAATTTCTAGATCAATTAATTTGGAAAATGATTGGATGAGCAATGTAGATTTTTCACTAACAGATTTTCAAATACAATTCCTTAATGTTAAAATAATCTAAATAATTTAGAGTTGTTTTGTATAGTATGTTGTAGCTACTAGTGCTATGCCAGTTTATAGGAAAACAAAAATCTTCAGTCATTGTTATTCTAACCACATGTCAAGTGCTTAAGAAAGTATATACTTAGTGATTGTTATTTTGAGCAAGAGATATATAGAATAGTTTTGAAATTATAAATAGTTTTCTTTTGGATAACATGGAATGCATTAATCTAAAGAAAGTAATTGAACACAATTATTGGAAAGCTCCTGGTAAAGTAAAATTTCTCTGTATGTGAATCTTTAGACTATACATTATAAAGCAACTCTGGCTCATCATTTGCTGCTTGGATCATTTTGATTATATTTAGACTGGAAGTAAAGCAAGTTGCCGCTCCCCAGATTTAATGTTCATTTATTATTTACCTAATATGTAGAAAAAGCTTTTATATTTGTCATCTGGTAAGAATAATTATGAGATCAAAATACCAAAGCAAAAATATTTATGGAACATCTTCCATGTGTTAGCTTACAATAAGATACAGTAGGCTAGTTTGATCTCCACTTTTGGCAATATTTAATTGTGAAGCATCCTTGTAGAAGGTAATTTGCCGTACTCCATTTTACTCCAATCATTTAGGCAGCCTTACAGTTTTCAATGGTGATAACTGTGGATTAGATTTTTTCAGTTTAGTTTCTTAGACAATGCATAAAAGTAAAGTAACATCAAAGAAAATGACTGTTATAAACCTCAGTAAATATAAATGCCTGAAAGGATTTTAATAGATCAAGATAAATATTTCTTCTCTCATTACAGAAGTTTACTTAAGTTTTGCAGCAGGGTAGAAAGACAGGAAAAAATGTGGGAAACATGAGAAAGGAGAGAAGCCTGAAAGTTCTCACTATATGAGAAGCAAGAATTCCAGTATGATTAAAAACATTTGCTCAAAAGGCTGCTGGCATAGAGCTAAAAGTCCTTTCATACATCAATATTTCATATTAAAGTCATAATGAATGAGGCTTTGGACCTGGATGTATAGGATATTGGGTAGGTCCTCATTCCTTTATCTAAACATTGCCTGAAAATATCAACTAAACTTGTTTACAGTACAGATATCCTAAAGTTCTGCAACCCTGTGAGCTAGGTTTTACCTTATTAATTGTAATCCAGTTCTGTGCCCCCTGAAATCAAACAGTGATCTCATTTCAATTCATTAACAACCCTTTGAAGATAGCTACTTCAAACTCACTGAAATTGTTTATATGGTAGTTATAAGGACAATGAGGAGATTTAGGCTCTTTTAGAGATGCCCACAACCTTGCTCTTGGGTGTGTCTTTCTGAATGCCATTCCAGATTTTAATCCTCATACTTAAATCTATATTAAAAGGTTTTTTCAGCTTCAACTTGGTTACAGGATATCCCTGGTAATTGTTTTAGTGAGAAAGTCATAAACTTAGTTAGACTTAAATCCAAGAACCTAAAAGTCTAGGAGAAGTCTTTGGGCTAATAAAAGGCTAACAGAAGCCTTTGGGCTAATAAAAGGCTCTGGTTCTCCTTCCTTTGTCCTCAAAAATTATAGCAATTTTAATATGGATTCAAGTTAAAATTAAAATACTTAAGGCCAGTCTATTTAATCCCAGCAATCCAGAGTCAAAGCCAAGTGGGTTTTTGTGAGTCAAAGGCTAGCTATATCTTCATAGTTTCAGGCCAGCTAGGACTACAAAATGAGATCCTGCTTCAAAGAATAAAGATCAGTTTCAAAGTTTATAAAAAAGTTACTTGGAATGTACAAGAAGACAAATTTACTCCTAATTCATATAACCTAGAATATAAACTACATAACCTAGTATTGTTAAAGCAAACAACTAAAATAAAAATTGGACATTTACATGAGGATTAGGGGTTACTTAAAATGTGCTACAAAACTGTTTATTCATAGACTGTTCTGAGTTTGCTTATAATGTTATTACATATTTATGATTTAAATAGCTTCCTTTTAGTGTGATTTTTTTCAACTGAAGGCCTCTTCAGAAAATGACACAGAAATAGTTAATATTGGTATAGGCCTTTTATTTATTGTTCCCCATTATGTTAATGTTCATATTTCAATATCAGTTATTTTCATTAATCCATCTTTTTTTTTAATCCCATTAGCCTTCCCCCTACTATGTCATTAGTCAGATTTCAGAAATGCTTGTTCTTGGCATTTCCACATTTGTATTTTAGTTTGTCTTCTGTTACTATTTTTACTTTATTTTGTTTTCTAATGTCAGCTTTTAAGCTTTGATCGTTCTGTCATTATAGGAAAAACTACTTTCAAGATCACAAAACCATGCATTTCATATAAATATAGCATGAACAGACATATGAAATATTTAGAAGGCATCAAAGGTAACAGCTGCCCCTCAAATAATGAGAATGATTTGTGTCATTCCAATTGACCTTCATAATTGCTTAGTTTGATTAAACTTTGCAGAGTTTTCTTCCTGATGATGAACACCCTCACTTCTTTTTCTTAAAACACTCATTTTATGAAAAAATGGAAATTTATTCTCTGTCTCTTGGCAGTATTAATCTTTTAAAAACAGAGATATATTTCTAAAGTACTCAAATGGTCTCTTTAAAATTCCATGATTGAGAAAGATAATGTCCCTCTGACCAAGTCCAAGAGGGAATAAGAGGTTAAGGTCTATAATCACAGTTAGCATTGCAGATGGTACAGTCACCTTGGTTTTACCCTAATTTTTTCAAGTATTTTCCTGTAGCTCATTGAATGCTTGAAACTTCTATTGTCTATATTTAAATGAAAGAGTTTATTCTTTATTCTTTCATCTTTGCTGCAGTACTATTGTTCCTTACTACAAAGATCTTCCATATTGTTTTAAAGGATTCCAGTGCAATATTACTTTGTCTATGACTAAGCTGTAACAGATATGTAATGTTCAATAAAAATAACTTAATGTTCCATAGGAAATTCATAAGAGTAAATTTAGTGTTCTCCTTTTCTTCTAAAGATAATTTTCATGATTTCCTGCAAGGAATTTGGAACAATGTTTTGGAAGGTAACATAACATTTTACAGACTCCAAGTTAATAATCCCAATCATGCATTTTTATGCTGTTTGGAATTCACTCAATTAACACCTGTAGGGTTTCAGAAACATTGTCAAATACTGGACATTTTTCATTGAATTTTATGTCCCCCCCAAAGATTTGTAAGATCATAAACTTTGTTTTCCTGGGAAAAATTCTAATAACATGTAGTTAATTGTGTGGTTGCTTGTCTTTTCTGTGAATTTCTTATTTTTAAAAGATTTATTTCATTTTCTATTCATTTGTATGCATGTGTGCCTATGCAGGCATCTGCAGAGGCAAGAAGGAGGTGTCAAATTCTCTGGAGCTGCAGTAACAGGGCTCCTGTGAGGCACCTGACCTGGGTGCTGGAAGCTAAACATGGAGCCTCTGAAAGATCAGCAAGTTCTCATAATTGTTGAACCATCTTTGCAGCCTCATATTTTATCAATCCTAAGGTATATAATTTCTCATATGTATTATGTATGTAAAAAGTAATGCCATTTAAATTTATTGTGGTAAAGAAGCATTGTATCATAAGTTATTGGTACTTATATAGATTGTCTCCTATAATATTGGTGTCTTCTATTGAGTGAAACATACTAAATGCCTTGAGAAAGCTTAAGAATATTATATCAGTAGAAAACCTGGATAAAAGTTCTCTTGATGGTTTCCTGTGTAATAATCAATACAAATATTATGACAAAAAAGAAAACAGGGATACATGATAACAGTGATTTTCATGTAGCATGTGATGAAATCAAAAGTCTCAAGCAGCTTGATTCTCAGTGTAGCACTGTTGGGATGTAATGGAGCATTCAGGAAGTGAAGCCTAGTGGCAGGTCCTTAGGTCACTGGATGGTGTCCTAACTGAAAATAAGGGACTCTGGCAAATCCTGTTCTTTCATCTCCTTACTGGTTTAGGATGTCGGTTTATTTCAACAAACATTTCCCACCGTTGTATAAAGGTCCTCTCAATTAAAGACAAAAGCAATGTGGATAAGATATGGTGATCTGCAATCTCTGTAAGCTAAATAATTCTTTATATTTATAATTTTATTTTTAAGTATTTTATTGTATAAATGCAAATTTGAGTGATAAAGATGGTAAGAGTCTTTACGCCTTAAAATAGTTGAGATATTACACTGAAAGCTTTAGTTATCATTGAAGGAATTTTAAACAGGAAGTAACATGTTCAGGTTTACATTTTATGAATATCATGAATACATTTTATGAATAGTATGGAGGAAAATGTCTGAAAGATTAGAAGCAATTAAACTGGTGAGAATTAATGAGGTTGCACTAAAGTGTAAAAGTGGAAATTGGGCATCTAAAGATCGGGTCACCATCTACCTAACAGAAAAAGTACTGATTCTACAGATAAGCTCAGCATCTTCTTAAGGAGAGTGCGATAATGAATTTATGATGCCTGACCTTCCTAGCTTCACATAATAATTCCCAAATTGCTAAGAGTCCTTATTTCAGAACACATTTTACTGCATTAGTGCTTCCAGACACTCTAATTTCTAGAACATTCAATTATTAGAGTTCCGTCTACATATATCCTCCATTTCTAACTCATTCACTGACACTTTAATACCCTATTTCTGTAAGCATTTGTCTACTCCAAATTCTCAGCATCCCTATTTATTCTTGATACTTTTTGATAAGTCTTTGCTGTACTTGATGATTCTTATCTCACTGGCAACCTCACATATGCCTAGGTATTTCCTCATATTTTCTGCATTTAAGAAGTAGATACTGAGGTGCTTTCTTCTTGTTATGGCCCCTAGTAATAAACTATGTACTCATCCTCCAAATCCTACCATTTAGAAACATTCTTCAGTTACTTCTATAGTGTTTTGACCTCAAGATTTTCATTTGTGCTTCATTCAAAGAGAGCTTTGGAACCTGGTTTATGAATTGCCTCTTCATACCAAGCTTTGTTGTCATCCTTGGTGTCTTCCAGATATATAGGGATGACTCATCATAATGCCAAGGACTAACATCAGATAGTCTTAATTACAACTTTCTGACAATTATTAGTAAAAATTTTAGAACAAAGGTCCATTTCTCTCTCAAGCTACAAGTCTTCAAACACCTGACATCTTCAGTCTGATGGCTTTTTGGTGGTGTTAGGGATCAAATCCTGACCTTGTACACACTAGGAATGAATAACATTCTTTGGATTTCTAATACAAGTTTTTTTGTTCCAGAATTCAATATATATGTATAGTAAGCTTTTCATAATTTCCTTTTCTTAATATTATCTCTGTATCAATTATACTACTTTTTACATGTCATAATCACTATAGTAGAAATTGTGAAATGATACTTTTCTCTTTCCAAAGAAGATAAAATTACAGAGAATACAGGGCTGACTCTTTGCTACTCCTGCTCAGTAATACCTTTGCTGAATACATTGTTAAGGAATTATTTGAATGGCTACCTGAATATCTGTAACATTTTACTTTATTAAAGTGATCTGCTAGATTAAAATTTCAATCTGTAAAATTTCAAGCATCAAAAGCTCAAGGGGATCATATACTCAAATAGTTACCACACCTAATCAATTTATTCTTTAGCTTGTTTAAGGTTCAGCTTGTTTACCTTGCACTGTTAACTGTAGTTACATATACCAGCTGTTCTTATCATCTCAAAGCCCTTTTCCCAAATCACCATGGCTGACAATGAATCTCTCCCACTTTGTACAACAAAATCTTATTTCTACTTCCTTATCAATGAATGCAGTCATAGTACCTCCAACTCTGTATATCTATCACTGAACATCCATGCTTGCAATAGTATTTTGTTATCATATAGCCAATAGCATTTGCCATCCAGTGATGCAAAAAGTTTTTATGAGCCTGTGTGTTTTCTTTGGCATCTTGGAACCAATTTGTATCTTGATCATTTTTTTTTCTTCTCAGAACAAAATTCAAGCTTCATATTTAGGAGGTATTTGATAAATGGGTATCAAAATTATTAACAGAAAATTATTTCATTTGAATTATATATATATTAATTATATGTTTATAATATGTAAATCCATATATATATGATCTAAATGATTTTAATGTCATTCTGTTATGAATAATAATCATGTATATACATGAATATAGATAGATAGATATTTGATTATAAGACAATTCCAATTAGAAAAATTTGAAGAAAATGATGGGATATCGTATCTACAGATAATATTTTTATGTGAGCAACAGAGAAAGGATCCAAAGCAGCAGACATAAATCTCCCTTAATAGGAAAGTAATCCCACAGGTGACACTGAAAGCCTGTAATGACAAAAATATATTGAGTCCTTTATCATGTAGGGCACCAATAAAAACTATAATTCTTTTAAGATCAGAGGTCGAATTACTGCTCAGAGTAAACAAGTCTGTGGCTTCACTTTGAAATAAAGACAGGATCCAGAGCTATAAATTTTGATAGATTTTTTTAGCCAGGGAAACCACAGTCAAACCTTGCTGATGAAGAAATTATGGCAATTACAAAAATTACCAAGGGAAAGGCATGACAATAAATAAAAATTTCATAGCTTCACTTTAAAATCAGTAATTAATATGCATGATGAACATCAGTGTCAAGGACATACAGTTTTACACTCTAGAGTTAAAGGTCTTCAACTCTAATTTTAGAGTAGTCATTAAGTACTGTTTAGACAAACAAAAATGTTATTTCCTCCAGGGGGGCTATTAGTGTAAAGAGAGAGCTGTCATATTCACCTAATTAACGAAAACAACATTCAGAGATCAAGAAAGTTTGATATTTTCAAACCCTTACTTTATAAGTCAAAACCTTTGAACAGACATCCACAGCAGCAATTTTCATCAGAAATACAATTACTGAAAATTCTAATTGAGAGATTAGAACAGCATTTTTCTTCTTTTGTGCAAGCTAGCTACATGAGCTTTTTGTACTGTGTCAACAAGGTTAATACACAGACTGTTATAAATCATGGTACTGGCTTTCTTAATTAAGAAGTATTCATAAGGTTGAATAATCTTCACTGCTCATTCATTTGAAGATCACAACAGTGATTTCTGAAAGGCACCCTGCTATATCTTCTCTATCTATGATTCCACCCGTAAATTAAATTTAGCTGAAGATGAGCATCGTTTGAGAAAGAGAAAAAAACTATCAAAAAAACAGACTTACTAGATAACACATGTGTAAAAGTCTATAAGGGAGATGCATCTTTTATATCTACATTCTGATATTTAGAGAGATGTTATGTACCTTAAAATACAATCATTTTTAGCTTTCATTACTTTCGTTTTACTATTTTATTTGTGTGTGTGTGTGTGTGTGTGTGTGTGTGTGTGTGTATGTGTGTGTTGAATACATGCTACATGAATACAGTCTCTGGGGTTTCTATAAGAGAGAATTAGATCTCCTGGAGCTGAAGGTACTGGGAGTTATAAACTGTCTGATATGAATACTAGGCATTGAACTCAGATATTCTGGAAAACCAATAAGTACCCTTAACCATTGAACCACATTTGTTTTTGTTTTTTAGATAAGATCTCAATATGTACTTTTGTTCAGCCTTAAAATCTCATTTTTCCTCTTTCTGCCTTCCAAGTACAGGGATTATAGGTAGATTTAATCACAAGCACCAATTCATCAGCCTCTTCAATATGCTGAGCATTATGGTAGGCCCTGGATGTTAGCCACAAGAGATTCTTTCGGCAATGCTTATTATTGGAGTAGTTTTTCTACTTAGATACACATGCAATATAACTATATTAAAAATCACTATCACCTTACGACAAATTTTGCACATACAATCTAAAAAAATAAATGTAAAAAATTAAACTTGATGTAGATAAGAGTCACATACATGTATACATACTGAGCAATCAGATTCCTGATGTCTATTTCTTCAGATATTGTTATTCAATGGGAATATGATGGAATCCAGAGAGAGTTTCATTGGTTTATAAACTAGCACCTTTGTGATTTTTTAAATACAATTTTGTGTGACCACAATTTTAAGCACATAATGATGTTTTCTCTCAACTAATAAATAAACTTGATATCTAACAAAACATTACCTATTATAGGAAATGGAATGTGAATTGAATAAGTAGAGTAAATAATTCATGTCTTGATATATAAAATCAGCTTTAAAGGAGTTTTTGGATAATGCAAAACAAATATAAGAAAATATATCCCTGTTTTTTATCAAATGCATTTTGAAAAACTGATAGTCCCAAAGTGCATCCTAATTATATTCAAATGATTCAGTATCATGACTGTCTATCATTTTGCCTTTTCAGAGTTAGAAATATACTAACTCAGAAGAAGCTTCACATTTAACTGAAATTCATGTAAGACAAGCAGGCAGAAGATTTCTTCATTCAACATTTCTTGATTTTTAAAACTATATTTCATATTATCCTTTTGTCTAGTGTACAAGTCCTTTTTCCACCTTGAGTGATTGTATCATAAGGTGGTTGAGAAAGAAAAAGAGGGGTATCTTTCTCTTGGGAAGTGGAGGAGGTGCTAGTGTGAGTCATTGGGAAATTTTAGACAGAAGTATATATGGAAGTTGAAATTTTAGAGATAAAATTCTTTTAAAGTATTCTGGTTAAAAAAAAAAAACCCTTGGAAATTCTTTCTGTAAGTATTTGGGTTGCACCTGAAGAGTGAGCCTTTCAGAATAAGATTACACACTAGCTGCACTGGGCCAGCTTGATAGCTCATCTGAAGGCACCTTGTTTATTTTCTTACTAAATATCAGGGCACAAGTTATTACTATTTCAAAGGTTCTTTTTGAAAATAGACATCCAGGTATTAGAGTTTATACTGTTTGGCTGAATTCACTACTGTGTTCCCAGCAGCTACTCCAGTGTCTAATATAGAGAAAATGCTTACCAATCAATTTTAATACATAAAATGGACACAATATGAAATACACTTCTGGGTAAGACTATTATATATCAATTTGAGAGTAACTAATTCTAAAACTTCTGAAACAGAACATAATATTCAGTCACAGTCATAGGGGAGAGGAGTAAGGGGAAAATGGGAGGGAGAGAAGAATGGGAGGATACAAGAGATGGGATAACCATTGAGATGTAATATGAATATGTTAATAAAATATATTAAAATATTATTGTTTTAACTATATTAGTATAAAGGAACTGCAAGTCTATCCTTCAATATCTTGGTTTAAAGTCAAGAACTAGAAAGTCAAATTAAGTCTCAGTATTTATAAATATAATAAAATGTTGTTACCAGATTATTGTAATATTTCTTCTGCTAAAGAGGCCTTCAAAAGTGAAATAATAGTTTGATTTAAAAAACTCAATCTATTGAAACAGATAGAGGGACTTCTGCTAAAATTATTGAAAAAATAACAATAATAATACATTTAAAAATAAATTCGAGTTTCTTTTATTACATACTCAAAATCTAACTTTATTTTCAGTATTTCTAAGTGCTGGCTTTAAAGGGGCTCTGTTTAGCTTTCCTGGGTCACCCTTGTGATCATCAATATGAAACATGATACAACCTTTATATGAAATTTTAAAAAATCTTTCCAAATATATATTATATGATTCTAGACTAAACAAGAACTACTGAAAAAAGTTTCTGTTCTGACTCAAAGCTACGAATCATGTTTAATGACCATTTCAAAGCAAATAATGATGTCCAAGTATAGGTACTGGAAGGATCAGAAGTTAAGAGTAATTTCTGCTGTTTTTTAGAGGCCCAGAGTTTAGTCCTGAATACCCATGTGGATCAGCTCATTACTGCCTATAATTCCAGCTTCATAGACCACAAAGTCCTCTTCCAGTATTCACATTCATGTGCACATGAGTACACACACACACACACACACACACACACACACACACACACACACTTAATAAAAGAACTATTTTCTTTAAAAAGACCAAGAGTGGCTATTTTAAATTGAATGACATTAAAAATTCTGCTTTGTAGGATCACTATGACACTAGAATGATCTTGGAATCATATACAGGAAATCACAGAACTTAAAGCCTCAGAGTTTGGCCCACAGAAAATCTTGAAGCTTTATAAAAATTGAGGCATACCTATACTATAGCAGCTTTCAAGGAGTCAAATATCTTGTGTAAACCACTTTTCTGAAACATGAACTCTCTAATACTATGTGATGTACTATGGCATGGAAATGATGGGTTTAGGAAAATACATGCTATTTTCCTGAAGCCACTAGACTAACCTTCAAGCTCATTCACTTTATAACATTGACTCTTTTATGAGACTGTCATTTATGACCTTCTTGGAGAAAGTGGATCATTTCTGATCTATGATTGTGGGGGATAATTAAATCAGTTAAATTCTTATTCAGTGACCTCTTTAAGTTTTTATTTTATAACCATAGATTCTGTATCATGGGGCAGGAACTAAATGTAGATCTGCCTGAAAGCCAGAAATGTCATTGTAAATGTACAGTAAATCTAGGCCACAGCAAACTGATGGGAAAAATCATAGTGGTTCTTCATCTGTGGTTTTATAGAAGGTGAACATAGTGAGGTTCTATGTTGAAACTCAGCTAGCTATTTACTTCCTTGGCAATGAGAAAAACTAGAATTAGAGGTACTTTAAAGAGCCTGAACTAAGCTGGGTAATTCAGGAATGTCAGTGAAGTTCTAATTGGCTGTAAGTGGAACATGCACCAGTATATGGAATGGGTGTTGAGGGAAATTGGTAGGGGTAGATATGTTGGAACTGATAATATTTAAGTTTACATCGTTTAGTTTGTAAAGAAGGAGGGTTATAGTTGATTTTGCAAAAGTAAAAAACAATTCAACTTATGCAAAATTTAATAAGTACTAATGGAATGTTTATCATTTAACAATGGAAAATAGAATATAAAGCTATCTTTATACAAGTAGAGGAGTATATTTTTGTTTGGTACAACATAGGTATGAATGTGTCTCAATATTTTTGCCCCCGCTTCTTTTTCAGTGTAGAAGACGTTGTTATACCAGACTCAGAAATTTTTAATAACTGTTGTTTCCATCCTTCACCTGCTGTGGATGTGGGCTGGTCGTGTCATGCTTTTAAAGAATCACTTTAGGATTTCATAAGCCACCAGAGCAGAAATGCTTGGGCACTCCAAACCCACACCTGTTGCTCAGGGCAGCACAACAATGCAACACAGCTTATGTTCTGTTGCTTAAAGCTAGACTTGAAAACACATCTTTGACCTCCTCCTTCCTCTGAAGCTGCATTTTGTGAGCACCTGCTCAGTCTGTACTGAAGATGGGTATAAATATGTGAGCAAGTTCTAGCCTAGGAGCTAGAAGCAGTAATGGGGAAGGAAATCTTTTGGACTTGTTCTGGAAGGTAGGAAAGATCATGTTCTTTACTCCTTTTATTCTACATCTTCCAAGTTAAGAATCATAGATATGGTTGACAGATGTTTGTATTTGAAAATAAAATTGAAGGCCATAACCTAGAGAGAGCAGAGTGAGAAATAGAGAAGAGCCATAGCAATCAGATGGCCCATATGTCAGTTCTGAGATCCTTACTTTTTGATATTACCTAGAGAAACAAAGCTCTTTTCTTCAGACTATCCTTTTTAAAGGTTTTCTTATTTAAAAAGGATTTATTTTATTTTATTTTATTTGAATGGATGTTTTGTTTGCATGTGTGTATGTGCCCTTTATGCATGCCTAGTGCTGGCAGAAGCCAGCAGTGTCAGATTTTTAGAAATGGAGTGGATAGATGGTTGTAAGCTATCAAATGGGTGCTGGAGCGGAATTCATTCACTAAAAGGGGAGCAAATGCTCTTCTGAGCCATATCTCTAGTCCCTTAAATTTTATTTTTATTTTTAATTGTGTGTATGTATGTGTGTTAGGGTGTGGGTCTGTATTCATCAGTGCATTGACCATAGAGGCCAGAAGAGAATTTGTAGTCCCCTGGATCTGGAATTATAGGCAGTTATTAGTCACTATGTGGGTGCTGAGAGGTACAATTGGATCTTCTGTAAGAACAGCAAATACTCTTAACTGCTGCACAGTCTATCCAGCCCCATTTTAGACTACTTTTTGTTTCTTTTTGTATTCAAAGCCTTTCTTTATAATTGGAAAAAAGTGTAAATATTGGTCTAAAGATCTTTCTTTACTCAGATCTTATCGGTCATGTATGTTTAAACAGAGATGCAAAAGATCCAAAGTAAATATCTGACCTTAAAAGTTAATATCCAAAGAAAAGTTGAATACATAGACAGATAATCCAAAATAGACACAAATACCACTTATTTTATTCATTGAGATGTTGCATGGAAGAGCATTGGTGAGGTAACTCTACCCAAGATCCTACTTGTACTAGTGATAGGTTAAAGTGTTGGTGATTTTTTTCTCAAAATCCTAAAGGTCATGTAAAATCACTTTAAGTATGTACAGGAAAACATTAATATGCACCTCTTGGCTGTATCTCTTTCTCAGAAGAACACCTGATTACATTTTAAATAGTCCAAGTAAGTATAACCACTGGTGGATTGTTTTCCTAATTATCTGGAGTCTGGCTTTTTGTTTCATAAGTATTACCATTAATAATCTAAACACACTACCATTTATTTCATGCCCCTATTACTGTAAAAACTCACTTCACACTTCCCATGTTTCATCTTTTCTAAACGTTTATACAACGGCTGCAATATCACTTCATGAAATTGGTTTTGCTTAATATTTCCTGCTTGACAACTGCTTACCAGTTACACTTCAGCATCTACTTCTTTCTTCTTTACTTTTGAGACCCATATTTCTAACCGTGGTATGTAAAAATTCTGCCTGACCTCTTAGGCATTCATTATGAGTTTTATTTTATTAATGACAACAATAGTTGTTGTTATTGATTTAACTGTTTGTAGTAGTTTCCTTATCAAGAAGTCAGTAAACTATGATTTAGAACCTAAACTTGCAGCACAACTTGGTTCTTTAATTTGTGTTATTACAGTAGAATCATGCTCATTGTTTCTCTGCTGTGTATGGATGATGTCTAGTTGCAGTAGAGACTATGCAGCTTGCAAATTCTAAAATTTGTATCATCTGACCTTTTATAGATGTTATTTAACTTCTACTCTATGTCTTTATTTTATATGAAAGCTTTCTTTCTCAATTGGACTTTCCATACCAAAGAGCTTTGTCTTCCAAATATGGCTCAAAGTACAGGCGTTTCCTAAGCTTTGCTGAAAGTCATTCCCTTTACTGTCTTATCTACATCTATTGACACTATTTACCTTGTTTATCCTTAAAAAATAAATGTTACTTATTTATTTATCAACATTATTAGTCATTTATCAACATTAATAGCTCCTTATATGAAATGGTTCTGTGTGTGTATGTGTATGTGTGTGTGTGTGTCTATTGTGTATGTATTGGATAGTGCCAGGGCATACATTTGAAGGTTAGAGGACAACTTTTGGGTATTTGTTTTCTCCTTCTACTGTGGTTCCTGCTGATCTAAGTTGCCAGGCTTCGATCTAAAGTGCTTTGTTACTCACTGAGCCATAAGCATGTAAAAAAGAACCTAGCAAGTTTTTTCTGTAGATATTTTCAAAAATTAAGAAAAATATTAATAATAGGACAAAAGTATTGCTACATTACAACTCTCATGACCTGCATATGTTTGCAATTTAATAATTTTCCTCTATTGGTTACAAGTGCTTGTTTATGAGGAACTGAGTTAGATTTTCAGAACTGCAATATGGATAAATGAGTAAATGAATGTATTAATTAAATTAAAATTTCTCATACTTATCGTTTATATCACATTAAAGCTTCTTTGTGATGTTTGTTAAATACGATAAACTTTTATTAATGACAGAATAGCGATATTGTAATTACTTTTTCTACAATAAAATGGAAAGAATGTTTAAATCTCACAGATAAATGTTTTGTAATTGGTTATCTATATTAAAACAAACCTTTTCAAAGGTGATTCAAAATGTTGGTGCCAATTACACCCTTTGTCTGATTAGCAGGACAGCAGTGACTACATGGTGACCAAAAGACTAAACTGAGAGCTCCAAAATATCATTGCTGGTGTTTCCCAGGTGAGAAGGGAGCACACAGTGTGAACAAAGGTGTGTCCAACATCAGGCCACCTGGATAATCCACAGAAAAGCCCTGAGTCCCTGAAGGCATGTGTACAGTATCAAAAGTCTAGCCACTACCTTGCCTGTGGGCAACAAATGCATGCCATGTCTCAGACTGAACTGTGAGCCTCAAAACACCAGTGTTTGTGTTTTCTATCACCAAGGAGACTCCACAGTCTAGAAAACAAGTGGATCTGACCTTAAGTCATCCAGCCATTCCATGGAGAGTTACTGGGTACTTGCAGGTGTTAGTGCAGTCTGCAAAGTCTAGTCACATGCTTACCTGTGGGTAGCACCTGTACTCTGTGTCTCATACTGAACTGTGGGCAACAAAAATCCAGTATTTAAATCTTCCAGCAAACAGGAGATGCCACAGTATTGAACACAAGTAGATGTGACTTCAGGTCACCTGGGTAGTCCACAGAAAGTTCTCAGATCAGTCCTTAGGTCAGCTGGCTGATCTATAGAAGGGTTCACTGATGCCTGCAGGTGAGGAGTCTCAACCTTTTACCTATAAGCTGCTCTCAGAGATAAGTAAATGACACAAAAACTACAAAATAATGCCATAAGCATCCAGATTACTAAAGGTCAGAGTAAAAACATGAACAACAAAAGCCAAAATAATAGGTCATATTCAGAACCCAGTTATCACAAAGCAATCATCACTGGGCATTCTAACACAACTAAAACACGAGAAAATGGCCTCAAATCTTTCCTCTGAAGATGATAATGGAGGGATTGAATAAAATATGTAAAAAAATAAAAGAAGATACACTCAAACACATTGAGGCCCTAAGAGATGCCATGACAAAGGCCTATGGAAAGGAAATTAATAAATCACTGGTTGAAATTCAGGAAATGCAGACAATCATGTGAAAGAAATCAATAAAATGGTTCAATATCTGAAAATGAAAATGGAAACAATAATAAAAGCATAAATTGAGGAAATCATCAAAAGAGAGAACTTATAGAAGAAAACAGGAACTACAAAGGTAAGCTTCACCAGAGGTAGAAGAAAGAATCTCAGGTGTAGAAGATACAATGGAAGAATTTGATGCAATCATCAAAGAAAATGTTAAATATAAAAAATTCCTGACAGAAACCATCCAAGAAATAAAGGACACCATGAAAAGGTGAAACCTAAGGTTAATAAATAGGAATTGAGGAAAGAGAAGATGCCTGGCTCCAAGGCCCAGAAAATATTTTCAACAAAATCATAGAAGAAAATGTCTTAAAAATCTAAGAGACCAATGATGCAAGTCCAGACTACTAAACCAAGCAAAATTTTCAAGAGCCAAAACATGGAGAAAACAAGATATTCCATTAACAATATTTAAACTGTACCTATCCACAATTCAAGCCCTATAGAAAACACTAAAATGAAAACGCCAAGTCATGGAGTCTAATTACACCCAGCAAAACACAGGAAAGAGATAGCTTCACTTTAGTGAAACAAAAATCTGACAAGCATACAAACACAGTACCACAACCAACATGAAAATAAAAGGACCTAACAGTCACTAGACATTAATCTCTATCAACATCAATGGACTCAATTTTCCAATAAAAAGATACAGACTAACACAATGGATGCATAAATAAGACCCCAAATTATGCTGTATAGAAGAAACATACCTCACAAGGATAGACATTACCTGCGATTAAAGGGATGAAAGAAGGTCTTCCAATCAAACGGATACAAGAAGCCACTGGAGTAGCTATTATAATATCTAGTAAAATTGATTTTCAATGAAAATTAATCAAAAGATGAGGAAGGACGATTCATACTCATCAAAGAAAATTCAACCAAAATGACATTGCAATTCTAAACCTCTATGCTCCAAATACAAGGGAACCCATACTTGTAAAATAAACATTAATAAAGCTTAAACCACACATTGATCCCCACACATGAATAGTAGGAGACTTCAACACCCCCTCTCTCCAAAGGATAGGTCAACAAAACTTAAGCTAAACTGAGAAATTATGACATTAATATGTCATGAAGCAAATGGACCTAACAGATATCTACAGAACTTTTTACCCAACCATAAAAGATTATACCTTCTTCTCCTCACTTCATGGAACCTTCTTCAAAATTGACCATAGTAGGTCACAAAGCAAGCTTCAACAGACACAAGAATATTGAAATAATCCCTTGTATCCTATCAGACCACCATGGACTAATGCTGGACCTCAACAATAACAGAAATAACAAAAATATGAACACATATGGAAACTGAACTACTCTCTTCCTCAATGAAAACTGGATCCAGGAAGAAATAAAGAAATTATGGATTTCCTAAAATCCAGTGAAAATGAAGGTACAATATACCCAAACTTATGGGACACAAGAAAACAGTATCATGAAGAAGGCCATAGCACTAAGTGCCTTCATAAAGAGATTTAAAACATCTCAAATAGAAAACTTAACAAAGCATCTGGAAGCTCTAGGGAAAAAAAAGAAGCCAAGAAGAGTTGACATCTTGAAATCATCAAACTCAGGACTGAAATCAATAAATTAGAAACAGTTAGAAAAAATCAACGAATCAATGAAATCAGAGCTTATTGTTTGATAAAATCAAGAAGATAGACAAATCCTTAGTCCAACTAATTTAAAAGACAGAGGGACACTATCCAAAATAATAAAATCAGAAATGAAAAGGGATACATAATAACATATACCAAGGAAATCCAAGGAATCATTAGGTCCTACTTCAAAAGCCTATATGCCACAAAATTTGAAAATCTAAATGTAATAGACAATTTTCTTGATAGATGCCAATTACTAAAGTTGAATCAAGATCAGGTAAACAAATTAAACAATTCTCTATCTTCAGTGAAAATAGAAGCAGTTATCAAAAATTTCCCAACAAAAAAGTCTCAGATGGTTTCAGCACCAAAGTATAAACGGAAGAACCATTACCAAACTCATCTATGAGGCCACAGTCACCATGATACTTAAAACACATGAAGACCCAACAAAGAGAATTTCACACCTATTCCTCTTATGAACATTGCAGCAAAAATATTCAATAAAAAAACTCACAAACTGAATCCAAGAACACATAAAAAATAGCATTCACAATGACCAAGTAGGCTTCATCTGAGGCATGCAGGGATGGTTCACTATATGGAAACCCATCAATGCAGTCTGCCATATAAACAAACTGAAATATAAAAACCTCACATTATCATCTCCTTAGATGCTAAAATATCATTTGACAAAATCCAACAACCATTCATGTTTAAAGTCTTGGAAAGAACAAGACTACAAGGCACACGCTTAAACATAATATATAGCAAGCCAATAGCCAACATCAAATTAAATGGAGAGAAACCCAATGAAATTCCATAAAAGTCAGGGACTAGACAAAGCTGCCCACTCTCTACATATCTCTTCAAAATAGTACTTGAAGTTCTACCTAGAGCAATAAGACAACAAAAAGATATTAAAAGAATTCACATCAGAAAGGAAGGAGTCAAAGTATTACTAATCACAGAGAATATGATAGTATACATAAGTGAACCCCAAATATCTTCGAGAGATCCCAAAGCTGATAAACATCTTCAGCAATGTAGCCAGATACAAGATTAATTTTTAAAAAATCAGTAGCCCTCCTGTATACAAATGATAAATGGGATGAGAAAGAAATTAGAAAACTACACCCTTAAGAATAGCCACAAATAATATAAAATATTTTGGTGTAACTTTAACCGAGCAAGTGAAAGACATATGAAAAAACTTCATGTCTCTGAAAAAAGATTTTGAGAAAATATGAGAAGATGGAAAGATCTCCCATACTCATGGATGGGGAACAACAACAGAGTAAAAATGGCCATCTTTATAATTGGATTTTATCCCAACATAGATGTCCTTTGAGAGACTCCACCCAGAGGAAGATCAGGACAGATACTAAGACTCCCAGCCAGACTCAATCAAAGAACTGTGAGTCGTATGGAACAGTTGGGGGATGGAAGCATCGGTGTGTGTGTGTGTTAGAAGCTCCAAAAGGAGACTATCAAGGCTGGCGAATCTGGACACAGGAGAGCCTGTACAATGTTGCACCAACCAAACTTAGAACCTAGACCCCGTGATCAGATGTAGCTGATGGACAGTGGAGGGTCCAGGAAGCAATATTGATATTGAACCAAGGTATCAATATCAAATCACTATGTGTGTCCTGTAACTAGTTGGCCCCATTGAGGGCCCATCTTGACTCAAGGCCAGCCAGCCTGTGCTGAGGGTCCATCTTGACTGTGTTGAGGGTCCAGCTTGACTCAAGGCCAGCCAGCTTGTGCTGAGGATCCAGCTTGGCTCAAGGCCAGCCAGACTGTACTGAGGGTCCAGCTTGACTCAAGGACAACTAGCTGTGTCTAAAAATATTCCACTACCCCTACCCCCTGGAATGTACTTACCCCTCCCAGCTAGCCTGCTAAATTCTGCTTTTGCAAAAGATATCAAAAGCACTTGCATCTGCTTTTCAGGGTCTGCAGCTTGAAAGAGCTTGTTAGACCCCAGCACACATTGTCTCAAAATTCCTGTGTGTATTGCATTGACATTGGACTCTGTCTCTCTCTCTCTCTGGGGACTCCGGGTATAGACAGAGTATAGACAGAGTATAGACTCCGGGTATAGACAGACTTTCTCTTTGAAAGTCTCAGTCTTACAACAGTTCATTCTCCAGGTGGGGCAGGGGAATGGAGAGTGGGAGACTACCTCTGATACAAACTCTGATGCCTTGGCAGAGAGGCCTCATGGGAACAAAGAGTAATGGGATACAGGCTATCCAAATCAGACCTGATAGCCTGTGGTCAGACAGTGGGAGGGTAGCCTCCTCTCATCACCATCAGAGGTATAGGGGAGTGGAATAGGGTGGAAGAGGGAGTGTGAGAATGGGAAGATAAGAGGGAGAAGATAATAATTTGGGATGTAATGTGAATAATTGTATAAATCAAAAATCTAAAAATGAATCTTTTCAGAGACTTGAGAAGGAATAAAATTAAATACATGAATGAACCAGAAATTTGGTTAGCACCTTCCAAAATAAAATGATGATTGAGACAGTTTATTGCCTGAACAGTCCCCAACACTCTCTATAATGTTGGAGCATCATCTTCAGCCTTCTGGCGCAATATATCTGATAGATATATTTGTGAGGCAGGAACTATTGAGGACTTGCTTACCCTGTCTTGGCAGAGTTTGACTGTCTACTCTGCCTTCATCCAAGCTTGCCCATTTTGAGGCAGAATTCTGTCTGTGGTAGAAATGAAGACATTTTGCCCAGTGGCTCGTTTGCCACATTTGAAGCCATCTCCATAAGGAGGTTCTTTGATGTTCATCATCCTCTTTGAGGTAGGTTTGGTGTTGCCAAGAGTTAACCTGTCTCACTGTCAGTGAATCTTTAAAATAATAAAAACATTTTAATTGTCATATTCTGTATGTCTCTGATGTTTTGAAGACCTTATCTAAATATTTTACCTTTATAGTTTAGTCTTTCAATTAAGCTTAGTTGGTTAGGGGTTAAGACGCTTTTAGGTCAAGATAAATTTTTTTAAGTTAATAAAGATGAGATATGATAGATATTGATTTTTCATTCAGAAATTTAGACCTAACAAGATAGAAAAGATGTTTACTTCATGCTTGCCAAACACAGATAGCCAAATCACTATGTAGTAGCATTTATATAATTCCTGATTGTCTGATGGTTCTTCCTTTTGTGTGTAGTTTAATTTATTCATGTGTAATAATATAAGTGTATATGTTAAAAAAGAAACATAGTAAAAATGGAAAATAAAAATGAATGTTTTCAACAGCCTCGTAACTGTATATTAATTTTAAGCTTTCTTTAAAATGTGTATATTCATCTGTTTATGGTGGTACAAGCCTTAAACCCCAGCACTCAGAAGGCAGAGGCAGGTGGATTGTTGTAAGTTTGAGGCCATCCTGGTATAAAAGAAAGTCCAGGATAGGCAAGACTACACAAAGAAACATTGTCTCAAAAAAGTGTAGGTCTATCTTTAATATTAAATCATAAATTTAAAGCTTTCTGTCTAAAAATAGATTGAAATATTAGACAATGCTTTTTAAAAACTTTTTTATATTAATTTATTCTTGTTACATCTCAATGGTTATCCCATCCCTTGTATCCTCCCATTCTTCCTTCCCTCCCATTTTCCCCTTACTCCCCTCCCCTATGACATCCTATTAGGACTCTAGATGAGAGAAGCATGGGAGAATAGCAAAGTAGACAATGCTTTTATAACATCCAGTGTCCTACAAACATAATGCCAATTTATTCCAGCAGACTTAATTTAATCTTCTTAGTAAAGAAATAGGACTGTGAAAACACATATTTCTTGGATGGTAAAAACCTGTAAATGAAATGAGTAATTTCCCTGGGTTTTAGGTTTTATTCCTAGTAACTGGATCTATTCTTTGAGAGAAGAAAGCAGATAGAAAGAGCACAATTTGGATAATTATTACCCTCTTCCAAAATAATTCAGTCCTTTAGAAACTATTTCATGTTTGTAGGAAAAAAAGCTAAACTTAGTGACTGTTCTAGGTTGATTTATCACTTTTGTGTCATCTCAATCAGAGTTATGCAACCAGAAAAATCTCATTGAAGCATATTATGACAAGAGGTTTTCTTATAAAAAAATTTTGTGAAACTTGCAGAATCAAATAACTTTGGCTCATAGGAGCTCATAGGTACTGCTAACCAGAGAGCATACATAGGCCTGTGTGTGTGTGTGTGTGTGTGTGTGTGTGTGTGTGATATGTATTATCAGTGCCAAATGAGGAGTTGTGGCTTTGTTAAGTTTATTCCTAGGGGTTGGCCTTGAGAAAAACCCAGGCTAGGACCAGGATCTCTCTCTCTCTCTCTCTCTCTCTCTCTCTCTCTCTCTCTCTCTCTCCCTCTCTCTCTCCTTTCAACTTGCAGTAGTTCTCAGTTACTGCTCAGGTATCATGACAGCCTGTCTGCTGCCATGTTCTCCACCATGATGATCATGGAGTAACCCTTTGAAACTGTAAGCCTCCAATAAAATGATTTCTTTTATAGATTGTCTTGGTTATGGTGTATCTTCATAGAAGCAAAAAAGTAACTAAAACAACTATTTTGACAGGCTTCTTTTCAAATTTATGACACAATCTCACATTTATGCTTAGATATTTATGCCATGAAAATTAAAACTAGTTTTCACTTTTAAACCTGTAGATGGTTATTGTTTGCTTTATTTTAGTTTGCTTGCTATTTTGAGATAGGATTTCCTTATGATACCCAGGCTGACCAGTAACTACATAATGTCCTCAGTATTGAGATTGTAGGCGTGGGTTAGCACTATTAGGAGAAGTTTTAGCTTTAACTGCCTCACACTGGTAATAGACCAGATGCCATTCAGTAATCTAATAAACACTGTAATATATGCATAACAAGGAACACTATTCATAATGCAAAATAAATGAAACAATTTGGGTAGAATTCAAAGTAGTTATTGTGAGTCAAAAATCAAATTTCCAATAGTTTTGTACTATTTGATGGCTTCCATATTGAGTGCAATGTCAATTTTTTTTGTGTGTGTGTGTGTTTGTGTGTGTGTGTGTGTTGAAAGAGAGAGAGAGAGAGAGAGAGAGAGAGAGAGAGAGAGAGAGAGAGA
>OU015760.1:38428927-38489221 GCA_907169655.1 Acomys percivali
AGAGAGAGAGAGAGAGAGAGAGAGAGAGAGAGAGAGAGAGAGAGAGATGACTATGAAAAGATAGGTGAGCTCTTTGCATTCATAGTGTTATTTTATATCTTTGCTGCCTTTATATCATCCTCATTATGATATTGGACCACAGTTTAGAAAAATGTCACCATTGAACAAACATTGTGAAAGTCTGCCCCATATTGTTGTACATTATTTCTCTTTTCCAATTATGATTTTGTGACTGATTCAGGAGTTACATTTTAATGAAAAGGACACATAGTCAGTATGCCACCATTTGGGGCATTGGAGTGCTTATGTGTGCACTGGCCAGTTCTGTATAGGTATCTGCTAATTGGGCATATCTCTTTGAAGAATTAACATTAGAAGGTCATAAATATATGAAAAGTTTTCTTCATTTATAAAGTAGACTTATTTATATAGACGATAATGATAGACATGAACTATTAGTCTCATTCATCCATTTTTATGTAAGGCATTAAAATAAAAATGAGGAAAAACTGAGTAAGAAATACTTTCTATGGTTCAGCGATGTAGTGTTCTTCTTTCAAAAATACAAATGAAATCAAAAGGGAAGGAAACTTTGTTCATTACTGTAATGGTAATCATAAATGCTTCTGATTCTTACAATACTTCATTGCAAATATTAGGTATAGATATGAATTGGCTGTTAAACTATGTCCTTGGTAATTTAATACTTATGAGAAAAAGTGGAAGTTTTTCTTAGAAGATAAATCTTTGAAACTTCTAAAATTCCTTTAGTGGATTATTCAGAAACTAATGATGACAGTTTGTGGCGTGCCAGATTGTTAACAATGTGCCACAATGTCACAGACTCAACTTACAGCCCTTAGGCTCCACCCATAAGCAGCAAGCCATGTTGTTTTACATGCTTTTTTATAAAGATTTTGAGTGGCTTTCTGCAAATTGGAAAAGGAAGCTATACCACCATAAGCTACAAATCAATTGCATGCTTCAATTTCTGTGGCAAAAGTTACAATTTCTTCAGTTTATCACTTTCTCTGGAATGTTGCTTGACATGCATTAAACTTTAAGCTTTTGCCTTTCAGTTTCACCTTCCATTAAAATGTAGACATATGAACAGATGGCAAATGCCATCATTTTGGAAAATTGTCAACTTTTCATTCATCCTTGCAACTCTAAATTCAGGGGTCATTTTAATGCAATTTCTCAGATAACTGGATCAGAGGTTATATTCAAACATATAAAAGAACTGCAGGTCAGTGCTTTTCAAATTCAGATTACTAATGTGACACTTTAGTTTGCCACAACAGCAAATTATGAAAATGATTGAATACGTACATTCAAAATGAATAATTTCAGATGAATGAAGACCCCACATTTATGCGTTTTATACACTCATCTGATTTTTTACATAACACAAAGAAAATATAACATTAAATGATGGCATGAGCAGGAGGTCTAAACAGTACTCCTTACCTATACTAGTTTGGCAGTTACTTATCAATACCCACAGAAAACCTCTATTCCTGATAATAATATTTGAGTGTAAAAGGTTGATTAGAATCTTAAAGAATAAGCATTGGCCAAGAAAAAGATGCATTTGATTTTTTAGAGAAGTATCAAAAACCTTTCTGAATTACAATATTCATTCACTTATATTTTTAATAGTAAGTCCAAATTTTAATACATGTTTTTGCATTTTAAAAGATTCTTTTCCATTTAGCTCTTACATGATTTTGAGGTATTTTAACACCATAACACAGCTGTGGCTATGGTCCAATATAAGATACAGTGTAGTGCAGAGGTGATTCATAAGACACAGGAGTAACTAGTGCTAATCAGAATTTCAGAAATAGAAGTTGAATTTTAGTTAGAGAAATATGTTATGTAATTTTGAGACTTTTTCAAAGTTCAGAGATGATTGCTTTAGAGCTTTCATTGTACAGCAAACCACTGAAATTAAAAAAGGCAGATAAATAGATTTCACCACATCTTCCTTCCTTATAATAACCTTTGTGAGGGCATTCACTATAGTTCATGTAGGCTCTGATTTACAATCTATGAAGTGATAGACATTCTTAAACTGAGATTTTTAACTGCCATTGTAAAAAAAAGATACTTTTTTGATGCATTATTATTATGTAAACTGCATATCTTTCATTCCAGGCTGAAAAATGTATAGATATACAATTAATTCCCTGATGGATAATAGCAAACAATTGTTACTAACTTTGATCCTTGCCCAAGGATATTTGGGAATCTGTGTTTTAAAAGTTGTTATAGTCATTAACAAAAGGTTCTAGAACAGAACCTTTACATATCCTTAATATGGCAAGGATACCCATCTTCTTTCTGTGTGTGCTCAAGCATCACACACACACACGCACATGCGCGCGCGCACACACACACACACACACACACACACACACACACACACACTTCTATTGCCTAAATCACCTTTGCAGATGTGTATGAACCAGAGGTGTCTCTGCTCTGTCTGTCTGTGAAGGGCAATAAGAAAATGTTACAGCCCATTTAGCAATAAACTATGCATCTTTTCTGCAAGACTTTGCTTACATTTTATTTGCAACATTTTACTTCCTCTATAAATTTTGTTTCATAGTCTTTAGTAATTTCTGGCAACAGAAGTAGTACCCAGATGGTATCTCTTTTCTCCATAAGCTTGAAATAATGTCTCAATATAAATTCCAATCCCATCTTTTTATGATTTACATTCTAAATTTTAGTCCACGGCAACACATGCAAATATTGAGACAATACCTATAGTTGAACGTGACAGCAGGAAACTTTAGGCATTAGAAGACACTATGTCATTTCATGGAGTCAGTAATAATTTAATTAAAAGGGTACCTGATGACACAGGCATAAAGCCCACTGTCCTGTAGTAATGTTGGTCTGAACCAAATGGAGTCTTCTTCTTTGCTCATTCTACTTCCGTCAAAGGCAATGGGCTCTTCAAAATCTCCTGGACCAGAGCTTTTATACCACATTAAGCTGAGTCCAGCACTTTGGGCGAGGGAGTAGTTTGTTCTGATATAACCGTAAAAGAGTGCACACTTGATTCTAACAGGCTCTCCCACCAAAACTTGGTATTTCTTGATATCAACAGACCAATCAGTGCATCCATCAGCTGTAGTAATAAAGAGAGGAGAGAGAAGAAAATCATTAGAGAAAAGAATTAGCAATACACTTATTCATCCAATCATTCACTTAAATGTTTACAGAGCATATGTATTGAGTCAGATTTATTCTCGACACAGTGATGAGTAACAGTGACAACTGTCCTCAAAAGTAATATACTCTGCCTGCAAATAATGTATTGTTTACTTGCTATGTCCAGTGTTTAGTTTAGGTTTGTGTCACTTATCTCATTATTTATTTATTTTAACTCTGTTATAAATATACTATTTAGCCTACTCTGTAAAAATAAATGAGGGCCTTTAAAGTATTTCTCTTTTGTTCTGCAGTATAGAAGTTTTGTCAATAGAGGGGGCTGGAAAGACATTGCTCTTCTAGCAAGCTTACTTGGCAGGTATTACAGCATAAATGCCTTTCCCACTACCTTAAACCTAACCTTAACCCTAAACTTAACCCTAACCCTAACCTTAACTCCAACCCTAACCCTAACCCTAACCTTAACTCCTCAATTGATTGTTACCCAGCAGCTTGGTAAAATTGTTAGCTATTCTTCAGGTGAAACTTTTTTTTAAATTAATTCATTCATATTACATCTCAATGGTTATCCCATTCCTTGTATCCTCCCATTCCTCCTTCCCTCCCATTTTCCCCTTACTCCCCTCCCTTATGACTGTGACTGAGGGGGACTTACTCCCCCTGTATATGCTCATAGGGTATCAAGTCTCTTCTGTGTAGCCTGCTGTCCTACCTCTGAGTGCCACCAGGTCTCCCCATTCAGGGGACGTGGTCAAATATGAGGCACCAGAGTACATATGAAAGTCAGACCCCACTCTCCACTCAACTGTGGAGAATGTCCTGTCCATTGGCTAGATCTGGGTAGGGGTTCAAAGTTTACTGCTTGTATTGTCCTTGGCTGGTGCTTTAGTTTGAGTGGGACCCCTGGGCCCAGATCTGCCCATCATGTTCTTCTTGTAGGTTTCTAGGACCCTCTGGATCATTCTATTTCCCCATTCTCCCATACTTCTCAGGTGAAACATTTTCTAATGAATAGTTCCCCAGAGAATATTAGTGTTCCTGACAACCTCAGGTGGCAGTAGTATTACCATCAAGATCTACTAATGTAGAGAGTTTGTCACTTCTAACATTCAGTTAAGCATGGCAATACAGTCCCAATAATGCTCACATCGCTGCATTGGTGATCAAAAAATAATGGGACCCATTGCTTGGTATTTAAATTTCGTCCACTTTGGCAATGGCAACCAATCTTTTATTAATTAGGTGTCTCTAAAGCTGTGAACGAAATGTTTGTGTAAGCCCCTTCTCCTGCATACATGGAAGCAGCAACAACATACTATGCTGCTGTTTGGAGAGAGGACCAGTTATGGCCATTTGGAATTAGATGAGGTCAGAAGGCTGTGTCTCCTTCTGATAGGATTGGTGCCCTTAGATGTAGAGACATCTTTCTTCCATTGGGACTCACAAAAAGATCTTTGTGTAAGTATAGAGAATGAAGGTAGCCATTTATAAGTTATAAAAGAACCATCACTAAAACCGAATTGCTTGGTACCTTGATATTAGGCTTTCCAGTTATCAGTACTTGGAGATATGAGCTACCATTATATAAGCTATTTCATCTATTATAGTTTACTATGGTAGCCAAGCAGAACAATATATTTTTCTTTGATACTAGTGTATCCATTTAGTATTACATGCTCCTGCAATCAGATAATTCTCTATAAGTTGATAATTATGATAGAAGTTTTGTTTAAATTACAGTGTAGTTTTCCCCCTAATTAAACCCATACAGATAACATCATAAATGAATATGTTATAGTTAAGCAATATGGTAGGAAGTAAAATTAATTGAGTTGAGCTCTGGTAGCTGTTTCACAATCAGACATGGAGGTAAGAAATTACTGCTCTGACTTCTGGGAGTACTGAGGAAAATATAAGGAAGAATTTTTGCTCTATGTATTTCCTAAAGGTTTTGTTGTATATATGTATCACCTCTCAAAGAAAATCTTAAGACCATTGCTTTTTCAGACAAATTATTATTCTGTGGCAATAATAACTTGGGAGTTGCTATATGTCTAAGTTGATATCCACTTGCCTCAGCTGCTGAATCCCAGGATAACAGGTGTATTCCAAGGTATCTGTGGACAGTATCTTTTAATATACCTTAACCTGCCACACATGCAAAATAAAATGTTGTGTCATGGCTGATACATCAACACTATCTGTATACCTGAGACATCAGGAAGTTCTGAGAAAAACTTGACAAATAAAGGATGATCAAGGGCTTATTCAAAGTATTTGAATAAATATTTAAATGACAGAATTGCCTTCTCTTTCAAAGTTTCTGATACTTTACATTATTTTTAGGAATTATCTCTTCCTCCTCCCATGTACCCATTTTTTATTAATTAGTAGAAAATAAATTTGGGGCATGATGACATTTCTGTCTACCATATGCAGTGTCCCTTAAGAGACATTCGAATCATATAACATTGTGCAGTGAGACATCTCAAAACTTACAAGGATCTGTGTTCACATAAGATGTTACTGTTATTGAATAAAATTACTATTGATTCATTCAGTTTCTTCAGCTTTTATTTATCTCCATGGATATGTTATACTTACTTTGAAAAGTCACTGAAAAAATATATTTCTAGTTTTGTGGTTATGTAAGTTATCAGGTAAAATTTCAAAATTTCACCTTCTAATTATAAAGTATTATTATGTAGTTGTGGAGAACAGTAGTATGAGTGTTTTTCCCTCTTCCAGAATTAAAAATTTCAACCTTCCATGGGAAGGTTCCATGAAAATATCTTCCTTCTATACTCTTCTGCAGTACTATTCTTTTACAATCATGGGCCAATGGGAGTTTATGAAGCTAAAAAACTATATTGGAAAATAAAAAAAGAAAGCAGTATACTTATTTCTTTCTTCTTCTACCCTTAAATTTGAGGGAACTTAAATGAAGACAGTGATTGAATTGAGACTCAGAACTAATTGCTTTCCAGAGAGTTCATACTGAAGTATCATTTCATGAACAAAAGCTATATACGCTGGAAATGTCAATATATTCAAATGAGATTAGAAAAAGTATTTTAATTAAGTCACTATTCCTACATATGTAAGAGCTCAAAATATTTCCATGGTAACAAGCTTAAAGGTTGAATTCTAAAAAAAAAATCTAATCATAGAACTCACACATATTGCATCCTAATATGAATATGTAAGTGTCAGGTGTGATGGCACATGCCTGTAATTCACACACACAAGAGGAAGAGACAAGAGAATCAGGTGATCAAACCCTAGCCTGAAGTATACAGTGAGTTTAAGGTCAGCCTGTTTCACTTAGCTACACCATATATATATAAAAGAAAAAAGAAAAAAAACTTTAAAAGGAGTGATGAAGCTCAGTGATAGGGTGCTTGATAGGCATGCATATGGCCCTTTGTTTAAACTAAACTAAATGTCAGTGTTGAAAATAAACAAGACATCAATGATTTTCTCAGAAATGCTCATGTTGCATTCTCTTTAACGAAGCTGATGAATCTTGTCCTTAGCTAATTTGTGGCAGTTGAATACTCACACCTCACTTGTTTCCTCTTTGAAATTATTTTTGATATCCAAAAATCACTTTTCTGGAAAATTTGTACCCTTCTTGGGTATGGAATAATGTAAAAAATCATACATGTATAAAAGACCTGCCTTTTGCTCCAGGAGGATAATTTTGCAATAAAGAGCTTAAGGTATTGCCAGTCCTAGAATTAACAAGACTCCTGCTTTTTACTCAGCTCTCAACATCTTTGTCCTGATTGTCCATCATCCTTGTAGATTTTTTTTCTGGAAGATCATTTGCAATATAATTACATGCTTGCCAAATACAGTCTTGGGCTACATAGTATGAGGATGACCTGACACATTACAGACTCATGTATTGTTAAGCACGTTCACAGTCCCTTTGAAAATATACATAAGTTAGTAGTTAAATTGAATGCAGTAATAGGAAATTTACAAAGATGGTCCTGATAATATTACATGAAAATGTGATACTGGACATGGATATGAAACTTTAATGACTTGAATACACAAAAAAGGAAAACAAATACAAATATCGACATGAAGGTAGAAGTAACGTCACACAAGTAAGATTTTGCATACTTTTACAAGAACTACTAATGAATTTGTATTGCATATCAAATTTAAGACAAAAGGAAAGAGGTAAATAAAGGAAGGTTCTGGAGTTTAAGAGATGTAAAAACAATGTTTAAATTACTTGTAAGAGCAATGGTATACCTTGAAGTACTTCAGTCAGAGTGTGATTTTATAGTTTAATAGTTTTCCCCTTAATGTACCGTGTGCAATTTTGGTCAGAGTATAAATTAGAAGAATGTTTTAAAAATGGAAGTGATATGTTAAAGATAGACAGAGCAGAGAAGTAATGTTTTTCAACGACTTTGGAGGTACAAGTGGGCAGGTGATTGACTGTATATAAACATCAAGAGAGAGGAATAAGGTCATATTACTTTCTAACTTAACGTTTCTGCTATTGTTATAGATTTTTAAATAATTTTCACAGTCATATAGGAAGTCCACATTTATCAATTGCCAATGACTTTGAAATGCTTTTTATGATGTCCCAATTAAAAGGCTTTAGGCTATGAAAATACAGAGAATTTTAAAAGTCTCAACATACAGAGTTAAAGTGTTTGCTTGTATTTCCCTCTTTTCTAAATGGTACTATGCAGAAGTGAATGTCTGGCATAGAGGTATCAGTTAACTTTACCCTGTAAATGTGAAGAAACCCAAAGCTAAAGACATGTTTGTAAGCAAGAAGTATAAATGATGCGCATTTTCTATCACAGCCACTGAACAAAGATTGAGGTTAGATTTTAAATAGGCAATGACAGATTGACTTTCAAAATATAAATGTCATAATGGAAATCTGGCATAATTACTGTTGGTGTCATTTTAAGGGGAAAGCAGAAACGACCTCAAACTATCTGTATGGAGAATAACAGATCTCAACAAAAGCTATCTTTTTGCATTCTACTTGCACACACAAAGCACATTGCCCCTGACTTTACTTTCTGGATCACATCTAGCAGGGGGTGGAATGCTTCCAGATTCTTGCCTGTAAAAATATATACAGTGTAACAACTTTGGAAGAGTGCTTTCGAATATTTTGGAGAGATATATGTGGGCGTTAAGAATTGATGTTTCTCAGGAGGCTCTGTCAATTATAAGAAATTCAGTTTCTAGAAATCCTTTGTCTGATAAAGCCTAAAAATTATCTATCAGCCTCTCAAAGTAGGTCAACTCTAGGTGGATGCAGACCTTGCTTAGCTGTAATCACATTCCTTCTAAGACAGGGTTCCCTGTTGATGAGCAAAGTTGGCTCCCAGGTAAACAAATGGAGAGTAACATTGTTTAGCCTTCTTTATCTCTGATTTCAGCAAGTATTCCTATTTTGAACACAACAATATTTATTTGCATTTTGTATATACTGTCAGTATTTCCTTCAAACAAGAATTTCATTGCTGTTAACAAGACAGAGAGAAAACTATAGGAGACTTATAAGTTGGGACAGACATCCTCAATAATAAGCAAATAACACACAATAATAAGGTTGATTTAAAAACTCTCTGTATCATCTAATAACCAAAATAAAAGCCATCACTGAGAAGGAAAACATGGGAATTCAGTAAACCATGTTTCAAATCAGTCTTAAGGGTTTCCAGTCTCTTAGACTCCTTAGCCATTTTTTTGTGTGATCGCTATAAATATGAAACCATTCTTGAGAGTTTGGGATTCAGAGAAACTGGACATAGTCTTTTAAAACTCAGTAAGAATGTCATGCATTGTATTTTGATCATATTGAGCCACCTCCCCATATCCTATATTTATTCACCATTCTGTAAAAAACAACTTTGCTTCCTCAAAATAAAATTCATTGGGTCCCCTTAGTGCAGTCTATATACTGTCATGTATCTGGCTATCAATTGGAGCATATTAGTCATGTCAGGAGGCATTTTCTTTAAAAAATGCTAATTTTCCTCTCTAGGAAGCTATCAATTACCAAGAGCTCATCATCTGGGGATAGAATTTTATGGCTATCTCCCAAATTCATGCTGGGATTATGTCTCTTTTAACTCTTCTTGGGCTTGGACATCCAAACTGAGGGGAACTCAAAGGGTATTGGTGTAATAATCTGGTATTGGTCTTCCCTGCACTGCATATAATTAATAAAATCCCATTCTCTCTCTCTCTCTCTTTCTCTCTCTTTATATCCACAAAAAGAAATAATAATATACTGAGTCTGACTCACATGTAAATTCCAGAGTGCCACTAGATTAAATTATGTTCACACATTGAGTACTTCATTATGTAGCGTGGTGTGGAATTTAAGGCACTGTTTCCATTGCTGGTCTCTATTAATATTCAAGTAACACTATCATCTTCCAAGACTGGAATAAAATATATACCAAATAGTGTTACCAAACATTCATATACTTTCCAAAAGCTCAGAGTATGACCTCCGTAATGGGTTCTTTATAGGTCTAACTAGATAAGTTAGGATGCTATCGTAACAGAGAAGTATCTAAAAGAGTGGTCATAATAAAATTGATGTTGGTTTTCTTTTTCATTCTTTCAGTGAATATGGATCAAAAAATCTACCTCATTATTTGGGCAAACACAAGCAGGTGTAGATTGCATGGACATAAGTGGTTTATTGAGTTTGTTCTCTTTTTTCACCATCTGAATTCTAAGAACTGACTTCAGATTATTAAGAATGGTGGCAAGTTCTTCAATCCAATGACCCATTTTGTCACCTTAATTTTTTAAATTCATTCAATTATTTATTTGGGATTTTTTATGGAATTTACACTCATGTAACATAATGAATAATTATTTTGCAATAATTAAAAATTGACACTTTGTTATCCTTGTATCTTAAATTATTTAACTCTAATTAAGTAATAAGAGTTATCTACATATCTATATGTATCATTCTACTATTGTTGGTGCATAAAAGATAATTAATAAGTGTATTTTCAATAAATGAGTGGTTACTTAAGTAAATGTTCATTTGCAATGATACAGACTTCAATATCTTATGTGTTAGCACATTCAGAAATAACTGTTTTTCTAGATATTTTATGCTTGCAAATTTGGAATAAGTAACAACATTATCTTTTTTTTTTACTTATAATACTACAAATAGTGTAACTTTTTGAATCAGAGCAATTTAATTATTCTGGTCAGAATATACTTCAAATCTCAAAAAAATCCTTCAAGATATATCAAACTGTTTTGTGTTCATTAGGCATACCATTTATTCTTGTATATCTACACAAAACTCCTCTATTTGCATGACAAACAGATACACATATACAGAAAGGTATGAAAGCATTGTTAATCATGGATATTTTGTACGTTTGGAATACTTGTTAGACACTGAATTCAATAATAACACGATGAGTAAAAGACAAAACAAACATTGATCAAATTTAATCCTTTCCTCAATTTAGAGCTTCCTCACTGGGAAAGGCCTGTTGGATGGCAGGGTATTTGCCCTGTAAATTAGTCCTTTATAGAGAATAACAGGGCTCAAAGCACAGATTTTCTCAATTTCATTTTCACTTTAGAGCATACAGCAGAACTGAATTATATTTTTAAAGATTGCAAGCTGTAAAAGGTCTTTACATTTTATAAAACTTCCAAGCAAACCATTGTTTTCAGCAATGAACTATACAATAATCATGCATTACAGTTAAAATCATAACTCCTCATATGATATTTACTATTTACTATTTTGAGCCTGCTGCTCCCTAACAATTACTGCACCTAGTACTATTTTTTGTTTGTTTGTTTGTTTTGGAAATCATCTTTTATTAGGGATAGTCATGTACATATCTATACTCAATAAAACCATGGAGGCATTTCACAGTGTTGGAGAAACAAGATAAATGGTTTATTGTATCCTGTACCTCTATAACAGCCCCCTAATTTTCCTTATCTTTTTTCTTCAAAATGAATTAACAGAGAATGAGATATTGCTGCAAGATTTGGCTCGAAAGATAAAAAAAATATTTAAGAGATGAAATTTATGTGTGTCTGAATTCCCATTCAAATACTTGATAAAAGGAAATTTGACTTCATGCAATAGCCTAGGTGCATAGGCAAATAAAGCATAAAGTTCAGAAATGGCACCAGAAAATTTGCATTTCTAAAATGTCTTCAGGTAATGCTTGAGGTTCATGAATGACACTATATGGACCACTGACCTAAAGAATGTATGCAAAGGAGTGGTGTTATCTGCTCTGCAGTTTAGAAGGATACTGTTGTTACAGTATCAATGATAAAATGGAATTGGACAGTTTAGAACAAAAATATCATTAAGAATATTTTGTTTTTTTAAATAAAAAATAAGAAAAGGAAGTTGTAGAGATATAATACACAGGATACTGATATGAAAGCAATTATGAGGAATGAGTAATTTAGAATAACTCATGATTCCAAACAAGATTTCAGAAACGATTATGTCATCGCTAAAGAATAGGAGGAGCATAGAACCCTATCAAGTAGCAGATGATGAGTGAGTCTGGCTCTTTTATTAGCTTTTATATATATATATATATATAAGCTTATATTTCTGTCTTTATTGCAAGTGTATTTTTTCATGTTACTTTTTGAGGTGTTGAGTCTTTGCAACAGAAGAACAGGATACTGTGTATTTTGTTCACATCCTGAGATCTGCTAAGCAGTCAAGACTCTTTCTCTAGATAAAAATTCAAGAAAATATGAATAATATTTTTATATTTTAATATGCATGTTTTCATGTTGATAATATCAGTTATTGAAAGATTCAGACACAATTTGTGTATAGTTTTTCAAGCAATTTTCTGAGAATCAAAAAAATTTTAATTCCTGTTAAGTTTGTTTTTATTACAGTAGAAATGGTCTCATGAAAATATATTATTATTATTTAAACATATACTTAGCATAATATTCTTAAAATTGTATCTATATTAACATATGTACATGTATATCTATTTTGAAGGGAACAAACTGATTTATGAAATTTTGTTCAATTTCTTACAAAGTATTTGTATACTTCCTCTAAGATTTTGATTTATCCCAGATCAAAATCCTTATTTTGTGTACTTCCTTATTTAAAAATCATTTTCTTAGATACTTGAATAGAGAAGACTAGGTAAGTTAGAAAAATGTTAAAATGTTGTGTGTTTTCATTTGTTTTACCTGAGATTATCTGAAATATATAGAGTTCATAAATAACATTATATTTGTTTAATGTATGCAAAGTGGTGCTTTGGAATGTATATGCGTTCTAAATTATTGAGTTCCAGTACAAAAGGGTAACATGAATGTTAAGATGTACTTTCTGAGCTTTTGTGACATTTTTTCAGATATGTTTTAAACAATCATGGCAAACCAGAATCTGTAGAGCTTGCAGGAAATCACATGAATTCAGGTTTTCTTGGTTTTTATTTATTTTTCACTATCTTTGTGGGTACAGACTTTGGCTGGAGGGATAAATTTGTACATATTTCAGATGGTTATTTGAAGGCATGTTTTTATTTGAAAATCTATATTGGACATTTTTCATATGATTAAATCTAAAACAAATTCTGTTTATCTCTATTACTTAGGAATTAAACAATCCTTAGGTGTTATCTTAAGCAAGATTACCTTTATAATCTGTTAGTACTGGCCACATTCAAAACTGGAAGTGTCATGAGCAGTTGTATCTCATGGTTATATTTGTAGTTTTTATTTAATGAGAAGTTTCAATTCTCACTAATAAAAATCTTACATATATCTGGTTGGTTGATACATAACCAGGAACAAATGACATCTCACTCAGTATATTTTTCTGTGACTACTCAAAAAATCAAGCAAACAAACAACCCATAAGTATATTTTCAAAGTTTAAAACTACCTTTAGTAGTCATAACACAACTTTTAGTCAGTTATATATAATATAAAAAGGAAGAATTGCTAATAAGAGGAAAGACGTTACATCATGCAATATGTGCTGCCTTTGGAAGAACAACTATCGTTTAATTCATTATTTTGACAACTATTTACAGAGTTCTCACTGTAATCAAGACTCTGAGGTCTCTTCAGTTTCTTCCATTGCCTCTATGAGCATATACAGGGGGAGGTAATCCCGCTCAGTCACAGTCATAGGGGAGGGTAATAAGGGGAAAATGGGAGGGAGGTAAGAATGGGAGGATACAAGGGATGGGATAACCATAGAGATGCAACAAGAATAAATTAATTTAAAAAATGAAAAAAAAATGTAAAAAAAAGATACTACAAAAAAAGACTCTGATCACAACATAGACAAGTAGACAGTTGAACAGTAGATATTATATATATTGTTCTTTAATTTTCTGTCCTCCAGATTGACCCTAGGGCTTCATGAATGCTAGGCAGTCATCCATAACTGAGCCACATTCTTGACCTTGTTTTTTTTTCTTGAAAGGAAGGTCTTATATTTGTATTTAATAGCAAGGTCTATCCTGGCCTATAAAATTTCTCCTTCAGGCACTATACAATTATGAAAAATATTTACTCTGAGATTTATAAGGCCTGTGCATTCTCTTTATTTCCAGTGCTATGCTGTGAAATAGTCAATTACATATTCTTTTATTCTATAAATTGGAAAATACTGAATAATTCAATAGCTTTGAATTTCAGAACTTCAACAAAGTAGCTAAAGTCCCTGATCTCTATTTTAATATGCTGCCAGTTATTGCAACTCCTAATAGTACAATACAGAGGCTGGATGAATATCATTCACTCAGTTGTTTTCTTGAATGGCTTCAGGGTATGAAATAAACTATACTACATCACTGTCCTCATAATGAGATCGTTCTGCTGGATAAACAAGCTCCCCGCAGGCCCTACCTGCTGATAGGACCCAGTGAACCAAATATTTAACGCTTTACAGAGGCTCCTCCTTGCCATTCTTTAATACTGCATGCATCATTTTCAATAGAAAATGTGATGCAAAGAAGTAGAAAATTGAGCTACCGACTCCTGGGTCCATTACCACAACCTGGCTTAGTAACAAATCCTCAATTCAATTTCTGGGTCCTGTGAGATAATAGAAGTTTGAAACTTCCCAATAAAATCGTGGAAATATAAATTCATGTTCTATCTGATGAATTTACACACAGCATTCAGTGAAATCAGTCTGACCAAGGAAACCATTGAATCAGAGACTGAAGTTAATGCAGTGCTTGTTCATTTGCTGAAAATATTCACTGAAAAGATTGACTCACGCAGAAAATGAAAACTTTTTTATTCCAGTGTTTAAAAGATGACAGCCTTGCTTTAAAGAACATTCCACCTTGAGAAAAAGGCTCATGTAATAGAACAAAAGCATAGCCAAAGAATAATATTTCAATAGTTCTCATGTTTAGAGACAATAGAAAGTAAAATTTAGATTGTATGTGTTTGTATATGCATGTTCTTACTACAACTTCCATGGTATTTTAATAACTCCAAGGTATCATAGTTTTCTTTCTTAAGAAAGAAATAATAACAAATATATTCTAGTCATTCAATATCTGTGTATATCACTTTCATAATAAAATATAATATTACAAATGTTTTAAAACAGAGATAATCAGAGCATTATGAAGCAACTAATCAGTCCTGCTGAGTCATTAAAAGCTTTTCAGGGAGTGTATAAGGGAAAGGTTAGTAGTTAATTCACTGTTGGAAATTCTAAGATGTGGGCAAGGTGGGCTAGCTACATTATGAGTAAAGAAAGGATAAAGTCTTTTGAAAATGGTAGTGGGGAAGTTGGAAGAGGAGGAAATATGGAGTGCATCTTTGTAACCATTGAAAGCAGGGAATAGTTCTTATTTATAGAGCAATATTTTTATTCAGGTTTTGATTTACTCAGTATGTGTGTGTGTGTCTGTGTGTGTATCTATGTGTGTGTCTCTGTGTGTGTGTCTATGTGTCTGTGTGGTTGTGTCTACTATCTTGTCAAGTAGGTACTCTATTCTAGCATAATTAACATTTGATGTTAATGAAAACCTTTTCATACCTATTATGTTCCATTTCTATACACTAATATTTTAAAATCTTCAATAAAAGTATGAAATGTGAGATTATGTGAATTTTCTTTGCTTGATGATGTTAAAATCTAACACCTAATAAAAATCTCCCTCTTATAAGGGAATTTAAACTATACTAAGAATGTTTAATTATAAGAAAGTCACCAGTTGGCTAAGTTGTTTACCACTATTCCATTACTCCAAAATGACATCTATGTCTAGCATGAGATAATATGCTATATCAAGTTCAATGGTTTAACTTACAAAATTAGCATTGACAAGAGGATTATGGACTTAAACCATCATGCATGTATTTGCTACATCATCACCTAGACAAACCAAACATTTACAATTAGAAATAAAAGCAACATTTTAATGCCATATTCTGCATGTTTCTGAGGATTCACTGATAATGAGACACATTAACTCCTGGCCAACACCCAGCTTAACTCAAATAGGATGATGAGCATCAAAGAACCTACTTATGGAGATGGCTTCAAATGTTGCAAACAAGCCACTGGGCAAAATGTCCTCCTTTTTATTGTAGACAGAATTCTGCCTATGAAAGAGTAAGCTTGGATACAGGAAGAGTCGACAGTCAAACTCTGCCAAGACAGGGTTAGGAAGTCCTCAATAGTAACTGCCTCGCAAATATGTCTGACAGATGTATTGGGCCAGAAGGCTGAAAATGGCGCTCCAACATTATAGAGAGTTTTGGGTGACTGTTCAGGCAGCAAATTGTCTGTCATCTTCTCATTTGGAAAGCCACTAACATGCACTCCTTGTATACTCAGGTAATTAATTTTATTCCTTCTCAAGTCTCTGATGGGGTTGAAGACCAAATAGTTTAGTTTTACAATGAATCTTATTTGTTTAGGGCTTAAGATGTTTTTAGAAAAAAAAAAGAAAAAGAAAAAAATAAGAAAAAATGTTTTTAGGTCTAGATAGATGTTTTAAGTTGATAATGACAATATGTGATGGAAATTGACTTAAATTCAGAATTTTAGATACACCAAGATAGGAAAGATGTTTTCTTCAAGGCTGTCAAATACAAATAGCCAAAATACTAAGAATGTAACATTTATATAATTCCTCACTGTGTCATGGTTCTTCTCGCTATAGGTAGTCTATTGTATATATGTGCAATAATACAAATGTATATGTAAAAAATAAAAAAATAATAAAATCTTCGAACCCCTACCCAGATTTAACCAATGGACAGGATATTCTTCACAGTTGAGTGGAGAGTGGGGTATGACTTTCACATGTACTCTGGAGCCCCATATTTGACTATGTCCCCTGGATGAGGAGACCTGGTGGCACTCAGAGGAAGGATAGCAGATTACCAAGAAGAGACTTGATACCCTATGAGCATATACAGGAGGAGGAGGTCCCCCTCAGGAACAGTCATAGGGGAGGGCAAAATGGAAGAGAGGGAGGAATGGGAGGATACAAGGGAAGGGATGACAATTGAGATGTAAAATGAAAAAATTAATAAAATATATTTAAAAATTTGACAAAAAGAATAAATAAAAACAACAGTGAATACACCTGTGGAGAGAGGATGAAGTTCTGAGTGAATGAGCATAGTCATATCAAGGGCTCTAATGCCTTCATTCTCCAGAAATGGCAAAGCTTTTCTCTGGTACAAGTACAGATGTCATAAATGATTTACCGTTATCCAAATCCAGTGTTTGCAGAAATTATCAACCATAGCTTTCTCCTCCTGGTTTAGCAGCAGCAGTTTACCCCCTTATGGAGAATTAGCTGACCATTGGCTACATCTGAACAGAAGGTCTAGGTTATTTGCATGTGTTCTTCTTGGTTGGTGCATCAGTTTGTGCAGTCTCCATGGGTCCAGATTTATTTTCAGAGTTGAGATCTAAATGTCCTCAGTTCATCAGTGCCTTCAGCCCTATACTTTTCTTCCAAAAGAATAACCTTATGTTTATGGGAGATTTCAATGTTCAATGTTATATGCTTAGAGTCTTTGAATTATTCTGAAAGGATAGGTCAATTATACAAGAGTATTTGAGTGATTAACTACTAGTCAGTAACTGTTGCATGCTCTATTTCTCAACCTATCTCAATAAGTAAAAGTCATGCAGCTTGGACTCACATTAAATATACTTAAAAATGATGGTAAAAAATTCTAGAAAAAAGAGAAAGTTGGTCAAAGTATAAATTGGTTGTTTAAAAAATAAGTAAAATTGATATCATCCTAGTAGATCAACCATGAAACAGGAATTGCCAATGTAGTTCAATGTTTATGTCATTGTTGTAATATGCACACAAGTGTATTTATGTTTTAAATTATAAATTTGTACATTTTGAATATTACATTGTCTACAATATATTTATTCATTATGGTATGATATACCATCTATTCTTGAATTAAAATATAATAAAACAATATACAGCAAATTTTTTTCTTTTTATCATCTTTCCACATGGTAGATTTATTTTTTATTTTGTATTTATTATAATTTATTCAGATTACATCCTGGCCAGGTGTTATGGTGCATGCCTTTAATTCCAGCACTTGAGAGGCAGAGGCAGGTGGATCGCTGTGAGTTCAAGGCCAGCCTGGTCTACAAAGCGAGTCCAGGACAGCCAGGGCTACACAGAGAAACCCTGTCTCAAAAAAACCCACACAAACCAAAACAGATTACATCCTGAATATTATCATCTCGTTTGTATCTTCCTGTTATCATCCTCCCTCCCTCTTTTGCCTATTTCTCTCTCTTAGACCGCTGACAGAAGGGGGCATCCTCCCTCACCATATGGCCACAGCTTTTCAGGTCATAACCAGGTAGCCTGCTTCCTGCTCCACCAAGGAAGAAGTGATCAAGTCAGGGGCACCAGAGTTCATGCCAGAGGCAGTTTCTGCTCTCCCTACAATCTTGGAGAATGAGTTGTCTGTCTATTGGCTAGATTTGAACAGTGGGTCTAGGTTTAGTTGGTTTACTGCATGCATTGTGATCGGTTGGTGCATCAGTTTTTGCAGCCTGCCTGCTCCAGGTCCAGATCTGCCGGCCTTGATGGCCTTGTGGGGCTCCTGAATCCTCTGGTTCCTTCCATCTCCCCATTCTTCCATATCACTCTCAGAGCTCTCCTGAAGTCCAGTAACAAGTCCCAGCTTCTGTTATGATCTACAGCTGGATGGAGACTCCCAGAGGATATCCATATTGGGCTAAAATCCACTTATAAGTGAGTATATACCATGCGTGCCTTTCTGAGTCTGGGTTACCTCACTTAGGATGATCATTTCTAGGCCATCTATTTGCCTGCAATTTTCAAGATTTCCTTGGTTTGAATAGCTGAGTAGTATTCCATTATGTAAACGTACCACAGTTTATTTATTCATTCTTCAGTTAAGGGACATCTAGGTTGTTTCCAGATTCTGGCTATTATGAATAAGGTTGCTATGAATATGGTTGAGCAAATGTCCTTATTGTATGGTAAAGCAACTTTTGGGTGTATGCCCAGGAGAGGTATAGCTGGGCATGTAGCTAGGACTATCCCAATTTTCTGAGAAAGCACCAGATTGATTTCCAACATGGTTGTAAAAGTTTGCACTCCCACCAACAGTGGAGGAGTGTTCCCCTTTCTCCACATCCTTGACAACATGTGCTTTCCCCTGTGCTTTTGATCATAGCCATTCTGATGGGTATACGATGGAATATCAGAGTCATTTTGCTTTGAATTTTCCTGATGATCAAGGACTTTGTACATTTCTTTAAGTGTTTCTTGGCCATTTCATAGTCCTCTGTTGAGAGTATTACTAAAAGCAACCTACAGATTCAATGCAATCCCTATCAAAGTACCTACACTATACTTTACGTACCTAGGAAGATCAATTCTCAATGTTGTATGGGAAAAAAAGCAGAATAGCTAAAACAATCCTGTACAATAAAAGCTTCTGGAGGAATCTCCATCCCTGATATCAAACTGTACTACAAAGAGACAATAATAAAAATGTCATGGTACTGGCTTAGATTTTTTTATTTAGATGTAGAGCTTAATAACCTTTCAATGCTTCTTTAACTGAAACAGTAAGCACATGTCAAATACAGGTCTATACCAGGACCTCTGTATATATTATAGCTTTCAGTTTAATATTTTCATGGAACTCTTGAATATGAGAACGCGTGGGTCTCTAATCATTGTGCCTACTCTTTCTGTTGTGATGCTATGCCCAAATTCAGTATAATAGTTTAGATTAATCTTAATATATTTAATTTTGCTACATTTTCTTGTTATCTATTAGAAGTCTGTTTTTTTTTCTAATAAATGACAGAAACGGGTTGATCCAGATGAGAGGATAAGTGGGGAGGAACTGGGAAGAGTAGCAGGAAGAAAAACTGTAATAAGGATATCTTGCATCAATAATGATCTGTTTTTAATAAAATGAGAAAAAAGAGGACATAGGATGATGGCAAGGAAGTAGGAGGTATGAAACCTAGAAGACTAGGGAACAAGAATAATATTTAATATACCATGTATCATTTATAAAACAATATAAAAATATGTTATATAATTTAAAAGTAAAGGTTTTAAAAAGTTAGGTAAAACATACTAGGAACCTAGAGAGTTAGTTTTGTGCAGTTTATCACCAATATATCATTCAAACACTGAAGATGCTATCTGCATTAATTGCTCTAGTGAAAGAATTAAATCTGAAAGACAGTGAGGGAATCATAAAAATAACATTTTATATCAATTAAACCCTATCAAGAATGTAGTATTTCAGTTGCAAAGAAGAGTTATGACATCTTAATGAATATCATTTTATTTGTTTTACTGTATGTATTTATTGTTTATAACATTGATATATTACTTAATTCTTTTGTAAATCATTAAATTTTTATCACAAGCAGGCAATTTAGCTATATACAAAATTAAGAATGGAAGGAACATTTTATAAAGCATCACGGTAAAATGCTACATAAGTAATATTTTTTGAAACAGGTTTTCATATAGCCCAAAGTGGTCTCAAATTTTCTATATACTAGAGAACAGTATTGAACTTTTAATCCCCATGCTTACAACTCTCAAATGTTGGAAATAGAGTCATGTACCACTACCTTTGGCTGGATGAATAGCTTTTACTGGAATGAAATCAAAACTATCCCGAAAGATATAAAAAGGGGATAAATAATTCAAAGGTGTGGCTATGTATGTTTGCACTGTTTATTTTATGCTGAAATAATTGTATAGGAAAACAAAAGTAATTAACAGAAAACTGTAGTGTATTGTCATAAGCATAAAACTAAAACAGACATTTAAAGAGAACTGAATGAAGTCCTCATAAAATCACTGACGTTAACTAATAAAGTTAACTTCAATAAGAGAAAGACCCATTGTCCTCTATGGTGCTTAATGCTAATTCTCAATTAGACTAGCTCTAGGATCATCTCAGAAACCACCTTTTAGGAATGTCTGTAACAAAGTTTCTACATCGGGTTAATGGAAGTGTAATGACCCACTCTAAATGTGGATATTACACAATGATGGTATTGTCATATCTTACCATGTTTGTGTGTGTGTGCAAGTGTTTCTTTTGACTTTTCCTTTTTATTTGGGTTTTGAATTTTTGTTTCTTTATTTGCTTTCTAAAGAAAGAAAGAATGAAAGGGTGTAGAGTTGCAGGGTTGTGGAAATGAGAAGAATCTAGGAATAGTTGGGGATTCATTAAAAGTCATGAATTGCAATTTTGATAGAATAAATATGAAAACTCATTCTCTAAATGTAATATCCTATAATTAGCAATGTAAAATTATTTTTTCAAGTAGATGATTCAGTTCTAATTATATCATACTAATAACCATGCATTTTACCTCAACAATTATTAATCATTATTTTATTGGTCTCCCTCTTCAAAACTCTTTTAAGTGGAAATAAGACAACCAAAGGGTTTTTGGCATCATATGGAGGGTGGATTTCATAAAGAGCAACACAGTTAAATAATTGCTTTATTGCTCAGTTTAATAATGGAAATTTAAAGACAGGAAACAATTGAAAGTTGTTTTATGTGCGTCTGTGTGAGGGTGTCAGATGCCTTGGAACTGGAGTTAGGGACAATTGTGAGCTGCCATGTTGGTGCTGGGAATTGAACTCAGGTCCTTTTGAAGAGCAGGCAGTGCTCTTACCGACTGAGCCATCTCTCCCGGCCTAGATGTCCCTCAACCGAAGAGTGGATAAAGAAAGTATGGTCCATTTACACAATTCAGCTATCAAAAACAAGAAAATCTTGAAATTTGCAGGCAAATGGATGGAAGTAGAGACAATCATTCTGAGTGAGGTAACCCAGACCCAGACATTCATGGCATATACTTACTCATAAGTGGATATTAGCCACTTAATTCAGGATAACCACTTTACAATACAAAGACTGATGTGCCAGCCAAGGTCTATGTTTGATGTGGACCTAGACCCTCTGCTTAGATGTAGTAGTCTCCTGTGGGTCCCCTAATATGGGGAGTAGGGACTACTACTGACATGGATTCAGCCCTACCAATGTTAGTCACTTCCCCCCTGGCAGGGTGGCCTTGACATACCACAGAGGAAGAGGACACAGGTAGTGCAGATAACACTGGATAGGCTGAGGTCACATGTTAGAGGAGGAGGGCTCCACTTTCTGAGGACTAAGGGAGGGAGGGAGAGGGAATGAGGGAAGAAAGGTGGGATCAGAAGGTGATGAGGGAGTGGGCTACAATCAGGATGTAAAGAATTCAAATTGTAGAAAAAGCAGGTATTTTATATTGCTAATTCTACTACCTGGAAATAGCTCTGAGACTGGCTGAGACAAGGCTTCCTGTTGGTCAAAGAATCTCTGTGACTTATTGTTACATGCCATTCTTCATAGCATGAATGAAGATTTGTAGATGTCTTACTTCTGCTCATACAAAGAGCAGAGAACTGGCCTTAATTGTTCTGTGAATCCCGCACACCTCATACATTTATGATGAGAACTGGATAATGCTTGTGAGAAATTATATGTTTTCAGAACAAAAGAACTGGACACTGACATTGGATCTGACCTGACAGGATCCATTCCTCTCAGCGTGCTGGATGCTGACATCCTGCATCCTTCATGTTCCAGCCCTAGATGATTCAGTTGTTGTTCTTCATCAGAACAGGACAGTTTCTAAGAAAGCCTCCAATTGGTCGAGCATTTCAGACTGTCCAATACGGGACTCTAATTCAGCCTAGAATTTCTCAACATTTAGACACTGGACCACAAATGCTATTCTTGGCTTGTTTAACCATTTTCCCTAGTTTTATTTGGCCCCCTACAAAGGTATTATTTGCCCCAAATCAGCCAGAAGGAACCTTAAGAAAAGGATGCCCAATTTTCCCTAAGGGAGGTTGGATTGGTTTTTGTTTGTGCTCTTGGACTACAGATGCTTATTTTAATAGGGTGCTGGTTATAAGTTATTATTCGTCTTAAAACTGAGAGAAAGCAAGGTTGGACTAGGAGATGTATCTCTTCCTTTATCATTCTTTTGTAAGTATGGAGATAGAGGGTGAAATGGAAAAGGTGATATAGAAATATATAGGGATGATAGAACAAAAAGTAAATTATTGAATCTACTCCTTAACTTAAGACCTTATTTGCTACTCACAGATAAGGTTATTTTTAATTCATTAGTATAGAATTTTTATTTATTCTTTTTTATTTAATTAATTTATTCTTGTTACATCTCAATGGTTATCCCATCCCTTGTATCCTCCCATTCTCCCCTCCCTCCCATTTTCCCCTTATTCCCCTCCCCTATGACTGTTCCTGAGGGGGACTACCTCCCGCTGTATGTGCTCATAGGGTATCAAGTCTCTTCTCGGTGACCTGTTGTCCTTCCCCTAAGTGCCACCAGGTCTCCCCCTCCAGGGAACATGGTCAAATGTGAGGCACCAGAATACATGAGAAAGTCATATCCCACTCTCCACTCAAGTGTGGAGACTGTTCTGACCATTGGCTAGATCTGGGTAGGGGTTTAAAGTTTACCGCCTGTATTGTCCTTGGCTAGTGCCTTAGTTTGAGCGGGACCCCTTGGCACAAATCTGCCTATCATAATGTTCTACTTGTAGGTTTCTAGGACCCACTGGATCCTTCTACATTGCTATTCTCCCATTGTTCTCTCATCTAGAGTCCAAATAGGGTGTCCTCCCCTCTGTCCCAGTTTCCTGGTAACTGAAGGCTTTCGTGGGACATGCCCCTTGGGCTAGTATGCAGATATAAGTGAGTATATACCATTTGAAACTTTCTGCTTCTGGGTTAACTCACTCATTATGATCATCTCTAGCTCAATCCATTTGTCCACAAATTTCGGGAATTCCTTGTTTTTAATAGCTGAGTAGCATTCCATAGTGTATATGTACCACAGTTTCTTTATCCATTCTTCTACTGAGGGACATTTAGGTTGTTTCCATGTTCTGGCTATTATGAATAAGGCTGCAACGAACATGGTTGAGCAAATTTTCTTGTTGTGTGCTGGCGCATCTTCTGGGCATATTCCAAGGAGTGGAATAGCTGGGTGTTGAGGAAGCCCTATTCCCAGTTTTCTGAGATAGCACCAGATAGATTTCCAAAGTGGCTGTACTACTTTGCATTCCCACCAGCAATGAAGGAATGTTCCTCTCTCTCCACATCCTCGCCAGCATGTGGTGTCGCTTGAATTTTATTTTAGCCATTCTGATGGGTGTAAGATGGAATCTCAGAGTTGTTTTGATTTGCATTTCCCTGATGACTAAGGAGGTTGAGCATTTCTTTAAGTGTTTCTCAGCCATTCGATATTCCTTTGTTGAGAATTCTCTGTTTAGTTCCAAGCCCCATTTCTCAATTGGGTTATTTGGTTTGGTGGTGTTTAATTTCTTGAGTTCTTTATATATTTTGGATATTAGACCTTTGTCAGATGTAGGGTTGGTGAAGATCTTTTCCCAGTCTGTAGGCTGTCACTTTGTTCTCTTGACAGTGTCCCCAGCCTTACAGAAGCTTCTCAGCCTCATGAGGTCCCATTTATTAATTGTTGACATTAAGGCCTGGACTGTTGGTGTTCTGTTCAGGAAGTTGTCTCCTGTGGCAATATGTTCCAGGCTCTTCCCCACTTTTTCTTCTAAGTGTCTAATGTCTCTGGTTTTATGTTGAGGTCTTTACTCCACTTGGATTTGAGTTTTGTGCAAGGTGACAAATATGGGTCCAGTTGCATTTTTTTACACATAAACCTCCAGTTAGACCAGCACCATTTTTTGAAGATGCTATCCTTTTTCCATTGAATGGATTTGGCTTCTTTGTCAAAAATCAAGTGACCATATGTGTGTTGATTCATATCTGGGCCTTCAATTCGATTCCACTTATCAACCAGCCTGTTGCTGTGCCAGTACCATGCTGTTTTAATTACTATTGCTTTATAGTACAATTTGAGATCAGGTATGGAGATTCTTCCGGTCACCTTTTATTGTACAAGATCGTTTTTGCTATTCTGGGTTTTTTGTTTTTCCATATGAAGTTCAGAATTGAATTTTCAATGTTTTTAAAAAATTGTGTAGGTATTTTGATAGGGATTGCATTGATTCTGTAGAATTTTGTATATTGAAGCAAAATAAGTTTGATTTTGATACATTGATATACAATCAAATTTGAGATTATTCTTCATGCACATTACATATATATATATATATTTCTACTACAATAATACAAGGTTTAATTCCAATATCTTGAAAGTGGTATTGCAGGGTGTTTTGAATAATTAAGTAATACAATATAACTTTTAGTTGATCAAATCATGGTCATGACAATTACCAATTTATTTTTATCACAAAAGTATATATCTTAGCTTTAACAGATAGATATGAGTCTGTAGATATATAGGTCAAAATGTTTATGTAAGGTCTTCAAAAGCCTCAGATACCTAAAGAATATAGCATTTAAAGATGTTTTTATTATTTTAAATATTCTATGACAACAAGACAGGTTAACTCCTGGCAACACCCAGCCTACCTCAAAGATGATGATGAGCATCAATGTACTTTGGTATGGAGATAGCTTAAAATGTAGCAAACCAATCACTGGGGAAAATGTCCTCATTTCTGCCACAGACAGAAAACTAAAAGTGGCAAGCATGGATGCAGGCAGATTAAACAGCCATACTCTACCAAGACAGGAGAAGCAAGTCCTCAACAGTTCCTGCCTCTCAAATGAGTCTGTCAGATATATTGGGCCAGAAGGCTGAATACGATGCTCCAATGCTTTAGAGAGTTTTGGGTGACTGTTTAGGCAAAAAAACAAAACAAACAAACAAAAAAACCAAAAAACAAAAAAACTGTGTCCTCATTTTTTTTTATTTTGGAAGCTGCTAACCTGAACTTCCCTTTCACTTAGGTAAATAGGCTGTGTTTCTTCTCAAGTCTCTGATGGGGTTGAAGACAAAATAGTTTTGTCTTACAATTAAGCTTAATTGTTTAGGGGTTAATATGTTATTTGGTATAGACATATATTTTAAGTTACTAGAAATGAAATATGATAAATATAAACATAGTAAAAATGGCCATCTTACCAAAAGCAATTTACAGATTCAATGCAATCCCTATCAAAATACCTACACAATTTTTAAAGACATTGAAAGATCCATTTTCAACTTCATATGGAAAAACAAAAAACCCAGAATAGCTAAAACAATCCTATAAAATAAAAGATCTTCCATAGGAATCTCCATTCATGATCTCAAGCTGTATGATAGAGCAACAGTAATTAAAACAGCATGGTACTGGCACAGCAATGGGCTGGTTGATCAATGGGATTGAATCAAAGACCCAGTAATGAATCCACACTCATATAGTTACTTCATTTTTTGACAAAGAAGCCAAATATATTCAATTGAAAAAGTATAGCAACCTCATGAGGCTGAGAAGCTTTTGTAAGGCAGGAGACACTGTCAAAAGAACAAAGCGACAGCCTACAGACTGGGAAAAGATCTTCACCAACCCTACATCTGACAAAGGTCTAATATCCAAAATATATAAAGAACTCAAGAAATTAAACACCACCTAACCAAATAACCCAATTGAGAAATGGGGCTTGGAACTAAACAGAGAATTCTCAACAGAGGAATATCGAACGGCTGAGAAACACTTAAAGAAATGCTCAATCTCCTTAGTCATTAGGGAAATGCAAATCAAAACAACTCTGAGATTCCATCTTACACCCATCAGAATGGCTAAGATCAAAAATTCAAGCAACACCACATGTTGGTGACGATGTGGAGAGAGAGGAACACTCCTTCATTGCTGGTGGGAATGCAAACTAGTACAGCCACTTTGGAAATCTATCTGGTGCTATCTCAGAAAACTGGGAATAGGGCTTCCTCAACACCCAGCTATTCCACTCCTTGGAATATACCCAGAAGATGCTCCAGCACACAAGAAGAACATTTGCTCAACCATGTTCATAGCAGCCTTATTCATAATAGCCAGAACATGGAAACAGGCTAAGTGTCCCTCAGTAGAAGAATGGATAAAGAAACCGTGGTACATATACACTATGGAATACTACTCAGCTATTAAAAACAATGAATTCCCGAAATTTGTGGACAAATGGATTGAGATAGAAATGATCATAATGAGTGAGTTAACCCAGAAGCAGAAAGACTCAAATGGTATATACTCACTTATATCTGCATACTAGCCCAAGGGGCATGTCCTACGAAAGCCTTCCCTTACCAGGAAACTGGGACAGAGGGGAGGACATCCTATTGGGACTCTAGATAAGAGAACCATGTGAGAATAGCAATGTAAAAGGATCCAGTGGGTCCTAGAAACCTACAAGTAGAACATTATGATAGGCAGATTTGTGCCAAGGGGTCCCGCTGAAACTAAGGCACTAGCCAAGGACAATACAGGCAGTAAACTTTAAACCCCTACCCAGATCTAGCCAATGGACAGGACATTCTCCAGAGTTGAGTGGAGAGTCCGGTCTGACTTTTATACGTACTCTGGTGCCCCATATTTGACCATGTCCCCTGAATAGTGAGACCTGGTGGCACTCAGAGGAAGAATAGCAGGCTACCAAGAAGAGACTTTATACCCTATGAGCAAAACAGGGTGAGGAAGTCCCCCTCTGGCACAGTCATAGGGGAGGGGAGTAAGGGGAAAATGGGAGGGAGGGAGGGATGGAAGGATACAAGGGAGGGGATAACCATTGAGATGTAATATGATTAAATTAATAAAATAAAAATTTTAAAAAACATTTAAAAAAGTAAGAAGGATAGCATCTTCAACAAATGGTACTGGTCCAACTGGATGTCTACATATAGAAAAATGCAATTAGACCCCTATTTTTCACCTTGCACAAAACTCAAGTCCAAGTGGATTAAAGATCGCAACTTAAAACCAGAGACACCAAGTCATTTAGAATAAAAAGTGGGGAAGAGCCTGGAACATATTGGCACAGGTGACAACTTCCTGAACAGAACACCAACAGCCCAGGCCTTAAGGTCAGCAATTAACAAATGGGACCTCATGAAGCTGAGAAGCTTCTGTGAGGCAGGAGACACTGACAACAGAACAAAGCAACAGCCTACAGACTGGGAAAAAAATCTTGATTTACATTCAGAATTTTATACTCAGCATGACAGGAAAGATGTTTTCTTCAACGTTGCCAAATACAAATAGCCAAAACATTATGAATGTAACAGTTACATAATTCCTAATTGTTTCGACGTTCTTCCTGCTGCATGTAGTTTATTTTATTTATGCTTAATAATATAAATATATATGTATAAAAATATAAATGTATATTTAAAAAGAATATAATAAAAATAGCTTTAGCTATAAAAAACCAAACAATCAAAAAAAAAAAAAAAAAAAAAAAGAAAGTTGTTTTGACTACGTTTGGACATACAAAATCTAAGGGTATTTCTAGTAGGAATACAATTTGGAAGTTTGTTCTAATTTTAAAGTTTTGTGAGACTCAATTACAACTAAATTAATTAACATTACTTATTTTCTTTAGATATTTATGGCATTGACTTTGTGTCATTTCTAGATCTGACTCTGAAGTCATGTAAAGAAATGAAATAGGTTAATAGATCATTTTACTCAAACCAATTTATTTTCACTTGAATATACACTTTACTGGTCATTAAATACATAAATGGCATTTTAGAGTTGACCTCAAGAAGTATGTTATCTCTTTAGGAACATGAAACTTCAAACACAATCCACTATTGTAAAATGTATTTGTTTCTTGTTATTTTTGTTAAAAATAGAAAATGCTTTCTCGATAAACTCCATGAATGTCTGACAAATTAGGGTCAAAGAAGTCTGAGCCTCCAGTTGATATAAAAAAAATCTAATTTGAGTTTGACAAGGAGACGCTGAGATCTGATATGTGTAATCCATGTTAGGTAGAGCGTGTGAGAAGGGAGGAACAAGCTACTTGATATTGAGTACCAGTATACTGCCAATACAGTTATGATGTCACATAACTCATCAGTTTACTTCCCTATATACTAAGTTCCTTGAAGTAACTTAAAAGGTAGGATTAGAAGTGGAACAGAAAAAAAAAACTTTACTAAAATGCAATGTTATTTGCTCACCTGACATCTACTTATACTAGATCTTATAAGAGGAAGAAAACACAATATGCACCTCAGAAATTATGCCCACATCTGTTTGTTATTTCTTCTTTACTATGGCCCATCAACTGTATCTGAGGTGGGTGCTGTATGTAATTATAATTAAAGCATATGCTTGGACATGGGCTACATAGATTCAATGAAGAAATGAGAAGAAATAACCTCAACTTCATTATATTTGAACCCTGAAGTCAAGTAAAATTTGTAGCAAGCTCTGATTAATAGTAATCTAACACCTGAGCTCCAGGATGTACAGATTATTTAACTTAGATGAACAATGTTGTCTCACGTGAATGAAAAGCTTAGGGACATTACTGTCATTTACAACTAATGCTCACATGGAGGAAACAAAAAGTAGCATAATTTTCTTGGGGGTAAAGATTCAACTTCTTGTTCTTTGTCGAGTGAAAATTAGATTTCATTTTCCTTCTTTACTTACTAACATCCATCACTATTTATTATCTTTAAAGGAGAAAACTTGGTTCAAAGACAAAATTTCTTCCTAGGGCCATCATACCCAGGTTTTGTCACTAATAGTCATATGTTCTTCATACTACTGAAAGAGACACTCTGGAATTTGCTCTTGTGTATAATATGCTGTCACGGTAAACCAGAATAGCAACAGAAACTAATCCCAAACTGACCCTCAATGATTCACGACTACTCCAGTTCAAGGACTAAATTTAAATTCTGGGTGTAATGAAAGCCTTTCACAAGTGTCATCAAAGGAATTTTTGTTCTATTAAAACAACCAACAGATACATTGCTTTCTGGAAATATTTCTATCCTTCTCTGTCACCAGGAAGTGTATGGCTATCAAAGGAAATGCCCCTGGGAATATTTTCCTTATAAAAATACTGCTAGAAAAGACATAGCAACATGTTATCATAAAATAAACCATGGAGCCCTCTGTAAAAAAATGGGAAGTCAGCATTCAAACAGCAGGAACTTGGCAGCAAAAATATATCCCTTGAGGAATTGTACAAGAAATTTTGATGGGATTAAAACATGCTGCATGATATATTATATATATATATATATATATATATATTAGAAGAAATAAATTGGATGAAACATCTATACATTAATCTCTTAGCTCCCACATCACATTCTATTCCATAAGGATTTATCTCTGTTTGTCATGGCATGACAGGATGAGGATGAAAGCATGAAAGGATATTTCCAACCTTCTGGAACTTAACTTTTTACAAAGAGAGAAAAATGTCACCATTATTTATCTGCATCATTCAAAATGCTTGTTTTGTGCAGAACAGAAGGATGTAAATAGATAAATGTAGCAAATTTAGCATACAGCATGTAAAAATAGGAGCCAGATTTACTAACATCTCTTGTCAGTTCTAGTATCTTTCTCCGGACAGAATGGTGCAGTATTTTTAGGCAAAATTTTCCAAAACTTTATTTCTGGATATATGTGTGCCAATATTTTAACTACATATATTGTAATAAGTTTCAGAAACACACTACTTGCTCTTCTAGCAGTAAAACAAAAAAAGAAATGAGTATGCTTTTCTTTTTATCTAAGTATTTCTGTGGACCTTTTCGATTTTTCATCTTGAAAAATGTAACTCTTTTCCTCTTATGGATTTATTACTTTCATATTCCACTTAGTTAATAACTTGTGCAAGGGATAAAGAAACAATATGACACACAAGATACACAAATACATTATATGTTTAGGCATCAAGTCATTCACCTCTCTAAGCTGTCTTTAATGTCAATTGGGAGAAAAGTACCCATAAAATAGATTTGCTTCAAGATTAAGCTTTGTAACTCAAGAAAAATAGCATAATTTTCAGGATGTTATAAAAATTAATTGTCATAATCAAGAGCATTGAAACCATTATCATCATTGCTATCATAATTATTCACTTATATAAGTAATATCCAATAATGAGTGTATTGAACAATTTGGGCTATCAACATTACAGTATTAATACTTGTTCTGTAACTGTGTCCTTAGATTAATTTCACAAATCCAAAAACAGACTTTGCAGTGAATGTGCTGAATAGAATTTTATGTCATTAGTAATTGACATATCATAATTCCTGGTAATTAGATATACACAGGAAATTGTTTCTCTCTCATTTCATTCATTGACAACAAGTGCAAAGTCCCATCTAAAATTCATTAGTCATAATAAAAGCATGATCCCTTATAGTGTATTGAGTTGTTTATATAATTTATATCCTAAATATTAATTTTTTATTTGATCAAAACAACAAAAATTATGAGTGGGGAAGATACATTGATTAAATAATATGTAATTTGAATGTTTTATTACTCAGTAGAGTAAAATGTAGTGATTACTACAAGAAGAGACTATAGGTCATGAAAGTAATTAAGAAGATGTTTACAAATTTGTTAATCGGATTAAGTGGGATAGGAATTACACAAGAATCTTCACATGTGGTGAGTTGGTTTCTTGAGCACTGTGTAATTACTCAATAAAACTCTTGCAAATGAAAGAGAAAATAGAGAAATGATGCAGGATGAAGAGAGAGACATTCCAAACAGTTGTTTCTATTTTCTTAACACAGAGAATACACAATTCTGTTTCAAATTAGGAAACCTGGAAATGAAGAAAATAGTTTCAGAAGAATAAATATAATTACTCTTCCTTTAAACACATCTTTACGTATGTATACAAATACACATATCATAGTGTAGAAGTTTTTAAACGACTACATAAGAAAAATGACATGTGAGGAGTCTGATGTCCACTCTTTCAAGAATTGGTTCTCTCTATCTACCATGTGTTCCTGCAATGAAACTTGGGTAGGAAAGCTTCAAGGAGATGGCCCTTATAATCTGAACCATTATACTGGCTTTTAAAATTATGAAATGAAGCGGAATTAACAAACACTTTTATATCTGTTGAGAGATCATATGATTTTTTCCTTTAACCTGCTATGGGATAATTTACATGAATTAATTATTTAAAGTCAAACCAACCTTGCTTTCTAGAGATATTTCTCATGTGGCTTTGCAACATTCACCTTCTTTCCACATGCTATTGGCTTAGCTTATGAATATGCTTTGATATTTTGAATTTATGGTTATGACTGCAATCGGGACTTAATTGTTTTTGCTACATTGACCTCCTTTCCTTCCTTGCTCTCTGCCTCAATTACTCCTTCTGTTCCTCCATTTTTCATTTCCATTTCATCTTCTCATTCCTGCTCGATGCCCTCGTACCTTACTCCCAGTCTGGAGTAACATCAAACCTTCCACCACTGCTGACTTTCCAAGCTGTGTTCAAAAGCAAGTTTGTGTGCACTAAAATGCCACCTAACTGGAATTCTGGCCAGCCATTCTACAGGTAAAATTAGTAATCATTTTGACTAATTAGGTTACAAACAGCTTTGGCTTTCATGGTATATTAATGAATGTTAAGAAGGCCTTGTCACAATTATGGTTTTTCAGACCATCCTTTCCAAGAGGATGTTTTCTATCAACAAGCACAGACAAAATTAAATACCTGATTAAAAAAACACACCTTCCCCCTTCAGCTTGTGTTCAAAATTAACTTTTCCAGTTTCCAACAAAGATATTTTCCTATGCAAAAACCACTACAGAAAGAAGTATCCAAAGCCAATTTTATATTCGTTTATTGACTTGAAGTGAAATACTTTGATTTAGTCTACAAATTTCCCTTCTAATTCTCAAGAAAGAAAAAAATTGAAAATGTGGACCAATAGAATAAAAAAAAGTGTCCTCTTTAATAATTCCAAGAACTCTGGTAATTCTGTTCATAGTATTGTATTATCTACAGCTTTTGCCTTTTGTTTCATGTTTTGACTAATTCAATTAAAAGTTTGACAAAACAAAAAATGATAGTGAACTGTCAATGACATGAGGATATGTCATAGAGGCTTTGCTTGACAAAGTTCCAGACCTCCGACCATCCAGCATAATCCCTAGGCATCCAGAACAGCTGTTGAGGCTTTGCTTGACAGAGTTCCAAAGATCTCCTGATGATCACCACTGCCCACAAATATTATGTATGGTCCAGGTGTAATGTTGTTTAGAAATCTGCTATTTCTCCTGAAACTGGTTTTTCTCTTTATTTCTCATCAAGAAGGAAAGTCAAACAGGGAAAAGATTTTTCCAACGGAGAATGTTGAAGGAGGACATCTGGCCAAAAGCTTGAGACAATGATAGAGTTCTTGCTTTGACTGCGAGTACCAAAACAGAAACTGAATGAAAGAAAGTTAAGACCTGGACATAAAGTACCTGGCTAGATACTGTTACCAGTAGAAACATTTCCTTACAATCTGCTTTGAGAGCAATAGAAGGTGGACTTGGAATGTCATGCTTTCCATATATTTTATAATAGAGGACCCTTTGGCAGTTAGTCTAGGCTTGGATAGCACACCTCTTAGTCTGGGACTGGAAGTGGGTCAAGTTTTTTCTTTAGAGAATATTTAGCTCAACCTACATTACTATGATCATCTTGTAAACACCATGGCTTTAGCCCGGGGAAATTTATGATTAAACCTTCCTGTGTATTATTTAAGAAATAACAATCAGGTCATGCTGACCATTGCTTGAAAATTGATTGATTTTTTGTTGTATGTTTTATTGTAGGTTACGGAACTTTTTGTATTTCCTTGTTACTCTGTAGATTTTTGATTGCCCTAGTGATTGTAAAGATGGAAAAAATCATGATGTAATCTGTAATGAAAAAAATTGAACTTTATTTCAATAAAATGCTGAGGTTGGCCCAAGGATAAAGGGGCAAGCAAGTAACAGACATGAGAGAGAAAGCTAGAGTGAAATGAGGTAACAGCAAGAGATACGGATAGATGGGGAATGGCAAGGGAGATAGGTAGATGGGTAACAGCAAGCAAGAAAATAAGAAAGATAGGCAAAAGCAAGCAAGAAAATTAGAATGATGGGCAACAACAAGCAAGAAGATAGAAAGACGAGCAATAACAAGGAAGAAGTAGATACAAAGACAGCAACTAAGCTAGAAAGGAGCAATGAGTCAGACAGCAAATGAGACAGAGACGGATAGAGAGCCGGAAGAAAATTTCTTCTGTGCTTTAAGACCTTCAGCTTGTACCCCATATGCCTGAGTCTCTGAATATTTATTTTTCCTCTGTTCCTCAACCTCTCCACAACTAGTTCCTTTAGCTAGTGTTTTGTTGTTGTTCTTGTTGTTTCGGGTTTTTTGTTTGTTTGTTTGTTTGTTTGCTTACTTGCTTGATTTTTTTTTTTTTTGAGACAGGTTTTTCTCTGTGTAACCCTGGCTATCTTGGACTTGCTTTGTAGACCAAGCTGGCCTCTAACTCACAGTGATCCGCCTGCCTCTATCTCCCGAGTGCTGGGGTTAAAGGCATGTGCCACTATACTCCACTTAGCTAGTGTTTTTTATACCCCTTAACCAGCTGTTCACTGACTGCCCAATTCTCCCTACCATGGATCCACCTTTCTTTTCTCTTCTTCACTATTCTTACAGCTGATTTTGGAGAATGACAGTAAACCAATAAACCCATCTTTAATAGTACTTAAAAAAAAATAAGGACACAATCTTAAAGTGCATTAGATTCTTGCCTTTTAACTATCTTGATTCATTCCAAGAAACAAAATTAAATAATCATTTGAACTAGGAAATATGACTTCTGTTATCTCACGCATGTGAATGAGGGTTAAAAGAGGAAAAGCATTGTCTGACATGTATCAGCAGAGATCCTTTTATTTTTAATAACAATTTCTGATTTTTGACTTTCTAGTCAGACATGACATTTGAGATTAAAATATCAATTGTATCTTTTGTGGCTTCACAGCATTGCAGTCTCTTGTCTCCTGTCACTGTCAACATCAATTTTGCATTCATTTCAAGGTGACTTTGCGATATTTCATCTGTCTCACATATAATTATTCTGCTTTCAGTCAAGTGTTTTGACTTGCTCTTCAGTCTCAGCATACTAGTATATAAATGTATACATTGTCAACTAGAACATACCTTTCTTCCATGAATATAATCACAATTCTCTGCGAGCTTAAATTGCTTGTTAAAAGCTATCTAAAAATAGCCTTAAAATTGCTGTTTCTCCATGGCTATCATACACAAGCATATGTACACATGTGCAGCGAAGCATAAATATGCATACACATATCCTATTTCCAATGTGTATGACCTTATGCTTATATGCTGCTTTAGTATAACATCATATTCACAAATGTAAACCATAAGTATAAGTTATAGAGTGATCAGATTAAATGTCAGTGGATGTTACCATTTGCTTACTTACAGCTCTCAATCCACCACTTCACCTTTAGTCCTCAAATAAGGGTCTTAAGTTGATTTCTTCTGGATTTCCTAATTATCTCGTCTCTGGTCTCCTGTCAGGCTCTGCCTATTACAGTTGACACAAAATAATGTGCCCCAAATCTCCAACCTCATCAAATGCTTCAACAACTTAACACTTTAGATATCAGTGCCTTAGAGCATTATGACCCAGTCAGTCTTCTCAGTGTTCTCAGGTTCTTTGTGTGAAAAATAGATATTATAATGAGATCAACCTCAAGGAACTGTACATTTTTATGTACTATAGATCTTTCAGTTTCATGTTATTTGATGTAATTTACCTAAGCCTTTCAACTCACCATTTTTTATTATTGTGTTATAACACCCTATCTTTTCATGTTTGAGAAATTCGATTCCCATGTTAGAATACCATTTATAATTTCTTCATAGAATGAACACTTTCCTAAAGTCCTCCTAATGTCCAGTCACTTTTATAAAGTTATGGGACTATTGTATTAGTTGTATTAGCTCACTTTCTTCTACTGTAAAGAGGTACATGAGCAAATGATGGATAACAGCAGACATTATCTTTTACATTCCTTGAATTATAATTTAATACTAGAAGATACAGTTCCTTTCTAGATATTACTGTATATTTTAACTTGAGGTATTACAGGACATGAGAAAGTATCAGATAGCTTAAAAAAGTACATTAACTTCTATTTAAACTTTGTAAAACTATCTTAGATTCAGTAGATAAAAAGAGACAATAGTATTCTAAGTACAGAGCAGTATTTCTTGACATGAATATTTAATATGTGAATACTATTAAAATGGCTTTTGCCTACTTGAATTTTGAGATTTTAATGAAAACATGTACAAGATATATACATGGCAAACACATCATGAAATTTTTAGTATGAAATGGAGTATTGAAAAAGGGGGGTACTTGAGAAAGCTCAGTGAAGTGAGGCAGTTACTGGAAAGCCTAGTAACCTGAATTTGAATTAATTCTGTAAGATATTTTCAGACCTTACAAGCATTATGTAGCTTGTCTGCACCACACCATGCTGAAAAATAAATTCCTGTAATAAACAGTAAGATGATATAATTTTATAAACTACAAGTTTGTATGCATCTTGATGGAATAAAACAATGTCTCAAGGATGGAAATTTATTTAAGAAAAATTGATGAATCAAAATATAAAATTAAAACAATGTATTTGTTTGACAGAAAAATAATATGAATGAAGAAAATGATTTTATCACATTTGTCTTAATTCATTTTCATAACTGGTATATATAGTTAAGATATTGAAGCACTTCTGTAATATTTTCATTTCCTGTTGAGGACTAGATTCAACAACTCAGAGTGGATTGAGATGGTGGGCATAGATTCAGTCACAGGGCCAGTACTGTGTAACTGGCAAAAGACTCTAAACTCTTGAACTCCTTGGGAGGCCTGAATTCTTCTAGCTCTTTTAACTCTTTAGGGGGTGGCAAGAAGAAAAATAGAAAAGGGGAAAGAAAAAAGAAAACACCACACACACACATATACACACACTTGGTGGGTGAAGCAAAGTAGGCCTCAATATACATAATTGGTGTCTAGTAGATGGAGCAGAGCTCTAACTCCAGCAACTGTATTTTCTCTCTAGCTCTTTTTGTACTCTCTAAGGCAAAGTTCTTTAGGAAAGAATAAAAATTTCCTTATGACCATAAACGCAATCATCACAAAACAGATAAATTTGTTATGAAAGAGGCAGTTATAGAAGAATATTGATCATATGCTTTCTTATGAAACTAGCACCTAACCATTCTATATCTCTTTCAAAGCAATATGTTTATCTACCTTCCATTCCACAAGTTTGTTGTAAGTTGAAAGCAATATTTTATATGTCTTCCATTTTACAAGTTAATTATAAGCAGTAGCTGTTTATTCAGTTTTGACTGTACAAGTGAATGATAAATTCAAAGCAATAGCTTTTTATGTCATAGGTTAACAAGAAATTTACCAAGAAATAAGTATCTATCTTATGTTTAATTTTTGAAGTCTTGTATAGATAAACTAGTTAATCATCCATTCTATATTCTGGTACTCATAGTAAATTACCCACTCTTTATTTATGGCTTTTTTGTCATGGTGCAAACTGAGACTTGTGACCTCATCCCTAAATCTAACTTAGAATGAATATTTTTCTTGATCATTTACTTGTTCCAAAGCTTTCTTCCTAGTGTAATTTATGTGGATGTAGAACACGAAAGCGCACTGAACTCCTTTTGCAGTCTTTGCTATTCTATATGGAGGAAGTACATTTTACTTTTGATTCTAACTTTAAACTTTCTATCTATTTTTTTAATTTAATTTTTTTATTAATTTATTCTTGTTACATCTCAATGGTTATCCCAGCCCTTGTATCCTCCCATTCTTCCCTCCTTCCCATTTTCCCCTTATTCTCCTCCCCTATGAATGTGCCTGAGGGGGATTACCTCCCTCTGCATATGCTCATAGGGTATCAAGTCTCTTCTTTTTTTTTTTTTTTTTTTTTTTTTTTTTTTTTTTTTTTTTTGGTTTTTTCGAGACAAGGTCTCTCTGTGTTAGCCTTGGCTGTCCTGGACTCACTTTGTAGACTTCTTGGTAACCAGCTGTCCTTCCTCTGAGTGCCACCAGGTCTCCCCCTCCAGGGGACGTGGTCAAATGTGAGGCACCAGAGTTCGTGAGAAAGTCATATCTCACTCTCCACTCAAGTGTGGAGACTGTTCTGACCATTGGCTAGATCTGGGTAGGGGTTTAAAGTTTACCACCTGTCTTGCCCTTGGCTGGTGCCTTAGTTTGAGCGGGACCCCTTGGCACAAATCTGCCTATCATAATGTTCTACTTGTAGGATTCTAGGACCCACTGGATCCTTCTACATTGCTATTCTCCCATGCTTCTCTCATCTAGAGTCCCAATAGGGTGTCCTCCGCTCTGTCCCAGTTTCCTGGTAAGTGAAGGCATTCGTGGGACATGCCCCTTGGGCTAGTATGCAGATATAAGTGAGTATATACCATTTGAGTCTTTCTGCTTCTGGGTGAACTCACTCATTATGATCATTTCTAGCTCAATCCATTTATCCACAAATTTTGGGAATTCCTTGTTTTTAATAGCTGAGTAGTATTCCATAGTGTATATGTATCACAGTTTCTTTATCATTCTTCTACTGAGGGACATTTAGGCTGTTTCCATGTTCTGGCTATTATAAATAAGGCTGCTATGAACATGGTTGAGCAAATGTTCTTCTTGTGTGCTGGAGCATCTTCTGGGTATATTCCAAGGAGTGGAATAGCTGGGTCTTGAGGAAGCCCTATTCCCAGTTTTCTGAGATAGCACCAGATAGATTTCCAAAGTGGCTGTACTAGTTTGCATTCTCACCAGCAATGAAGGAGTGTTCCTCTCTCTCCACATCCTCGCCAGCATGTGGTGTTGCTTGAATTTTTGATCTTAGCCATTCTGATGGGTGTAAGATGGAATCTCAGAGTTGTTTTGATTTGCATTTCCCTGATGACTAAGGAGGTTGAGCATTTCTTTAAGTGTTTCTCAGCAGTTCGATATTCCTCTGCTGAGAATTCTCTGTTTAGTTCCAAGCCCCATTTCTCAATTGGGTTATTTGGTTTGGTGGTGTTTAATTTCTTGAGTTCTTTATATATTTTGGATATTAGACCTTTGTCAGATGTAGGGTTGGTGAAGATCTTTTCCCAGTCTGTAGGCTGTCGCTTTGTTCTCTTGACAGTGTCTTCAGCCTTACAGAAGCTTCTCAGCCTCATGAGGTCCCATTTATTAATTGTTGACATTAAGGCCTGGGCTGTTGATGTTCTGTTCAGGAAGTTGTCTCCTGTGCCAATATGTTTTTCTATCTATTTTTTAACTTCTTAAAATTCCTTGGATAAAATCAGGAGTTGTATAAAATCAATTCATCTAAACAACAATATTTCTAAAAGTACATCTTCATGTTGCTCTACAGGAAATTTGCCTAGAGTTTGTTAACCAGGAAGCAATCACACCACGCTACTAGCAGTGAGGGTCTTCCCATACCCAGACATACCATGCTAGATATATGAGGAATGCTGCAATGACAAAAATGAGAAGGCACATCAGCAGCAAGAAGCAATGCAGAGACAAAGAATGTGGGGCTATGCTTCTCGAGGGTACATCCATCATAGCCATGAAAAATGGTGGTCTGTCTCCAGCAAGCTCAATTGCCCACTGCAGTTGCTCCTGCATGGTGTCTTTACATCTCCTGGATACCAAGAAATTAAGAAATCTTGTCCTGAAGTACAAAAACCATATTAGCATCCCAGCTAGGTGTGTCCAACTTCTGACATAGCAGTTGGAAATTATGTACTAAGTTCATGCTCAAGAACTCTCCAATAGAGTTACTGGAAATTATGAAGAAAAATCTCCTTTTAAGTGAGCTTAAATTTTGAGTTGGGACAGTTATATCCTTGTATACACAGAGCCAGAAGCATCCTGTGTGCTGTAGATTGGATACACCTGCACCCTATTTCTCCTCCATTTTTCTTTCTTGTTCTGATTTTCTAATGTATTCATTACATTGTATATGTATTATTTAATAAAATCCATTCTCAAATAGTCTGCTCATCAGTGTCTTACTTCAGCTTTCATAAATTCACCATGCCTCTCCCTGATAATATTTAACATTTCCTGCAACTTATTGATCTCTTTGTACCTGAAACATAAGCTTTTTCCTTGGTCTTTGTATTTTCTTTGTTCTATCTGTAATAGTTTTTCTCCACTTGGCTATATGGACTGTGCGTGCCTTCACTTTGATTAAATGTTTTTAAAAGTCAGTCTAGAAGCAGTGCTATTTTTTATATTCTATATTCAGTCATCTATGTCATATGTGTGTATGGCTATTTACATGGATATATGTTATTCACATATAATATGTATATTCTTGATATAGCCCACATACATTTTCTATTCTTATTCTTTGGTGCATTATTTTTCTTTGCATATTTTTTTTTGCTGCTGAACTATAAATTCCATGATAATTACAATGTAATATCAGGTTTTCTGGTTTATTTGATCTACAGTGTTAGGAGTTCCTAGAATATTGATTTGAACTTAAGACATATAAACCAAATTATGCTGAATATAAACAATACAAAATATATGAAAATTCAATACTAAATTGGAGCAAATAAATTATATACCACTATATATATATTACAGAACAAAACAGTGCATACTCAAAAATAGTACATATTTTAGTGGTTTAAACTTTCTAGATGCAAATGAACACAGAACTTTGCTGCAATACAGAAGTTATAAAACTAAATTTTATTTTATCTTAGTTTATTTTAAATTTGTTGCATTGTTTGCCTGAATTTTTAATCATTCCAAAAAAGAAATGCTCTTAAATATATGTTTTCAGGTTTAGAACTAGCATGATTGTTAAGAAAAAATAATATTTCTTTTTCCACAAGTAAAATGGGGCCGGCAAGTCTCTGTGCAAGGCAAATGTACTGTTCTCATTAAAAGGTTTATTTTGTATGAGAGTAGGTTTTAGAATCTTATGATTTTATAATAACATTATCTGTTATAGAAGATTAGGCACACAAGAGCCAATTAAACACTCTAGAAAATTGCAAAGGTACTACTGATAATGCTAACAGATGTTTACACAAAATAATTAAAGAAAGCATCTGGTGTTAGCCAAATATTCTTATTTCTTCTTGATGATATTTTTAAAATTTGTAATAAGAAGACAAAGAGAAATTAAATAAATAAAACAAAACAATGTTAATTTACATATCAATTAGCAAATGTAATGAGAATACAACTTTTAAGAAGAGAACTGTGAGATGAGGAAATGACCTCCAGTGTTATTTAAGGGTAAAATCTTCTCTGCCTCAGTTTCTATACACACTAAAAGAAAATAGGAAGTATTTTAAAATAGCATACTCAGCATTAAGTAAATTGGTCTTCTGAAATCTTTTTCCTAAGCTATTGTTTAACAATGTCATCAGTTTTCTGAAAGTTGAGCAGCACTGTTTAATTTTCATCCTACTCTTGCACAAGTTAATTAACTTAGACTTTACTGGAGTGCTCACCAAATATCTTTAACTATTTGGCTAAACTTTTTGTGGTCATTCTCATTTTTAAATCGTGGTTTTCTTTGTTACTCTATTTTATCCTCCTTTCTCCTTAACTCTCACAGTTTTAGTAGAAAATATAACAATGAGAAAAAGTGATTAAAGAATATGAAATTCCTAGTGAATATGATATAAATCAAGGTACACTGAAGAGAGATTCAAATCATCAGTTCATATTTAAAAATAGTCTACAAAATAATGTTATGCTTATTTAAATATGATTACCTAAATCTAAAGTGAAAATTTATATAAAATGATGTGCAAAATTGTCTATGCAACCATTTACATTGCTATGTAGGAAAAAGTCATTTCAATGTGAAAAAAGTAATAAATGAGAATTTACATCTTTATTTCTTATGTTTCTTTTCATTTCACTATTTTGGCGACTGTTATACATATGTATATGTGTTTGTGTATGTGTATATATATCTTACACATATATATTAGTTAAAGATATCAATCAATAATTCAGTAGTAATAAAAATTGTAGTGACTAGTTTTATGTCAACTTGACACTAGCTAGAGTCATTAGGGACAAGGAAGCCTCAGTGAAGAATCTGTCCTTATAGGATCAGGGCATATGAAAGCCTGTAGGACATTTTCTTAATTAGTGATCGATGAGAGAGGTCATCACCTAATGTGACCACTGCCATCCCTGGGATGTTAGTCCTGGGTTCTATAAGAAGGCAGGCTGAACAATCTAGAAGTACCAACATAATAAACAGCACACCTCAATGGCCTCCCATCAGATTCTGCCTGCAATTTCCTGTCCTGTTTGTGTTCCTGTTCTGACATCCTTTGATTATAGACAGTATAAGTATAAGCCAAATAAGCTCTTTCTCTCCAATTTGATTTTAGTCATGCTGTTTCATCATAGCAATAGTAACCCTAGCTAGGACCAAAATTAAACCACTGGAGTGTTCTAATTGTCATTAAAATATTCTCTGTCTTTCACATGAGCTTTTGATTTCTTTATTTGTTGTAGCCTCCAAAATTCCTCCTTTTAATACTGTATTCTATAATTAATATAATAAATGCTTATTTGGAACTTAATTGTCCTGAATATAGGATGTGAGTCAGATCAATATTTGGTTTTAATAATTTGAAAATGTTTAAATAACTAAGGCTTTGAAGTTTACCGCCTGTATTGTCCTTGGCTAGTGCCTTAGTTTGAGCGGGACCCCTTGACCCAAATCTGCCTAACATAATGTTCTACTTGTAGGTTTCTTTGACCCTCTGGATCCTTCTACTTTGCTATTCTCACATGGTTCTCTCATCTAGAGTCCCAATAGGATATCCTCCCCTCTGTCCCAGTTTCCTGGTAAGTGAAGACTTTCATGGGACATGCCCCTTGGGCTAGTATGCAGATATAAGTGAGTATATACCATTTGAGTCTTTCTGCTTCTGGGTGAACTCACTCATTATGATCATTTCTAGCTCAATCTATTTGACCACAAATTTTGGGAATTCCTTGTTTTTAATAGCTGAGTAGTATTCCAGAGTGTAAATGTACCCAGATCTAGCCAATGGACAGGACATTCTCCACAGTTGAGTGGAGAGTGGGGTATGACTTTCACACGTACTCTGGTGCCTCATATTTGACCATGTCCCCTGGATGGGGAGGCTGGGTGGCACTCAGAGGGAGGATAGCAGGCTACCAAGAAGAGACTTGATACCCTATGAGCATATACAGGGGGAGGTAATCCCCCTCAGGAACAGTCATAGGGGAGGGGAGTAAGGGAAAAATGGGAGGAAAGGAGGAATGGGAGGATACAAGGGATGGGATAACCATTGCGATGTAACAAGAATAAATTAATAAAATAAAATTTAAAAAAATATCTGAGGCTTTGACATAAAACTCTTTAAAAGGTAACAGTGTTGTCAGTGTTAATTGGATATAAAGAAGAATATTTAATGAATTATTGCATTTTGAGGTCATAATATGATCACCTAATCAGTTGAGAATATTAAAGAGGCAAAAAACTATCAAAAATATCTCAGATTTATATCAAAATATCTGGAAAATATTTTCCTTCTCATGTTTCATGTTCATTATTACCAGATTCCTAATATAGCAAAAAGTAATTCTAACTGAATAAAATTTTCTTCCTTAAGAGATTTTGTTCAAATCCTTTTTAATATTTAGTTACACATGTGATCCATATAATAAGTAAAAATGTAAATGTTATGAAAGAATACACATTGAAAAGCAACTCTACTTCAACTTCTACAGAAAATTCTTGTTTTCTGAATGCAACTTTTCGGACCAAGTTCAAGTACAAATATTCAATGATCATGAGTGTGTATGCATTTATACACATGTTCATATTCTTTCCATCTAAATTTCATCTAGATGTTATACCATCATTTTTATATTTTTACTTTTACATTTAACAATATTTTCAGTATCTTTTCCTACTAACATATATACAATATAACTTTTTCTTCTTTTTTTTTGAGATAGGGGTTTTCTGTGTAGCCTTGGTGGTTCTGGACTCACTTTGTAGACCAAGTAAGCCTTGAACTCATAGAGGTCTGCCTGCCTCTGCCTCCCTGAGTTTTGGGAATAAAGACATGTCCCACCTTGCCAGGTTACTTTTATTGCCTTTTAAACTCTGTGTCTTGGCATTCTCACAAGCCAAAATACACATGTGGACATCAGAACTTTTAGGTTGGATTAGGCTTCCTGTATGTGAGTTCTGAAAATTGAACTTAAGTATTAGTTTGGTGGCAAATACTCTTGGTCACTCACTGAGACATATTACAGGCCATGTTTTTAAACTTTTCACATGCTCCAATCAAGAGATTACTGTTGTACCTTTAACCACTAATTAATGTCTTTATTATTCTCTTTTGTTCTTTAGTTTTATCTCTGTTATTCTATTGTATTCCTCTTCCTTCTATTCCCTCCATTTCTCCTCCTCCTTCCTTTCTCTTCCTCCTCTTTATTTGTTTTCTACTTCATGAAACATGATATTGCTACATATTACTGGCTTGGTATGAACTACTAGAAATCCTCATGAATAATGCTAATATTAGAAGTGGTGTTCATTTCTACAGATGTTCTGTAGTGTTGTAATGTATATAAGGAATAACCTGTGGGCAAATTTTATATTATATAAATTATTTATTTTATATATGTTTAATTAAAATAAAATGACTATATAAGAAAATGTATGATCTCTGTGTATGTTCTCTATTTTATTACCATATGCTAAATCTTAACATGTATATTGGTATGGATATTGATTAATTTCAAAATAATCAGGGATGGACAAACTGAGCTCAGTCATCAGAATTCAGGTAAGGGAGGAAGGATAGCACCAAGTCCATGAAAATTCTCTTCATTCTCTACACACATTTTGGTGAATGTGCCTACAATCATGCATACACAGAGAGGAAGGAGGGAGGGAGATGGAGAGAGAGAAGAAGAAAAGAGAGAAAGACAGAAAGGGGAAAAGGAGAAAAAAGAGAGGGAGTGGATAGAGAGTGAGAGACAAGATAGAAAGAGAATATGAATAAATATAACTATTTTTAAAATGTATGAACATTGCAGAAAATAGGTAGACATCTTGACAATATGCTGTTCTAGTTTGTATGCTCCATTTAATACAGAACATATAACCTCAACCGAAATGAATAAAACACTAGTTATTGATCTTAAAGTTATATTTTAGTGCAGTGTCATTTCTATGTTTTACAATACAAAATAATAGGCTTATTTTGTGTGTCATCTTGACACAAGTTAGGTCCTTCAGAGTGGCTCCTCATTTGAGGTAATGTCTCTATGAGTTCTTGGTGTAAGGCATTGTCTTAATTAATGATCAGTAGGGGAGGACCCAATCCATTGTGAGTTGTGCCATCATTGCTTGGTGGTCCTATGTTCTAGAAAGAAAGTAGGCTGAACAAGTCATGTGAAGGAATCCAGTAAGCATCACCCCTCCGTAGCCTCTGCATCAGTTCCTGCCTTTCGCATCCTGTACTGTTTGAGTTCCTGTCCTGGCTTATTTCAATAATGAGCAGGAATATGAAAGTTTAAGCCAAATAAACCCTTTACTCTCTCACTTGCATTTCTGGGCATGGTGTTTCATTGCAACAATACAAACCCTAACTAAGATAACTATATATGAAAAAACAATCTTGTCCAATTAGTTTATCTTCTCTAGAGGCAAAACTTATAGAACTTTCAAGGATGTGCAATAACACTTGACTTTCCCTAAAGTCAGGTAACTGGGGTGGCTGCAAAATTCCCATTCTAGTTAAGAATGAGGTTCATGTGGATCTAGCTCATAAACCAATATCATGGATGAGATATTCATTAGACTTAGGATTCAGAATGCTGTGATTATGTGATTTTCCACTTCCAAGGAATTATATTTTCTAGTATACTATGACTCTATACATAAGCATAGTTTTACAGAAAATTAGAAGTTTCAGCACAGGGCAGACGAAAAAAATAAAGGAAAACAGGAAAGAAGAATAATTCCAGTGGAATAATTCCATTATTTATTGCCAAATTGATATATGAAGGATCATTTAGGATACAAGTGGAGAAGTCTCTGATAAGTTTCTATTTGGGTGAGTTGAGGTGAGAAGACTCACCCTAAAGATGAGCACTATTCCATGAATTGTTTTACTGGACTGTAAAAAATATGAAAAATATGAGCTGAGTGGCAGAATTCATTGTTTTCTGCTTTCTGAATGTGGACAGAGTGTGAGCAATCACTGTGCCTATCCAACTGTGAGTGTACCCTCAAACTGTAAGTCAAAATAAACCTTTGGTTAAGTTTTTTTTTTTACCAAGTATTTCATCAAAGCAATGAGAAAAGTAATTAATCCATATTCAAACAAGAATGAATACAGTTGACCATACCAGTAAAATTTCTAAAATTTGCTCATGAGTGTAATTGTATTTAGTGGTATTAACATTGTATGAGGCGGTATTAGCATGTAAAGAAAAGCTTTCCATGAATTTAATATGGCCAAGTACAAATGTCTTTTCTTTTTCTAAAGAGTTATTTTGTTCAAGTGCTTTAAAAATCACATTTTGAAGATCTATGAGGCTTTACATAAAATTACTTTTGAATTCTTTTAACTTTCTATGTCAAAGATTCACCAGATTTCAGAGATGTCAAATTTCAGTAAAAAGTCAGTTATGCACTTGTTTTTATAGCAGTCATTTATTTAAAAAATTAATGAACATATAAATTATCTGTTCCAGTGTTGATTGCAAGCATCTATTTTAGTAGAGAAGGCCAATCCTGAAAATGGGTGTCATCATACAATGACTTATGTTCCCAGATTAAATGAAAATAATGCATAAGGAAAAAACAAAAACATATGTCTTTCTTTCTTGAGTACAAAAACAATTTAAGTAGTTCTCTCAATTTCTAACTACTATATTTTTCATGATAGTAAACATCCCCTCAAATCATGAACTTACCAGGCTTCTTCTTCATAGTTACTTCATGTCCTGAATTTGACCACAGAAAGGAGCTAAGTAATCGATACAACTTTATTGAGTTGTGAGGTGGGGGTCATAGGTGTTTGGTTTGGAGAATATCACTCAGTGTTTTTCAAGTACACTAATCATTGTGGGACAAGGTAAATGACAGCTGTTGAGTTTATTGTAAAAGTTTCTCAGCCTAGGGTTGAAGATGGAGGCTATAAAGTCCAGAAGACTTCAAGGTCTAGGCTTGCAGAAGATTAGATTTTATGGCGGCTAGAAACCTCCAGGCCTAGGCCTAGGGATAGTTAAATAGATATACTCTGGCCTCAGCCCAAGGCATATATTGGTAAAGCTTAGGTATGGCTGTCATCCTCCATGCATCAATGGAAATAAAAAATTATATATATATATATATACATATATATACATACATATATATGTATATGTGTGTGTATGTATGTGTGTATCTTTTTATCATCATTTAAATATGATTATAGACTAGAACTTAATTATGGTGCATCTGTCTCTGCTATAATAATTGTTTCTGATTTTTACTGCATCTTCTGGAATCATTTATTTTCCTCTGAAAGTCTGTCTTCAGTGCTTAAAATTGTTAGGAAAAACCTTAGTCCAGGCAGAAGTGGTGTATGTCATTAATCTCAGAACTCAGGAGGCAGAGGCAGGCAGGTCTCTGATTCAAGACCAGTCTGGACTACACATCTTCAAAGTGAGTTCCAGGAAAACCAGGGCTACACAGAGAAACCATGTCTCAGAAATAAACAGTAACAATTTAATTTTGCTGTTCACTTTCAAGTATCAAATCCATTTTGCTACCTCTAGCTGAATGACCTTGGGCAAGCTTTTAATCATAATTGCCTGACCTGTAAAACACTGTGAACATGAACGTTTGTAACTTCGAATAAGCCTTCAATAAATTTTAATCTATCCCTTAAAAATCTAGATGCCATTTCTCTTTAAATACCCTCTGTTTCACATTTTCACTGATAAAGAACTCAGAACATCGTCCAGAATCATAGAGATTCACAAAAGCATCTTTTTACTACTTTGTTTTCTTTTTTTTGTTTTTGGTAATTTAGTGATCTCTCTGTTTACACAATACCACAAGCTTTGCCTTATCAAATCTATATGCTCAACTTTCTTTTAGGCCCTACCTTTTCTTTCTTCCAAAAGGTGCCATAGATTATGTGAAATTTGTGGTGTCCATATGAAGTTGGAGCCACACAAGAATATCATAGAAGTTCTGAATGATAAGGAACTCCAGTCAAGTTCTCTCTAAAGTCATTTGTCAAAGAGGAGAAATGAGTCAATAATCTGTCATTCACTGACTCAAAATAATATGAAAATTAGAGATAAAGTAAGAACTAGCAACTTACACCTTGTTTTTATCCACCATTTTCACCATTGCACCATAGTTCCTTTGTGTGAAAATTTGATTACCTACTTCAGCCTAAACTTGTTTACTTACTCTATTTCTCATATAGTCCATAGTCATTATGTAACATATTTGCCTGAAGAATATTTCATTCTTTCCTTTGACATAATAATCACCTCAAGTATATCAACGTAAATGCAAATAAAAATAATTTAATGTTTTAATTAAGTTTTTCTTTATTTGTGGAGCTCAGAGTGAGGAACATATTAACAATGGCTAGTCACTCATAGGAATAAGTTTAATGATATAGCAGTTTCCTACCTTTACTCTTTATTCTGGAATTATTTTTACGTATTAGTGCCATAGCTCATTACTTCTGATTGATGAATCTTTAGTGTTCTCAAATTTCACATATATGTATAGGTCTCCACAAGTTAAAAAGTATACACTGTAAAATCAGATTTACCTTCTTTATATAATATAAGAAAAGGCCTAGTGGTAAATTTGAAAGTTGAAATGTACTTAATCACTTTAATTGAAAATGGCTTTTGTGGATAAACTGAAGCAAATATATATAAATATATATCCCTGGGTGATAGGCAGAATAATCTACCTCTTCAAAGAGAAAACTCGTCCGCTTTTTCAGACTCATAAATACCCTAGATTCCAGGATAAATGGGAAATGAGGTAGCATGTGGAATTAATGATGTTAACAAGATGACATGAAGAAAATCTACTTAATCTGTAGGCAGTAGAAGAGGAAGACAAAACAGGATAAATAGGGAGCTAAGTGTGCAAGAATTAACTGAAAGATAGCACATTGTTGGATTTAAATTTAAAAGGGTGACTGAAAGGCAAGGGAATTGAAGAACTCCAGAAAGTGGTTCTAAGCCTGTGGGCAACAATGCCTTCGCGAGGGGAGGGCAGGGGGAAAGGGTGTGTGTGTGTCTAATAACCCTTTCACAAGGACCATCGAAAAAAACCACCGAAACCACAGAGATTTATATTACAAATAATAACAGTAGCAAAACTATGGTTATAAAGTAGCAACAAAATAATTTTATGGTTTGGGGCCACTACAACATGAGGGGCTGTGGTAAAGGGTCACAGCACTAGGAAAGTTGAGAATCAGTACTCTAGAAGTTGGTAAGAACATGGAAATGGATTCTTTCCCAGAGCCTTCATAAAAGAATGCAAGCTTGTCCATATCTTAATGATATTCCAGTCCTTCCAAAGACAATGAGTGCATCTTCATGATGTTCCAAGGCTGGAAAGAAATTAAAATATTAGGGGAAATTTATATAAAAAGCTGGTTTTTGTGGCATAAGAGGGTGATTTCCCAGTTTTCAGGGGATTAGTAAAACAGTAAGGCAAGGGCAAACTTAAAAGTAGCATGTGGAAATAAACTACACTATTATAAATTGTCAGCAATGAAATACAATGACAAAAACCACCATGATATCTCTGTTACAGGCTCATGAAGCGGAGTTTATAATAATAAATTAATGATAAAGGAAGGTAAAATGTGAAGTATGTAAAGTAGTTAAAGTTGTTAAAACAGACAAAAACTGCTTTTCACATTTCTTTTAATACTCATTCCATGGCATAACAATTTTCAGTGATATTTAGCTACTTAGATAAACTACTTTATCCTATATATGAGGAAACATTAACAGAGAGCAAAGAAAGGACATTTATAAACTCCATAATCATCATTCAGGTTGAGAAAAATAGAAACAATTGTGTAGGACTTTCTCAAATACTCAGGAGCAAAATGTATCTGACACACTGAGAAAATACAGTTTGCTGCCAAATCTGGTATACTGTTCATTTGCACTCTTTTTCATTCTCAGTAGATAGGAAGGCTCTACATCATAGTGACTGAGTTCATTCAGCTGTGTTCATATTCTTTCTGCCACAGTCTCCCCATAAATTTCTATTGTGCCAACATGTGGAGAATTGATTACATTCTTTCTTAGCCTGTCTTTGAAACTTACAATCAAATTATTCTACACAATTAAGATATCACAATTATTTTCCCCTTATAATGTATTTCTTCCAACCCTAGTCTTGTCATCTCTTTCCCTACTCTTTCAGAGCTCTATGTTACTAGCTTACAATGTAATCTCCTTAGTCTATATATTGTACTGAAGTGTCATTATGCATCGTTGGTCTAATGCATTTGTTTCACAATACCTAGCAAATTCAAAAGATGAAACTAGAGGTGATGTTTACAAGGATACAATAGTATTTAAAAGACTAGTAGTAAGTGCCCCTAATGCTTTTATGAGAAACCCAGATAAAAATTATTTTAAATTATCAATTTGCAATTGATAAGGATGTGATGTACATTAATAAAATTTTTCAATTAGTATATTTTGAGAATGCCATGAGCAACATACAGAAAAAACCACCCTGGTTTATAACTATATACATATTGAAGTATCAAGTTAATGTGTCTGTATGTATTTAGATCAAGATTTCTACAATTTCATAGGTTTAAAACACTGACTCTGTTTGTGACTGTATAGTGATTGGGTATTATAGTTAATCAATTTTTCCCACTAGCAGAGCTCAGGGTGCCTATAAACCTGTTAAGTGTAAGAAAGTGAAGTACTTTTTTGTTAATTCTGACAGGACTCTGTCTAGTATGGTTACTGGTGGTTTATTAAACAAGCAGTGATTCTAAATTAAGTTATGCTGATTTTGACAGTTTCTGCAAACTGACATTTTCATTTGCTTAGTTTCTTGGAACAACTCATCATGAAGATATATTATTTGTTCGAACATCATAAAACCCCATTTTTCTCTGGGCTGTGAGCATGAATTACTAATGAATTTGGCTTTAGGTGAAGGCAAGTCCTCACCCTTTACTGCAAGCAATAGTTTTATTTTACTGAATACCAATTTAACAATATCAGTGCAACACACATTTCATTCTTTCTTATTGGCTACATAAAGTATTACAGCCATGACTTTGAATGGGAGAAATTAAGCTAAAGAAGTAATAGAGGTATAAAACTATGAAAGTTATTGGTCTTTACTGCTTTCATTGGCAATATTACCTTTTTAATATTTTTGATTTGTGATAGTGATGATTAGAACATAAAACATCTTTTTTAAGTGAAACAGAAAGATCACCATCTTCATGATAAAGAGATGACAGCAGGGTCATCCCCCAACCCAAAAGAAATGAGTGTGACTTTGCTAATATTTACCATATTCTTGCTCAATAAAATCATTCACAAGTTATTTAGTTATAAGTCTGCAAATTGATATAATGTTTGAACATCTTGAACTTTAGCTCCATTTACATATATTTTATTTCAGTTATGACTTGTTATTATTTCCCAACAATAAAGTGTTGTGCATGCAGAAGCAAGTTTTCTTAGAATGTAGTAACAAGAACAGTTGAAAAATTGTTAATATTACAATCAAATACTGCCTTTAAAGAATAGTGTCAATGATTTGAACAATATTTTCATTGACAAATCTGTTTCACAAATCTAATTGTCTTTCACAGAGAGGCATAGAGGAGGCTATGTCATTTGACTTTCAAACTGAATTTGTCTTTTGAAGGATGGCTACCTACAATATATATTCAGTCATATTTTAGAAATGAAGAGAGCATCAGCTTTAATATTTATGTTGGTTTATTAAAATATAGGCTATCAGCTCATGGATTCTATTGGTCAAGGGATATTTCAACTAAATAGTCATATGAAAATCCATATAATCCATATACAAATCCTTTGTATATTGCATCTATGTTCTCGTCATTGATAAGCAGTTTTACTTGTTGAACAACAGTTTAAAACGTTTCTTTCTTACTGTTTTTCTTTATATTAGCACAACATAAACACACACTTATATACTCACATAAGTGACAGTTAGCTAGAAAACACACACACACACACACACACACACACACACACACACAGAGGCACCTTTCATTGTATTTTATATTTACGTAAAGTATCAGAAATAAGTTTATAAATGTAATAAAAAACATAACTTAAAAATGGATGCACTAAATAGTAATACAAGGATAAAGATTAAATTCTGAATGAGAATACAAATACAAATTATTTTAACTTGTAGCTAACTGTAAGAAGAATTTTTTTTAGATATCTATAGCAATAAAAGCCTACTCAAACAAGTTAAAACATTAGTAGGGAATGTTTTTCACAGCTCTTCAAAATACTTTGCACAATGTACATCATATTGTAGTTTTAGAAAGTGACTGTATTAATCAAATTTCTGTCATTTTCCACATATCAATTTTATATAGATTAGGTGTCAATACAGAAAGAGAGCTATATATTACAATGAGTCACAGTTCACAGGTAGCTAAACTTGTAAAGAAATTTGTAATGGTCACCTAGCAAGTCACTTGAAACTGAACTAGGATTTGTGTGTTTTATTTTTTACCTTAAAGGAAAGGCAGGAGATATGAGGGGATCTGCTATATATAACTTGAGAACTGGAGGAAAATGGCAAAAGTATTGAGTATCATAGACTATGATCATAACTAAATTTGTGGATCTACTGCAAAGGCCAATCATGGTGAGATATGTGAAATGCATTGTTCTTTAATATTCAAAAAGAACTTTAGTGTTAAGGAAAACTCTAAACTTTACATGCTAAGGACTAAGCCTACCGCTATGTACTACTGAGTTAAACTCCTAACCTTGCTCATGATTAATATACAAAAAAGTAGGGTTTAATGAGATCATTCAACATTCAGAGGCTACAAAGTTATGAGCTAAAAGTTGCACCCCGTTTTTTATACTCTAAATGCCAAATATCAAAGTTATCTATTATAAAGCCTTCTTATTTTACATCAGAGGAGTATCTCTATAGGTAATGGGGGACTCATAGATATTTTTGTGTATGCATATGTGAAGAGATGAGAGTTTATCATTCAAAATTTTTGACATATATACAATGTGGTAGTACTTTTCAAAGATATGTCATCCTTATAGAATGCATATTATATGCTAGCCTTCCTCTAGAAGACTTTGAACAAGAAAAAGAAACTTAACTCACAGAAATCACACTTTAGGATGTCTAATGTTGTAAGAAAGATAACTGTGGATCCAGCATATGGATTTGGGTCAGATGTAAGAGTGTTGTCTCCTAGATATCCCTCAACTGAAGAATGGATAAAGAAACTGTGGTCCATTTACACAATGGAATAGTACTCAGCTACTAAAAACAAGGAAATCTTGAAATTTGCAGGCAAATGGACAGAACTAGGAAAGATCATAATAAGTGAAGTAACTCAGATACAGAAAGACATGCATGGTATATACTGACTTGTAAGTGGATATTGGATGAACATAGATATTCACCCAGTGGAGGATCTGGATTTAAATAAAAAATAAATAAAGGTCACTTACTTAAGTTATCTACAGCTGCATACCAGTTCCAAATCTGGTGACTTGAAACAGCTTATATTTATTATTTCAAAGTTTCTATGAATACTGGTATTCAAGCACAATCATAGATTGCTTGTGCTCCCTGATCCTTTCTCTTTTTAAAATTTTTATTTTATTCTAATTTATTCACATTAAATAGAGATTATAATCCTTTCACTCTTATCTTCTTGTCCTGACACACTCCATTCCTCTTCCTCCCTATTCTCCTCCCCTAGACCTCTGAAAGATGGGGTTCTCCTCCCCCACTATCTGACCACAACCTAGCAGGTCTCATATGGTTAGACATATAGCCCCTTCCTCTGTGTTCCAACAGGGCCTCTCCTCTAACGGGGAGTGATCAAATTGCAGGCTACAGAGTTAATGTCCGAGGAAGTCCCACTCTCCCACCGCCCCCTTCCCCACATGGAGAATGAGTTGTCCATTAGCTACATCTGAACAGGGGGTCTAGGTACTCTGTTTGCAATTATCTTGGTTTGTGCATCAGTTTTTAGTAGGCTCCTCTGGGTCCAGATGTGCAGCCTTAATAGTCTCCTTGTGGAGCGTCTGACAACACCCCACCCCTGATACTTCCATCTGCCAACTCTTCTATACAACTCAAAGGTGTTTGCCCAGAGTCTGGCTGGGAGTCCTAGTATCTGTCTCTATCCCATGCTGGGTGGAGTCTCTCAGAGGACTTCTATGTTGGGATAATATTCACTTATGAGCATATACCATGCCTGTTTTTTTTTGGGTCTGGGTTACCTTGATCAGGATGATCTTTTCTAGTTCCTTCCATTTGCCTGCACATTTCAAGATCTCCTCTGTTGAGAATTCTCTGTTTAGCTCTGTACCTCATTTTTAAATTGGATTATTTGGTTTGGTGGCATTTGATTTTTTACATTCTTTATATATTTTGGACATTAGGCCTTTGTTAGATGTACAGTTTGTGAAGATTTTTCCCCAGTCTGTAGGATGTCGTGATTGAGAGTGCATATTGCTTTTCTGATATCCAGTTTTGTTTTAGTTCACTATATTTTTAGAAATTAACCTTCTATCTGATGTGTAATTGGTAAAGACCTTTTTGCATTCTTTAGGTTGCTGCTTTGTCCTACTGACAGTGTCCTTTGCCATATAGGAGCTTTTCAATTTCAGAAGGTCACATTTATTAAATGTTGGTTTTAGTTCCTGTGCTAATGGTGTCCTGCTCAGTAAGTTTTTTTTTCTCCAATGTCAATGAGTTCAAACCTATTCCTCACTTTTTCTTTTATCAGATTCAGAGTATCTGGGCTTATGTTGAGGTTATTGTTCCATTAGTAGTTGTGTTTTGTGTAGGGTGATAAAATATGAATGCCTGTATATTCTTCTACCTGCAGCCACACAGTGTGACCAACACTGTTTGATAAACGTGTTCTCTTTATAATGTTTATTTTTGGTTTCTTTGTAAAAAAAAAATCAGGTGTCTATAAATGTGAGAATTTATGCTTGTGTGTTCAGTTCTTTTGATCAACCGGTCTGATTTTACACTGTTATCATGTTGATTTTTTTCTATTATACTTTCTTTGGTAACCAAGAAGCTATCTGAAATTGGCATCTGGTTCTAAAAGTTAATTTTTCCAATAAAATCTCACTGGGTATATTAACCACAGCCCCCCTCTGGCCAGTAGTAGATGGCCAACACAGAATGATCTAAATGATATTATTGTAGACTTTTTGTCTCATACTGAATTCTTTGGGCAATTTTAGGCCTACTGGTCTTTTGTTTTATGATTTCTGATTTTTTGCCTTTAATATTTTTGTTTGTTTGTTTGTGTGTGTGTGTGTGTGTGTTTTTTTCTTGTTTGTTACATATTTTGGTTTGCCTGATCATTTTAGAGCCGGGTTGGGAGAATGGAGTTGGGTTGGTGAAGGGTTGGTTAGGATTTGGAAGGAGTTAGGGGAAGGATGAGCTGTGTATAGAAATATGTTGTATGATTTCTTTTGCAAAAAAGGAGGAGGATCATATACTGCGTTGGTAAAGGACTCAAGTTCAGTGACTATTACCCATTCCTGGTGGCTCACAACTGCTTTTACTCCAGCTTCAGGAGAGCCAACTCCTCTTTCCTCCACAGACATGTATATGTATCCACACAGAGTCACAAATACATAATTATAAATCAAACAAATTTAAGAAAGTAAGAGGTTCATCATATACTAATAATTATGGTGTTAAATAATTTTTGAAAGAAAGATTTAAAACAAGTGTACCAGCCATGTAGCTGGCAGGCTACATATGGTCCAGGATAGCTATAATAAAGTCCAATAAATTTTCAGATGATAACATCATATATGTGTGTGTGTGTGTGTGTATGTGTGCATTTATGCTTTAAAGATAATACAAAGAATAAATACACCCAAAGTACATATAAATAAAGGAAGAGCTGGTAAAGGAAAAGAAAATTTTTGAGCAGATTGGGCAACTGTGAAAGTTTAAGTAAAAATCCAATAATGATTAACCTTTCTTTTCACTATAAAACACATCTATATATATATTTATAATATATATTATATTTTATTATATTTGTAACTACATCTATATTCTAATAAATGCCAGAACAACAAACTTGAGGACAAGACAGGTCTATATGCATAACCACTAGGTGGCTCCCTCATATTTCTATCTTAGTCTCCATTCTAAGGAAAACTCAAAATTCCACTCCACTATGTTAACATCCATTTCTAATGCTATCTATAGCAGTGAGTCAGTACTAGTGAAGAAAGGCTCAAACCACATTAGAGTAAATCATGGAATTTAAGGTTTATTTATCTATCTATCTATTTATTTATTTATTTTATGTATATGAGTGCTCTATCTGTATGTATACTGCATACCAGAAGAGGGCATAGATGATTAATAATTTAGAAAAATATTTGAAAATGACCTCTCTGTATGGTACTGGTATACAGAAAAGCAAGTAAGTGGATTTGCATGAGGACTTGCAGTCATCTAAGATGTTTTTAACAGTGTTCAATTCTGGGCCCTCACTTGAAGCAAGCGCACCTGAATTCAAAGTCAATTTGGATCTGTACCATTGACATCATTGGGCACCACATCTACACTTTTTGACTACTTTCCTGAGTTTGTTTCTTCCTTTCATACACCACCCCTATCCCTTCTAACATGGGCATTGTTAGACGACTTCCTCCTGATTTAGGGGTATTGAGTTCCTTGGGGCAAATTTGATTATCCTTGCCCAGATATCTCCAACCAGCAACTGGGAAGCCAGCCAATAGCGACAAGCAACAGCATGAGTAGCCAGGTGCAGGGAAATAAATGGCTAGCATAGGGCCTCTTGGGACTGTCATATTTATACCCTCTCAAGAGTCCCCAGAATTTCAAATGTAAACTATCTTCAGCTGGCAAAATCACACCCCTGCTAAAGCATGAGACAAATCATATTTGGCTGCTGTGGACAATCTGAAATAGCCCCATAGCCCACACCCAGGATTAGAACCAAAAAAAAAAAACCCATAATATTTTAATGCTTTAAAAATAAAAAAAAAATTCTCACTACAGGACACAATATTAGGAAATGATGGACTGAAAAAAAAACTGTGTGAAACACTATTGATTTTGATTGTTCCTGTTAAACCTATGTGCACTGATTGAAATGCTCATCGACTCTATGAATACTTTTGTTTTCAAAGGTATAAAATATGACAATCAGTTTTCAGAAATTTAGATATAGTTCTACCTCAAGACCCAGCTACACCACTCCTGGGCATACACCCAAAGAAGATGAACCATACTATAAGGACACTTGCACATCTTTGTTCACAGCAGCTTTATTTGTAATAGCCAAAAACTGGAAACAACCTAGATGTCCCTCAACCAAAGAATGGATAAAGAAAATGAAGTACATTTACAAAATACAATATTACTCAGATACTAAAAATAATGATATCATGACATTTGTAGGGAAATGATAGAACTAGAAAAGATCAAACTGAGTGAGGTAACCCAGAACTAGAAAGACAACCATGGTATATACTAAATTATAAGTTGCCATAAAGTACAGGATAACCATGCTACAATTTACAGACCAAAGAAGCTAAGTAACAAGGAGGTACTGAGGGAGAAAGCTTGAATCTCACCGAGAAAGGACAATAGAATAGACACTGGGATGAATGGAGGGAGGAAGCTGGGTGGGGGAGGGCTTGTGGAGGTGAGCAGGAGAAATTGGTTGGAGGAAGGACTGAGGGGGAAAATATAGGGAGAAAGAACTGGAATCAGTCATAGGGCTTGGGTAGAATGGGGTGGGGGACTTCTCTGGGCTCAGCTAGAAACTTAGGACAATGGAAACTCACAGAGATTTCTCTGAGTGTTCCTAGCTAAGACTCCTGTCAATAGGAGATACAGAGCCTGAAAAGGCTACCTTCTGTAACCTGTAACAAGAAACAACTCCCAATGGAGGGACTGGGACACCAACCCAGAACAAAACCTAAGACTCACAATTTCTCCTACCAACAAAATGTGAAGGGTTAAAGACGGAGCATAATTAGAGGGAATGGTGAAAAAAAAAATGACTGGCACAGCTTGAGACCCATGTCCTGAGAGAGAGCCCAAACCTGACACTAATAATGATATTCTGCTATACTTCCAGACAGGCACATAGCATAAATGTTATTTGAGAGGCATCAAATAGCAACTGAAGAAAACAGATGGAGAGACTCATAGCGAAATATTAGGTGGATCTTGGGGGTAATTCTATGGAATAGGGTGACAAAGGACTGAAGAAGCAAGAGATGTCAAGTACGCTACAAGAAAACCTACAGAATCAACTAACCTGGGCAAACATGGGCCCACAGAGCCTGAACCAGCAAACAGTGGACAGACATAGGCCTTCTACACATGAGTAAGAATTGTTCAGCTTGGTCTTCATGAGGCTTTGTAATAGCAGTATCTGACTGTGACCTGCCTTTGGATTCCTATGCCCAAAGTGGGTTGCCTTGCCAAGCCACAATAAGAGATGTTGCATCAAATTCTATGGTAACTTGAGATGCTAAGGCAGCTTAATATTCAGGGGAGGCCTGCCTTTTTCTGAGCCTTTTCTGAGGAGAAAGTAAGAGGACAGAAGAATGATGGTGTGGGGAGGTGAGAGACAGGGACTGGCAGAAGGAGGATGGAAAGTTGTGATCTGGATGTAAAGTAGGTAAATTAAATAAATAAATAAAATAAGACAGCCAAAAGACTTTTGACATATTGCGTAAGTAGCACACACTTTAGTCCCAGTACTCTAGAGACTGAAGCAGACAGATTTCTGTGAGTTCAAGGCTAGCCTGCTCAACAAAATGAGTTTTAGGCCAGCCAGTGCCCACATATTGACACCCTGTCCAAAACAACAAATGAAGAAAGAAACAAATTAATATCTGAGAAATTAGAGTAATGCAATTTTAAACTTTAAAGGAATCAACTATTACCCTCTTAATCCTAGTTATACATTAGACTAACAGAGGAAACTACAAAATTTTCTTAATGCCCAGATCTCCCATGTAGGGATTATTTTTCAAATATCTATTACTCATATATTTTGAAATGTGCCAAGAATATTTTAATGGTGATACTAAGGTTGAGAAAATTTGATCCATAACACAGTCTTCACTTCAAACACAAGGAACTGAAGTCATAAAAAAATTTAAGGAGATGACAAAAATATAAGCTACTGTCAAAGACTAGAATTCAAGTCTCTTGATTTGTGAATCATTCATCTCACCACAATTCCTGTTCATTGAAAAATGAATTGAATCTTTGGGGTCCCTATGGTTGCTGTTAATAGAACAAAAACATTTTCATAAAGAAAGCACCTTCAAATATTGTTGCACAATTGGACAATACACTATTAAAAGTGCATTGTTATGCTTGCCTTTCTTTGCAGCATTTGAGAAGGAAATTTCCACAAAAGGTCTAACAGTTTAAGAACAGAGAGAAGCTATATAATCTGTTCATCACAAATCAGGGTTTTTGTGGCTGTTGATACTGAGCAAGATAGAAAGAATATGTCCACTGCTCTCAAAATAGGGAGAATAAAGAGAAAGCAGGACATGCACAATAACAATTAAGGAGAAACCCAGGGGAAGTATAATTCTGAAACAGATGCAAATTCAATATAGAGTTAGATGAACCACCTGCAGAAACAACTTCAAAAACTAAGAGAAATGTGAGAGCACACAACAGACACCACAAGGCTTTGTTGTAAATAAAATCAATTTTATGGTTTCACTCAGCCCTTAATTTGCCAAAATGTTCAAACTAAAAGCAATATACAAGCTTCAGCGAACTCAGCGGGGTGAACACTTTTTGTTGGAGCTGGTTGCAAACTGCCAAGTAATATGGGATAAAAGCATTTGCACGGCTATACTCTCACCCACAGAGAAGATGTTCCTCATTTTGAAGGTCAGGCCATACATCACGGGCCCAATGTCAGGAAACATGCGTTGCCTTCGCCTACACTGTGCCAGGTCACTCAGAAAATAAACAATAGCAACTGGCACCGACACAAAGCAGCTACCCCCTCAACTGCTCTAGCTCCTTCTCAACCATACCATCTGCAAAGGCAAGAATCCAGGCATGTTTAAAAGATCAGAGAGCCTATTATCTCACAGCAACAGATTCATTCTCATTCTCTCTCTCTCTCTCTCTCTCTCTCTCTCTCTCTCTCTCTCTCTCT
>OU015760.1:38501097-38561450 GCA_907169655.1 Acomys percivali
GTGTGTGTGTGTGTGTGTGTGTGTGTGTGTGTGTGTGTGTGTGTGTGCTAGGCTTCTGGAACTTTACATGGACTATAGAAATATTTGGAATAATAATAAACATTTATGAATGACAATAAAACGGCATCATGATGAAAATAAAGATTATAAAATAAAATCATTGCCAGAGAAGTTCCAATAGGCAGCAGTTTTATCTGTACATTTATCGTGAGTTTGTTTTACAATGTTATGTTAATTGATCAGCTTTTAAAAAATATTTTAATTAGAAAATTGAAGAGTAGGATCTAATATTAATCACGAGTAAAAGCTCCATAAGGATACATATCTTTAAAAATCTCAATTTTTATAGGCAGTGTATCTCTCTATCTATCTATTTATCCATATGAGAGAGGGGTCATCTTTTATAGGTATCAGTCTATAGACTAAAGAAACTAGATATTAAGGGGAAGCTTGCTTTAAATGACTGAAAAAAGCATGATGATAGCTTAAGTGTGACCAAAGCTTAAACACATATTCACAGCATTTTATTTAATAACATGGATGTAAAAGATAGATAGAAATCATTAGGAAATTGTCATTCCAATGCGATAAAAGGAAACTAGATCTTATTTCTTAACTTGTCTTCAAATCAATACCAAATGAATCAAAGATCTTATTATCATATATGGAAACTCTGAAACTTATTGTAAGCTCATTAGTGCATTTCTCAGACTCATCTGAGAATATCTTTTGTATGGTGGACAACAGTAATTACAGAGACTAACAAGTGGAGGAAGTGCAAAAAACAGGTATTTATAGGCTAAATGGAACCTTTCTATTATGCCTCTTCCCCTTAAGGTTAAAGGAACATCATGATAGAAGGGCATAGTTTGATTTTTTATGGGTGAGTAATTCAGGTAGAAAGATGTGCAAAGTGTCGTCTGGACATGACAGGACTGTTACACTCAATAACTCACAGCAAGTGTGCTGGCCTGGACAAGACCTGCACAAGATTAAGACCATAGGCATTCTAACATGGATGGGGAAGAGAGCAGGAACCCCAACCCCCCAGTTGGAGAGTTGTGGATAGTTGCTGGATAATAGAGGAAGAAGGATTATTTTTCTTCAGAGTTGTGGTCCCTGGTAGGTTGACCATGCCCCAGTGGCTGGCTCTATACCCATTTGTATATGGGCAACAGTAATTGGATTCAGAGAACACTTTTTAAAATTTAATTTGTTCACTTTATACCTGATTTTACGCCCACCACCATTGCTTCCCAATTTCACCTTCCTTCCCTCATACCCTCTCCCTCCCTCCCCTAGTCTTCAGAAAGGCGCACCCTCCTCCCCTAACATCTGACTTCAGCCTTTCAAGTCTCATCTGGACTGCCTGTATTCTCTTTCTCTGTGGCCTGGCAAGGGCACCACACCAGGAGCAATTGATGAATGTGTAGGGACCAGAGTCCTTGTCAGAAGTAGCTCCTATTCTCCATTTTATAGGACCCACAAGAAGACTGTGGTGCTTATTTACTACATCTGAGCAGAGGGTTTAAGTCTTTACCATGCAGAAGCCTTGGTTGGTGCATCAATCTCTGCAGCACTCACTTTCTACACCCAGATTTGTTGGCTCCATTTATCTCCTTTTGGAGCTCCTGACCCCTCCATATCCCTCTACTCCCCAACTCTTCCATAAGACTCCATGTGATCCATTCCCTTTTGTAAGGCAAAGGACACTGTCACCAGAACAAAATGACAGCCTACAGACTGGGAAAAGATCTTCACCAACCATACATCCGACCAAGGGATAATATCCAAAATATATAAAAAACTCAAGAAATTAAACACCACCAAACCAAATAATCCAATTAAAAAATGGGGTACAGAACTACATAGAATTATCAACAGAAGAATATCAAATGTCTGGGAAACACTTAAAGAAATGACCAATGTCCCTAGTCATCAGGGAATTGCAAATCAAAACGACTCTCTGATTTCATCTTACACCTACCAGAATGGCTATGGTAAAAACTCAAGTGACAGCACATGCTGATAAGGATGTTGGGAATGGGGAACAGTCCTCCATTGCTGGTGGGAGTGCAAACTTGTACAACCACTTTGGAAATTAATTTGGCTCTTTCTCAGAAAAATGGGACTAGTTCTACCTCAACACCCAGACATACCACTTGGGGGCACATATCTAAAATATACTCCACCACAAAACAAGGGCATTTTCTCAACTATGTTCATAAGAGCTTTACTTGTAATAGCCAGAAACTGGAAATATCTCAGATGTCCCTCAGCTGAAGAATGGATAAAAAACTGTGATCCATTTACACAATGGAATACAACTTAGCTATAAAGAACAAGGAAATTTTGAAATTTGCAAGCAAATGGATGGAACTAGAAAAAGATCATCCTGAGTGAGGTAACCCAGACAGGCATGGTATGTACTCACTTATAAATGGAGATTATCTGACTAATACAAGATAACCACACTAGAATATAGAGACCTAAAGAAGCTAAATAAGAAGGAGCACCCTAGGAAGAATGCTTAATTCTCATTCAGAATGGAAAATAGAATAGACACCACACCAGAAGCATTTGAAGAGAAGGAACAGGATAGGAGCCTACCATAGAGGTCCTCTAAAAGACTCCATCCAGCACGGGATCCAAGCAGATGCTGAGACACATAGTCAGAGAGTTATTTTTAAAAGTTGAGAGAATGATAAGGAAGGATAAGGGAAGTTGGAGGGTGTTATTGAGGTAAATGTGATCAAAATATGTTACATTCACATATGAATTTCTTAAAGAATAAACATTACACTGTATTTTGAAAAACTGAAAGATCGCAGAATACAACACAAAAACAGTTTTGGGAGTGATATGTAATCATTTCCATATAAGCTCAAATAAGAATAAAAATGTGCAATCAGTCTTTAAAAATTAAAGGTTGAACTAAGAAAGATTTTTAATGTGGTTCAGATGAGTACTGGTTCTGATCAAACTCTAAAACTCTCCAGGAAATATTGGATTGATGCTGTTCTTGACAACAAATGAATAAAAAATAAAAATAGTAACAATAGATATGACAAAAATCAAGATTTCAAAATGAAGACAAAAAGGCTCTTTGCTGACTCTGTGTTGTTTATGATCCAATTCTTTTTTAGTTTTTAATTTTTAATTAGTTTACTTTATATTCTGATTGTAGCCCTCTCCCTCATTGCCTCTTTATCCTACCCTCCCTCCCTCACACCCTCTCCCTCCTGTCCCTAGTCCTCAGAAAGGGCAGCTCTCCTCCCCTAACATCTGACTTCAGCCTATCAAGTCTCATCTGGACTGCCTATATAAGATCTGATTTTATAATCTCTATGTGAGAATTTTTTTCATACTAGGAAGAAATCATCTCAGAGAATAATTGTTAAATTATCCAATTAGTGTTTTGCTATCATTTTTGTCTAGATTTTCAAAGATTCCAAGTATACCTTATCCTTGTACCAAATTTACGTATAATTTTTATGTAACTGTACATTTATGACTGCCTCTATATTTTATGGAATGAGACCATTTTTAAAAATGTTATATTCATGATCTCATCTATTTCTCCTCTATAGTTTATCATCAAAATGACTCATGATTCAGAACTTACTCACCTAATGGTATTTCTTTGCATATATATGAACATTACATAATTTACATGTATATCTATCTGTGATGATATACATGCAGAGGGTAAAAACAAGTAATAATCTTCCTTTTAAAATATATTTACATTACTGATATTTATATTGTAATACTACATGCAGTAGTGTATAGCTTAAACGTGAGTTTTCTGGTTAATCAAATTTGAGAATTATTGTTACTATATCCATCATTTAAAATTGTATTTAAGAAATACTTTTTGTAGTATAGCAATTAGGATATTTTTATATAGTCTTAAAAGTATAGTTATAATGTACACTTTTGTATTACTTACTCACCTTGCATAACAATGTGGTCTTTAAAAAATCTGTATTGGGGCTGGAGAGATGGCTCAGAGGTTAAGAGCACTGGCTATTCTTTAGACATCCTGAGTTTAATTCCCAGCTCTGACATGGTGGCTCATAACCATCTATAATGTGATCTAATGCCCTCTTCTTGCCTGCAGGTGTAGATGCAGTCAGAGCACTGTATACATACTAATAAATCTTTTTTACAAAATCTGTATTGTTTACTAACTTGAATACTTATTTCCCTCCCTTACTCCTCAGAAAAAAATCCCTAGTATTTCATGGGGTCAAGCATTAGTTAGAGTAGGCATTTATTCTCTGTACTTTCTTACCTTAAAATCATCTTAATACTGGGTTCAAAATTATCTAGGCTGAAAAACCCATAGTTGCACATTTTCTCCCTGTAATCTTGGCTACTTTTCAGATCTCCAGTCATTCTCCATCAAGAATGAATAGATTTATAATCACTCATGTCACCATAATGACAGGGAATTTATAGTCCACTCTTCCTAATGTTTCTGGAGATAGGGCTTGTTTTTTGCAGTCAATGGTATTGTCATCAAAATTATTAGCATGACCAAAATTGTTTCTTTTTGAACTATAAATCAAATGCTTTCTAATTTAAAGAAATTAATGGCCAAGTAAGCAACAATTCAACCAAAAGGATGCCATAAGATTTTTGTTACATTGAGACACTGATGCAGTAACATTGAAGTAATAACAGAAAGAGATATTCACTCTAAAACAATTCATATAAAAATTAGATCAATTTTTTGTGTATATTTACGCCTTGGTCCCATGTGAATTAGATGTACTATTTGTTTGTTTGTTTGGGATAAGGTTTATCTGTGTAGCATTGGCTATTCTGCAACTTACCCTTTAGAACAGGTTTGCCTTGAACTCAGTCTGCCTCTGACTCCCAAGTGCTGGCATTTAAGGCATGCTCCATCACTGCCTGGTAGATTTGCATATTTAAAATTGAAAAATAAAGTGCTGGACATGGTGACTCATGCCTTTAATACCAGCACTTGGGATGCAGAGGTAGTCAGATCTCTGTGAGTTTGAGGCCAGCCTGTTCTGCAAAGATAGTCCAGACCAACCAAGGCTACACAGAAAATCTGTCTTGAAAAAGTCAAAAAAAGTTAAAAAAAAAAGCAAGAGAATATTTTATTATAATTTTTTGTGTTTGTATATGAGTATTATACACAAAGCGTCAAAGAAAGATGCATATTTGTAAGACAGAATGTAATTATAACCACCAGTCCATATTCTTTGCCTAGGTAAACAAATGAATGAGAAAAACAAGACAACAGATGGTAGAAAAAGCAGTGTGTGCACATATAAGTGCGAAACTGAGATGTGGCAAAAAATGCAGTAAATACATAGCTGAAGAAAATCAACTTGTATAGAGTTGAATAACAGTGGACTTCATTTTTTTAAAATTTATACACCATTCAGTATATATTTACTGAGTTCCTGCTTTAACCCAGCATTATTGTAAAGAACAAGTATGCACATCTGTTAAGCTGGACTTGGAATGGGATTTTATCATTTGGGCATAGAGAAAAGGAAGTGTCGTTATTATAGTGAGTGATCAGTCAGTACTACTGGTCAGAATTATATAATTCATTATAAAATAACTGAATATAGGCTTTTCTAACACTAACATCATTTATTTTTCATTCTCACAAATGAATAAAGAGTAATGAAATTAACAGGGAAAATCAAATAGCACATTGTAATAATGTAGATGGGAGATACATTTTTATCTTCAAATAAGCATATGGGTAAGATTATTTTCCAATTCAGAGTGTTTTAACATAAAAGGCAACAAAATGAAAAATAGTCTAAAATATAATAGTTTCTGCTACACAAAATTCAAATATAACAGTGAATTTTCATGATCTATGACACTCATACTTGACAATTTTGAAAGTATTTATAGCATTTTCATTTTGTTTCTTATATATAAAATCAAATAATGGGCAAAATTGAATCACTGTATTAAAATGTATGAAATAACAACAGAATCACCAACAAAAAGTTTAATTTATGTTGAATGTAAATCTTTACATATTTATGAAAGCATCAATTACACACCAAGTGTATCTTGTAAGACATCTGATTATTTGAACCAATTTGAGTATAGATTACATCTGCCAGGTTTCAGCTCTTCCCTTTATTAGTTTCATAATTCCTAGGATTTCTAATGAAGGCTATTTGAAAAATATGAGGCATTGTTCCTTCTTTCTACTACAGTTAGGTAAATAATGGAGGAATACATGAACTATAAAAGGAATCAACCACGTAGTTACAGTAACATAAGAACCCGAATACTCCACTGGTGGTAGTGTAGACAGTGGCAGCAATCTGCCTAGCCATCTGTTACTACTTAGTCAAATTAAGTATATACATACCCTTTGACACAGCAATTCCACAATTGGCATTTATCCCAGAGAAATTTTCACACAGGTCTATAAGACATATAGCAGGCTATTCATTACAGCATTTGTAATGGCAAGAGTTGAAAGTAACAGTGCATCCATTAACAAGAGAGCTAGATGCACAAACCATAGCTCTTCTGGTTTCAGATGTATACAGATGTAATTTTTTCTAATAAGAAGCATCTATAAGAGCGATTCCAAGCAAGGAATAGGTTGCTTGAAATTACTTTTTCTTATGCACAAAGTGTGAGAGTAAAAGACAGAATAAGTATATTGCTAACATTAGAAACTGATCCTAAAAACATAATTGTGGTTATTAAAATTTTTAAGTTAAATTTTGGTCAAAACTGATTCCTTACTTATTATAATTTATAAAACAAAATCATTCACACATTTCAAGGGGATTTCACTTAAAAATTTAAAAGGTTTTCTTTAAAAAGTATTATTTATTTGTAAATTATTTTTATTGTCTTCTAAGAAAGGATATAATTTAAACACAGTGTAGCAGGGAGAAGAAAGAAAGTGGGTATGCAAATGAATAGAATATATGGAGCTATGAATAGAAACAAAATAACTAACAAGATGTGAAGTGAGTGGTGTTTTTACCTTTATCCTCTGTTGAACTATATCAAAATGATAATTGAGTCCTGATTAGTAGGTAGGAGATTTGGTTCTACCACCATTGCATTTGTTTCTTACTGATTGGTATTAATATGGTGTTTAGTATTTCTGGTATCAAAGTTCTGAACTTTAATATGGAAACAATGATCCCACCATGGTCATAAACAAAGAAAACAAATAATAGTTTTCTCTATGGTATTTATTGTAAACATTTCATTGTTTCTTATATGCCCTCCCTTCGTTAATGCATTTAATATTCTTTAAGTATATTGCACAGCACAATTAGAGTACCACTTTATACTTTAATACTCTGACTAGTTGAAAACATTACTAAACTAATTGTATCTTGCGTATGTTCTCATTATTGTTTCCAGTGTCTTACCATTTTTTTCATAAAAATAATTATGTTGTTTGGACTAAGGAGTTATTATTAACAAGTATGTTGGAAGTCTGAACACTGACTCAGAGGTGTGTTATTTTCCATCATTTGGTATCAATACAAGATCATATAAAATGAATGTTTGCCCTGTAAAAGGTGGAATCAGAACATAAGATTTCAAGTATGGATAAAATGTGCATGATTTTGGTTATATACTGCCATTTTTCTAAAATATGTCTATTGATTGTGTCAATTATACAATTTTAACAGGTATAAATAAGCACAAAATATAAAAAATCATCTGAAATCATATAAATGCCTCTTGGATGGATTTCTGAAGGCGATAAGTGTGATTTTAAATCAGTTGAAAACAGGTGGGGAGATAGATATTCATAGATATGTATATAGTATAGTCAGCACACACTCTTATATTCTCTGAAAAAATAACATAGTAGAAATCATAAGAAAGAAAGGCCAGGTGGTGGTGGATACACCTTTAATTCTAGCACTTGGGCGGTAGAGGTAGGTGGGTCTTTCTGAGTTTGCATCCAGCATGGTTTGCAGAGCAAGTTCCAAGAAAGCTAGAGTTGTTACACAAAGAAACATTGTCTCAAAACTTTTTTAAAAAACTAGAAAACACAAGAAAGAAAGAAAAGAGAATAACGAATTCATTCACTAAAGCATTCAGATATAGGTCTCAAAATAGCACTGATGAAATATTATATTGAAACATAATTAAAAATGAGCAGTGCTCTTTGAGCTTTGAGTTTTAAAGAAAACATCCTTAGGAAATAAGAGCAAATTTTGACTGATAGAATTTTCAAGGATTTTGGATATGAAGTTAGCCAAATCATTTTATATTCTGGATACATGATGTAACAAAATGAAAAAAAATTTTTTCATTTTCATAGCAATTCAATTTTAATCATTTAAATTTGTCTTTGGTAACTTTAGAACTATATTTGCTTTTTTATATTTCTTTAAGGAGTAAGTTTATGCACTTTTATTCCTTAGACATAAGAAAAAGTAAAGGACATTGAAAGCTCCAAGTATATTAAAAAAAGAAAGAAAATAAGAAATTATCCAATCTGTATTGTTGCTTATTTCATAACGAAACACAATCAAGTAAAACTTAATAAAATTACATAATTCATCCACTAAGCTTCATAGGGAAGACACAAAAATTTTTATTGGTTTAAAAAAATTGTTTTTTTGTTTCATAAATGAAATGTTTATAATTATTGAGCTAGTAGCTGTTAGGGCTAGCTAGAACAAGGGATATATAAGCTTATTTTTGTTATTAGGTAAAGTGGAATTTTGCCATAATTTTACAGCAATTATTTAATTTAATATATTTAATTTTAATTTTAAAATATTGATTTATTTATTTTATGAGTGCTCTATCTGCATATACACTTGACTGCCAGAACAGGGTATCAGATCACATTATAGATGGCTGTGCACAACCATGTGGTTGCTAGGAATTGACCTCAAGACCTCTGGAAGAGCAGTCAGTGTCCTTACCCTCTGAGACATCTCTCCAGCCCTATTCATTCTAATCTTAAATATGTGTATATTTACTTATATTACATATCTTGAAATGAGCAGGTCTATTTTTAAAGAACAAAAAGTAAAATGCACACAAAAATATGTGCATATATGTGGTATTATTTTCTTTAAAATATAATATTCCATTCAGCTCAGAATAATTTTATATCAATAAAAAATTAACACTTTCAAAAGCTACCCATTTTTATTTTAGTCAAATGAATTATTGTAGGTACTACAATATTACTATTATTATTTCTCTAGAAAGCAAATAAAATCATTAGCATTAGATATTACGCAAATTTAATATCACTTAACAAAAAGTTGAAAATTGAATGAGATCGACTGTTCTGATTTGTAAGATTAGCACTCCAAAATATATTAGTCTTTTAAAGTCTCTATAAATTCAAATGAATTTTTTAAAATCAGTCTGTACGTAAGAAAAATATTATCAATGTTTTAGGTAATGTGTTTATTTTTGACATTGTTCCTGTTTTTAAAAATTCAAATAAACTGTTAATTAAAAGGATTGTTGAAAAATTACATATTATAGAAAATATCTCCTACACTCTGTTCATCAAGATACTTTTGAGAGCTGTCATGGCATGACAGCTAATGTGGGTTGTGGCTCATGCCAAACTCAGGTCTACTTGTTTGCACTCTATGTCCCAGATGGGCACATAAGAAACAACAAAGTGTTTACAGTAAATGCCATAAAGAAAACTATATTTGTTTTATTTGTTTATGAACATGGTGGATCATTGTTTCCATATTAAAGTTCAGAACTTTGAGACCAGAAATATTAAATAATACCATATTAATGCTCATCAATAAGAAACAAATATAGTGTCATATTTATTTATTTTGAGTTGTATTTCTCTTATGACTAAAAATGTTGAGCATTTATTTAAGGGTTTCTGAGCCATTTGATATTCCACTGTTGAAAACTATCTGTTGAATTCTGTACCCCATTTTTCAATTGGGCTATTTTATTTATTGATGTTTAATTTTTTTGAGGTCTTTATATATTTTGGATATTAGCCCTTTGTTGGATATATGGGTGGTGAAGATGTTTTTCCAATCTGTAGACTGTCATGTCCTTCTATTGACAGTGTCTTTAGCCTTACAGAAGCTTCTCAGTTTCATGAGGTCCCATTAATTGCTGATCATAGAACCTGAGCTGTTGGTGTGCTGATCAGGAAGTTGTCTCCTGTGCCAATGAGTTTAAGGTTCTTCCTCACTTTATCTTCTAATATATTTAAAGTATCTTGTGTTATTTTTGAGGTCTTTTATCCACTTGGACTTGAATTTTGTGCAAGATGATAAATATAGATATATTTGTATTTTCTACATGTAGACATCAAATTAGACTAGCACCATATTTTAAAGGTACTTTTTTCTTTCTTTCTTTCTTTTTTTAAAATGGAAAATACCTAGGTTTGATTGGAATGCAAGTGGTTCTTTTTATTGGTGTATATTCATTGTACATAGCACTGGGTCTCAGGGGCATTTTCACACAAGTACAAAATAGATACTGATCATTTTCCTCATTCCCACCCACATCCCTTTATTAGCCCTATCCTCTACTTAGAGCCCTTGGTCCCCTAGACAATCTCACTTCACTTTCATGTCATACACATAATTTTATGAAAAAACCTAGAATACAGAAGAGAAACATGTGATACTTGTCTTTCTAAATATGACTTATCATTCTTTCTTTTTTAATTTTTAACTTCTTTGACATATACATTGTGGGGTGTGTTGCTTTCTTTTTTCTTTCGTATGGTTTTGGCTTCTTAGTAAAAAACAAGTGTCTATAGGTGTGTGGGTTTATTTCTGGACCATCAAATTTGAATCCATTGATCAACCAGTCTATTACTATGCCAGTACAACACAGTTTTTTTAATTACTATTTTTTGTATAGTTAGCTTGAAGTCAAAGATGTAGATATTTCCAGATATCTATTGTGGTATAGGATTGTTTTGTGAAACCATTTTTGTTTGTTTATTTGCTTAGTCATCAGGGAAATACAAATCAAACTGACTCTGAGATTCCAGAGTCAAAATTGCTAAGATCAAAAAACTCATGTGATAACACATGCTGGAGAGGAGGTCAAGATCGGAAACATTCCTCAATCATTGGTGGGAGTGAAAACATGTACAACCACTTTGCAAATCAATCCGACACTTTCTCACAAAATTGGGAATTGATATACCTCAAGCCCCAGCTATACCTATATACCCATCAAATGTGAATAAACCTAATGATGCTCCACTATAAAAACAAGGACATTTGATCAATTATGTTCATAGAAACCTTATTTGCAATGGCCAGAGTCTTGAAAAAATCTAGATTTCCCTCAGCTGAAGAATAAATAAAGAAACTGTGGTACATTTACACAATGGAATACTACTCAGCATTTAAAAACATGAAAATAGCCAAGTAGAAGGATCCAGAGGGTCCTAGAAACCTACAAGTAGAACATTATGATAGGCAGATTTGGGTCATGGGATCTCGCTCAAACTAAGGCACTAGCCAAGGACAATACAGGTGGTAAACTTTAAACCCCTACCCAGATCTAGCCCATGGACAGGACAGTCTCCACACTTGAGTGGAGAGAGGGATTTGACTTTCTCACGTACTCTGGTGCCTCACATCTGACTATGTCCCCTGGCGGGGGAGACCTAGTGGCACTCAGAGGAAGGACAGCAGGTCACCTAGAAGAGACTTGATACCCTATGAGCATATACAGAGGGAGGTAATCCTCCTCAGGAACAGTCATAGGGGAGGGGAATAAGGGGAAAATGGGACGGAGGGGAGAATGGGAGGATACAAGGGATGGGATAACCATAGAGATGTAACAAGAATAAATTAATAAATAAAACACATGAAAATAATGAAATTTGCAGGCAAATGGATGGCACTATAAAAGTTCATCCTAAATGAGTTTACCACACATGGTATGTACTCACTCATAAGCAGATTTTAGTTATTTAGTACAGGATAAACATTCTACAATGTACAGACCCCCCAAAAAACATAGGTAACAAGAAGTACTCAAGGTAAACTGCTTAAAGTGTCTTCAGAAGTGGAAATAAAATAGACAGAAGTAATAGGTGAAGAGATGGAGCACAGAGAGAAATAAGGATAAAGGTCAGACCTGGGGAGAGTGAGAACAGGAGGACAGAAGGCGTACAGAGAAAAGAGAAACTGTAAGTGGGGCCATCAGCTTGTGAGGGTGACAAGCTGGAAACCTAAGTCAGAATAGGCCTCTGGGAGGATAGGAGGAGGATTCTAGCTGAGATTCCTAGTAGTAGCGTTCATGGAGACTGACGAGTACACTGTCTAACTAGACAAGACTCCAAGTGGAGAGAAGAGAACACCAACTCACCCACAAAAATTTTAATCAAAAACTTATCCTGCAGGGATATAGAGCAGAGTTTAAAGCAATGTTCAAATAATGTCTAGCCCAAGCCAACATCCATCTCATGGGAGACAACCAACCCCTGACACTATTAAAGATACTCTTCTATTCCTGTAGACAAGAGCCCATCAGAATTGTCCTCTGAGAGGTTCCACCCAGCAGTAGTTTGAAACAGATGCTGAAATTCATAGCCAAACATCGGGAGAAGCATAAGAAGTCTAGTGGAAAAGTGGAGGGGAAGGATAAAAGGACCTAGAGTTGGCAAGAGCTCACCAAGAAGACAAACATAGCCATCTAACAGGGCCCATAGGGGCCTGTGGAGTCTGAAGTACCAACTAAGGACCATGCATAGACCAGACTTATACATGCTGTATAGATGTAGCTGATGGGCAGCTCAGGCTTCATGTAGGTCCACTAGTAAAGGTAGCAGGGGCTGTCTCAGACATGGACTCTGTTGCAAGCTTTTTGAGCACTCCACTCATTGGACTGCCTTGCCAGGCCACAGGGGAAGAGGATGAACTCGATCCTGGTGTGAATTGATGAACTGGTGTAGGTCAGTTGCAAGACTCCCCTTTTCCAAGGAATAGGGGATAGGGAAGAGGACAAGGAGGGTGGAACTGAGAGGAGAGGAATGAGAGGGCTATGAATGGAATGTAAAGTGGATAAATAAAATAATTAATAAAAAAGAAAGGTCTTCACCATCCAGACAATAGAATGTTTGTCCTCATGAATGATTTGCTTTGAAAATTCATATACTAAAATACGACATGTTCTCATATAATTATCTCTTACATAAAGGAAATAAAATAGATTAAGGTCAAGTATATAAAGTAAATAATAAATTTAGAAACTGAAAGCTTTTCTTGCTAGTGGCTTTAAAATAAGTTAATATATGTGTTAACGAATTGCTTTTTCTGTATTCATTAAATACTAAAAACATATGTTTTATTTCTTGCTAAGTATTCTGTCTAGCAATTGTATCATTTAATTCTCTTTATAACTTTACACAGCAGTTATTATTAAAATGTCTGCTTTACTGAATGAGGAAACTTAAACTTGAGCCATTTAATTGATTTCATAATGTCATATACTTGTTAAAAGAAAGAGTCCATTTTTGAGAATTGGGACATAAAAACCTACTATGTTTATTACACAAGGTGAATTTGACTATTCATTACTTAACACAATGTCTGTTAAGTGAATTAAAGTATAACACAATGTTTGTTAAGTGAATTAAAGTATAAAGTACACATTTTTTATAATATCAGAAAATTTATAAAACAAAATATTTTACCTTTCATTCATAGATTATCTTTATTTTGAATAAATTGATTGAAATTCTAAGTTGAAGAAAGTAAGACATTTGAAAAACTTACATTAATAAATGTGAGCCATTGGTTGCTGACAATTTTCCTAAGATATGGGTATAAATTTGTGACAGACACTCTCCTTGACTAACTTGAGTGATGATCTTTTGATATCTCTACTAAGTTTCAGCTTTGGCTTCCAAAAATGAAACCTACTCTGGAAAAGAAAATGTACAACTCCATCAGTTATATACATAAGAAAATAGTAACAGTTTCTAATAACTCAAGGATCATATACCCTGCATGAGAACCCTAGGTCCCTAAGTATGCCCAACATTGTCAAAAGAATTTAAGATTTGTTCTAACCAACTACTCCCTTTCCTAGAGCATTTTATTCTATGAAATTTACAATTGTAGATTTGTTCTATGTCTCTTTAAAGGATGTCTGCCATTCTTTAGAAATCAAAAACCATTTTGTTAATGTACAATGATCCCCAAAATAGTAATGTTTCTGTCTTCAAGTTTCATGGGAATGGAAGAGTCCTACTTTGAAAGTGAACAATTAGCCATACAGATGGCCTAATCACCTTAAACATATGCCATTTCCATCCCCAAATGTTTTAGTATGGTTATTTAGTTGCCTTGTCATTCAAAACTCTGTAAGTCTTTTCTTTCAGAAGTGCTTAGTTCTATCCTGAAATCTCTCTTGCCTACTGACATGATATAAATAAAAATTTCATTATTTTTACCACATGTCTAATGCATTTTTTCTTTTATAGATATAGAGAGGTTTAAGCAATCATGCATAAACTTAGAATTTTCAAAAGAACAAAATTATTAGTAAATATGATGAAAGACTGAACAGTGTGATGTAAATTTAATCTGTTTGATAAAGAAAATGCTAAGATGTCTGTCTCCAATTTGTCACAGAGAAGCCCCAGCCCAAAGTTTCTCTTCCCTCTGCAAGCTCTCTGTCCTCTCTTAAGCTCGTCCCAGGTCTGATATGAACCACATTTCTCTCTGTGCTACATCTCTTAGCCGTTCCTTCTCTTTAACAACTTATGATGTCTCTTCTATTTCCACTTCTGAGAAAGATTTAAACATTCTCCTTTGGGGCCCCCGTGTAACATTTAAAACAGAATACAGGTACCTGACAAAATTTGCTTTTAGATAAAAAATAAGCAAAGTATAATTTTCTTACAAAACTGTATAAACTAATGAGGACTCTAGGAATAGCCACATTTCTAGCAAATGCACACACATCTGACTGTAGAGCTAAGCTCTACTCATTAACACTTTTTTTTAGAAATTTAAAAATAAATATATAAAGCAAATGGACAACGTAAAATAAAAAGTGAATACAGATTTATTATGAGAAAAACTAAGATAAATATATATGGGTAATTATACTTGTAAAGTAGTTAATAGGATATATGATACATGGGACAATATTCTAGGTAATGATAATTTATAATATTCAAGATATTACTGTTGATTTTAGTGACTTGAAGCTATCATAGAAAAGGGATACTATCTTTATATTTCTCAACCTTACCATACCATACATCATAACATAGCTCAAACATGTTAGTGAATCATCTCTATGTGTTTTATAACAAATATATCTAATTATCCTTTAATATGAAGTATAATTGTCATGTTGTATGGTAATATTAATATTAGTCCAATTTTATAAATGTCTTAAATATTAACATGAGTTAAATATTACATTATAGAAAATGCAGTTAATACATCTCCAAGTGTTATAACTTGGCCACATATCCTATTAAAATGTCAATCTTAAACACATCCTGAATTTGTGATAAGATAATATTTTACTGGGGGAAATGATACTTTAGAATCTACACACGTTCAACTGTGGCAGTTTCGACTTCACTTTTCAAATGCAATTTTGAATTGAGAAAAATAACCTGTTTAAATTTCAGATGAACCATTTGCAATAGTCATATATTCAAAGATGGCAAATAATACATCATTAGTATGAGTGATCATTCTGTAGTTTCAAATTTTACTATTGTATCACTTTTCTGAGTGGAAACTGCTAAGCCCTCGGTTGAAGGGAGAAGATATTAATACAATCAAGTAAGTTACCCGCTGGAGTCAGGGAATCCCCTCAATTTGATAGTTGTAGCCATGAAGAGCATCTGTAAGTCTGTGCTGTTGAACACAATCACAACTATAACAGCCAGGCAAAATAAAGCAGTGCTGTTTTCAGGCATGTTTTCTTTCCTTTCTCTCTCTCTCTCTCTCTCTCTCTCTCTCTCTCTCTCTCTCTCTCTCTCTCTCTCTCTTTCTGTTTTTTTGTGACTAGGGAAATTCAGTTTATTTTTCATCATTTAACCAAAAGTTTGGAAATAAGTAGCACCTGAGACATTCCTGGTTGCGTTTTCAGGATCCAAGAAGGCTGACCCAGGCAATAAAGGAGACCCACCTAGTATGGCCTGAGCAAATTTGCTGTAAATACTTGACTTTAGAAGAAACACAGATGGTTACTGGGCATCAGAAATATGTTCTTTATAGAGTGCCCCCTTATTCATCTTTCTGAATTTGATGCACTGTTGATATAAGGGGAATCAGTCACAAAGCACAGAGGAACACGTATCGTCTAACAAAGTCACATTAACAATTTTACTACAGAGGAAGGTGCATCAAGTTTCTCCTGCTTAGAGTTGCTTTTCCCATTGTGAGAATTTTTTTAAACTGATATCTGCCATTCAGGTCTATCATCTAACTACACAGCTAATTTATTATGCAATTGAGTATACAAATATTTATGTAGAAAGAAGTCATCTGCATATGCTGGACAATCAATAGGAACTGAATGTAAAGAGATTTAAAAAGGTACAATGATATTTGTTTAAAATACATTAAAAGTAAATTTGGAAAATGTGATTTAATAATGAAAATGTATGGTGATTTATCAAGACCTCTAAAACAGCATTCCCTGAATGTAGACTAACCTTACTTTCCATTGTTTTCATATTATTCACTCTTTTCACATATTGTAATAGATAGTGCTCACAATCCTTAAAAATTTAATTTTTAAAATATTAATTTCTTATTTTTATTTATTTGATAATGTAACTTATATCACAGAATGCTAAGAAATAGAGAATATATTAAGAATAAATATCAAGTTATTCAAGGAAATTATATCTTGTTTTATTTAATATACATTTAATATTTACACACTTATAATCAAAATAATTGTGCTATCAACTGAGTACACAATACCAAACCCAAGTGGACTATGAGGAACCCAGGCCCCAAGAATAATAACACTCTGAAGTCAGCTGTGAGACTGTCTTTCCTAGAAATAGTTGCATCAACATTACAGGAACAAGAATAATATCAACAGATATAACAAAGCTAATGTAGAACAAGGAAGGATCTCAGTTTCCAAACCTTAGACAAAGAACTACTTACACACAACTAAAATCTCCCAAGTGGGAGAATTAGCCTCTCCCAGAAATGAACCCATTGGTTGGTTATCTAATACAAAGTGGTAATCCCTGGAACCATATATGGACAAACAATAAAAATAGAACCAGCAAGTTGTACTTTTATTTGTTCGAAAGCACACGTGTGTGCATGCATTAGTGTGTGAGTGGGGGGTGGTAACAATGGAAGAGTCTGAGGTAGGGAACGTGGAAGAGGCTGAAAATAGGGAAAAGAAGAGGGGATGTGATGCAATTCTATTTTAATATAAAATTCAGGCTGATGCCAGAACAGAGGGGTTACTATCTGAAAACTGAGAGTGGAGCTCCATTGCTGAGAACAGCCACACAACTCATTGAACCTGGCGAGTTTAAGCTTGTTTCTACATGAAGCATTTCCTCTTCTAGTATTTTTGGTTTGGGAAGGTATTCCACAGGATATTGAAAGAGAAACATGGGTACTAACTTAACCACAAACCCTTTGACATAGAAACTGTACTGTATGCAAAATAAGCTAGGGCAATGGTGTCACAGATCTTGTGGGAGTAGCCAACCAATGTCTGATCTGACTTAAGGCCCACTAAATAAGAAGGAACCATTTCTTGAGGAACCAAGAACCAGAGACCTATGGTAGAACCAAACACAACAGGCATAAGGAAAAATGTGTTAATAAAATGGCTCCTATTTATATTCTGATATAATCATAAATCAATGCCTTATCCAGTCATTATTATAGTGGCTTCCTTGGGCAGTAGATGGCAATAGATACAGAAACAGACTTCTAGCCAGACACTATGTGAAGAGAGTCTCTAAATTGGAGGTCTCCATCAAACTGCTATCTTTAAAGCTAAGGGAATTCTGCAGAATACGAGGCAGAAATAGTGTAAGATTCAGAGGAGATAGAGGACACCAGGAGAACAATCTGAATCAACTAAGTAAATTGCATCCGGGATCCCAGAGTCCACAGCAGGAAGCACAATGTCTACCTACATGGGTCTACACTAGGTTATCTGAATATATATTATCATTATTCCCTTAGTATTTTTAATACTGATTATCTTGTGTTTGTTTTTTCTTTTAAATGAAAAATATAGAATTTGAGTTTATTGATAACATAGCACATTTACATAATTAGTTACCTGTGGTTGAAATTATTGTATCTGTCTTTGGATTCTGGTAAAGAAATACATTTGTATGCAGACAATACAAACTATTAAACTGGTCAAAACACAGCAACATTTTGCCTATACCTTGTTTAGAGGTGAAGTGAAAAGAAACAGGGAGGAGTAAAGGGAGGGAAAGCACATGCTAGAAGTGTTTTTCAATAAATTGTAGATATAAACAATTAGCTTAGTATTTTATGGGACTCCTGACTGTGAGGAGTAGGACTATTTTGCCTGATCTTGGAACTCTTTTCCTCTTCTTGGGCTGTCATGTCCAACTTCAATATGATGGTTTTTCTTCACCTTATTAGATTTTATTTTGTCATATTTGGCTTTTATCTCTTAGAAGCCTTTTCTTTTCTAATGAATGACAGAAAGGGAGTAGATCCAGTGCGGAGGAACTGGGAAAAATATAGGCATGGGGAACATTAATCAGGATATATTATATAAGAAAGATTCTATTTTCACAAAAAAGTAAAAATAAAAAAGAAAACTACAATTCTAATAGTCCATAAACACAGTCATTTACATGTTTTAAATGGCCTATTGAAGAGTAGAATTTCATTCATCTACTCTATGATACATAATATGTAATAAAAAGCAACACCTTTCTTAAGAAGAGCTACTGAGATTTCTATGTTAGTAGTGAATGTACAGCTATTGCCTACTAGAAGAGCAGTGTGTGGTTTCCATCACAATATGTGCTGATAACTGGGTTTAGAATTTTACTTTGTTAGTGTGAAGTTACATGTACTGATTCATTTTTCTTAGAAATCTATATATCATCAGAAAGAACCAGACATGTGAAAATCACGAAAACAGATGTGCTCATTTTGAAGAATTTAAGTTTTCTAAAACGCACATGTTATACTTTAAATACCATCACTTGCAATACAAAGGATACTAAAGGGCCATAGAATGGTGGATTTTTGAAGTGCGAACTTCTAAAACTAAAAATATGTCTAACGGAGAAAACTGAAGATTGAATGGAGGACAAATGGCATTATCATCCAAGACCCTATTTTGATAATCAGAAAAATGCTACTTAGGGAGGTCAAGCAGAACCCTTGTGGTGAATTACCTTGTGCATAAGTCAGAATTTAGATCTTACTGTCTCCTGGAAAAACTGGCCAGACCTGATGGCTCAGCCAAGAAAGCATGAAATTCCCTGGAGAATCTTACTTAAAGTGGGAGTAGAGGTGGAGACAACATTATGCCACTATTTAGAATGGTGAGTCTAATGCCACATTATATTGAGAAAGCAATAATTATGGGTTAACAGTTCAATGTCAAAAGATTTTTCTATACTTGAAACTTCTGCAGTATACTCCCAGATATATAAACCAAAAAATATTAATATTGGCAAGATCAAACATAATGCATAAATTTATTTTGATGAAATAAAATTATATTATTAGTGCTCTGTTCCCATTGTCTTTCACTCAAGTCAAATTCAGAGGAAAAAAAAAAAAACACCTAGCATATATCTCTGTGAATTTTTTTTAGGAAGTGGTGCTGGGTTGCTGAACTGTCTAAAATCTGTTATTGCTTAGCAAGAATATTCTCACCCTAGAAACCTACAAGTAGAACATTATGATAGGCAGATTTGGGTCAAGGGGTCCCGCTCAAACTAAGGCACCAGCCAAGGACAATACAGGCAGTAAAATTTAAACCCCTACCCAGATCTAGCCAATGGACAGGACAGTCTCCACATTTGAGTGGAGAGTGGGATATGACTTTCTCATGTACTCTGGTGTCTCATATTTGACCATGTCCCCTGGAGACCTGGTGGCACTCAGAGGAAGGACAGCATATTACCAAGAAGAGACTTGATACCGTATTAGCATATACAGGGGGAGGTAATCCCCCTCAGGAACAGTCATAGGGGAGGGAAATGGGGGGGAAATGGGAGGGAGGGAAGAATGGGAGGATACAAGGGATGGGATTACCATAGAGATGTAGCAAGAATAAATTAAGAGAAAAAAAGAAAAAAAAAGAATATTCTCAATATACATTTTACTTTCCTCAATGATAGCCCTTTATTATCTTCAAAGTCCATTTTGCACATACATGTTATGTTATAGTCATTTAAAGCAGTATTCTTAGATAACTCTTATCTTAGAAAATGTGTCCTGTACATTAAATCAGAAGTCCAGTATTAAAATCCATCCTTTCTGCTTATTGATTGTGAGGGATACGACAAGTTAATTCCAAATTGGTTTTCTTAACTGTAAAGTAATGACATTGTGTTACTTGATATTCAAAACTAACTGACGATTTCTATGGGAGTAGTTATCAGAAAATTTGTGATAATATATTCAAGTGATACATAGGCAACATTTCTTCTTGCAAAGAACCATGGAACTTGTAGACAAAGAAGACATACACAGATTCTACTCTTTCAAATCTTTTAAATACTTAAAATGACATTACTATTATATTTATAGATTCTATTATTAAATATGATTATGATAATTTTATATCCAAGTCTCTTCCAATTTAATTTATCAGTGTCTTTTAAAACAACTTTATAGACAAATGAAACATCAAAATATTGTGTTGCAGCATATATGTTTGCTTCTTCATTGTCCTAGAATAAGAACTGAATTCCTTGAGAAAAGGAGATTAATCATCATTTCCTCCAAAAGTAAGGCAAGTAGCATTGTATATGCTTAGATATTTGTAAGTGCATGTATGTATAAATGGGTAACTCACTATCATACTTGCATTAAATAACTCAATATCGTAAGGTATCATTAGACATTTATTCTAAACTATGAAATATTCTTCTGTTAATAAGATGATTTAAAATCTGTAAAAATGGACTCCAGGTGAGAGTAGAATGGAAGTATGGGTGGATGTATGGAAGGACCCAGAGAGTTAAGGAGCCCCAAAAAGAGATTATCAAGGTCAGCGGATCTGGATGCAGGGGCGCCTGCACAAACTGTAATACCAACCAAGGAGAAGGCATGCAGTGAACCTAGAGCCCCTGTTCAGATCTAGTCAATGGATAGCTCATTCTCTAATGTTGTGGGGAGAATGGGGACTGACTCTGACATAAACTCTGGGGTCCCACCCAATTTGATTCCTTCCTCTTGCTTGGGAGGCCTGGTAGACACACAGAGGAAAGGGAATCAGGCTATCTGGCTAAGACCTGGTAGGGTATGGTTATGCTATGGGGGAGGAGGTCCCCTTCTTTCAGAGGTCTAGGGGAGGGATACAGGGCAGAAGAGGGAGGGAGGGTAGAAATGGGAAGATATGTGTGAGAGGATAACTATCTGGATGCAATCTGAATAAATTATAATAAAAAAGTGAAAAAAATCTGTAAAAATGGAAGCACCGATCTTTCAGATTGATGGCTTGAATATAAATAATTTTCATGTAGTCATGAAACATCTATAAGAACATATCTTTTTAAAGATAATTATAATTATTTTTCTACTTATTTAGAGTAATGTTTCATTCATCAAATTGGCAGAATAGTGTAGTTCAATTTTTTTCCAAAAATGTTTGTTTAACTGTATTTTAAGATATGTGACAATATAATACCATGTGTCCAAGGTCAATCTTTAATTTTTAGCAATTATTTGGAAACAGATATCTCAAAGTGAAAAACAGTTATGAGTTTGGTTAAATGAGAAAACTGAAAAAGAGTCAAAGGGTAATCTTTTTATAACTTTCTATTTTGAAATAATTATGGACTCACAAGAATTTGCAAAAATAGTACAGAAAGGTCCTTTATACCCTTCACCTAGTTTCCTCCAGAGATAACAACTTGTATAACACTAGCTTAGTCTCAGAATAGGAATACTGGCACTGTAAGAGGATATAGGTTTCATACAACTTCCCCATACGAGTGTAATTCTATATGGCCTCATATTTACAATCCTGTGTATCCCCCAATGATTACATAAAAGTTTAATTTCATTATCACAGTTGTATTTTTTCCTTTAACACTTTTTAGACTTTATCTGTTACTACACTGAATTTATAGATGAATTCTACATTTTGATGGCTTTATGTTTCCAAAAAAGAGCAATTTTCCCCTTAGTTACAAGATGTACATAAAAGGCTATCTATTTGTCTGCCAGAATTTCAAATGAAGTTAGTTAATTTATGCTCTATTTTCTGCTGTATCTTTTCATTGAGACACATAACTTTATAAAGAACAGAAATGTTATTTTAAAAAACAATAATTTAAGATTTCTGAGAATGTTTGCCAAGAAAACATTTATATTTTATATCAACGTTCGATATTCATGCAGGTTTCTATTAAGCAATATGAACGCCACTAACAATTCAAAACAGAAAATCAAATGATCAATATGAAACTTGTAGAGCAATAATTATTACATTATAAGAAATTAAGAAGCACACAACTCTTATTTTGTTTACAAAGTAAGCTATATGATATAGTCTTTACTTTTGTTTTATATTGAATATTTTAAATTTGTTACATCTACATTTATATTATTATACAGACACACATATATGTATATATACATATATATATGTATATATATACACATATAAGAAGGAGAACCATGAAACAATCAGGAATTATATAAATGTTACCTTCACAGTGTTTTGGAATTTTGCTTTGGCAGCGTTGAAGAAAACATCTTTCCTATCTTGGTCAGTCTAAAATTCTGAATGTAAATGAATATCTATCATATCTCATCATTATCAACCTAATACATCTATCTAGATCTAAAAGCATCTTAACTCCAAAAAACTAAACTGGATTGTAAAACTAAACTATCTGGGCTTCAACCACATCAGAGACTTGAGAAGGAATAAACTGAATCACCTGAGTATGCCAGGAGTGCAGGTTAGTAGCTTTCCAAATGAGAAGATGATAGAGACAGTTTGCAAACTGAATAGTTACCCAAAACTCTCTATAACGTTGGAGCATCATCTTCAGACTTCTGGTCCAATATATCTGACAGACATATTTGTGAGGCAGGAACAATTGAGGACTTGCTTACCCTGCCTTGGCAGAGTTTGGCCATCGACTCTGCTTGCATCCAAGCTTGCCTATTTTTAGGCTGAATTCCGTCTGTGGTAGAAACATTTTACCCAGTTGTTTGTTTGCCACATTTGAGCCATATCCATAAGGAGGTTCTTTGAAGCTCATTATCATCTTTGAGGTAGGCTGTGCGTTGCCAGGAGTTACCATGTCTTATTGTCAATGAATCTTTAAAGTAGTAAAAACATCTTTAACTCCTATATTCTTTAGGTCTCTGAGGTTTTTGAAGACCTTATCTATTTTATCTTATATTTCTATAGAATCATATCTATTTGTTATACTTAGAATGTATATTCTTATGATAAAAATAGGCTAGTTATCTATATCACCATGATTTGATCAACTAACAATTAACTTGTATAACTTAATTATCATAAACAGACTGCAATAGCACTTTCAAAGCATTGGAAAGAAATCTTGTATTATAATTGAGTTATATCTGTACAATACCACATATAATAATATATATATTGTCTAGAATTTGAGTCTAGACAAACTATTTTCTGTTTGGTCATTCTTTGGTATAGAACATATTCTTACTGGAAGAAAATTTTGGTCCATCAAAACATGAGCTAGATATATTATTTTTAGCATTTAGCTATATTCTAAAGATCATGTAGCGATTTTAAATTTTAAATTATAGTTGAAATGCAGGATACATTTTATCCATCTTTTTTATGCTCCTTCATGAGAGCATAACAATGTCTGAAGATAGAGAAACAGCATTTTATGTTTCATGAGCCTCTTCATTTTTTCTTGTAGAGGAATAGGAAATGCTTCAAGTTTCATTCAAAAGGAGAGTATAATTGTTATATCTCTCCTTGATAAAACAATAAACAGACATTTGAGGTAGACCTAAATTGATCAGGAATCCAAGCAAAGGAGAATTTAGTCTTCTATTGTGGATACTTCTGAATTTTGGAACATGAATAGAGTAGATCTTATACCAATCACTTTTGGATAAAAAGCTAGGGGAAATTTACTTGAGATCCTGTCAAAGAACAATCTGTGGTAGGCCATAGATATTTGTAGAATAATTAAAGAAGACCTTCCAAATGCAGAAGGCCAAGAGAAGAATTCCCAGGGAACTAAAATGAGGATACTTTTTTCCAGTAACATAAGCCACAGATCAAATATTTTAATGTGGAGTTTGTAATATTTAGAATATTATAAATATTGTGAATATTTAGAATATTCTAGTATTCACACTGTAGATATTTTAGATATTCTTTCTACACCAAAAATGAAGTAAATAAAAAATTTATCACTTAAAACATTTCTTTTCGTTCCCTGTTTTCTGGTTATGAGGAATTGAAAACCAAGATAGATCTGTGCAGAAATGGGTGTCAAAGTGCAGAGCAAAGAGAGAAAGATAAAATCTAACTGTAAATGTTGACTTTGTTTCTGAATCAGGTTGGGAGGAACATAGGTAGGAGACCATTTATGTAGGATAAGTTGAAAGTTGAATTCTTTTAGATTTATTCATTATTGAGAAAAGTATTTTATCTTCTGATAGTGACTCAAAAGATCATAAGATGTTCTAAGAATTCTGAGAGCACCTAAGAAGCTATAGTTTCAAATTTTCAATAGACAAGTAGATAAGAAGTTTGATTTATTAGTATGTCATATTCATAGTATTTATTAAAATGATAAAATCATTGTAATTACCTTATTTATTACTGTAAGCCAAATTTAGCTATATAAGAAATAAAGTGAGCATAGTTAACCTTGTTCAATGACAAGTATAAAGATATGTCTAATTTATTTTACTAAAATAATTTTTGACATAAGACTTTAATATTGATGATATTATTTTTCTTAATTTTACACATTTTAAAAAATATCAATGGCATTGATTGTGATCACTAGAAACTTTATATAACTACTGTAATAATATAAAATTACCATTTTGAGTTTAATGAAAATTTTTTAGTTATGCTTAGCATATGAACTGAGCCTTAGTTAAGCACATATGCATTTCAGATATTATGAGTGAAGCTAAATGTTAAGTACATAAGAGTTCTTTTTTTGCTTGTCAGCTGATGCAAATAACTTGGTCTTTTGTTATCCACTTCAGTTAGAGAGGAGTAGTCACCTATGGAACAGTATATATGGAACAGTATATATGGACATTATTATTAAGTTTATAAAACTTCACTATGAAATTTTTAATTTTTTTTAATTAGGGGAGACTTCTGGGTTAGTGGTGAAACTATTAGCATAAGCAATAAATGGTTCTTAATTGACAAAAAGATTTTCATGAAGATCAGTATAATCTATGAAAAACAGCATTAATTATAGTTCATAATTATGGTTCAACACATATTTGCATCAATTACTAAGAATCTGTTATGCTTTCCAGGAATGAGCAGTATTTTGTAAGCTCTGTCTTACAAAGATGGCTCTATATTTGACTATATAAATGGATAACTACAAAGTCATTAGTATATTTCAGAGAGTGCTAATTGCCTCAGTAGCATTTTTCAGTTCAACCTCATGTAAACTCAATCTTCAATATCAAACTAAATTAACATTAATATAATATCTCTATGACAGCACAGACTTATACTCAATACAAAGAAAATGACTGAATGTGAAGAGCCATCTAGTATAACCTTTCAGTGTTCAGAAAATACTTACGAAAATCTTATAAGAAATGTTACAGTGGCTTCTTATTTACCAATACGTGAATGTACATGAAAATATTTCTATATTACATGTCAATCAGTACATTTATCTTGCCTTATTAATTATAGTAACAATTGAAACCATTTATAATATGAATTATCTGCTGTGCATTCTATATCATACTTTACCAAGTTGATCTCCACCAATAATTATTATGTGAATTAGCAAATATTATATTTAAGAGATGAGAAACCTAGGGACGGCAGTGTTTAGAGGATTTCTTTATTTGAAAAGAGAACCCATGGTAAGATTGAAGTAAAATGTTTGAAATTTAAAGTTCATTAGAGTATTACCTTCTACATTTTCCCATGCCTTTTGTGTTGTATGTTCTCTATCTAAATTATGACATTATTTCTTTAAAAATATTGATTTAATTTCATTTTTGAGTATGAGTGTTTTTCTTATTTATATATGTACCACATATATGTCTAGAGCTTATGGAGGCCAATAGTAAGCACCAGATCCTCTGTAAAGGGAGAAAAAAGTTATGAACTTCCATGTGTCTGCAGGACGAACAGAGCAGCAAGTGCTCTCTAGCACAGAGCCATCTCTTTAGTCCTGGTGTATTCATTTTAATGAACAATATTAGTTGGATAACCATATAGAGTGTTGATTATTCCCATATTTCACAATGCTAATATGAAAAAACTAAGACACTAAATATGATTCTACTTTGAATGATTGATGTTATAATATTACAATCTCAAAAAAAAAAGCCAGAAAAATACATATACCTTAGTCACCAGATGAATGTCAGCTTCCTGTCTTATAAAAGGTTTGGGTATTTGTCAGATAAAGTGGTATGAAAGCTTTGTGAGTATATATAACATCCTTTTTAAGGTCTGAGAACTATACTTAAATTTTGACAATGGTTGAATATCATTGATGCAAAAAAACATTATAAATTTGTATGGAAAAGTGGAGTGCCAAGCATCAGAAAAAAAATGTTCAAGAGCCATGCAGTAGAACCCTCCTTCTTTCTTTTTCTTATTTACAGCTAACAATGCAATAATTCTACTTTCCAAACAGGAAGAGCTAAAATATTGAAAAGATAGATAGATTTGTTTCTTATGAGAATATAACTTTTATGAACTTTTGTATCACAGGAAGAAATATATACTTAATAAGGTAATAAAGGAATATAAAAGTGAAATTTAAATGGAATAAAGAAAGGAATCTGATATTTTATAGGGTTCCACACATTGCTTTAAATGTGGTTAATAAATTATTTCATAATGCCTTTATAAAAGAATGACAAAATAAACATTATTTCCACTATCCAAAAAGTTATATAAATGAGATTCAAAGAAATTAAAGGGCTTAACAATAACTAGATGGTTAATATACCCAGAAGAATAGATAAGGTTTACTTAAAAATTCTTGTTTTGTATTAGAGTACCAAACTGGAGGGATAAAACATAATTATATACTTGTCTTTTGTGGCTTATAATAATAATATTTCACAAGCAATAAACTCAAATTTCAAAAGGAAAAAGGACTTTGAGAGCCATAATGAAATGTAGATTATAATAGTACGTGTTTCAACCCAACTATAGCACAAAACAGCTCATTAAATATTTGTGAAATTTTCATATTGCTACACCTCTCTTGATGATGAAATCCTATTCATTTTGGTCTTGTTCTACATGAGATTTTTCTTTCATATCAATATGTTTAGTATTTTTAGTTTGAGAAATTACAGATAATTAATTATTCTTTGTCCCTCCAGATTGACTTAAATTGTTACAGAAAATGGGATTCAAAATTTTTAATGTGCACTAGGGAAAATCACACTGGCAGTAATTATTGGTAATTAAATGCTTTTAAAATTAGGAAGATAAATATAGTACTATCCTGCCAGTTAAATTCCTCAGAGTCATAAAGGAAAAGACATGCAGAGATTGCTTAAAGGGATAGTAGTTTTTATTTTTGTTTTTGTGATGACAGTTGGAGAGAAATTTATTCCAACTGCAGGAGTTGAGGCTTCAAGCAATACTTCTTTGTGAGGAAGTTGTTATAATTTGGACGGAAGCTGGATGACTTGTCATATACTGGAAATTATTTTCCCTTTACAAACAGAGAAGCATGAATATGAACATTTTAGCAGTAACATTTGCAACAATTTAGTACAAAGTTTAAGGCTGGATAGCTCAGAGAGGTAGAATAGAACCATGCATGACTAGCAAAAAAAAAGTGAAGGAAATTATTCCTAAGGATATTCTGCTATAGTCATACCCCACTGCATAGCATAATTGTCATTAGAGAGGCTTCCTCCAACAACTGATAGGAGAAGATGCAGAGACCCAAAGCCGAACATGATTAGGTGATCTCAGAGAACCCTGCAGAACACCCAGACATACCACTCCTAGGCATACAGCCAAAATATTCTCCACTAGGCAACAGCAACATTTGATCAACTATGTTCATAGCAGCTTTGTTCATAATATCCATAATCTAGAAACAACCTAGATGTCCCTCAACTAAAGAATGGATAAAGAAACCGTGGTACATTTACACAATAGAATACTATACAGCTATTAAAAACAAAGAAATTATGAAATTTGCAGGCAAATGGTTGGAACTAGGAAAGATAATCCTGAGTGAGGTAACTTAGACCTAGAAAGAAACACTAATAAGTGGATTTTAGCCATATAGAAGAATATAAACATGCTACAATGTACAGACCCAAAGAAGATAAGTAACAATGAGGATGCTTAAATCTCACTCAGAAGGGGAAACAGAATAGATGGAGGTAGTGGCTAAAGAGAGGGAACAAGGTAAGAGAGGAAACAGAAAGAGATTTGAGGGTGGAAATTTGACCTTGGGAGAGTGGGGACTCTAGTACAAAAGGCCTGTAGAGAAAAAAGAAACTGTGGGTGAGGTCATTTCTGTGACAAGCTGGATAACTAAATCAGGGTAGGTTCCTGTAGAATATGAGAGGGATTCTAACAGATAGTCCTAGCAGCAGGGGCCATAGAGACTAAAGAGGATATCTCTAACTAGACAATTCTCTGAGTAGAAAAGTGGGAGTATGGAGATAAGGTGACATGAGCATCACAAGAAGATCAATAGAACCAACTGACCAGGCCCCCAAAGGGACTGCTTAGACTGAGGCACCAACCAAAGACCTTGCGTGAACTGGGCATAGATGTAGTCAATGGGTAGCTCAGGCTTCATGTGCTTCCATTATTGAGAGGAATTGGGGTTCTCTCTGGCATGGACTCTCTTGTCGGTTTTTTGTATTATTTTCCCCTTGCTGGACTGCCTTGCCAGGCCATAGGGAAGAGGACATGATCAGTCCTGATGTGTCTTGATGGGTTGGGGTTGGTGGGTAGGGGGGTGTTCCTTGTCTCTTCAGAATAGGGAAGAGACTACGGGGGAGAAGAAGGGAGGGTGGGACTGAGAGATGAAGATTTAAAGTGAAAGAAAGAACAACCACCTTAGTCTCATTCCAAATAAGCACATAGAGCCTTTTCTTGCTATCATTGCTGTGATATTAGAGCCCAGCTATTGAAAGCTAATTCTCTTTCTTCAAACTGGTCACACATGTTTTTTTCACTAACAATCATATTTTTCTTTTTATATTTTTCCTCAGCTTGGAGATTTTGTGCTTTCTTTATAAAGTGTAGAAATGTTATTTTGTGTTAAATTATTTTATTACCGTTAAAAGAAAACTTTTCATTGATGTTCAAGTCATATTATCAATATAAACATTAAAATATTTTAATGATCTTATAAACCATTACAGTTTCTTAGTTTTTCTGACATATGCATGCAATCCTTTTTTTCTTGGATTCAGTTTTAGATTTGCCATATCTCTTCATTAAAATTATAAATCACCTTAACTTAAATGTTTGTAATTAAATTATATTTTATGTAATGAACAGAATTTACAAATGCTTATTAAGGGGACATCACTGTATTTTGAACAATAAAGCAATGAAGATTGAGACTTCATTGTAATATTACTAAGACATCTCCAATGAACGTTTACTGCAATTCAGGCAGAGTGCTCATGACTTTATTTGTACGACAATCCCTGAAATTACCTATATGATTAATCTCATTTTATAGCTAAAGAAAAGGAAGTTTAACATGGGTAATTTCCCCAAACTATACAGCAGTTTAACAATAAAATAGGTTTAGGAGTCCATGCCATCAATTTTCTTTGTAAGAAGGGAAAAAATGTAAGAATATCTGACTTATAAGAAATTTACAAATATGCTTATTTCTACAGAAAGAGCTAAAGAATGTTTCCAGTTCATCAAAATACTCTGTAATTGCATGAATGATAAATGCAATCTTTTACTTAGTGACTCACTTGATAAAAAGCTTTCCCTATCGCATTGACATCTAAAAATACATTTTAAGATCACACATTATTCATGGTCATTTACAAAGTGTCATTTAAAATTATAAAGATGTCAGGTTCTTAATGTATCACAACTAACTCTGTAAATATTTCATTAGACCTTCAAGGAATTATAAAAATTATTTTGTCTTTGGATCAACATTATAAATTACAGACTAACAAACTTTTTTTTTTTTTTTGCCATGGCAACTACCTTGGAGAAGAAAATGTTGTTTTAATATATATTGACTGAAAAATATTATTTGCTCTATGAGAATTCAAAGAACATAAGAATGTCTATGGTCTGGGAGCTTCACAAGAAGACCAACAAAGTCAACTAACCAGAGCCCAGAGGGGTCTATGGAATCTGAAGCACCAATCAAGAACCATGCATGGACAGGACCTAGGCCCCCTTAACAGATGTAGTCTATGGGCAGTTCAGGCTTCATGTGGGTCCTTAGTAATGAGAGCAGGGGCTGTCTATTAAATGGACTTTGTTCCCAGCTTTTTTATCACTTGCCCCTGGTGGGGCTGCCTTGCCAGGCCACAGGGGAAAAGGACAAGCCCAGTCCTGATGTGATTGATGATCTGGGATGGATAGGAAGGAAGCCTCTCCTTTTCTGAGGCATAGGAGAGGACAGATGGGGAAGAGGGAGAGAGGGTGGGGCTGGGAGGTGAGCAGGGATTGGGCTACAACCAGGATGTAATGTGAATAAATAAATAAATATATGTATGTATGTAATGTCAATGGTCAACATATAATTTTAGTAGACCAGTGGTATTCTGCAGAAGCCAGTTAAATTGTGTCATAGAAAGGAAAACAAATTTTGGTCTGATAATTATTTACATATTATTTCTTCTATCTTAAATAATGATATATTATGTTCAATGTCACCACATGAGTTCTGATGAGCAGTGGTTAATTGGATTCATTCATCAAGACTTTGATAAGCTTCTACCACTAACAGAAATTTGCTTCTGAAAGCATGGATACTAGTAAAATGTGATACCTTCTGTATATTCATTTGTAGTCTACACATAAAAAAACAAATCTGTGAGCTTGATAACAATGCTATTCATTTAAAAATAGAATTCTACTAAGTTGAAATGAACATGTAAATAAACATACAGTCAGTTTTCATTTGTGAGGAAAATCACAAATTTTCATTTCACTAGCCTCTTAAATGTAATCTGTGTCTTGATAACAGCAATAAAAGTAAAGGTACTACGAATAAGATAAGGTCTATAGTCATCTATAGTCTAGTAGAGAAATATAATAATGAAAGGGGAAAGAGGTACTGAATATGAGAAGGTAGAAATTGCAAGAAAGTTAATGGTTTACTGTGATTCAATTTCATAAATCCAGTTTATCCTATAGTAATTTAGAATGCATGTATTTTTTAAATGAGATGATTTATTTATTTATTTATTTATTTATTTATTTATTTATTTACAGCCTGATCCTATTCTTCCTTAATCCTTTTCTTCCAGCCCCACCCTACAAGATGCAGAGACCTATAGCCAAACAATAAACTTAGCTCTGTGAGTACTGTGGAAGAGTGTGAAGAAGGATAGTTGGAGCTACAGGGGTTAAGAACATCACAAGAAGACCTAACTTGGGTCCATGAAGGTTCACAGAGATAGAATGATCAACTAAAGAGCATCAGTGGACTGGACCTATACTTCCTACACATATATAGCAGACATGCAGCTTGGTCATCATGTGTGTCCATAACACTGGAAGTAATGGGATTGACATTTTTAACAAGTAAATTATAGGATCAGATTTAAATTTGACAGAAAATGACATGAAAATTCAAAATAGAAGGAATGAAAATTTCAAGAATATATGATTCTAGAAATCAATATATATTTAAATGGATTATGATTAGGCACTAAAATAGAAGTAGAAATAAAGAAGAAGAACAGAATTAGGCCAGGATATTTACTCCAAGCTAATTTCAGAAGATTTGGTTTGGTTTTTCTTTTGTTGTCCTATAAATTGGAATTCTGAAATGTAGTCATTGGGACATTGTTTTAGCCATTGTATGCCAAGAAATGAATATGAAGACTAAACATATACTTAATTTAAAACACAATATTACTATGAAAGACAAATGATTTACTACAAATGGTGAAGAGAATGAATATAAATTGTTATCGGGTGTACCTGTTTTACAGTGTGATAATTAAAAAATAAAATTTTGTCAGAAACTAAGGTGAGATATAATTGAAGCATTGCCAAAATTAATATAAATATCATCCTTTACTTTAGAAAATTTGAGTGAAGTCAATACATTAGAATGTTATGAAAAGGGGTGCATAGAACATTGCATAAATGTTATAGCCATTCTATGGTTGAATCAACTACAAAAAGCTTCTGCTTAATTATTTCTGAATTTGACCATACTTGATAAACATCATCTTTTTAAAAAATATTTTTTAATTTTTTCATATACATTTGTATTATTACACATATATACAAGAAATTACTTATAGCAAGAAGAACCGTGACACAATCAGAAATTAAATAATGTTACATTCTTAGTGTTTTGGCTATTTGTGTTTGGCATCCTTCAAGAAAACATCTTTCCTATCTTGATGAGTCTAAAATTCTGAACGTAAAACAATATGTATCATATCTCATCATTATTAACTTAAAACATCTATCTAGACCTAAAAACATCTTAACACAACCAAAATGTCCTGGTTTCTACCACAGACAGAATTCTACCTAAAAAATGGCAAGCTTGGATGCAGGCAGAGTCAATGGCCAAACTCTGCCAAGACAGGGTAAGCAAGTCCTCAATAGTTCCTGTCTCACAAATATGTCTGTCAGATATATTGGGCCAAAGGGCAGAAGATGATGCTCCAATGTTATAGAGAGTTTTGGGTGACTGTTCAGGTAGAAAAATGTTATCTTCTCATTTGGAAAGCTACAAAAATGACTCAGGTAATCAATTTTATTCCTTCTCAAGTCTCTGGTGTGGTTGAAGACCAGATAGTTTAGTTCTACAATTAAGACAAACATCATCTTTAAAGACCAGTATCTTCAAGGTATCAAAGAAAAAGTTATGTTTAAACACAAAGAGGCTACATAACATCTGTACTTTTCTAAAATAGTAACAGTAATGTTTAGATTTTGAGCATATTAAAATTATAAGTTAATATTCTACATAAATGTTTTATTCAATTAGGGCTCCGTAGAATTTGAAGCATTATTTGTGTAAATACAAATGGTCAGGATATTGTTATAGGTAGCTGAAAAAAGTAATGACTATCATGAAAACAAAATGTGCTAAAATCCTTATATGTATTGTATACGTTAATCTCACCAGAATCTTATAGTGCAACTAAATAGTTTAAGCTTCTCCAGGTCACACATTCCTTTAACTCGTTACATGGTTTAAATTCTGGGATCATAAAGAAAAGTTAATTTTAAAATATTTTAAAGTAATAATATCTCATTGTTGACAAGAACAGTTGTTCTCAGATTTTAGATTGCACGAGAATCATGTAAAAGGCTTTGTACAATGTGCAGTTTAGAAAGTTGAGGTCGGAATTCAGGAATTTGGATTTCTGACAGGTTCCAAAGTTCAATTTCTGCTGGTGGTCTAGAAACTATAATTTGAGAACAAGTGCATTGGATAATACATTCATGAGTATATTCCATGCGTGTCTTTCTGGGCTTGGGTCACCTCACTCCGGATTATCTTTTCTAGTTTCATCTATTTGCCTGCAAATTTCAAGATTTCCATGTTTTTAATAGTTTTGTAGTATTACATTGTGTAAATATACCACAGATTCTTTATCTATTATCATTAAAATGTCCATCAATATCCACCACAATTTTTAATTCAACAATTCATATTTTCACTAATTTGATGAATTATATGTAACCTCTGCAGAAATTTATTCTATTAGTAGTATGAGCTTGTAGTTTTATTTAATTCTTCACAAAATGTACATTTTCAGTAAGATATTTGATTCATGGAAAGAGCTATACTCAATTGGATAAGTGGAACTCCTGAGAATATGTTATTCTGCCTATTTTATTAGCAAACAAATATCATAGAACAAAAATTTAGAGTAACGTTCGATTTGCCTATGAATCACATATTTAGATACTAACTATAATTATGCTTATTACATTTTTCTATCCCTTTATTTCTTCATTCAAATATGTAAAGCTTTATTTATGAAATTTCTGATAACATTTCTGGTTTAATTACTCAGTTTCCAGAAAATAGAGATGTTTGGTAGCTATTTTCATTAGAAGTTGAGTCTTCTAAGAAACTATGCTTAAGAATCATTAAATTAAGTCCCACAGGTAGTTTGAAATTGCTTTATTCATTAATTGGGAACTATTTTTGCAACAGTGATAAATGTAATAAATGTGTCTGCTTTTATTCATAGATATTGGTTTTAATTCCATCTAAAGAAGTTCAAGACACCTAATTTATAAAAATCAGGTAAATAAAGAAAGCTTCTATGTTACTATAAAATATGACAGTTTTACTTATTATATAATGCTATCTCAAAAGGAGAATAAAATAACTTTGATAAGAAGGCAATGATAGGAAGGTAAGACAATGCCTAAAAATGCATTAGAGTTTAATAATAAAAAACTAATTTAATCAAATGAACAGAAGAATATTTAGAAATGAACATAATACCAACTGCCTGTTAATATAGTAATCCTATCTGACAACCCATAGAATGAAGTACACTTTACTCCTTGTTACATATTTCTACTAAAATATTAAAAGGAATTGTTATTGTTACAAAAATTTATATCACTGTATGTAATAACATATCTGGGGGTTTGCCAAGAAGCTAATTTGTTGGTCTAGTTAATTTTACTCTTCTCTTGAAAATGTAAATGGAGTCAAACTTAATTTGAAATGCTCTTTATTCACCATATATTAAGTGTTTATGGGTGATTGCTTATATACCATAGATTACAAAAGAAAATGGCACAAAATAAGTGTCATGATTTCAAAATATTCTTATTTTATTGACCTTATCATGCTGGATATTAGGGCAGAAAATAAAACTTAAATCATATGATAGTTTCTGCTTATTAAATAAAATTAAATAGGTATTCGTTTAAAAATAAGCTCTTTTACATCATCAATATCTAGTCTTTTAAAATATACAGCAGCATTTTGTTTAAAAAACAACAGGAAATATGTAAGACAACAGGATGAAGGAAGAAAGGGTGGGTAGGAAGGGTAGGAAGAAAAGAAACACTTATTCATCAGAGAAGAGCAAATAAAGAGGACTCTGAAATTACAACTTAGACCTATCAAAATGGCTAAGATCAAAAACTCATGCTGGCATGGATGTCGAGAAAGGGGAACACTCTCTCATTGTTTGTAGGAATACAGACTTGTACCTCCACTTTGCAAATCAATCTGGTGCTTTCTCAGTAAAATGGAAACAGATCTACCTCAGCACCCTGTTATACCACTCCAGGGCATACACCCAAAATATGTTCCATAATACAAGGACATTTGCTCAGCTATGTTCGTATCAGCTTTAATCATAATACCCTGAAACTGGAAAAAAACTAAATGTCCCTCAACCAAAGAATGGATAAAGAAACTACGGTACATCTATACAACAGAATACTATTCAGATATTAAAAAGAACGACACCATGAAATTTGTAGACAAATGCGTGGATTTGAAATTTTTCATCCTGAGTGAGGTAACGCAGGCCCAGAAGGATATCCACTTATAAGTGGATATTAGCTATGTAATGCAGGATAACAATACTACAAACTGTAAGGACCAGACAGACCACACAAACTCGATTTTGAAAGAGAAACTCCAATTTTTGTTAAATCTGGCCAAGGGCTGAACCAAGATTCTAGTAAAAACCACAAAGTAGTCTAAATGGAAAATTCTCCATAGCAACACAGTCAGCTCACCTTGGGAAAGCACCCAAAGTCCAAATATACTCTCTGCTGGTCAAGCTGACTGGCTGGGATGGCTGGCACATAGCAATAGCCAATTAGGAGAAACCAGGCCAAAGTTCCTACTAATGCCCCCTCCCAAAGATAAATTCTTAGCATGGCTGCCCCTACCGATCTTTTCTACAGGTCAATTTGCCCCTACACATATTACCCAGCCATGGAATGCCAAGGCTTGCAATACCCTGCTTTTCTGTCCAAATTTCAACTAATCATATACTGTAAAACCCAGTTTTTGTCTAAAACCTATAAAAACCCCTGTCAATTGAGACTAGGGGCCACTTCCTTGCATCTGCTGTGTCAGTGCATTGGAGGTGTGGCCTGGGCTCTAGCCTGCATTAAAGACTTCCTTGATATTGCCTTTGGACTCGGCTCTTGGGTGATCTGTTTGGGGAGTCTCTTGGAATTTGGGCATAACAAAACCATACACCTAAAGTTGCTAAGTAACAAGGAAGACTCTAAGGAGGATGCTTAAATCTCATTGAGAAGGGCAAATAGAATAGACACCGGAAGTGGCTGAGTAGAGGGAACAGGACAGGATTCTACCATAGAGGTCCTCTGAAAGATTCTACCCAGCAAGAGGGTGAAGCAGATGCTGAAACTCACAGCCGAACTTTGGGCAGGGTGCTGGGGATCTTATGTAAGAGTAGGGAAATAGAAGGACCTGGAAGGGGCAGGTGCGTCATAAGAAGACCAACAGAGTCAAATAATCTGAGCCCAAGGGGCCCGCAGAAACTGAGACATCAGCCAAAGACATTGCATGAAGAGAGCTTAGGTCCTCAGGCCATATGTAGCAAATAAGCAGCTTGGTCTCCATTTGAGTCCCCTAGTAAGGCAAGCTTGAGCTGTCTCTGCTATGGACTCTGTTGTTTGCTCTTAGATCACTTCTCCCTGTCAGGCTTCCTCAACAGGCCCTAGACGAAGAGGATCCACTCAGTCCTGATACAACTTGATGTGCTGGGGTGTGTTGTTGTTGTTGTTGTTGGCTTTTTCTGAAGTGTAGGGGAGGGGGAATAGAGGGAAGAAGGAGGGATGCTGGAACTGAGAGGCAAATATGAAGAGAACTACAATTGGGGTGGAAATGAATAAGTACATTTTTAAAAATGAAAAAAATAGCAACAGCTACAAAACAAGGCAATAACAAAAACTATATGAAATTATTAGTGTTCATTGTGAACAATGCAATAAAGCCTTGTTTACCATTATAGTTTAATCAATAAATGTCCATTAATTACACAATTTATTAAAACCATCTGGGACTGTTATTAAGCTCAAGACCTAATCATGTTAAAAGACACAAAACAGGGAGTTGTACTCAAGATGTGATGTGAAGAGAAGTTTTTCTAAGAAACTAACATTGAAACTGAAAACTCATGAAAAATAAAAGAAGAAAGCTGGATGAAACTGTGGCTATAAACTGGCAGGTAATAATACTTAAATAAAGTATTCCAAATGTATAAAGAAAGGCCTGGAATAAAAAAGCCAGTGCATGGATATAAGAGTCAGAGGGGATTGAGGACAGCAAAACAAGGCCCTCTAAATCAGTATCAGCGAAGCTTATATGAACTCACAGAGAGGGAAGCAGCATGCATGGGTCTGCATCAGCTCCTTTGTGTATATAGTATGGCTTCCATTTTAGTATTTTATGGGATTTCTGAGTATGAATATGAAAGGGTTTCTGATTTTTGCCCCTTAAACTCTTTTCCTTCTGTTGGTTTGTCTTGTCCCATTCTGATGTGCTAGATTTTGTTTTCTCTTATTATGCTATATTTTATTATTCTCCTTTAGATGCCTGCTATTTTCAAATGGGAGACAGAAAAGGAGTGAATCCAAGTGGAAGGAAAGGTAGGGAGAAACTGTGAGGAATAGAGGGAGAGAAAACTATAATCAGGATACATTATGTGAGTAAAACATCTTTGATGTGTCCATTTAAAAAATATACACTTTGTCTCAGTTTCCTGGTAAGTGAAGGCTTTTGTGGGACATGCCCATTGGGCTAGTATGCAGATATAAGTGAGTATTCACCATTTGAGTCTTTCTGCTTCTGGGTTAACTGGTCAGAACAGTCTCCACAGTTGAGTGGAGAGTGGGATATGACTTTCTCACGTACTCTGGTGCCTCACATTTGACCATGTCCCCTGGACGGAGGGAAGAATGGGAGGATACAAGGGATGGGATAACCATTGAGATGTAACAAGAATAAATTAATAGAAAAATTAAAAAAATATACACTTTACTACTGAGTGAACAATTGACTGAATAGTGTCAAGATTAGACACACTTGAAATGATTGTGATGATTGTTTCCTCTGTAGCATGATGGGAGTAGAGAAACAGAAAACTAAAGGTCTAAAGGTGACTCCAGAAATACTCTATTCATGCCAAGTCATAACAATAAACAGTGAAAACTGAAGTCAGTGGAATATTTTATGATAGTATTTTTTATTCATTACAATATATTTACATTACATTCTGATTGCTATTCCCTTACTTTTATTGCTCTTTTCTTCCTGTTCCCACCTTCCCTCTCTCTCCTAGACCTCTGACAAGGGGGCCCTCCTCCCCCACCTTCTGACCACTGCATTTTAATGGAATAAAATGAATTATCTTAAGTGTCCCATTTGTTCCATTTTTTTCAATATCCCAAGTCCAGCTTCTTCAGTGAAGTGGCATTATTTTCTAGATTTTTAAATTTTATTTATTTATTTAACTTATACTCAACAGCAGCTTCTCCTCCTGCCTCTCATTCTAGTCAGTATTTCTCCCCTCCCTTCCCCACAGTCCTCTTGTTCTCTTTATTCTCAGAAAAGGCTCAGAAAAGGGAGGCCTCTTATGCAGATCAACCTGTTTTAGCATCTCAAGTTATATGAGTACTAGGAGCTTCTTCTAGTATTGTGATAGGCAAGGTAACCCAGTTAGGGAAAGTGATTCAAAGGCAGGCAAGAGAGGCAGAGACATCATCCTGCTTCTGCATTTTTAATAAAGGAACTTTACAACTATCCTTGCATTATTATGTGTTTTCTTCAGTAATGCCAAAGACTGTAAGTACTGACAGAAGTTATAGTCATATTTCACCTATTAATACCTTCTCTGTAAGGAAAAAACAGGATAGCCAAAATTTTAAAGCAATTCCCACAGTATGTATTTACACCAATAAACTCCACAGAACTGATGACTCATGTTAAACTGACCTGAAAATCTCTATGTAGGTTCAAATTTAGTTTTGCATATGGGCAATATGTGAGGTTATTTTTATAGGGAGACAATATTTAGTGGCAATGTGTCACGTGACTAAATAATGTGCTATAGACAGCATGAAAAAAATGGATGTAGCAGTGCAGTAAAGTCCTTTGAAACATCAAACTGCAAGAGTATCAACAATTACAGCACACTGGCTCGGGGTCCTGTTGAGTGGTAGAACACTTGCTTTGCATATCCATGACCCTGGTTTAAAACCCTAGCATAACAACAGCAACAAAAATCTTTTATTTATTGAGAGTATATCACATTGTGTAGGAAGTTCTTCTTCAAAATGTACACTGCTAGTGTTTGGTACTTAAAATTTCTTCTAAAGCTGACTTGTTCAAAAGCTGGTCCTTACCTGTTGATGCTATTGGATGATTATGAAAACTTTAGGATTTAGATTCCAGTAAGCAGAATATGGTTAGTCAATTGAAAGCTAGATTGTCCCTAGCCTTTTCCTTGCTTTCTCTTAGCTTTCTGGCTGCCACACAAACACATGAACTTCCTCTATGAACTTATACCTACCTACAGACCTCAGAGTAATGAAGTCAAAGACCAATAGTTGAACATCTCTGAAATCAAGCCAAAATATATTTTTGTAGCCTTAAGTTGATTTTCTCAAGGATTTTGGCACAGAAACTTTGTGCTGAATGGTAGTGCCTTTTCACTTTCCATTAAATGAAGGTTAGTAAATATGAGTTAGGCTAGATATTAATCACTGATTCTCTTGTGGCCAAAAGCAAGATACGAAATCTTCAAGTGACATAGTTCAGCACAGGAGAATTTGCTGTACTGGACATGATTGTTTTTGGTTTGTTTTATGTGTTGAATCACCTAGGTGCCCATTTCAAAGTGAGATATACAATATAAGAGTTTAATATTTCCCTTCCTTTAAAAATGATTAACATAGATAATTTTCAAAGCTCTGTTCATATATATGATTCTCCAAGATAAAAACATTCAAAGGAACAGTGAATTGGTCTTTTAAATGTACATAGCTATCCTGGGAAGTTTGGTAACCAGTAAACTTACAGTGGTGCCAGTAACTGTCTTAGTAGAGAAACCATTATAAGTGAGACACATTTGAGCAAGGGTACTGAGCATACTGAGCTAACTGTTTTTTATGACTTTACATATTGTTGTAGAGATGGCTCAGCAGTTCAGTTCCCAGTACTAGGTTAGGCAGCTCACAACTTCCTCTAACTCCTCCTCCAGGAAACCTGGCACCTTCTTCTGGATTCCATGGGCACCTGTATATACTTGGTTACAGTCACAGAAATACTCATGCATATACAACTACAAGTAAAAATAAAGTCTTTGAAACTTTGTATCCTGAAACCTTCTTTGTTAGTACAAGGTCTAGTTATATGTTCGACAAGTATATAAACATTGTGATTGTGAAGAACTGGTGACTGAAATACCATGTTTGTGGTCATATGTTGAGCCATTACACTACTAAGGAATAATTGATGCTTACTGGACATGTTTTCTAATATACCTATTTTCCTACACACACACACACACCCCTACATACATACATACATACATACATATACCCATACATTCATGCACACATACATACATTATTTAAAGATACATTTAATTGTGTATATTGATTTTATTTTACAAAGAGAAATGGAATGCTAAAACATAATTTTTAAAAAACTATGTATTAAAAATGGTCAAATGATTTGATGTGAAAGAATCTAATGTATATTTTAATTAAACCAGAATGCAAAGAATGCACAACATTAGGGTGGTGGTATGAAAGAGAATGGCACCCAGTTATTGGAAGTGTTAGGAAAAAGTTAAGAGGTATAGATTTGTTGGAGGAAGTGTGTCACTGAGGGTGAGCTTTGAGTTTTCAAAATACTACATAGGGTGAACCCTTTTTCTCTTGGTCATTCTGACTCTTGTCTTTCTATCTGTCAGTCTGTCTCTGTCTCTTCTTATCTTTCTACTTCTCTCTGCCTCTGTCTCCTTGTCTCTCTCTGTGTCTTTCTCTGTGTCTCTCTCTCTCTGTTTCAGTCTCTCTATTTCTCTCCCTGTCTCTGACTCTCATTCTCTTAGTGTTTTTGTCTCTCTATTGTTTTCTCTGCCTCTATTTCTCATTCTCATTTTCTCACTATCCGTCTGTCTTTGTGTGTCTCTATCATCTCCTCTCTGTCCTTGTCTTTCAATTTCTCTTGCTTATTCTTTCTGTCTTTTTGTCTTTCTCTGTTTCTGTCTCTGTCTCTGTCTCTGTCTCTGTCTCTGTCTCTGTCTCTCTCTCTCTCTCTCTCTCTCTCTCTCTCTCTCTCTCTTTCTCTCTCTCTCTGACTTCTCTGCCTCTCTATTTCTCTCCCTCTCTTCGTATGTGTGTGTGTGTGTGTGTGTGTGTGTGTGTGTGTGTGTGTGTGTAACTTGCTGAATATATGTGGGCTCTCTACTTCTTCTCCAGCATGTCTATTTGCCTGTTTTCTATAATGCTCTCTACCGTGATGATAATGGACTAATCCTCTGAAATTGTAGGCAAATCTTCAATTAAATACTTTCTTTTAAATGTTGCCTTAGTCATAGTATCTGCTTGCAGAAATAGAACAGTAATTTAGGCAAGTGGCCTATCATAAATAAAAATATATCTTTTATTTCAAGATCACTAAATATTAAGAAAGCTGTTTATGATATGATGACATGATTGAACATAATATTGATTGCATATTTGGTTTAAGTAACATTTGTACTTATCTAACATTGAAAAAACAAACACAGAGTTATTTCTTCATCTGTCCATTCATTTATCCATTTCACATGAAATTTTCTCAGTGCTCATATTTGCAATATGGTTTCTTATGAGCCATTTTATACTCATTTTGCAGTCACTTATTTAATATTTCACTGTAGCCTAGGGATACATGGTAAATAAGGCCTAGTACTAATTTTAAGGAACTTATTGCCCAGTAGGGACTGCTCAATAAAGACATATATAAGAAAAATAGCACAATGGCCTCTTTGAATGACTCCTTGCATATTTTAAAGTAAAGTCACAAACAGCTATGGAAATTCAAAACCATATAATGAAAATGCATGTCTTGTTCAATCCATTTGTCCACAAATTTCGGGAATTCCTTGTTTTTAATAGCTTAGTAGTAATGAGTGAGTTAACCCAGAAGCAGAAAGAGTTAAATGGTATATATTCACTTATATCTGGACAATAGTCCAAGGCGCATGTCCCATGAAAGTCTTCACTTGCCAGGAAAGTGGGAAGACATCCTATTGGGACTCTAGGTGAGAGAAGTATGGGGTAATGGGGAAATAGAAGGATCCAGAGTGTCCTAGAAACCTACAAGTAGAACATTATGATGGGCAGATCTGGGCCCAAGGATCCTGCTCAAACTATGGCACCAGCCAAGGACAATACATGCAGTAAACTTCGAACCCCTACACAAATATAGTCAATGGTCAGGACATTCTTCACAGTTGAGTGGAGAGTGGGGACTGACTTTCACATGAACTCTGGTGCCTCATATTTGACCATGTCCCCTGGATGGGGAGACCTGGTGGCATTCAGAGGAAAGATAGCAGGCTACCAAGAAGAGAATTGATACCCTATGAGCATATACAGGGGGAGGAGGTGCCCCTCAGTCACAGTCATAGGGGAGGGGAATAAGGGGAAAATGGGAGGGAGGGAGGAATGGAAGGATACAAGGGATGGGATAACAATTGAAATGTAATATGAATAAATTAATAAAATATAATAAAAATGAGAATGCATTTCTTCCAGTTAACCTCAACATTATCAGCTTCAAACATCACATGAATTTTTGTATAGACATTAGTAGTTTTCACCTGGAGGGAGATGAACAGTAAAACCTTGCTAAATGTGGATAAAACTCTATATACAACTGCAGTGATTTATTGGAACCATATGGACACTTGATCCCTGTGCTAGTGTTTCACTCTAGAAACAAGAATTTAAAAATCTAAATTAAAAACATTATATGACAGTTTTATTCATTTGATGCGTTTTATCATAAAGTTCCCAGAGTAAGCTGAGGAAACCACTTACGCAATATATACAAATTTAAAAATTAAAATTTCCAAATTACTACAGACAGAAAAGGCCATATTTCTTACTAGTTTCCTCAGCTTTTGGTTTAATTTTCTTTAGATATTACACTTGGGTTACTTTGTTATCTCTTCTTAGATTGATTCTACTTTTACCATGTCCCTTTATTTTATCTTATCCCTGTTTCTACTTTCAGCATCCTAGTTCAAAAGCCTTATTACCTTTCATCTGTATAATTGTAATTGCCTGCAGATTTATCTCTCTGTTTGCAGTGTTGGCCTGCAATCTAGTAATTGTTCTTAAATTCAGTTGCCTAGAGTTCAACTTGATCACGTTGCCCCCAACCAGAATGCCTCTCAAAGCTGACTTTATCAAATTAACATTTCTTTATATAGTAATTTCTTCAAAAGCCTTGCTATAAAGCGTGCCTGCCTAACAGCTCAAACAGGAGCACCTGGGAACTTGTTGGAAAAACAGACTCTTAGACATTAACCAATATTTCTAGAACACTTGTGAGAAAGCTTCTTCTATAAGACTATCATATATTTTAGTAGTTGGGGGGCCATTAGAGGAATGTAGTACTAATGTATGGAATTTTCACATAAAATAAAAATTTTAAATTTCCATACTTGAAATTATTTTTAAAAAATATTCATTTCAAGTAAAAATAAAAAGGTATAAATATGAATACCATTTCAACTATAATAAAATTTTCATATCTAATGAACAACTTTAAAAAATATTGAAAATGAGACATCCTGTTATTATCACATTAAATGTTTTCTTACTTGTAATGCATGACAACTATGACAGTAATTTATATTTTCTTTTTGTTTTATAAATTTATTCATATTACATCTCAATGATTTCTAAGAACATCTAAGGAAACTAATATGGTAGACAATTTCATCCAAGGACAAATATAGAAAGTGTATTCTTTACATTTATAAAGCCAATTAGCAGATTTCCATAATATGCAACCTACTCTAAACCAATCCAATCTCAAAAACGTTATTATGACAATTCCTCTGAGAAACAGGTATTTAAAGGAAAGGGATATTTCTATACTGGAAGATGAAACCTGAAGTCCTAAGCTAGATTTATGCAGAGCCTTACTGATGAACTATGCCATATAAATCTTCTAAGTGTACTTGGAAACCCAGTTTATGCACTATACTTTACAAAAATGACAGTTTTCTTTCAAAACTAAATGTCACTTCAGAAATTTGCAAACATTTCTGAACAGCAGAATTCTTGACATATTAAATTATGAGCCTATTTACTTCAGACCCTGTAAATAATATATCATATACATAACACACTTTGCCAAAACCTATTCAAAATGATATAGCCTATGCCATGAGCTCTAGATTTCATATTTCATGTTTCTAGAGTTAAAAACAATTGTCACACAAATTAAATTATATAATGATGATGTGCCATATTTCAATTTACTTGGTAAAATGGTAATGCTGGAGCTAGCAAGAAGGCTCAGCAGCTAAAATCCTCTGTGACCAAGGCTAATGACCTGACTTTAATCTCTGGGACACACAAAAGTTGTTTTTTCTGTGGGCTCTTTTCCTTCTGTTGGTTTGCCTTGTCCAACTTCAATATGATTGTATTTGTATTATCGTATATTTTATTTTGTTATATTTCATTATTATATCTTAGAAACCTGTTCCATTGTAGTGATGGATAGAAAGAGTGTGGATCTGGATGAGAGGGTACATAGGGAGGAGCTGGAAGGAGTAGGAGGGGAAAAGTAATCAGGAGATATTATATGACAAAATAATCTGTTTCAATAAATAGAAAAAACAAGCAAATCTTGGAAAATAGTTCAGTAATAGGAAATTAAGCTATTATACTCAAGATACTAGATTCACTTCCTTAGAACAAAAAGAAAAAATCCTGAGGATAAATCTACCAATTACATAATTTCATTATCTTCTCATAGATGATAAATCCAGTAACATATAACTGTTTATCCAAGGCTTCAAAAAGACTCCAATGACAGTGCAAAATGACATTCATTCTCCGGTAAGGCATCCTTGAAACAAAATCTCAAAAGGAAACAGATTTGAAAAATCTGTGTACCAAGCGTGATGAGTCTCATGAAGCATGATTTGAAGTATCTTTTTTTTTTCTATAAACATTGACACCACAGATTGCAATATTTCTAAATATCACCACCAAACTAAAGTGCATATTTTCTAAATGAAGATGAATTCTGGCAAGCAAATAGATGAGGTGTCCTTATTGTACTTAGCAATCAGAATGATTTCCAGTCATTTAAATTAAATGTGGCATGCAAGATGCCCTTTACTGTGCTTTTATATTATTAAACATAAGTATTTGCAACAGGGAGTATAGAGTCCTAGAAAAGCTTTTTATAAAGTGGAACTCTTATTGTTGAAGAAATGAGATATATTCACTCAAGATCTTGCAAAAATAACATGTATTTGAGGTTAAGATAAAACTTTAAAATAAAAGCATACATGGTCTTCTAATTTAGGCTATTATTTGTTATATATCTTGAACCATGTAGGGTTCAGATATTTTATTTTATATATTAAGTCTATATTTGAGTCTTTTGAATATGTTTATGTTCTTCATATATCAGGAAAATTAAATTCATTATAATATGACATAATATGATTATTATAGTAATAATGATTATTATATCTAAAATGTATTAAGCACTATTTACACCAGGAAGTATGCTAAAATATTTGTATGCATTATCTCAATTTACCAGACTATAATCTTATTGAATATGTGATACTAGGGAGATAATATCTCAGAAAATAAATCTGAGGCTTAGTGAAGTAAATTAAATTACCCAAGAGCATGTGACAAGTAAATGGAATGTTTACAATTAATATTTAGTCCTGCCATCATATTAGTCATATTTACAAGGGCCAGAATGATGGTTCAGTGGGTAATGATATTTACTACCATGCTTCTTAAGTTCAGTTTGTTTTGAGGGGACCAATATGGTAAGATGAGAGAACTAATTTATTTTTAATTCATTTTTTTATTTTATTAATTTATTCTTGTTACATCTCAATGGTTATCCCATCCCTTGTATCCTCCCATTCTCCCCTCCCTCCCATTTTCCCCTTATTCCCCTCCCCTAGGACTGTTCCTGAGGGGGATTACCTCCCCCTGTATATGCTCATAAGGTTGCAAGATGTCTTCTGACAATGCATGTGCCCTCTTAACATTACACTATACACACACACACACACACACACACACACACACTCACTCTCACACACAGACAGACAGACATGCACCTGCACACTCACATACACACATGCACACATACACACAGTATAATTAAAAATAAAACTGTCATAATAATAAAGAAAATAAAACATAAATCTGAGAAAGAGAAATCAGAAAGATTGGGGGATCAACAGTAGTCATGATAATACAGACAGAGCAAAGTCCACAATGTCTCAATCCTACATAAAAAACAACAGGCAACTAAAGAATTCTGAGAGTAGGACAAACATTATTCTACAGAGTTGAGCACAAAAATTTAGTTTTTCAATACCTCAGCAAGTAACATTGCACAGAATGTGCAGGTTATATTTAACAGTATAAATATATCTACATATATATACATAGCAATTAATGGAAAAAGAGGCAATAAATATGGAAAAGAGCTAGGAGGAGTATAATAGGAGAGTATGAAAGGAGAAAAGGAGTCAAATGGTGTAATTATGTTATAATCTCAAAGAAATAAAAGACATTTTAGAAGAAAACTATTTCCCTGATAATATGTTAACAATCTGTACCATAGTGTTTAAGCTATATGTAAATGCAACATGATAAATTTATATGTCATTTTTTTCTGTTTTTATAATATTCTTACCACTGAAGAAAGATAATTTTTTTTCAGTGAATTATCAGGAGAATAATAGTTGGCATTTCCATGTTCCTATTTGTTCCAAAAATAGCACTCCTCTCATTGAGATTCATGTCATCATTCACCACCATCTTTCCTCAATTGCTACACTTTCCTGAAGACCTGTCTCTCATTTCTTTCCATTTACTAGGAGTTCTAGAATCTGGGTCCCTATCTCATTCACCAACTCACATGTGAACATGCTGATGATTTTAACATATGCAAAGGAGTTCTACTTTGTTTAACTCACCCCACTCACTTGTTTAACTCACCCCATCTCATCTACCTAGTTTGGGGACCACATCCAACTCCTGATTTCATTAGTGATGAAATAAAAATCCCTAAAGTCCTTTATGTTACCAACAATTGTATTCTGTACATTTATATTAATGTGTTATCAGTGATCTTGAATGCTCTGCATTTGAATTAAATCTCTGGTTAACTTACTTTAAATATTAAAGAAAGATACAAACATGGTATAACAAATATGTTATCATATCATAGGTATGTAAGTACACATGGTGATAACTTGCAACTTAGCATGTTCCTACTTACTAAGGTAGGAACGTTTTTAGTTGGGTTAGTTCCATGTTCAAGTAGTGTGATTTGGGATACAGGAGGATTTGGGAGAAGATATGCTTAAAATAGCATTCTCAGTATTGGGGATACAGTTCTATGATAAAAGTTCTTGTATAGCCTGAACAAGGTCCCAGTTTTCCCCCCATCATCCTTGGGAAAAACAAACAAGCAAACAAAAATAGCAGAACAAAACAAAGTTAAATTTCCATTTGATTGTGTAGAATGCTTAATATGCTATTGTACTACAACTCTAAAGGAAGAAAGACAATCAATGGTGATTTTTGTTTTATGTACTTATAGTTTAAGCTAATGATAACTGTGGCCTATGGTAAAATTCTAGTTTAAGTTTTTGGTTTTCAGTTATGCTTTTGGCTGTTGGACTTACTACCTTATCTCTTATAATGTATTTATGACATTTCAAAGTATGTTGCAAGTCAACAGATTATGCTACACTGAGTTCTTCAAAAACTATAAGTAGAATACCATACTAAAAAGAAAGAAATTTATCATCAGAATTAGACAAAACAGAGTTTAAGCATTGTGTTGGTGTGAAATGAAACATGAGAAATGCTGAAAAATTTATTTTTGCTTCAGTTAGTTCCTTTAAAGTCTATTAGTTATGAGTAGTGAATAGATATAATAAATATGTTATAAAAATGTGTTCATGTTCGTATAATATATTTTAAATCAAGTAATATGAATAAATTATTTGGTTTTGTATTAATCTACAGAATAATAAGTTATTTATAGATTATTATAAATTTGTTGTTCATGTGTGACTATCATATTTTACTACTTATAACTATTGGAAAAATAAAATTTGAAAGAAAGTAATAAGTTAGAATGGAAACAGTGATATAATTGTGGTTCTAAAATTGCAACTAGTAATATTATTACAATAAAGATAGAGTATTGATACATCAACAATGTACTCAAAAGCATAAAAATCACCATATTAAGAGTGCTATTTCATATTCAGAGGAAATACCAGATATTGCATACTAAAACTGAATAATAAATTACTACAACTATTACAACTCAAAAATAAACAAATAAAAAGGTACATATTTCTGAGTGTTCTAGTGGTTATATTAAGTAAATGCTATTTCTGAGAAAGGCAGTTAATAAAGACATGTAGCCAGTCTTGAAAGTTTGGACTTATTTAAAGTCAACATAGTCTTATTTATAAGCAATAATGAATCTTTAAATAAAGAACAAAAATGCAAGAAACAAGAGTGCCTTATTGAAGTTATTTCATTTCAAAACTTTTTTTCACCTTCTTTTATTTAAAGTCTCCATGATGTACATGAATCATGAAATGAATGTGGGTAAGTTATTTAATCTTACAAGTGTTATTTACAATTAGTTAAATGATAACAATATCAACATTTTATTAATAGTAAATACAATGTAATACTTAAAATACTTTTGTTTATCATTTTTAATTCTACTGACCAACACAAATTTTAATTTTATTGATCATAAGTCACCAGAATGCATAATATCTCATAGTCCAAAGGGTACGTCCCTATGAAAAATTATACCTACCAGGAAAGTGGGTCAGAGGAGAGGACATCCTATTGAGACTTTAGGAGTGAGAAGCCTGGGAAAATGAGGAAATAGAAGGATCCAGTGGGTCCTGGAAAACTACAGGCGGGTCTGGGCCCTGGGGTCCTCCTCAAACTATGGCACCAGCCAAAGAAAATATAAGCAGTAAACTTCGAACCCCTACCCTGAGGAGTTGATGGACAGGACATTCTCCACCGTTAAGTGGAGAAGGAGATCTGACTTTCACACAAACTCTGGTGCCCCATATTTGACCATGTCCCTTGGATGGGGACGCCTGGTGGCACTCAGAGGAAGGATAATAGGTCACCAAGAAGAGACTCGATACCCTATGAGCATATACAGGGGGAGGAGGTCCCCTCAGTCACAGTCATAGGGGAGGGGAGTAGGGGGGAAGCGAGAGGGAGAGAGGAATGGGAGGATACAAGGGATGGGCTAACAACTGAGATGTAATATGAATAAATTAATAAACAATAAAAAAATACAAACTGAAAAATAATTACATTGTTTTATTGTCTTTGTCCTAAAAAGTGGCTTAATTATTTACAACCATATTAGCTGGTCATTAAATCATGGGAAAACTCAAATTAATATTAAATTTGCATAGATTATGTTGGAGAAATAATAACAGTTCAGATAATGTGAAATGAAAACATGAGAAAAATCTGATTAAGCAGTTACCAAAAATATTTTTTTTTGTTTGAAAGAACTTGGATTGTTTAAATCATCAGTGGCTGAGAAATGTAACGCCAAGCCTACCCCACAAGAAACATGGCCACAGTTGGCCTAGTGCCCTCCTAGTTGTGAGAAGTACAAAGAAAATTCACACAAAATACATCTCAGCTAACCATTCCAAGCTAAAGAGAGGCTTTTTCTAATGATAGTTTTCACTTCTCCCCAAAATAAAGAGCTTGTTCCTTCATTTTCCAGAGACTTCATACCCTATGAGCATATACAGGGGGAGGAGGTCCCCCTCAGTCACAGACATAGGGGAAGGGAGTAAGGGGAAAATGGGAGGGAGGGAGGAATGGGAGGATACAAGAGATAGGATAACAATTTAGATGTAATATGAATGAATTAATAAAAAAATATTTTTTAAAAAGAGCTTGTAAAATAAGGTTTCCAAATTTTCCAATTGTTCTACAGTATATTTCTTCAGTTTACATGTTTATCTTATGATTCAACTTCTAGATGGGAGATTGGATTATTTTGTAGGGGTTCAATTGAATGATGAGCTTCATAGCCTTCTAAATTCTCTTAACCACTATTGGAATCAAGTACAAATATAATATGCTCAGTCTGTGACAGAGAGTTCCATAAGCTAAATAGCCTAATTTTCTCAATGCAGTCAATATAAGCAATTTACTTTACAATAAGTGATGATAATGACACAAATGACAAGTTTATGTTCAAATTCTAAAAGCAGATCAATGGCTAGATCTTGAGTAGCAAAACTATCATGGACGTCCACAGAAATTTCAATTTTCCAAATTAATTTTTGTTTCAAAACAAAATGCACATATGCTTTATGAGTCACAAGAATCTATGTGTTTAAATCACAATATACTCTCCAGCAACATCGATGTCTGCAACATTTAATAAATCATTTGTGACATTTAAACAAATAGGATTATTTAAAGAAGTTAGGAAAGAAAAGTGAGAAGTTACCACTACAGCAGTTAGAATAAGGGTTTTCCAAAAGATGACCCTGTGGTAAGCTCCGAAAACAATTAACATGTGACCTTACATGGAAAAGCAGACACTAAAGTAGTTGATGAAATGAAGATAGTTAGCAAAAATGTTAATATAGAGCTAAGTTTGGTTGATCTGATAGGCATAATGTAATCACAGAATTTTAAGTCCTTAGATCAGTAATGATAAAAGATGCTGGAATGTAACTTTTTTAGTGTTCTCTCTTAATTAGTCACACATATTTTCCTATTCCAAGGGATCTCTGGTTTAACTTAGGAAACAATTACATGGTATGATGATTATTAATACAACATTTCACACTCTATCCCATTTTTAAGTGTACCTTAGTATTAAATTAGGTGAACGATTGAATGGAAAATGGCACTAATCTTTTATTATTTTACTCAGTTTAAAGCTCCAAACTAAAGAATATTGACAATTTAATCTAATTAAGAAAGAAATTTTCAAGTATAATTACAGACCACTATAATTAATGCATAAATTAATTAATATATTATATATAATCAATATTATATATTAGTATTTTGTGAAAATGCAGCTGATGCAGTGATAAAATAACTTTCTGCTTAGAATTATTAAATTAAAAATAAATTTTATCATACATATTTAGTTATGGGCAAATATTATGAAAGTAGTTATTGGAAAATTTTCAGAATAGATTTGTCATAAAGCAACCATGAGATTTTCATATCTTTTGGTTTAAAGTGAGTCTTTATTCTGTTTCTAGGTATAGCAGTCATAAAGAAATTAGAAAAATAAATGACTCGCAAACCGAGAAAGAAGGAAATAAAGTAGCTGTATACATCTGAACTTTAAATATCTATATTTATCTATCTATCTATCTTCTATGTATGTATGTATGTATGAATCATTTGGGTGCCTCAAACTCTAGTTTGCATTTTTCATGCAAAAGTTAGCTCTTTACCTATCAAAATAAATACAATACTTAGCATTTCAAAAATTCATTAGTTTGAAATAAGGTATAGTCGCAGTTATCCATTTTGCCATACCTAACCCAGGTTGTTGGCAGAAGTTGATAACTCCAAAGATTTTAGGCTACTCAACTGACAAGGGACAATATGATTCATCCAAAAGTATGCTTTTTTCTTGTTGAATGGAAAGGCATTCTGCTGGCAGTAAGCATGTTTTCAGAGACACAAGGAATATTTCTTAAAAACAACAAAAATCATCATGAATTTTAAATGAATAACTATATCAGAAATTTGATTTTAAATTATACATAAAGAATAATGTCTTTGCTTAGTTAATTCTTGCTTAGCTCTAGCTGGACAAAAGTGGCACACACCTTTAATCCCAGAACTCAGGAGGCAGAGGCAGGTGGATTTCTGAATTGGTCTAGAGGGTGAGTTCTAAGACAGCCATAGTTACACAGAGAATCATTGTCTAAAAAAAAAAAAAACCAAAAACTTGGGTAACTCCAGATATATTAAGAGATTTGCTTTCACATAGGATGATACATAAAACACACCTTAACAGCAAGGCTGCAACTGTGAAATTTTGCTAACTTTTGGGGACTGAACAGCACTGAAGCTTGATTTCATTTTTTTTAAACTATTGAAATGCTAACCAGAGATTCAAAACTTCTAAATTTTCCACCAATAAATATAAACAATCATTGAAACAAAATAATTTGCAAACTGGGCTGTCTTCATGTCACATAGGAATTATATATCCATGTCTATGCATGCATACATATATGTATTATTTGTGCAAATCTTTATGGCATATATACGTGTGTCATCTGTACAAGATGTGTGTACATATGTTTATTTATATTCCTCCTTCTTTGTCAAATTTCCTATGGAAGAGAAACTGAATGATTGAAGAGCATGATGGAAAAATATTCCAAAAATTTATCAGCTGATAGTTCCCAAATGTTCCTTTATGGGTTTTTAAAATGTATTTTCATTGAGTATAATAATAGTACCATATTGCTCTTGGAAAATTTACTAGAGTTCCACTTCAGTGGCAAAGATGACAATATACTATGAGAAATTTCTATCCTAGCTATCAGGACTTTAATATCAACTCATTTATTTGCAAGATTAACAAAAATACTAATTGGTCTCTTTGAAAAACATCTTTGTATGTGGTTGAGTAATATGAAAGGCTTTTGAATGAACTTGTGATCAGCAGGCTTATGATTCTAAAATAATAGCACAGCTTATGATTGATGAAGCCATAGGACCTGAAGAATTTCACAGAATGCAGAAGAGAATGAACTGTGGCAAAAAACCATAATAGTGATGAATTTGTCAGTACATGTTTCTTGTTTGTGGTAGAGATTGTACAACATTATTATTATAAATGACAATTTCATCATAGTTCTGGCCACTGTGGTAATATTACGACCATGATAGTGATAACATTACAACACACACACACACACACACACACAAAAAAAAAAAAAAAAAAAACTTAACCTGAATCCTTTAATCCTTTAAGTGAAGGGGAACAATAACTTTAAGTTAATTATTTCTTTTTTTTTAAATTTTATTAATTTATTCTTGTTACATCTCTATGGCTATCCCATCCCTTGTATCCTCCCATTCTTCCCCCCCCCCGTCCCATTTTCCCTTTATTCCCCTCCCCTATGACTGTTCCTGAGAGGGATTACCTCCCCATGTATATGCTCATAGGGTATCAAGTCTCTTCTAGGTGACCTGCTGTCATTCCTCTGAGTGCCACCAGGTCTCTCCCTCCAGGGGACAGAGTCAAATGTGAGGCACCAGAGTACGTGAGAAAGTCATATCCCACTCTCCACTCAAGTGTGGAGACTGTTCTGACCATTGGCATATAGCTTTTAAGTGGGTAAAATAGTGTATGCACACATTCTTTAATGTTCATAGATATTTGATTTAGAATAAACTTGAGCTACAGAAAACGTACAAAATTTGGCCTTATAATTCACATGAGATTACAGTGGCTGATACTGAGGTAAAAATGGGTTATAATCCACAACAACAAATTTGTTATTTCACAGAATCCTTGGGCTGTGAACTGATACAGAAGTAAATGAAACAGACAGATCAATTGTTTCCAATGTATTCTCATTCTGTGTTATCCACACTGTAGCAGCCTTGCCTATTTGAAAGAAGTGCTAGAACCTAAGCTTGAATAAGCATAACAAAGTATTGCTCCAGCATTTCTACATAGTGCTACTATTCGTAGATTATGATTCATGTTATAGAAAACCATATGAATTAGAAGTAGAAATATGTTTATTTTATAACTAAGACTTCATCCAGAACTAAGTATGATAGGCTCAATTTAATTTTTCTTTTCAGATTTGGGTGACTTCTGAAAAGCATGTTTAAAAATGTTCAATGTTTCAGTTTGTACCACTGCTTTTGCATTCAAAATTTGGCAGAATAAAAATAAGATTACAAGTTGTGACGTATTTTCCTGCTGACACTAGACAAAACAAACTCAAGACCTTATACTTCCTCTTGTAATCTCTGGACCAGAAACTTCAGTTAATAACTGTCCAAGTGCATTCCATCCTTGTAACCTAGAACAAGCATGGTAATATATTCTTTAGTGAATAAATTAATAAATAAACATAAATGCCTGTAGGCAATATTTTTGTTAATATTATTAAACAAATATTGATTCATAATGATGGTATTTAGTGTAGAACCATGAAAAAGGAAATAAAAATTATCTCCTCAATGGAATTTAAATTCTTATTGGATATGTGTATGAGAACGTAAATCAGAAAGTAAACAAAAACTGATGATGAAGGCAACCAAGGATAAAAGAAGAACCGCAACACAGGGAAACAAATTGTGTTGGCAGTGGTTTGGAAATACAATTAGTTGGAATTGTCTTCCTTGTAGAATAATTTGTTTAAAGACCCAAAGCTAAATGGTGAACAAAGTGATATTTTGAAGAGCCATATATCAAAGGGGGCACTAGGAAAAGAATGGCAGTGGGTGATGTCAAATAGAAGCAGAATTTTAGCAATTTTAAGACCCTTTCTGTTATTTGGGTATGAGGGTTACAGAGGGGTGGGAACTCCTTTTATTATTATTATTATAAGATTAGATATCTTATAGCTCATCAGGGAAAATAAATGACATCCACCAATCTCTGTTTAAAAGGAGTCATTTAAGCTGCTGAATTGACAATGAATTATGAAAGGCAATGTTGAAAGTAGAAACGAATACGTCATGGAAAAATAATAGCAGCAGAGGTTTCCAAGCAAATCAAGTGTGTGAAGGTCAGGCTGGAATATCTACTGAAAGGAAAACAGATGGTTGCACATGAACTATTGTCATTTGTTTTAAAACTCTATTTTATTCAGGGTAATTATTGCCTATACTTTCCTTCTTGAGCTCCCTAACCCTGGGTATTGGTTTATTTTAGAGCAATCCCAGTCTCTGTCAACAGCAAACATAAGAAGCAAAGTCCTTCTAGGATGTCCTCCCCTTTGTCCCAGAGAACCATGGGATAATAGCAATGTAGAAGGATCCAGTGGGTCCTAGAAATCTACAAGTAGAACATTATGATAGGCAGATTTGGGTCAAGGTGTCCCACTCAAACTAAGGCAACAGCCAAGGACAATACAGGCGGTAAAATTTAAACCTCTACCCTGATCTAGCCCATGGACAGTACAGTCTCCACACTTGAGTGGAGAGAGGGATTTGACTTTCCCATGTACTCTGGTGCCTCACATTTGACTCTGTCCCCTGGAGGGGGAGACCTAGTGGCACTCAGAGGAAGGACAGCAGGTCACCGAGAAGAGACTTGATACCCTATGAGCATATACAGGGGGAGGTAATCCCTCTGAGGAACAGTCATAGGGGAGGGGAATAAGGGGAAAATGGGAGGGAGGGGAGAATGGGAGGATACAAGGGATGGGATAACCATAGAGATGTAACAAGAATAAATTAATAAAAAATAATATTAAAAAATAAAAATTAAAAAAAAAGAAGCAAAGTCCTTCAAGCAACTGCCTTTAAATGCTTCTCACCTTCTATCTCCAGGACATCACCTAGTCTCTGGTCTCTCAAAAATGCTACAATCCACAGACCACTACCACAAACCACACGTTTTCTATCCAACTTCTCCTATTTATCTTCCTCAGAGCCCTAGACCCCACCCCTCTCCATACTGCACAGGCTGGCAAAGACCATGCCACACAGGAGGGAATTATCAGCTATGGACATACTATAGCCCAAACTAAAATCACACACTTGGAGTTAAAACTAAAATATATTTGCATAACATAACTAAGAAACCAAAACTTGCATGAAAATGAACATTAGTGCAAAAATACTCGCAAATCGAATCCAAGAACACATCAAAATCATCATCCACTATGATCAAGTAGGTTTTATCTAAGGACTGCAGGGATGGTTCAACATACAAAAATCCATCAACGTAATCCACCACATGAACAAACTGACTGAAAAAAATCACATGATCATCTCATTAGATGCAAAAATAAAAAACATTTGAGCTGGAGAGATGGCTCAGAGGTTAAGAGCACTGGCTGTTCTTCCAAAGGTCCTGAGTTCAATTCCCAACAACCACATGGAGCCTCACAACCATCTATAATGAGATCTGGTGCCCTCTTCTGGCAGACAGAGCATTTTGTACATAATAAATAAATAAATAAATCTTAAAAAAAAAAACATTTGAAAGAAATCCAACACTTCTTCATGATGAAAGTCTTGGAGAGATCAGGGATACAGTGCACATACCTAAATATAATAAAGGCGGTAGACAGCAAGCCAATAGCCAGCATCAAAGTAAATAGAGAAAATCCCAAAGTAATTCCACTAAAATCAGGGACAAGACAAGGCTGCCCATTCTCTCCATATCTCTTCAATATAGTACTAAAATTCTAGCTAAAACAATAAGACAACTAAAGGAGATCAAGGGGATATAAGTCAGAAAGGAAGAAGTCAAAGTTTTGATATTCACAGAGGATATGATAGAATACATAAATGACCTCCAAAAATTCCACCAGAGAATTTATACATCGGATAAACACTGTCATCCATGTGGCTGGATATGAGATTAATTATAATAAAAAGCAACCAGTAGCCTTCTTGTATACAAGCAACAAATAGGCTAAGAAAGAAATTAGAGAAACTACACCCTTCAAAATAGTCACAAATAATACAACGTATCTTGATGTAACTCTAACCAAGCAAGTCAAAGGTGGCATCTCTGTGACAAGCAAAAGACTAAATTCAGAATAGGCCTCTGCAAGGGTATGGGGGAGACTCTTGCTAAGACTCCTAGTACCAGGGGCCATGGAGACTGAAGAGGATACCCTCTAATTAGAGAAAATTCCTAGTTGAGGAAGGAGAAAACCCACCCACCCATTAGAACATTAATCCAAAACTTACCCTGCCTACAAGATAGGCAGGGATAAAGATAGAACAGATAGAGCAAAGATTGAAGGAATGTCTAACCAATGCCTGCCCCAATCCAAGACACACTTCATGGAGGAGGACCAACCCCTGACACTACTAAAGATACTCTGTTATGCATACAAACAAGAGCCTATCAGAATTGTCCTCTGTAAGGCTCCACCCACCAGCAGTTCAGAACAGATGCCAAGACTCATAGCCAAGCATTAGGCAAAGCACATGGTGTCTAGTAAGAAAGTGAATGGAAGGATAAAAGGACCTAAAGGTGACAAAATCTTCACAAGAAACCCTACAGAGGCAAGTAACCAGGGCCCAGAGGGGTTTCTGATGCACCAAGGAGCATTCATGGAGTGGATCTCAATCCTCTACACAGATGTAGCCAATGGGCAGCTAGGGCTTTATGTGGGTTCACTAATAAGGGGAGAGTGGACTGTCACTGACATGAACAGAGTTGCCTGTTTTTTTTATCACTTTCCCCTGGTCGGACTGTGTTGCCATGCCACAGGGGAAAAGGTTGAATTCAGTCTCGATGTGACTTGATGAGCTATGGTTCATGGGTACAGGGACTCCTCTTTTTTTTTTTTTTTTTTTTTTTTGAATAATAAGGTCGTGGGTATGGGGAGGGAGGATGAGCCTTGGAAGAGAGAAGGGAGGGGACCATGACTGTAATATGAGTGAATAAATAGATAAATGAAGAATCAAAAGAATGATAAGAGACAGGGCAAAATGTAATTGCTTGGTTTTAAAGATACCAGTCTGTTTGCCTGAAAGTGTCTATTCCTAGGACCAGGGTGGGTGTTGGGGGTGCAGACGGTCGTGGCTCAATTCCTAAGTCACTTGTCACACAAGCATGAGGTCAAAAGAACTTTGGATGTATGACATTCATGTAAATTTAGGTTAGATGTTACCATTCATTTCAGTCCACTGGAAGAAAAAGACAAGTCATCCTAGATCAAGCTGGCTAAGTAGACTAGCCATATGCATGATCTCAGACAGCAATGAAAAGTTTTGGCCTGAATATACAAAAAGGAGAAAAATAGACGATAATTTTCTATGCTAAGCATTTCTAGATCTCCCTTTCCTCAAGCACACATGTGACCTGCACAAAGCACAAATATACCACACATAAAATATACATAGGCAGGATACGAAATATTCATACCTAAAAGCTGATTTTTGTTCTGCAATTAAAAATTACAAAATATATATAACATTGCTGTGTAATACTTTTCTATTTATACTTAACTATTCTCATTTGTTAAACTTTTTCACATGCAAAAGGCTGTAACCTTTTAGAAAAACGTGAATTCTTGTTTATTATCCTTATTGATTTTAAGAAATGTTCAATGGATTTTGAATAAAATAATTTGATTAGCTAATTTTCAGCAAGCAAAAATATTTGGCTTACATTATTATTATTATTATTATTATTATTATTATTATTGTTATTATTATTATTAACTCTAAATTTTATTATGTTTCTCAAATTCGTAAGTTTAAATTTCTTTAGATAGCATTTTCAACTTTTAAAAGATCAATTTAGCTTGATCCTTTGTCAGTTTTAATTAAGTGAAATTGTGACCTGTAACATTTATATGGAGAAAAGACAATTACCTGATGTTTTCTTTCTATAGTTAGGGACAACTGTAGCTTTACATTTTCATTTATAGTAAGTCTATTTCATTTGCTACAGTGTATTTAATTTGTTCCCCCTATGCCAAGGCCTTCACTATACCTCTGTAACTTGCTCTAGAGGAAGATTTTTTTTCTTATCAGGGGCTTCTTCTTACAATCATGTCATACAACTACTGAATGTCTGACTTTCTTGCAGAGAAATCTTTAGATCAGTTGGTAATCCCAGCAATGAATTTTAAATGCCTTCACAAGGCTTCACAATTGAACACAAGTAGAATTCTTACAGAAATTTCCTGATATGCATACCTAAATATTCAAGTATGACTTACTGATTCTCCAAATTTTACTAATATGCCACAGTTTTCATCCTAAATATTAAAATAGAATTAGATTTTCATAAATGCTGCTTGGACAAATCTTCTAAATTACAAGATAGCGTGTTCCAGATTTAATCTTTATAGTAATCATATCTGATTGTGTGATTAATAACTCCCATGTTTTAACCTTGGTTTTTATGTTTCATAAATTTTAGAGCGTAATTAAAGGCATCATCAAAGAATTTTCAAAACAAATGATCTCTAGTTTTCTTACACAGCACTATGCCTTGCATAGTAGGCACTAAGTTTGTGGATATAAATATATTTCAATGACTTTTAAATAAAAAGATATAATTTTTGGATATTCTAGAAGTCATGATATTTGTTTGTGCTTTCTAATTTAAAATATACTAAACTATCTCTTGATTTTAAGATGTTTCACTTACAGAAAACTTGCAAAAAATCCCTGAGTCCCAACCACTAAGCTTTCATACTATTAATATTTTAAACCAGAACTTTTAAAGAAACTGTGGTGTGTGTGTGTGTGTGTGTGTGTGTGTGTGTGTGTGTGTGTGTGTG
>OU015760.1:38561460-38727878 GCA_907169655.1 Acomys percivali
GTGTGTGTGTGTGTGTGTGTGTGTGTGTGTGTGTGTGTGTGTGTGTGTGTGTGTATTACATGCATGTGTGGGAATGGATCACTGTCCTTCTTATAGTCTTGAGACAAAGGTCTCCTACTGAACCTGGAGCTCACTGTTTTACAAGTAGAATGGATGGTTGGCCAGAATGTTGAGGTGATTTTCTGGTCATTGTCTTCTGCAGCACTGGGGAGAGGGCCCAAGTACCTATGATGAGCTTTTATATGGGTGTTGTTGATTCAAATTCAGTTTCCCATGTTTACTCAGCAAACACTTTTACCTTTGATCCATCTACTCAGACCTTATATAGATTTTATACAAGTATAAAGACACTATAAAATAATTATCATTTATCATTTGTGCAATAGGATAAATAAATGGTTCTACAGACCTCATATCTAGAATACCCTGACTTTCAAAACTTTTATTTTTAAGTTATATACACAAATGGTAATGAGTTAAAATATTCATTTTAATACTAAGTAAATGTTTTTATGCATTTATATTATTATACATATATACAATAAACAACCTACAGCAAGAAGAACCATGAAACAATTGGGAATTATATATACATATACATATATATGTTATATTCATAGTGTTTTGGCTATTTTTATTTGGCAGCCTTGAAGAAAACATCTTTCCTATCTTGGTGTGTCTAAAATTTTTAATCTAAATCAATATCTATCACATCTTGTCATTGTCAATTAAATATCTATCTAGAGCTACAAACATCTTAATCCCTAAACAACTAAGCTTCATTGTAAAACTAAGCTACCTGGTCTTCAACTGCATCATAGAATTGAGAAGGAATAAACTTGATTACCTGAGTATGCTGGGAGTGCAAGTTAGTAGCTTCCCAAATGAGAAGATGACAGAGACAGTTTGCTACCTGAAAAGTCACCAAAACTCTCTATAATGTTGGAGCATCTTCTTCAGACTTCTGGTCCAATATATCTGACAGACATGTTTGCAGGGCAGGAACTATTGAGGACTTGCTTATCCTTGCCCTTTTTTAAGGCAGAATTCTTTCTGTAGTAGAAATTTTCCCCAGTGCCTTGTTTGTCACATTTGAAGCCACCTCTACAAGGAGGTTCTTTGATGCTCATCATCCTCTTTGAGGTAGTCAGGAGCTACCCTGTCTCATTGTCAGTGAATCTCTAAAATAGTAAAAACTTTTTAGATATTTTACCTTAATCTTTCTACAGAATCACATCTATTTGTGTGACTCTGTACTCTCTGATATTCTGATTGAGGGTCCAATTGATTGCACAATTTTTTAATTACCACATCACAATAGTGAGATTTAATCTATGATTCTGTAGACTAATTCATTGTTTTTGATGAAAACTTTTCAGATAATAATAGGTCAGTTATTTCATCAAATTTTGGGTTTAACTATAATAGTCATTATTATAATCAGATGTTATGATAACAATAATATCACAAGCTGGTACTGTATATATTTTTATTTTTTAAACATTTATTTCATTACACATGTATCAAACAAACTACATACAGCAGGGAGAATCATGTGACAATCATGAGAATAATGAGTTCTACATATGTTACATTCATAGTGACTTGGCCATCTGCATTCACCCAGTTTGAAGTAAATGTCTTTCCTGTCTTGTTGGGTCTAAATTTCCGAATGAAATTCAATATCTATCCTATCTCAACTCTAATAGCTTAACTTCTTTATCTTGATCTAAAACGATCTTATCACCTAACCAACTAAACTTGGTTGTAAAACTATGCTATCTTGTCTTCAATTCCCCTCACAGACTTGAGAAGGACTAAAACTTAAATTCCTGAGTGAACCAGCAGTGCGGGTTAGCAGTTTCCAAAATGTACAAATTGACTTAAGATGGTTTACTGCCTGGCCAGTCACAAAATACACTTTATAATGTTGGAGCCTCATCTTCAGCTTTCTGGCCTAATATCTCTGCCAGACTTGTAGGCAGGGCAGGAGCTATTGAGGACTTGCTTACCCTGACTTGGCAGAGTGTGGCCGTTGACTCTGCCTGCATCTAAGTTGCCCATTTTTAGGCAGATTCTGTTTGTGGCAAGAACGAGGACATTTTGCCCAGTGGCTTGCTTGCCACCTTTGAAGGCATGTCCATAAGGAGGCTCTTCGATGGTCAATATTTTATTTGAGGTCAGCTGTTTGTTGTCAGGAGTTAACTTGTTTTGTTGTCGAAGAAATTTAGGATTGTAAGAACAACTTTAAATGCCATATTCTGTGTGTCTCTGAGGCTTTTGAAGACCTTATTCAACTATTTTACCTCATATATCGATAGAGTCATATCTATCTGTTAGACGTAGGATATATATTCTTGTGTTAAAATCTGCCAAGTATTTCAAAGCTCCTACTAAGCCTGGAATCTCACAACATTTAGAAACTGAACTACAAATGCAATCACTTGATTGATTAACCATTCTCTCCAAATTTCTGGGACCCATTCCAAGATACTATTTGCCCCAATTCAACCTGAAGAAGCCTTACGAGAATGATGCTCCATTCCCTCTAATGGGGGGGGGAAGTTGTATAGGTTGCTGTTTGCTCACTTGATCTACAAATGCTTATTCTCATCAGGAGGTGGTCAGAAATCATTATTGGTCTTATACAGAGAAAAAATTAGGGGAAACGTAGGAATGTCTTTCTTTGCCTTTATCTTGCATACATAGGCAAGGAGATGGGAGCTGAAAAGAAAGAAAGGGAGATTTAGGAACATAGAGGGAGGATAGAACAAAAGCTAGATGATTGATCCTACTCTTTAACTCAAGGCCTTAATTGTTACTCATAATGAAGGGTACGTCTAAGCCATTGCTATAGAATTTAGTATATTGATACAAAACATGGGCATGCCAAATATTTGGCAGATTTTAACACAAGAGTATATTTTTCTAAATTCATCATATAAGAGAACATTATCTATTTATGTTCATTTTTATCCTAACAAAGATAATATTTAAGGAATACTATTTGGTAATATTATGATAAATTAATTGCTTTTATAGCTTTTTGTTGTATAAAACAAAATTTATAAGTTTAATACTTGTCAGTAGTTTTTCAGAAACTTACATAGTAAGTATATAAAAACTTTTTCATAGCTTTCTAGTCCTGATTCAATATATAGAATGTGAGAATCAAAACATGGCATTGGTCTTTTAAATAAAAAATAGAAAAATATCTAAACCACTAAAGGATTCTCCTTTCATGATGTGGTTTCATTTTGTGAACAAATATCATATTCTATAAAGCTTTCTGAAATCATTAAGTAGAGATTTCTGGTTTCAGATGCATATTGATCACATGCTTCAAACAATGAAATTGGTCCCTTTTAAGTGATAGAGATGCAACATTTGTAAAGTAGAATTTAGTGCTTTAAATAAAAGAATATTTACAAAAGACTAATATCATGATAGGCACACAAAAAAGCAACATGATAAGTACACAAATGAGGAATAATTTCAATGCACCATACATCTTCCTGAATACTATATTTCTCATACAGGAGATACAATACATTTTCTATTAACAAATCATTACAAAGAAAGTTTTGGCTCCTTACAGTTTGTATCCTTTCAGAAATTCTATCTTTCACTGACAAAGCATTCCAATATCAGAAGCAGGTCTACATAATTTATGATAAGCATATGATTTAATAATACAATAAAATGTATATTAAGAACATACTAAGAACACAAAATGACCAGTTTAAAAATGGAGAATGGAACAGAACAGAGCATTTTTACGAGATGAAATATGGATGTCTGAGAAAATTTTTTAGCTGTTCAACATATTTAGCTGCTAGGGAGTTGTAAATGAAAACTACTTTGAGGTTTATCTTACCTCAGTCATAATTGCTAACATAAAAACAAATAAACAAACAAATGTCTCAGATCTAAAAATGGTAAATATTTAATCACTTATAGTGGGAGTTTTATATGGTACAGACACTATGAAAGTCAGTGTGTAGATTCCTCAGGAATGTAAGAATAGGTCAGCCTCAAGATCCAAGCATACTACTCTTGATTATAAACCCAAATAATTCTATATCTTAATACAGAGATACTTGAAAATTCATGTGGATTGTTGCTCTATTCACAATAGTCATGAAGTATAAACAGTATAAATATCATCAGCTGATGGAATGTAGTACATTTCCACAATGTAATATATGTATATGTAGAGAAAAATAATGTTTTCAAGTAAATGGAATTACCTGAAAGTAGTAATAGTAGGTGAACGTGGGGGCAGAAAGAAAATTATGACCTGTTTTGTCTTATTTAGGATGATGATACCTTCAAATAGTGTGTTTCATTTGGAATGTCCATACTGGTTAGGAACTAGGAAGGTTGACAGACATTTTTAAACATAACGATCAGTTCATACTGAGTCTGGAATTATGATTCAGCAGATAAGAGTAGTTGCTGTTCTTTCATAGGACCAGAGTTCAGACCACAGTACCCACATATGCTGGTTATCAATAATCTGTAACTCTAATTCCAGTGGGTTTAATACCATCTTTTGCCTCAGAGGGCACATTACTGATGTGGTACACACACATATATGTAGATAAAAACTCACATATATATTTATGTATATATTAACAATTTTTTGGAAAAATAGTTTGTAATATTTTATTGCTTTCAATATTTATTTTTAAAGAAATGTTATATTTTATCAGTCAAATTTACCCTTAGAAATCATTTTTGTAAGTTTTACTAGGATTGCTTTGCAAATAGACTTTGATTGCTTTTGCAGAAAAATGTCTTATGTGCTTAGCATGTGAGAGCATTTGCAAGCAATACTGCAAGACAGTAATGTGGAGATATTTATATTTTTATATACTATAAAATTATTTATATATTATAATAATTCTGTTTTACAAAGTCATACAAAGAAGTTTTTATTTTTTGTTTATATTGACAGTCTATGCTCAGCGCACCTCATAAATTGTGAGTGTCAATGCCTATCTGTGACTTTATACTCCGTTCACCAAAATGTGTTTAACAATTAAACATCGTTTAAAAGGATTTGAATGGGACCAACGTGGTTTTTAAAGTGCATAATAAATCGTAAATACTAAAACAATCAACTGTTTGCTGGTCTTTTTTAGTTTCTTTTAAAGTATTTTATCTTCATTTTGCTAGGTGTGGTGGCACATGCCTTTAATCCCAGCACTTGGGACTCAGAGACAGGCAGATCATTATGGGTTCAAGGCCAGCTTGCTCTACAAAGGGAGTTCAGGACAGCCGGGGCTGTTACACAGAGAAACCCTGTCTCAAAAAACAAAACCAAACCAAAGAAACCAAACAAACAAAAAAACAAAAACAAAAAATATTTTATCTGCATTACATTTCTTATCATCTTTCTTATTGACTTTTATCAGCTATTTTCTGGATGTTTATGTCACCTAAACATTTATATTTTGAGAGCTAACCGTCAAGTCAGTGGAAGTTTTTGAGCTAAAGAGTTTAGGAGGATATTGTCTTCAAGAATGAAATTATCCATCTTACAAAGGAAGGCAGGAAAGCTGGTTTTACCTTACTATCATATAATCAATTACAAAGAAAATAGCACCCAGAAAGCAGCATGGGAGCCCTCTTCAGTGGACATTGAGTCTTCTGGCTCATTAATCTTGGACAATTGAAGGTCAATAATTGTTTGCAGTTTATAAACTGCTTAGTTTATAGTATTTGGTTAGGGTAGCCGTATGGTCTTCATCTCTAAAAAGCTACCAAATCATGTAAGAGATTCCCACAGGGAAATCACCATAAAATTTCTAGAACTCAGTGATTGACAATTTCCCTCATCCTTTCTAAAAAGCAGTGACTCTTGTGTTCATCAGTGATTCTTGTATTAGCGACTGCATCTAATTAAGTTTTACATATTTTGTTATGTGATCATTCACTTCACTTTGATGTTATTCATATTTAAACAAAATATTCACTATGCTTGCTAATGGAAAGGCTCTATTTGTTCTATATTTCTATCATATATATATGTATATTTCAAATTGCCTGATAATTTAATCACAAAATAAGATATAACTTTAAAATTATTAAAGATTAAGGGATGATATTTTGATGGCTCATTATTCTGCCATAGTGTTTTAAAATGTATTTTAAATGTTAATCAGTATTACATGATTTCTATAGTTATACTTAGTGTTATATGACAGTTGTATCACAATATTTTTAGGTAACACCAAAATTCATTTTAGAGACTTGACAGTTACTATCTGATTAACAATGTTTTAATGAGTAGTGACTTTTTCCACTGCAAGCACATGAGTTACTCTGACATCATGCACTTAAGTATGACACATCCACTTGATATAAAATCACATATTTTTCAGTAAATTGAATAAGCCTCAGAAGTAATGATGTCTGTTTCAAGTTATATTTCAATATATTAGCATTATATCAGAAAACTCTGATTGCTAATAAAGTTGTTGTTGTTGTTGTTGTTGGTGGTGGTGGTGGTGGTGGTGATGGTGGTGTGTGTGTGTGTGTGTGTGTGTGTGTGTGTGTGTGTGTGTGTGTGCTTTTATGCATGCATGCATGCATGAATGTGCATGTGTTTTTCAAATTTTACATAATAAGGCATGGAAGCACATTAAATAAATTATATAAATTTTAGATAGTACCTCAGCAATCACACATTCTTCAGTAGTTTGTTCTATTGAAAAGAATAAAATGAATAATACTTCAAAGTTATTTTATACAGTGGTAGTTAAGAGTCAACAAAACATTATGTTAATGTATTCTGGATACCATTTTTATAGTGGCACATTCAATTTCAAAGGGCAAAATGACTTATGAAAGGTTACAAATTACATCAACATGATAATGTTGATTATACACATTATCGCTTAGCTTTGGCAAGGCAAAATGATTGCTTTTGCTAACCAGACATATGTTATTTAAAAAGCTACATGAATGAAATTACCTTTTCAAACATCATAAAATTTTTTGAAACATTAGCAAATAGAATAAATCTTAAACATTTGTGTCTGCCACTTAAAGTTAAAATATTCTCACTTTTTAATGTAAAATTTAATTCACAGTACCTACAGTTATACATCTACATACTTCAAAGAAGCTAACTAAAGGAAAGGAAGTGTATGTAATAACTGGAACTGTAACAGTGAAGTTATTTCAGTTGACTGTGTCACCTAACAAACATGATGTTGAGTAAGGAGTGGGATCTCTAGGAAGCACTTCTGTAAAATTCTTCAAGTCTGTTGGATGGAATTTCCAATATTTGTAATTCACCAGCAATAATAAAGCCTTGTCTATTTCCTACAATCAATGTGGATAAAATATATCTACTTTTTAATAAATGTGGAGAGAAGATAGGGAAAAAAATCACACTTGATATAGGTTGGTAGTAGTCCCATGGACAGTGTGTGTGTATGTGTGTGTGTGTGTGTGTGTGTGTGTGTGTGTGTGTATGTCTGTGCTTGTGTGTGTGTGTCTGTGCATGTGTATTCATCTTTTGATAGTCTCAATGAATTGATTTTAGGTATCTTCAAAAATCCATGATTATTATAGTCCATTAAATAAAATGATGTAGTGTTTAATGATAGTTTACACATACATTATCTTAAACATTTATGTAATATCTATATAGTTCATACTATGAAATGAAAGTAAATGATAGGTACTACTATACAGTACTATTTAGGAAATATAGACAAGGAAAACTCTTATGTATGTGCAAGACAGACACAATAATATTTTGTTATATTTTTGATATGTGTTTTTTAAAGATTTATTTATTAATTATGTATACAGTGTTCTGCCTGCATGACAGAAGAGGGCATCAGATCACATTATAGATGGTTGTGAGCCACCATGTGGTTGCTGGAAATTGAACTCAGGACCTCTGGAAGAACAGACAGTGCTCTTAACCTCTGAGCCACATCGCCAGCCCTGATATGTGTTTTTTTTTCTAAATGCACAAATCTGGAACCCAAAGACACAGAGAGTTAAACAAGTTATTTCAATATAAATAATAAAACTAAAGAAAAAATTGTCTTCCCACATCCTAGTAGTTGAAATCAAGGTAAGCAGCATATATCAGTCTATAACAGACTAATGTATTTTTGTAAGTGTGTATAGTTGACAATGTAAATGCTTTACTGCTTTGAACTCCAGTGCAATACCTGCAAATTAACATTGTACTAAGTAGGATCCTGCTTCCACAACATTAGACAAACTTTCAGAGTTTGTTCTGATACCAGAGACAGGCTCTTGTTATACATGTGTGAGTGTTGTACTATTAAGCTAATACATCTACAGTCCCTGTGCCATGGGATTCTTCTCAGAATATTATTTCTCCTATAATTCTGAACATTATTGATAGTATGTTATAATGTTACAGCCATTTTCTCAGGTATTATTCACATATTAGCCTTACTGTGAGATCAAAGTAACTCAATAACTCCTTCTTTTTGAAGGTCTCAAGTAGGTGGCAGAGGAACTGTAGAAGTGTTTGTCATCAAAAGGATATTCTTCTTTAGATGTCAAATAAAAAACATTTAGATGCTTAACCACCAAGCCATATAATTACTCAGTAATAGTAATAGTGAGTTTAATATATATACTTATGTAGATTTCTTTACTCAAACCCCATAAAAAAGTAAGGGGAATTTTTTTTGCTAATATCTTCCTTTGGGCCATGAAAAACTTACATATCAGTAGTACAGTATCAAATGGAAACCACGTTGCTTAGTTGTTAAAGAAAGTTACAACCCTTGGTCTTAATATTTTAATCCAGATGTTTATTGATTTCTATGACTGTCTTTACATAATTTATCTAAATTTTTATTTAAAATTTCATAGGTAGCATATGTTGATATGCTGTTAGGCCCAGTATAATCTCTTTCTGAGAGAGTAATAAATTTGTTTAATAAAAAAGAAAACAATGAGAAGTAACTTTTAGTAGTTATTTAAAAATAAATTGAACAAGAATCAATGTTATTCTACTAATTTACAGAGTCTTATTATGGACCAAAGGCTGTCCTTAGTCTTGCCTTCCTGCCTCACTCTTCCAAGCACTGAGATTATGTGTACTCCCGTTCTCAGCTTATTACATTGATCTTTACATTCATGTACATATTAGATTTTCTATAAAAGACAATAGTCCCAAAGATTATGAAGAATGTCATTTTAAAAATCATGGTAAGTACCATTTTTGAAGATGCTATGTATTTTTCACTGTATGGGTTTACCTTCTTTGTCAAAAATCAAATAATTACGGATATGTGGGTTGATATCTGGATCTTTGACTCAATTCCATTCACCAACCAGCCTCTTTCTATGCCAGTTCTATTCCATTTTTATTATTGTTGCTCTATAGTACAGCTTGTGATCAGGGATGGAGATTCCTCTGGAAGATCTTTTATTCCATGGCAGTATTTTACCTATTTTGGGTTTTATTTTGCTTTTCCATCTAAAGTTGAGAATTGATCTATTAAGGTCTGTAAAGAATTGTGTAGATATTTTGATAGGGATTGCAATGGATTTGGAGATTGCTTTAGGTAATATGGCCGATTTTATTAGGTTGATCCTCCCAATCCATGAGCATGGAAGATATTTCCATCTTCTGATATCTTCAGGTAGCACTACTCTCAGTTTTCTAAGAAAGCTCAAGATTGATTTTCAAAGTGCATATATATGTGTGCACTTCCATAGGCAAATGAGGAGTGTTCCCTTTGCTCCATATCCTTGCCAACATGTCCTGTCACTTGAGTTTTGATCTTAGCCATTCCTACAGGTGTAAGATGGAATCTCAGACTAATTTTTATTTGCCTTTCCTCAGTGACTAATGATGTTGAGCATTTCTTTAACTGCTTTGTAAATTATAAGAAATAAATGGATAAATAAATAAAAATTTCTAACAATAAATAAATAATCCTGATTTAAAAAGGTTCATTTGTAAAAGGAGATGCAATACGTTCATTGACAGAACTGTAGAAATTTTTGTCTCCTGAGGAAAGGGACAGTGACTTGATATTCATATTATACCTTTGACAACACATTCAAAAATAAGAATTAAGTGTGAATGATATCAAACTGGCAAGGCAACAGTGACTTTCTATGGAGAAGAAGGATAGATAAACTCTGAAGGACAACAATGTGTTCACAAAAGAAACTGCGGAATTATTCCATTTAAGCATGATTCTATTCATTACTAATGAGCAGAAATGTACATACTTGGCTGTCTTTTTAAGAAAAATAGGTTAGGTGGGGAAGCAAGATATAAGAACAACACAATAGAAGGGATATGTTCAATATATATCATATATGAATGAAATTATGGAACGATAAATGAATATTATTTGGAAGACAAAACTATAATCTTCTATAAAAGGAAATAAAGGAATTTCTAGTTTTTGAGGTGCCATTTACTGGGAATCTGACAAGTTGGAGATGTTTTCTAAGTCCTTTGGGAATTATAAGAATAATTAAGTAATACAAGTTAATTGTTAGTTGATCAACTCATGATCCTGTCAATTACTAGTCTATTTTTATCACAAGGAAATACACTCTAGGTTTAACAGATAGATATGATTCTATATATAGATAAGGTAAAGTAGTTAGATAAGGGCTTCAAAACCCTCAGACCTACAGAATATGGCATTCAAAGATTTTTTGTGATTTTAAAGATTCTTTGACAATAAGACAGGTTAACTCCTGGCAACACTCAGCCTATCTCAAAGAAGATGATGAGCATCAAAGAACCTCCTTATGGAGATGGCTTAAAATGTTCCAAACAGGCCATTGGTCAAAATGTTCTCATTTCTACTGCAAACAGAATTCTGCCTAAAAATGGGCAAGCTTGGATGAAGGCAGAGTAGACAGTCAAACTCTGCCAAGACAGGGTAAGCAAGTCTTCAATAGTTCCTGCCTCACAAATATGTCTGTCAAATGTATTGGGCCAAAACACTGAAGATGATGCTCCAACATTGTGAAGAGATTTGTGTGACTGTTCAGACAGCAAACTGTCTCTGTCATTTTCTCATGTTGGAAGCTGCTAACCTGCACTTGCTGTCTACTCAGGTAATTTTATTCCTTCTCAATTCTCTGATGCGGTTGAAGACCAAATGGTCTAGTTTTACAACCAAGCTTAGTTGTTTAGGGGTTAAGATGTGTTTTTGGGTGTAGATGGATGTATTACATTGATAAAGATGAGATATGATAGACACTGACTTACATTCAGAATTTTAGATGCACCACGATAGGAAAGATGTTTACTTCAAGGTTGCCAAATACAAATAGCCAAAACACTATGAATGTAACATTTATAAAATTCCTGATTGTTTCATGGTTTTTCTTGCTGTAGGTAGCTTATTGAATATATGTATGATAATATAAATGTATATGTAAAAATGAAAAATAACAAAAAATAAAATTAAAAAGAGTAGTGTAGCATAAGAGATTAAATATTGTGAAGATTACAATTAAAAGAAAATGTAAAAAGTGTATCTTGAGTGTACATTATCTGTTTGTTAAATGTTAAATGTAAAGTATGAAAACACAGTTAAAATCTGGAGTATTGGTAATTATGAATGTTCACAATGAAGATATACACCAATATGTGCTCTCATTTATTGCTGGTGAGAGAGCAGTATGGCTATAGCTATGTTACTGTGGAAGATAATTAGATTATCTACATATATATACAAAACTAAACATACTCTTCCCATATGACCCAGTAAGCACATTCCTAAGTATTTGCCCAAATGGCCTGAACATTTTGTTCACACAAATTATCACACACACAAATATTTATGTCTTTTTTATTTATACTTGACAAAAGTGGAGAAACAAGCAGAATTTGTCTTTTAATTAAAAACTTTTCAAATTTTATTTTATTAATTTATTCTTATTACATCTCAATGGTTATCCCATCCCTTGTATCCTCCCATTCCTCCCTCCTTCCCATTTTCTCCTTACTCCCCTCTCCTATGACTGTGACTAAGGGGGACTTCCTCCCCCTTTATATGCTCATAGGGTATCAAGTCTTTTCTTGGTAGCCTGCTATCCTTCTTCTGATTACCACTAGGTAATTAATAACTTTTTAACTATGTATATCAAGGAAACATTATTAGTAAGACAATGAATTGAAATATCAAAGCATAAGAAAAGGAAAACTTTAAATACAGATTGTTAATTCAATGAAAACTATCTGAAAGCAGTATGCAGAGCGTGATTCCAAGTATACAATATCATGGAATAAGAAAAATTATAAAATCGCAATAATATCAGAGTTGCTAAAATTTGAGTGATGGGAGCTGTCTATGGGTGGAGCACAGTAGTTTTTTTTATATCAGTAAAACCATTCTGATAGTAGAAGCATAATGTGTATCTCCCAGAACTCAAAGATCTTATAACAATAAAGTAATCTATGATCCTTGGTGTTTAGTTTATAATAGTGTGTCAATACTGGCTCAACCTATTGCAATAAATATATCATGCTAACTTAAGGTGTTATCAGAAGAAAACTTCAGATGAAAGGAGAAAACAGATGTAAGAATTCTATGATTTATGAGAAACTTTGTTGTAAAGGCAATAAGATCTTCTAAAGAATATTTTTTACTCTAAGAACAAGAAAAAGTTTAAAACCAAGATGTATTCAAAGTACAGAAGCTGCTAAATTTCAATAAGAATATTTTGATACCCTAATGAAGAGCTCCACACATGAAGGAGAAGTAAGATATTTTGTCAATGGGCATCTTTTGTTCTCTGAGCCAGTGACCTGGAATGTTTCTCTTTACAGAAACTGAAGTTGCTGTTGATGTTGTACCAAATTTCATAGAGTAACTCACTATAAGAAAATATTGTTGGAATCAAGAGTACAATGTAACAGTCTGCAAACACCCAGAATTCCAAGACTCGGTGAGCTTTGGCTGACAGGGGAAGCTGGATCTTTCTACTCAAGTAAGTAGAGAGATTTGATCTTCCTAAACTGCCATATACTAGGATCCTGACCCAGTTAGAAATGTACACTAAGTGTTTTGAGAGGATCACAATTAGAATGAACAGTTAATTTTGTGATAGTCAGAAAAAATATAGTTATCAAAGGTATTTTCCCAAACATTGTCTTATTACAGAACCAGTAATTAAAATTTTCATCTATTTTATTGGCATGTATATTCAATATGGAGTGAAAATGAGCTTCTAATTAGTACATAACACATTATTCATAAACCTTATTGAATATCTTTAGGATTCAGTTTTTATCTCAATTAGAATTCCTTTGAATCTTGGAGTTTATCACATACACAGAATTCCTTTAGATCCCTAGCATACTATGGGACTATGTTTATGAATTTATAATGTTAATATTAATTTTAAAACATGTTAATAGTTGCACTATATTATTACTTCTGTCTCTATGTAGACTAAAACATTTTAATATGAGGCTTGTATATTTTTGTTTGTCTGTCTGTTTCCTGGCTTGGTTTGGTTTTCCTTTACTCCATCCAGTAAAACCATAAAGGTTAAAAGTTCTCAGCACACTATTTAGAGGGACCATTTTCAAATTACATCTTGTATCAGAGGTGAACAGACTTGACGCAAAAAAATCAGCTGAGACCATTAAATTTTTACCATGTCTTTCCAAAGTCTGTTGTCATTTAAACAGAAGACAACTTAGAGAAACAAAAAGTTTCATATCCTTAGCAAGCCATTATATAAAAACATCAAGTTCAAGTTTACAGGATCAGCAGAGTTCCTGAAGCGCTAATATTCTACCTCATTATTTGAATAGATAGGTTAAAATAGCCACCAGTTAGATTTGCTTTCCTTCTTTAAAAAGTTGAGAAATGTTAAGTTACTGTGAGATATATATTCCTAAGGTAAAATAAAGATAGATAACTTAAATGATAACATCTCCAAAATAGTAAATTAAGACTTTTCACGAGTATTCCTAGAATGGTCAGCTCATCTGTATCTTCTACATGCATAGGTATATCCATAAAGACAACAATTTGATGTTCTTTTGGAATTCAAGTTCATACAATAGAGTGGAAATCTAAATTTTTCTGAGACTATGGAAAATGGTAAGCTACTAAATAGTGATGTCTATCTACTATAAGCTACTAAATAGTGATATCTATCCACTAAAGTTGACATTAGAATCTCAAAAGCAATAACATATTCTGCAGTCATTGAATATGCGTGTGGAACTTTGGTGATTTTTTTTTCAGAATTTCTTGAAATGACCATAGTCAATGATATTCTTAGTTATTACAGATTCCAAGGAAGGAAAGATAGATCTGACTCATCAGTACAATCTCCAATTAACTAGCAATGTGGAAAATTAGATCTAAATATCCATGCAATTAATGCTTTAAATTTTCTGAGCAAAGAATATTTTTAAAGCACCTTTAGTCAAGTAGGTATTATTTTAGACTCTGAAAGCAATAAAGATGGGGAAGATATAAAAATGGAGATGAAAAGAGAAATCTGGGAGTTAGGAACAGACATGTAACACATGTGATCTCTGTTATTAGGATGTTATTTTAGCTGTTCTACTTGTCCTGGGTCTTTTGTTCCTCTTTAAGGAACAAGAGAAGGTCTTGCAGATTTGGACAGTTCTGATGGGAAACATCAAATTGAACTAAAATATTTTAAAGTTAATTAATTAGTTTTATTTAATGTATATGAGTGCTTTTTGGCATGTACATCAGCACACCAGAAGAGGGGATCAGATCACATTATAGATGGCTGTGAGCCACAGTGTGGTTACTGAGAATTGAACTCAGGATCTCTGGAGAGCAGCCAGTGCATTTAACCACTGAGCCATCTCTCCAGCCCTCTAAAAATCTTTAATTTTTAAAAATTTATTCACTTTATATCCTCTAGCTCTCATCCTCCCACCTTATCTCTCTTTTCTCCCCTTCTCTTTTCCTCATAAAAGGAGAGCCCACACCTCATACCACTATCAACCTAACCTACCATATCAAGTCACATCAGGACTAAGCACATCCTCTTCCCAAGGCAGACAAGGCAGCCCAGTTAGGGAAAAGTGATCCAAAAGCAGGCAACAGAGTCAATGTCAGAGACAGGCCTTGCTCTAATTACTAGGGGACACTCATTGAGACTGAGCTGGCCAACAGCTACATATGTGTAGCCGACCTAAGTTCAGTCCATGCATGCTCTTTGGTTGGTGGTTAAGTCTCTGTGAGCTCCCATGGCCCTTGGTTAGTTGACACTGTTGGTCTTCTCAGGGACTTCTTGTCTCCACTGGTTTCCCTCTGTTCTTTCCCCAACTCTTCCACAAGACTTCCTGAGCTTTACCTAGTATTTGGCTGTGGGTCTCTGCATCTGTTTCAGTCTGCTGCTCAGTGGAGCCTCTCAGAGGACAACTGTACTAGGCTCTTGTTTGCATGCATAGCAGAGTATCATTAATAGTGTCAGGGGTTGGCTGTCTCGCATGGAGTGGCTCTCAAACTGAGCAAGTCATTGGTTGGTCCTTCCCTCAATTTCTACTCCATTTTTACACCTGCACATCTTTTAGGCAGGGTAAATTTTGGATCAAATGTTTTTTGGATGGGTTGTTGTCGTACTTCCTCCACTGGAAGCCATGCCTGTCTATAAGAGGTAGCCACTTAAGTCTCCATATCCTCTGCTGATAAGAGTCTCAACTAGAGTCACCCTATTTCTGCCCAGGACCTTTCCTCCTTGCAGGTCTCCAGTTTTTCCCAGAGATGCTCCCCCCATTGGTTTCTATTCTCTCTCCCAGCCTTCTCACATCCTATCCCTGCCCTCTCCCCATCTGATCCTCATCCTCCTTCCTCTTCTATCCATCCATCCCATCCAATTCTATCTCTTTGCTCTTTCTATGTCTTTTTTATTTCCCCTTCTGAGGGAGATCAAAACATCTTCCCTTGGGCATTATTTGTTACTTAGCATTTTTGAGTCTATGAATTGTAAGAGTGTTTATCCTGTATTATATGGCTAATAGCCACTTATAAGTGAATACATACCACATGCATCTTTCTGGGTCTGGGTTATATCACTAGAATATTTTTTCGTTCTATTCATTTGCCTGCAAATTTCATGATTCCTTGTTTTTAAAAGTTGAGTACACATGGAATATCTTCTTTGCTCCATCTATGGTGATTGAAAGTTTTGATGGGTATAGTAGTTTAGGTTGGCATCTGTGGTCTTTTAGTGTCTGCCTGACATCTGTCCAGGACCTGCTGGCATAGTCTTTGTTGAGGTGTAATTCTGATAAGTTTGCCTTTATATGTGACTTGGCCTTTTTCACCTGCTGTTTTTAATATCTTTTCTTTGTTTTGTACGTTTAGTGCTTCAATTATTATGTGGCATGAACATTTTCTTTTCTGGTCCAATCTATTTGGAGTTCTGTAGGTTGAAAATATTTTCTGGGCCTTGGATCTGGGAGTCTTCTTTTTCTTCTATTCCTATTATTCTTAGGTTTGGTATTTTCATAGTGCCCTCATATGGCCTTTCTCCACAAAGAGGCAGTGTTCAAATTGCAGGCACCAGAGTTTGTATCAAAGGCAGTCCCCTGCTCTCCCCCACCCCTCTTCCTCACATGGAGAATGAGCTGTTCAGTGGTATGTTTACACAATGGAATACTTAATATTCAGTATTAAAAACAAGGAAATATGAATATTTTCAGGCAAATGGAAAGAACTAGAAACAAGGACCCGGAGTGAGGTAACCCACAGATGGTATATACTCACTTATATGTGGATATTAAGCCAAGAGAGATGTTCTTTGAGAGACTCCATCCAGCATTTGAGCAGGACAGATACTAAGACTCAAAGCTTGACTCTGGGAAGAATGACTAGAGTTGTATGGAAGAGTGGGGAGATGGAAGTACTGGGAGGATTCAGGAGACCCACAAGGAAACCATCAAGGGAGGTGGATCTGGATCCAGGGGCCTTCACAAACTGATGCACCAACCAAAGACAATGCATACAGAGAACCTAGACCCCATTTTCAGATACAGCTGATGGACATCTCTTTCTTCATATTGGAGGGTGGGTGGGTGGAACGGGAAGTAGGAGAGCAGGGACTGCCTAAGGCATTAACTCTGGGACTGCATCTTACATAAACTCCAGTGACAGAGATTTGATCACTGCCCCTTTGTGTGGCAGCCTTGAGAGCACACAGAGGAAGGGCATGCAGGCTATCGTGATGAGACCTGACAGGCTTTCATCAGATGATGGGGTAGGAGGGCGCCCCTGTCAGAGGCCTAGGGGAGAGGAATAACGCATTAGAGGAAGGGATTGTGGGAATTGGAAGATAAAGTTGAGGGGAAAACAATCAGGATATAATGTGAGAGAGTTAACGAATGGATTGCAACATTGCTATATTAAATGTGTGTCCAGGGTCATCTCTAAGCTGTTCACTACAGGCAGTTGATATATTGATTTGGCAAACAAATAAGAGACAGGGAGGGGTTGATGGTTTATATATGTGTGTGTATGACTAGTTACATCCATGAATAAAAATATGTACAGAGATTCGTGTGTAGTGAGACAAAGAAATGGTGCTACAGTTTATTGAAAGATTAACATGAAAAAGAGAGGTGAATGGTTAGCAAAGGGCACAAAGAATGATTTACTAGAGGCAGAATTCTCAGTTGGTCTTCACATCAGTATTATTTGCATCATTAGAATACTTGATATGGGTACAAGATCTAAAGCTACTCATCCAACTGAATGATAACATCTGAGGGAGATGCCTAGTGCTGCATAGTTTTACAAACCACCCATGAATGTTTATATATTTGAATCTTCACCCCGAAGTTGTAAATATGGTGTAAAGGCATTGCACTTGTATCTAGTAAGGATAATGATGTCAAAAAGAAAAGAGACAAAAAGGAAGTATCACCAACAGCAAACTTTAGAATGAGCTTAGTTTTCAATTGTTCTGAAAGTATTCTTATAAATATTTGCATCTTACTATAAAATGAATCATTTAAATTTTAAAAGAATGTTTATTTTATATTAAATGTGACCTGCTGTCCTTCCTCTGAGTGCCACTAGGTCTCCCCCTCCACTATGTTGAGGGGAGAAGGTTGCATGCCACAGTGATTCTTCAGAAGTCATATGACTATACGAAGTTGTTTCTTTCCCTTCACCATGTGGTCTCTGAGAAAATTGAACTCAGATATGCAGGATTGCAAGCAGGTGCCTTTACTTGTTGAACCATCTTTCACATTTCATTTAGATTATTTTTCTCTTATTACACTGACAATTCAACAGGTGTAAGAAATACACATAGAGGATGAAGTATAACGAGTAGAAATATAAATAGTAACTGTGTATTGCTATCCAGGACAAAAGACAAAGCTTAGTAATCATATTTCATCTTTTGAAGAATTGTTATTCAGCATTACAACTTAAGGTGCTTTAAAAATATGCTTCCTATTCTGTAGATATAAGCAATGACTAATTATATTATCAAATGCCTACAATTTGAATTCATGAGTGATTGATATAGTAAGATAAACAACAAGCTTAGTGAATAATTTAATCAGCAAATGATCCCATGAAAAGTGGTAAAGGTAAAAGTTTCATTTAATTTTATGTCATTCTTATTTCTGAATTGTTAATGTAAGTTCTATTAATAGGTGGGTATTCAAATACTAGTTGCAATGATTTGAATATAGTATAGCTACACATAAAGGTCTTTTAAGGATAATGAACCATGTGCTTAGACTCCTGAGCAGCTATGAAATTTAACTTTGTCTGCATAGTTTAATATTTAAAAGTGCAATTCCCAATATGTCATATGAAATACTAATCATATTTAATGCTGCACACCATTGAGAATAAAAACTTTAAATGGTGCAAATTAATCATAGAATTGTGAAAATATTTTTAAATTATGAAACTTAAGGGTTGTTATGATCAAAATTTTAATCACCTCTACAAATTTCCTTCATAAAAACATATTTCTGAATAAAATATGCATTTAATTCAATTTCATACATCAAAAATTAAATGAACCCAAACTATTCCATTTGGTTTGATAGTTTGTGTCCATGTTGTAAAATTAGCTACTCAAAGAAGCAACAACAACAAACTGAGAATTTTAGGTGTCAGGTACTCTGTCAAAAGTATTAAATGTATTATGTCTTTTAATTCTTCCCACAAAATGGTTCTGTAGGTACAATTGTCCACATTCTAAAAGTGGTGCATTTGAGGTATAAAAGGTTATGATGTCATTTTATAGAACCTCAATCCCTGAGACTATTCATTCTTCACTCAACTTACCATTGTCCTTTTTTTAATTGTTGCTATCTTTGAATATTCTAGAATGCTACTAGAATTAATTTCATGCATATATCCACAGGCATTGTCCATAGGTGATGTACAAACAAGCATGTAATAAAGCATGAAAATATATAACATTTAAAATAATTTTTAAAAATTGCAGAACAAAACAAATCATATCTATTGATAAGGATCAGGTGAAGAAAGAACCCTTATTAACTGCAGGAAGGAATGTAAAGCAATGTAGCCACAGTAAAAATCAATGGGGATTTTCTCCAGAAAACTAAAACTAGAACAATAATGTTTCTGTGTTATGCCGATCCTGGGTATATTCGAGGAATGTAGGTCAGTATACTATAGAGGAATTTGCACATCTACCCTTAATGCAGCCTTTATTGATTTCTTTTATTGAAATTCAAGTCAGTAACTTAAAATATAATTTTCCCAAAAAGAAATATTCTGACAAAATCAATCCAACGATGCATTGATTGAGTACACATTGGGGAATTAGCAAAATTTTGAAATCAGTGTTTTAAGTGATTAAATAAGTATGTTCCTATAAAAGTAGAAAACATTGTATATTTTGTGCAAAAAGTACTACGTTTCATGGCACCTAAGTTTCTCAAATTACAGCAAAGCCATTTCAGACAGTGCTTACGAGCATTAGATTGTGCTGTAACAAATTGAATATATCGTGTGTTCACAGGAAATTCGATGATAAAATTGTGTGATAAAACATGACTAAGTACTGCATAAAACATATGGGTTCATTCTGTGTTTAAATTTTTAAAAATTTTTTCTATAAGTACATCCAGAAATCCTTTCCTTTGTCTAAATATTTCTGACCACACATTTAGTTTAAGAAGTCTTACTCCTAATGATGTCCTGCTATACTCATTATCTAGTTATCATCTAAGAGGCTTCCTACAGCAGCAGGTGGGAACAGATGCAATTCCACAATCAGAAATTATGCTGTGAGAGAGTCTCCATCAAATTCCTCGCCTCAGAGCACAGGGCACCCTGTGGAAGAGGAGGCAGAAAAGACAAGAGCTGGTGGGATGGAAAACACCAGGTGAACAAGGTCCTCTGAATCCACAAAGCAAAGCAAATATGAGCTCACAGAGCCTAAAGCAGTGAGCACAGGGTCTACACCAGGTCTTCTGTGTATGTATTATAGCTATTAGCTTAGTATGTTTTTGGTACTCCTGATTATGTAAACAAATGGATCTCTGACTCTTGTGCCTGCACTTAAAAATCTTTTCCTCCTGTTGGGTTACCTTGTTCAACTTCAATATGACAGGTTTTGATTTGCCTTGTGTTTTATTTTGTTGTTTTGTTGTTATCTCTTAGAATCCTGCTCTTTTCTAATGAGAGTCAAAAAGGCAGTGGATCTTGAGGGAAGTGGATGTAGGGAGGAAATGAGAGGCTGTATAGTCAATGCATTAGATTATATTTCTATGTATCTATGAAGTGACTTTGGAAATATAGATAAAATTGAGAAAAGTAATATTTTAAAAAATATTGTCTATGAATGTGAATATCATCTTATTTTTGGTTATTTTTAAATCTTTCTTGACAATTTAATAATTTTCCTAAGATGTATCCTAACAGATATTATGTTAATTTTATAGCTAAAGATTTTATTTTTGAAAGTTAATGGGAATAGTAATGTATTTTTATTTCAATGTTTCCTTGATTACTACTAATGAATTTAAGAACAATTGAATTTAGTACAGTAACAATGTATTGTGTTATTGATACTGGTATTTATTGGTCTCAGCAGATGTGGCTCACTCTTCAATGTTTTTAAATTAACAATATCCTATGTAAGCAAAGACAATTTTATTTCTTTCTTCTTATGTATTATTTTTCATTTCCCTTTGTCTTATTACAATAGCTAGGTATTCAAGTATAATCTTGAAACGTTCTACTGAGTAAGTCATTCTTAATTTGTTCCTGATTAGCTACTAATGAAAACTTTGAACTTCTCAACAAAGTGTATGAATTTTATTAATTATAATTTTTCTTGTAAGTGATCTGTGCAAATGTCAGTAAACCTTCCTTTATTCTTTTCTGATATTTATCCCCAATAATCAGGGATAGAATATGTCAAACATTCTATCTGCATCTATTGATATGATTATTTGATTTTTCTTTTCTGTCTTTTCAAACTGAGTTATAATAATTGATTTTTCAATATAAAATCAGTCCTGAATATGTGAAACAATTCTACTCTGCCTCAGGGTATAATGTTCTTCATATACTGTTAGTCTATATTTTATTGTTTCTATTATAGTATTATTGTTTCATTTCATAATCAAAGTAATGTAGGGTTATAAGGTGGGATGGAAAATATTTTCTGCATCTATCTTCTGAAAGAGATTACAGGTATCTGTTTTTATTCCATTTTTAATCATTTCATAGATGTGATGTCCTTGAAATAGTTGGCTCTGGTTTGGTGAATTTTCATTCCTTTCAAATTATGTTTTGAGCCCCTTAGTAAGCTTTGAATTTTTGGAGAAATTTGAGATGCTATACTAGATTAGATATGTTGTAGCAAATTTGCCTTTAATAATATAATGTAAAGGCACAGAGTGGAGGAAAACACTTGACAGACACAATTAAATATCTGTCATGGTGAGTCTCTTTCCCTGAGAAAATTCTTGTATTGCTTTTCTCTCATTTTGCCAGGATGGGATAAGTGGGGGGATGGGAATCTATATTGTCTTTTCAAATTTATAATGATTACAGAGACTAGACATAGATACTTCTTTTTCTCATCAAATAAGATAGGGTCTAATAGAGTCCTTGGGAGTAAGACATTGGTAAAATCATTACATTTAATAGAAGATTTACTAAGTAAAATTTACTTTGTATGTGCTATTGTCGGCTGTTTTGCATAATTAAATAGTACACGTTCATTGTTAATTGATCAATTCATGGTCATGTCAATTACTAGTCTATTTTATAATAAGAATATGCATCCTAAGTTTTACAGATAGATATGTTTGTATACATAGATGGGGTAAAATAGTAAGATAAAGTCTTCAAAACCCTCAGAGACCTACAGAATATGACATTTAAAGATTTTTATTATGTTTAAGATACTTTGCCAACAAGACAGGTTAACTCCTGGCCACACCCACCCTACCTCAACGAAGATGATAAGCATCAAAGAACATCCTTATGGAGTTGACTTCAAATGTGGCCAACAAGCCACTGGGGAAAATATGCTCATTTCTACCACAGACAGAATTCTGCTTAAAAATGGGCAAACTTGGATGCAGGCAAAGTCAACGGTCAAACTCTGCCAAGACAGGCTACACAAGTCCACAGTAGTTCCTGCCTCACAAATATGTCTGTCAGTTATATGGGGCCTGAAGGCTAAAGAAGATACTCCAAAGTTATAGACAGTTTTGGGTGACTGTTGAGGCAGCAAAGAGTTTCTGTCATCTTCTCATTTGGAAAGCTGCTCACCTGCAATTCCTGTTTACTCAGGTAATTAATTTTTAATCCTTCTCAATTCTCTGATGGGGTTGAACACCAGATAGTTTAATTTTACAATTCAGCTTAGTTGGTTAGGTGTTAAGATGTTTTTAGGTCTAGAAGATGTTTTAAGTTGATAGATATGAGATATAATAAATATTGATTTACATTCAAAATTTCAGATTCACCAAGGTAAGAAATATGTTTTCTTCAAGACGCCAAATACAAGCAGTCAAAACACTACGAAGGTAACATTATAATTCCTGATTGTTTCCTGGCTCTTCTTGCTGTAGGTAGTGTAGTGTATTTATGTATAATAAGATGAATGTATATGTAATAAAAGAAAAATAATAAAAAAAGAAAGAATAAGATGTCTATGTATGTGTCAAAATCATTACCCCTCTTCCCATTGGAAATGTAAGAGAAAATTTCTCTGATATTGACTGTGAGTCACTGGCAGAACTTTTAGTAGTAGAAGTAAAAAAAATGTGCCAGTCTTCTTGTGACTGTCAGCCTTATACTTTTTAACTCTCAAGTTTGTTCACATTGAGCTTCAAGTAATTCATCACTACACTTCTGGTTTTGCCACCCTAGACGTGGTTACCTTGGGTCTTTCAGCTCTTGTAAGTTGAGATTCTCTGCATCGGTTTGTCTCTCCAATTTGATAGACAGCTGTTTGCTGTAAGATCTGACTGTTCTGAGAGATCTAGAAGTGTTTTTAAATTTCAATTTGTTCAATGCTTTATCTTATAAAACACAATGCTAGCTTCTAAGTCCCTTGCATATCAAATGAAAGACCATAAGTTTGCCTAACTGGAGTTTAAATACTTCCTAGAGCAAAGCATCCACTCACTTGAAAAGATAACAAACTATTAGTTGTGGTCCATAAATGATTTTTAAAACTTCAGAAATGATGTTGGACATATCAGACTGGCCTTAAATTCATTATACTGTGCATTCTCCTGCCTCTATCTTCGAAGTGCTGATATTGCAGGTGTGCAGAACCATGCCTGCCTTTACAAATGATATTATCAAAAATGATTATTGCCTTTGTAATCCAGAGGAATATAGAATAAAAATGTAGATATAATATTTGTCCATGTGTTCTTTTATTATGTACAAATATGTAAACTTATTTCAATACTTAGGTATGTCCTACATGTTAAAAATACTTCATATTAAATATTTGTAAGCATATTTGTATACATGTATCGATGCATAGCTATGTTTTATTCAAATATTAGCTGTTCTGTACAAAAACTAGTTTCTCATTGATTAAGATTAACACATGCTATCTTAGATTTAAAATAAGAAGGGTCAAATATTGGCTTACAGCTTGAGAGATTATTTACATCATGGACAGAAAGGCTTGGTATCAGTCAACACCATAAAGGTAGGAATGTGAAGATATGACCCCTTTATATCAGCATAACATGAATATTCATATACTACCATGTTTACTGCTACTTTATCAATGATTGGCATTAGACAGAATCATTTTCACAATGGCCATGACAAAACAGATATACTGCAGTTTATGGCAGCTTGGATAGATTCAGACAGAGATCATTACACTAATTTTAATAAGCCAGATATAGAAAGAAAAGTATCAAATAAACTTTCTCATATGAGGAATCTGAGAAAGTAGAACCTTGATGTATTTGCAACCCATCACCCAAACACAAATACACTTGTATTTGATATATTACTCCAGTTTATATATGCTAGTGTTCAATTGCTTTAATGATATAGTAATTTACTGTGGTATGTATTTTGATTACTGACTACATCCTTCAGAAGTTTTTTGAGGAGAAAGGTGTAGACATATTTTATTTATATAAATAAATGGCTAGAGAAATGAATTTTCCTTGTAGGTTATATATTTTTGCATTTTGGTCAATGTAATATCAGCAATAAATTTTTTACTGTAGGTACACTCTGGGCTGAACACATATTGGTTAGAACTACATCTCTGTGCTTTTCTTGTTTTGTAACCAGTTGAAAAACATTTGAACATCCCCATATTTCTTGTCATTTCTCTCTATTAAATGGGAATATTAATTACACATGCCCCAGAAGTTTATTGGAATGCTGTGTACTATGATGGCTATGAGGCAATTTAAAGACAGCTGGTATTCAGTAAGAAATCAATAAATGTTAACTATTACCACCATCACTGCCTCACTGCTTCAATACTGAGACATAGATAAGAGAAATAATTTTAACTCTTCAGAGTTTATGCAGAATAAATATAAGATCCAGTATGTTACATACTAAATAATAGAAACATAATGCAACAAAAATTTTAGATTTATATTAAAATCTGAATAAGAAAATATATATGAGTTTCTTTTGCTGTAGAAAACATATAGGACCATCCATTGTTTAGAGGAAACCTTTCAAATACATCAACAAATATTTATCTTGATCGTGAAATTAATTTCAATATCTTATTGAAGGTCTGAGATACAGAGAAAATACAACCTTCAATATATTGCTTTGGGACTTTTAAAAGTCATCGGGAAAAATATGTTTAAGTGAACAACATATAATAGATGTGGAAACTTCATCAACTCTTTTTTTTTTTTAATTAAAGCAAGTTTTTTGATTCATGTATACTCCTTAAGACAAAGTTCCAGAGGTCATCATTCATCAACTCTTTGGTTTTATAAATGGTGCTAGTGTATCGAGTCTCTTCTTGGTAACTTGCTATCCCTCCTCTGAGTGCCGCCAGGCCTCCCCATCCAGGGGACATTGTCAGAAAAGGGGCATCAGAGTTTATGTGAGAGTCAGATCTCACTCTCCACTCACCGGTGGAGAATATCATGTTCATCGGCTAGGTCTTGGGAGGGGTTCGAAGTTTACAGCCTATATTCTCCTTGGCTGGTGCCTTAGTTTGAGGAGGACCCCAGGACCCAGATCTGCCTGTCATAAAGTTCTTCTTGTAGGTTTCCAGGACCCTCTGGATCCTTCTATTTCAGGGGGAGGAGGTCTCCCTAAATCACAGACATAGGAGAGGGGAGAAGGGAAGAAGTGGGAGGGAGGGAGGAATAGGAGGATACAAGGGAAAGGCTAACAATTTAGATGTAATATGAATAAATTAATAAAAAAATTTTAAAGAAAAAAATAAATGGTGCTAGTGTCTTTTGAAATCCAAAGATAAAAGCCGACTACCAACATTTGATTATGCTTCAAAATAAATTGTTAAGGCCATATTGTCTGTGTATTTATATACAAGTTAAAGAAGAACCAATACATTATCATATCATACTGTACCTATGTTTGGACTTTTACCTTACAAATTCCTACTGTTATTGATAATGAAATACTCATTCTTAATGAATTTGTTATCAGTTCTTCTTTTATTGTCTATACTTCCAGTACATTTGACAAAAGAAAAACATTACAATAGTCCAATCTTCTGCTTTATTTTTATGATATGCAAAAGATTTCTCCATACAGATATTATCAGAAAATTTAAAAACACAGTTTTATAATAGTTTTCATTATTCTACATGGTCTTGATTACAGACATGGTCATTATACAACTCACTCTTCCTTTTTTTTTTAATATTAATTTATTCTTGTTACATCTCTATGGTTATCCCATCCCTTGTATCCTCCCATTCTCCCCTCCCTCCCATTTTCCCCTTATTCCCCTCCCCATGACTGTTCCTGAGAGGGATTACCTCCCCCTGTATATGCTCACAGGGTATCAAGTCTCTTCTCGGTGACCTGCTGTCCTCCCTCTGAGTGCTACCAGGTCTCCCCCTCCAGGGGACATAGTCAAATGTGAGGCACCAGAGTACGTGAGAAAGTCATATCCCACTCTCCACTCAAGTGTGGAGACTGTCCTGTCCATGGGCTAGATCTGGGTAGGGGTTTAAAGTTTACCGCCTGTATTGTCCTTGGCTGGTGCCTTAGTTTGAGCAGGACCTCTGGGCCCAAATCTGCCTATCATAATGTTCTGCTTGTAAGTTTCTAGGACCCACTGGATCCTTCTACATTGCTATTCTCCCATGCTTCTCTCATCTAGAGTCTCAATAGGATGTCCTCCACTCTGTCTCACTTTCCTGGTAAGTGAAGGCTTTCGTGGGACATGCCCCTTGGGCTAGTATGCAGATATAAGTGAGTATATACCATTTGAGTCTTTCTGCTTCTGGGTTAACTCACTCATTATGATCATTTCTAGCTCAATCCATTTGTCCACAAATTTCAGGAATTCCTTGTTTTTAATAGCTGAGTAGTATTCCATAGTGTATATGTACCACAGTTTCTTTATCCATTCTTCTATTGCTGGACACTTAAGCTGTTTTCATGAGCTGTCTATTATGAATAAGGCTGCTATGAACATGGTAGAGCAAATTTTCTTGTTGTGTGCTGGTGCATCTTCTGGGTATATTCCAAGGAGTGGAATAGCTATTACAAAATAGATCATTTCATCTTTCTCCATATTTTTGAACCAACAAATACATATTGTGTGTATTGGCATATCAAGTAGAACATGATGGATATGCAAATTTTCATAAGAACATATCCCCTCAACAGAGGAGAGATCCTTCACACAGAGTATCTCTTCCTAATTCCTCTTCTCTTCACATTTCTGCACCATTTTATACTCGGGAATGTCTTGTTCTGTTTGAAATATTCTTTGACACTGGTCCCAAATCATCTCCTAATTTGATAGTTGCTTAAGATGATATATATGAAAGACCAACTTATCACAGGAAGATGTTATTGCACAAAAGAAAATCCCCATTGATTGATGCATTATAAATTTTAAGATAATTTTAGAAACACTTAGAAATTAGTACTTGAAGAAATTTTACATGACATTTCAGTAAAAAGAATTTTTAAGGCAAGATGTACAGCACCAACTATAAGAAAATGCTTTAAAATTTGACTGCAGTTTAGAAAACGGACATGTAGTCATCAAAATATGCTATTAACAAAACGAAAGTGCAACACACCCTGGATTCTTGAACGTATTTCCTTTTAATAATTTTCTTTTATTTTCTCCCTGCACTAACCCCATTCACTCTCCCTAAGGTTTTTTTTTTTTCCAGAAATAGGGAGGCCTCCCAAGAATATCAACCAGCCCTGGCTTATCAAGGGGCAGTAGACTAGGCACATCCTCTTCTACTTAGCAGCCCACTTAGGGGGAAAGGGCTCAGGTATATTTCAAATGACCCAAAAGTCTCACTTCTACCATTGCCTACAAATATATTCTTGTTCACACATAACAAAAGGAAGACAAGAGCATTCAAGGGAAAATTATTAGTTAGAATAAAACTATATTTTTGTTATTGAAAAACTAATTATTTTAGTGAAAAATCCTATTAAGAAGTCAAGAAGTAAAACATACTACTTAGAAGTATGATAATATACTAACAATGTATCAGAACAATGGAACCATAATAGCACTCACAGTCTGCATGTGCCTCAAAGATTATGTTGGATTTTAAATTAACCAGAAACATTATACTATAACCTTTATAAAGACTTAATAAAAAAGTAAGATTGGATTGTTTAAGGATCCACGTGCATATACTAAAGCAATGTTTAAAAGAAAGTAATTAAAAACATAATATCCAAAAGCACAATGATCATTTCAAAAAGAGGAAGGATTAGCACTTGATAGAAATACATGGGGGCTCAAAATATCTTAGCTAATGTGTAAGCTAGGGTGTGTTAATATAGCCAATTATTTCATTTTTCTTTAGATAATATATGATGCTTTGTTTGCACATTATGCAAGAAAACGTTGATAATAAGTATTTTTTTAAATTTTATTAATTTATTCTTGTTACATCTCAATGGTTATCCCATCCCTTGTATCCTCCCATTCTCCCCTCCCTCCCATTTTCCCCTTATTCCCCTCCCCTATGACTGTTCCTGAGAGGGATTACCTCCCCCTGTATATGCTCACAGGGTATCAAGTCTCTTCTAGGTGACCTGCTGTCATTCCTCTGAGTGCCTTACACCCATCAGAATGACTAAGATCAAAAACTCAAGCGACACCACATGCTGGAGAGGATGTGGCGAGAGAGGAACACTCCTTCATTGCTGGTGGGAATGCAAACTAGTACAACCACTTTGGAAATCTATCTGGTGCTATCTCAGAAAACTGGGAATAGGGCTTCCTCAAGACCCAGCTATTCCACTCCTTGGAATATACCCAGAAGATGCTCCAGCACACAAGAACATTTGCTCAACCATATTCATAGCAGCCTTATTCATAATAGCCAGATCATGGAAACAGCCTAAGTGTCCCTCAGTAGAAGAATGGATAAAGAAACTGTGGTACATATACACTATGGAATACTACTCAGCTATTAAAAACAAGGAATTCCAGAAATTTGTAGACAAATGAATTGAACTAGAAATGATCATAATGAGTGAGTTAACCCAGAAGCAGAGAGAATAAGTATTTTATTCTCTCCTCTCCATTCCTCTCTTTTCCTCTCCCTCTTCTTTCCAATCTTCCTCCTCTTTCTCCTCCTCCTCTTCTTCCTCCTCCTCCTCCTTCTCCATTTTCTTCTCTCTCTCTCTCTCTGTCTCTCAGATGTTATCATGCAAGATCTGAGGATGCAAATGCTTCATTTCTCAAAAAAGAACTATATAGAATACACACACATAGGACATACACTCAAATAGTAATAAGATTATCTATAGTATTCCAGAAAGTTTTAGTTCTTTACAAATAAGATAAAATTAAGTACAATGAAATTCTCATTACTAAATAAAAACTATATCAAATGACTTTGCTAGAATCCTGGCAAAAGATAACAGAAGAATGTATAGTATTATTAGTACTGGAAGGAACTTAAGATTTTGGCAAAGAACACAATGTTTCACAGCAACTACACAATAATATCCCATGTGTGCACTGCATTTCATGGCACTTAAAAATGGAACTGTTAAATCGCTCTCAGGAAAAAAACTCATTTTGAAGTATGTGAAGCTCCAAGTCAGCTCAGCATTACAATTTTAGCAATATTAAATCAAGGCCAAGTTGATTTGGCACCTTTGAAAGAACAGGCACTAGGAAAATGTCTCAAAACAACCTTACAATACCTAAACCTAATCCCACTCTTTGCAGCATTTTAGTGGAATGCTCTCTAAGGACCTGCTGCATAAAAACCAGCTTATCAATGTTTAACAGACTTCAGTACAATGTTGAATATAGGATTACAAATAAATAGAATCACATGAGGTAAAATCACTAAGTTCCAGACCATTGGCAGCTAATTGAGGAGAAGGGGAATGGGAGGAGATAACTTCTATATTTAGAACAACAAAAGTAAAAAAAAAAAAGATAAAGACTCTTTACAAAGCAGAACATACTTATAAGATTCATGTCACATTATTCTCTAACCTCATTTTAGAAAGGAACTCAAGGAAGTGGTTAGCTGATATAAAGGAGTCCATAGAAATAGTTGATCATTACACAAAGAAAGGCATCAGCATTAAGTACTTTTCAGTTGTTGTTTTTCAGGCTTAAATTTAAATGTAAAGAATTTTACCAAGGGCTTCTTTAAACAAAAGACTAGCTGATACAACTGAAGTGAATAATGTATAATATGAATGTCTTGAGGCTTAGGAAGTTGTTTAAAGAAATTCTTTTAAAAACAGAGTATTCCTTTAATAGTTGCAAAAAACTGTAAAAGGATGAAAGGCAAAATTATTCCAGTAAAATTTTGCTTTATAGTCCCTTTCACTCTAATCTAATACTGTAAATTATTTTTCCTTGTCATCAAAGCAAACCAAATTGTTGTTCTTTCAAAGCCAATGTTTTAAAATGCCATTAACTTTCTCACTTAAAATGACATTGAAGGAAACTTTTTAACATTGAAAGATAAACGTAAAGAACAGTGAATTATTTTTTAATGTATTTCATTAATTACTCATACTACATCTCAATTGTTATCCCATCCCTTGTATCCTCCCATTCCTCCCTTGCTCCCATTTTTCCCTTATTCCTCTCCCCCCATGACTGTTTTATGTATATACTCTTGTTGTGAAATTGATGAGTATAAACTGGCACTTTGTATTCAAACTACACATGTCCTAAAACCTCAGGAATAGCAATATACAAGATAAAGCACCATTCTTCCTTTTACACATGTCAAAACATTGCCTGGTTTGAAAAAGATGCATGAAAATTAAAATTAAAAAATATATTTTTATCAAATGTTCAAGTGTCCTAACATAATTGAGTACTACTGAAAACAAAACATAGGAAAATTAAGTAAAACTCGCAAATTTTCACTTTATGTTTCACTTTATGTCTATGAAAAAAATTATCAGTGTGCCAGGAGTTGTGTCAGTCATCTCCTGAGATCTACCTCAAATTATATTATATTAGTGAACATTATAGTTTTATTTTTAAAAACTAAGAATTTTATGAAAATGAAGTATTTGTTATCTCCTCAATGGCCCTTAACAGTTACCTCAATTTTTAAAAAGATTGAATTTATTACATCTTTACTCCAATGTCAAGACATCTGTGTATCATTGCATTCTCTCTTTTTGTTTCTGATTGCATTTGTTTTTAATTTCTTTTGCATTTGTGCTTGTGTGTGGGTATGTGTGTGAATGTGCTTGTAAGTTTCAAATCCACCTGTTTTGTTTTTGGCTAGGGCCTTAGTTTGAGCGGGACCCCATGACCCAAATCTGCCTATCATAATGTTCTACTTGTAGGTTTCTAGGACCCACTGGATCCTTCTACATTGCTATTCTCCCATTGTTCTCTCATCTAGAGTCCCAATAGGATGTCCTCCCCTCGGTCCAGTTTCCTGGTAAGGGAAGGCTTTCATGAGACATGCTCATTGGGCTAGTATGCAGATATAAGTGAGTATATACCATTTGAGTCTTTCTGCTTCTGGGTTAACTCACTCATGATCATCTCTAGCTCAACCCATTTGTCCACCATTTTCGGGAATTCCTTGTTTTTAATAGCTGAGTAGTATTCCATAGTGTATATGTACCACAGTTTCTTTATCCATTCTTCTACTGAGGGACATTTAGGCTGTTTCCAGGTCCTGGTTATTATGAATAACGCTGCTATGAACATGGTTGAGCAAATGTTCTTGCTGTGTGCTGGTGCATCTTCTGGGTATATTCCAAGTTTAAACCCCTACCCAGATCTAGCCAATGGACAGAACAGTCTCCACAGTTGAGTGGAGAGTGAGGTATGACTTTCACATGAACTCTGGTGCCTCACATTTGACCATGTCCCCTGGAGGGGGAGACCTGGTGGCACTCAGAGGAAGGGCAGCAGGTCACCGAGAAGAGACTTGATACCCTATGAGCATATACAGAGGGAGGTAATCCCTCTGAGGAACAGTCATAGGGGAGGGTAATAAGGGGAAAATGGGAGGGAGGGGAGAATGGGAGGATACAAGGGATGGGATAACCATAGAGATGTAACAAGAATAAATTAATTAAAAATAAAAAAAAAAAAGTTTAAAATCCACTGGAGCTGAAGTTACAGGTGCTTGTGAGCCACAAGACATAGATGCTAGGAACTTAGCCCAGGTCTTCAGAAAGAGCATGATAAACTCTTAATAGCTAAGGCATCTATACAGCACCACCAGCCCTTTTTTTATTTCAACTAATACAAATTTATTACTTGTCACAAAAACGTTCAATTAAATGGGACTCATTTTATGCATATTTCAACTTACATATTTTAATTTGTGTTGCTGAGAAATACCATTTAATGATTAAGCCACGGTCCTTAAAAAGAAGATAAAATATACTACCTTAGAAAATGATAGTATCTAGTCAAGCTCAATATGTGCACGCCTGACAAAGACTATAAGAATGTATCAAGTAGAATTCCACTTATAAATAGTATAAAAGTAAGAAAATTTAGGCTGCCAAAAATCTGAACAGTTATTACATTAGGAAAACAAGACATAAGCTCATAGAATATTTCCTTACTTGAGCTATGTGGTAGTTTTCCAGGTGTGTTCCATTTGTAAAGAATAGGATAAAGGCTACTTATGATACATAGAATTTTAGAACCATCTCCACGGTCTAACTCTTTAATCATTGACTATTGGGTGATGCTGAATATATCCCCATAGAAAAAGTCTCTGTGAAGGATACAAGTATTAAATCAAAGACAACATTTTCAGCATTACCCTTCTATAATAAACTTATTATTAATATGCATACAAAGAATCATGTAAGATACCAAAATATGTCTTTACAAACACTAATATTGTTTCAAATACATTTCTCTTTCTGTGATTCTTTAAGAAAAAGACATTTTGTAATGATTCTTTTTTTTTTTTAAAGTGGGCAAAGATTCAACTTAGCTTCTGTTGTTCTTTTTAAGGCACTTACTGCTAAATTCTATTGAAACTTCTTGGATGAAAGTGTTTTATTTTTTCCCAACTGATAACTATAAATTGAATTGAAATTTCCCAATATGGCAGAAAAAGTCTCTCAAATGCAAAATGTTTTCAATACAGATATCACAAGGAACATATGCCAAATCAAACAGCATCATAAAAGCCTGAATTCAGTAAGAACATTCCAATTTGAAAAGTTTATTTTTAAAAATGTTCTTGAGCCAAATGTAAGTTTGCATACATTATCTGCTTTCAGCAATAAAGAGAAAAGGTTTTGTCATTCCAGTGAGTGAAATTTTAGAGCCAACAGAGAGAAAAAATAATTTCTGATACCACCATTTGCAATGATTGTAGCTTCTTGGCAAACATTTTGGATCTCTAAAAAGATCACCTTGGAATGAAAGAGAAAATGTTAACTCAAATAAGATGTAGTATATTACACTTAAAGTTTAATTTAAATAGCTAAGATATCATGAACATTTAATAGTTTTCCAAGATTAGTATAGTAATCTGTATGCGTCTTTGACCTTCATCTACAGTGTAGAGTTATTGTTATATTATGATGTATCTTAACCTTCAGGGACCAAGAGAAAATATAGAATTATAAAACAGTGCTAAATATGCCTAAAACAAAATTTTCAATATAAGATATTATAAGAGAACCAAAATTATACAGAATATATACATTATACACTAATGTTAATAAGATATTATTACTTACATACAATTTTGATAGTTTAAGCATATTTGAAACTGGAGAAATCAGAAATAGAAATGATTATCTCTTCTCTCCCTAGATTATCCTCAAATGTTTACTGTAGTATGAGGCAATAGAACATATTATATAAACAAGGAATATACCCATATATAGAAGAAAATATATTTATGCCTAGTATCCTTAGTTTTTGCAACATCAAACTTGATATTTCACAATACCTCATTGAAATAAGCACTGTGATTTTGGTTATGTTCTTTTATCACAAGTCAAAAATAGTTTATATTTTCCTATTTCCATTTGTCTACAAATTTTCCCTAAGACATTTTAGATAAAATTATTTTTTATGAAAATTCTACTGTTTCTTGTGCTAATGGATGGAATCCCAAAAGAAATAAAAAATTTCATCTTTATATAAAAACTTTTTTATAATATTGTATATTTGCATGTTGGTGAAAGGTGATAGGAAAGGAAAGTAGGTTTCACTATTAATTACAGGTCAAGAGTTACAAATTTCTAGAGATGTCCTAGTAGTTATATAAATAGTTTTTGCACTGTTTATATACTCTCAAATAGGAACATATGAACTTTTAATTTTCTTCATAATTTCTATGCTTGTCAAAACTTCCAGCACATATAGCTTCATTAGAAATGTGTACTGAATGAATTGGCAAATTATTCAGGTAACACATGAATTACAATAGAAATAAGAAAAAAATGACAACCTTGTGCTAGTTCTTATCAGGTTAAATTTGTGGAAGAATAATATTCTTATATTGAAGAGTACTAAATACATTCTAGAACAAGGATCTATTTCAAAATCAAATAAAGAGAACTTTTATGATGATAGAAAAGAATGAAGGAGAGACTTTAGTGTGTTGAGAATAAGAATGATATCATTCTTGTTACATACCACCCATTGATTGCTTTTCAGAATTAAAAGTTGTCAGATTTCTTAGCAAGGAGTGGGAAACATCTAGAAGCACTATAAATGAGCGAGTTTAAAAGGATTTGGCTAGAGTCAAAAAAAGCAAGGTAAGAATTTCTTGAGATCACAGATCTATGACAAGATCCTGTTGCGTTTGACTGAGATAAACATGAAGGTGACTGGATTGCCCCAGAAAAGTCACAGAAAGGATTTTTAAAATATGGCAACAAAATCATTAATGTTAAAACCTACATGTTTCTACCATTGCAAAGAAGAAGAAGAAGGAGGAGGAGGAGGAGGAGGAGGAGGAGGAGGAGGAAGAGAAGGAGAAGGAGAAGAAGAAAGTTTGTATTTATCCACTGCACATTTTAATTTCTGGCAACTTTTGTGATTATCTGTAGCAGCAGAGACACCTCTGAGCATTTGCTAAGAGCATTTTTCGGAGTCTCTTCTATGGACCTTTTTTTCCTGTCACTATGGTAATGTTGCCAAAATAAATTATCTGTGAAAAGTTTCAGTTCTGACATCAAACAGTTTAGGAGGAAAATACTAGAGAAAAGAGATCGTCATATTTAGATAAATGTGATTTTCATTGAATTTTAAAATGCTTGGCATATTCCATTTAAAGCTTTTGCACAAGAACTGTGCTCAGGATTATGGATTGGGTACCGAAAAAAGCACTCAATGACTCCTATCCTATTTTCTTTCCTTAATAGGATGTGGCAAAGCTAATATATTTACCTCCTTATTTGCTTCTAGAACTAGTAGCTACATATTCATGCTTTTACCAAGAGGATAAAAGCAGAAGTGTTCTTAGTACGAATAAGGAAGATACTTATCATGAATCAACTCAACCAGCTTATGATGTCACAATCAAGGTATTTTCTGTGAGAGTGTGTCTCCTAGTAATACCAGAAGTGATATTCATAAAATATTACCAAAGTGACTGACCTAAAATAACCTAAACAAAGATGATACCAGCAAATATGCCAAAGTTGACAGGCTAAAGCCTATGAGACCTCAACACTACACAAAGAACTATAAGCTACTGAGGAAAACTGGAAGCTGGAAATGTGTTCCTGAGAAGAGCACAAGAATTGGTTGTTCAGTTCCAAGATGTCAGCACTGAAAATATACGTAAAAGTAGCATTATATGGACTCAAAAGATTATGTATGTATACAAATACATATATGCATTCAAAATCAAAGAGAAGATGCCATAATTTTAAATGAGAGCAGGGGAGTTTATATTGGAGAGTTCAGGAATAAGAAAGGAAGTGGAGAAATATAATTATATTAAAATCTTTATTGATAAATAATCAGATGGTGAAATGAAATATAATCTACTTCAGTTTTTTTGCTTCTCTAATATGCTTGATTGTGATCCTATCCTTTATGATATTGAAAAAGAAATATAAGCCTTTCATTATGTACATTTTATAAATTTTGACTTGTTAATGTATATTTTTTATCAATACAAACCAGGTATCAAATTATGAATTATCCACTATGAGATGAAATATAATGTGGGGTTTACAAACTGGAATCCTAAGATGAGATTGACTTGCTTAAAATCCCAGCTCCAATAAAACTTGGCTTCAGTTTCCATATAAAAAAATAAACATTATAATTTTGCTTTCTGGTAATAATGCAAGTACTAAAAATACTGCAATAAAGGCTTTTGCACATGATTTGCCAAATAATAAAAGTTCCATAATCATTAGAGTAATCATTATAAATAGTCAAACATTTTCCCCATGAAAACAAAAATATTATGATTTGGAAACTATAGCCTTTAAAATAATGAAGTCTAGGTTTTACCTGAAATTGTAGTTGGCATATAAATGATAAATCATAATATTTGTATTGTTTATCATGTGGTAAAATTTAGGAACATTACAAGAAAGAGGAAAATAACTAAAAATTCTTTCACAATTTTCTCTTTGCAAATCAAATAACTAATATAGTTTTGTAAGCTCTATGGAAAAGATGATCTTTCACAATTCTTCCTAAGTGTTAAAGTATGACCCTTGAGTCAATATACTCAGGATCCTGCTTTATTAGTTTTTGATTTAGGGCCAAGTGTATGTATGTATATATATATATATATATTTGTCTATAGCAAACTCAAAATTGAATTGAAAAACTGGAGAATTTGAATAATAATTAATAAAACGGGATGAATTTACATCAAAGGTGAAAAAGGTAACCATAGGGAATGTGCTTTTAAATAATACAGAAAGAAATAATCATAGAACAAAACACCTCAAGGAAAATGCAAAAAGGGAAAGGCAAGAAGTTAAGACAGGGGTGTTAAAAACATGTAGTGTGAATGTACAAGCAGATGCATGAAGAAATACCACAAATTATATTTTTTTCTTATATGTATATTTATATTATTACACATAAATAAAATAAACTACCTACAGTAGGAAGAACCATGAAACAATTAGGAATTATATAAAATAAACTCCAGCAGGAAGAACCATGAAAAATTAGGAATTATATAAATGTTATATTCATAGTGTTTGGCTATTTGTATTTAGCAGCCTTGAAAAAAAAATCCTTCTTATCTTGGTGAATCTAAAATTCTGAATGTAAATCAATATCTAGCATATCACATCACTATCAAGTTAAAACATTTATCTATACCTAAAAACATTTTAACTCCTAAAAACTAAGCTTATCTGGTGTTTAACCCCATCAGAGACTTGAGAAGGAATAAAATTAATTACCTGAGTAAACAGGAAGTGAAGGTTGGCAGCTTCCAAAATGAAGGAAAAAATGATAGAGACAGTTTCCTGCCTGAACAGTCACCCAACACTCTCTGTAACATTGGTAGTTTGGGTAGCCAACCAATTGATTAGTAGTTTTCAGCAATGAAAGCATTAATCGGAGGCACCTACAGTTGCAAAATCTACCATAAAATGACTGGTAAAGTGGATTAAGAAATTACCAAGAAAGATAAAAATCAGTATGTCCTTTAAATTTATGGGAAGGGAAGTGATAAATAATCCTATGAGAGGAGAGAAATAAATTACTACAAAGCTGAACCTGAGATTTCTGTAAGTTCAAGGCCAACCTCTTCTGCATTGCAGGGTCCATGTCCCCAGATCTACATAGTGTTATCCTATCTCAAAAAAAATCATAATAAAAATCATCATCATCATTGTCATCATCATCCATACATACACTGCATGAAAAACAACCAAATGCTTTGTTTTTTTTTAAATGAGCGATTCTCATTTGGGAAAGCAAAATGCTATTACACAAAAAACTAAGAGATTTATAAACAATAGAGTTTAAAATACACATATGTGAAATTCCCAATTAATGAGAAGGAAATGGCTTCTTTAAAATCAAGGTTACAGTCCTGGCAACACCCAGCCTACCTCAAAGAAGATGATGATCATCAAAGAACCTCTTTATGGAGATGGCTTCAAATGTGGCAAACAAGCCACTGGGGAAAATGTCCTCGTTTCTACCACAGACAGAATTCTGCTTAAAAAAACGGCAAGCTTGGATGCAGGCAGAGTAGATGGCCAAACTCTGACAGGACAGGGCAAGCAAGTCCTCAATAGTTCCTGCCTCACAAATATGTCTGTCAGATATATTGGGCCAGAAGGCTGAAGATGATGCTCCAACATTAGAGAGAGTGTTGGGTGACTATTCAGGCAGTAAACTGTCTCAGTCATCTTTTTATTTCGTAAGCTGCTAATGTGTACTTCCTGTTTCCTCAGGTAATTAATTTTATTCCTTCTCAAGTCTCTGATGCGGTTGAAGATAAGATAGTTTAGTTTTACAATTAAGCTTAATTATTTAGGGGTTAAGATGTTTTTAGGTCTAGATAGATGTTTTAAATTGATAGAGATGAAATATGATAGATATTGATTTACATTCAGTATTTCAGATGTGCCATAATAGGAAAGATGTTTTCTTCAAGGCTGCCAAATACAAATAGCCAAAACATGATGAATGTAATTGTTTCATGGTTCTTCTTGCTGTTGGTAGTTTATTGTATATATGTGTAATAATTTAAATGAATATGTAAAAAGTCAAAGGTTCAAATGAATAGAATTCTGATCCAAATTAAAAATCAATGCAGATGGAAATGTGTATGTAAAGATGGATAGAACATTTTGTAGTGGTATTTTTTGTTGTTGTTTTGTTTTCCTTATAATTATTTTTATAGCTTCATAAATATATGCATACACACACATATATATGTATATATATGTTTCTTTTATTAAGACAACACAATGTATAAATGTTTTAAAATTAAAACATCTAAAAGAGAGAAGTAAGAAACCACTCATTAACAACTCAGTAAAATAATGAATTGAAATAAATCCTCAGTGAATTTCAGAAATCAATGTATAAACTAATCATTTTTAAAAACTCATTTCATCATATTTTAGTAACAAACATATATAAATTAGGTGAACATACATGGAATTCAAGTATTTCTCAAGATATGAAATCTCAAGTGGTTTTCATGAGGTCCCCAAAAGTAGTATATGTGTAATCATGACATAATAGTTAAAAATTCAGAAGTATTTAAACTAAAATATAAGTACTTGGAATTTTTGATAGATGGTAGAGAAATAATGGATCAAATCAGGTAGAAGGTGAAGAAAACCAATATAATTGGGTTCTTATATTATCATAATTTACTTAATATATATTTGAAAACATTATTCCACTGAGTTTCTAGGAAGGGTTCAAATAGACTTCAGTTAGCTGTCCTGCATTCTGATGTCTTGGTAGAAAGGAATTACAGACCTTTCCTTCTTGGCACGAAACAGAGTTATAGTATCCCATATCTTGTCCTTGCGACCAAAGTATTCTGTTTAGTTTAAGAAACTGATCATTTAAATACATCTTTTCAGATCCTCAGACGATTAGCTACAAAGTGAATATTACCACCTATCTGGGAAAGTATTACTGAGGGTTAAACCACATTTAAAAAAAATCAATACTTTTGCCTATTGTCTGAAACATTTGTATTATATCATAAGCAAGTAGCCAATCTAAACATTTTTCTATCATTCATGCTTTCAAACACTGGCAATTATCAATACTGATTGACTTCTTTATAGACTTCCCAGATCTTACTTAAAATTAAGTATGAAATGAAAGTAAAAATTTATGCATTCTTTATAAGTGTTTTCTATGCTCCATACAAACAATAAATGAATTGGTAATTCCAACCATATTACGGGGCCCATTTAAGATGAGTGATGCGTCAAATGGATTCTTAGTAACACAATAGATTGATTGGAAGGAAGGGTGTATGAGAGAATTTGGAGGGAAGGAAAAGGAAGAGAGAAATTATGTAATTATATTATAATCTCAAAAAATTGAAGAAATAGTTTTTTTTTAAATAATGGTTGCTGAACCTGTCAGATGTGCTTGTGCACACTCAGAATCCCAAAACTGTAGAAATTGAGGCAAGAAACTACTGTGAATTTGTGAACAACATGAGTTACAGGTGAGCTCAATCCAAGCCTTGTCTATACAGAGAGATACTTCAGACATAATTTCAAATACACCAAAAAGGAAAGAAAATGTATATTGAGCCAAAATTACCTGCAACATACTGTCTGGGACTATTCTCAGTGTCCTAAACTATTAGCAAACTAGTTGAGTAATACTGTTCTTTCACAGGTTTTGTTACCACATTCTGATTTTCTTTTGGTATATCAATGAAATGTTATGAGATTTAAATTACATTAATTGAAAAAGTAATTTGCTTAATATTTAAAATGATGTCCTATTACATATGGAATTTCTAGACATTTTACTTGAGAAATCTAAAATTATCCTTGAATATATGTCAGTCAAAATACAGTCCACTGCAGGAAATACATTAATATAAGCCATTACTAATAGTATATGATAGCTAGAGAGAAAGTAGAGCAAGAAGCACTTGTATTTGTGACATGATAGAAACATACAATGCAAATAATAAAATATATTTTTGTTTTATGATTTGGTTACTTTCTCAAATGAGCCATAGTAATCAAACAAATGTGTTTGTTCAAGAGGGATTTCTTGGCATACGTGTTTTAAGTAAGAAAGACTAAACTAACTGTAAGTAAATACATTGCATAGCAATAATGCATTCTGACAAACTATTAATCAAATTATTAATTTGTAAGAGCCAGTTGAAGTAGCACACATATCTCCCTCACCAAAAAAAAAAAAAAAAGAAAGCAAGTGTTCTAAGTGATAAAAATGTAAAAGAAGTTATTTAAATACAAACTGAACATTTTAACACATTTTTTCTGGTTTTGGTAATCATAAAATATATTACAAATGCAAGCTTGTGATTTCAAATTTTAATAGTTGAGAATTTACTGAACAAATATTTTAGTTTAGTTTATTAAGCATTGTTGTGGGAATTAAGGAAATTTTACTCCAATTTATTATATGTAAAGATCCTCATCCCTTTATATTTTATCACCATTTAATAAAAATGGGAGACTATTATTTCCCTGACCTCACTAACCATGTATGTGACAATTTTGCTGTCTTCATTGTGTTTAGAGTAATTGAATATATTAATTCTTTAGTTTTAGTGTTATTTGAAACAATATTTGTATTCTACTTTCCGAACTGCATGTAAGTATAAGAAAATGATCACATATCTTATAACAGTCATTTATAGGACACATGTTTTGTTGGGGCAGAGCTGAACACTGATGCTACTGCCTTGTGTATGCCAGGTACACTATCTTTTCCTGGAGTACCTCCACAGCTCCAGAAGTGTAAGGAAAATGCAATTAATATGAAATCCACAGTTAAATGTTTTATTCTTCTTTGATAGAGTAGCCGCAGATTCTCTTATTACATACAGGGTTGTAGTATTTGGGAATATAATTGATCAGCTCAACTCTGGAAAGTCCCAGTTCTATGAAATATTTTCTTTCTTCTTAGAAATCAGAGTAACTGTTGAGATTGGGTGCATGAGGGACAAAGTCAGGAGTAACATACTGAAATAACAGAATGTTGTCAGTTCTAATAAAAACGCATTGTGCCACAGAACACCTACTAGTCTACATGAAGACAAATCCAGAGAATTCAACTGTGTAATAGTCTTGAAAATCTTGTATCATGGAGAGCATTACTAGGGTGGTGGGTGAGCACTTCAATAAGTAGCATATGTGCATGTGAATGGTACATTCATCATATGTATTTTAATATTCACTAATGAAGCCCATGAGAAGAAGTGTTATTTAGGCTTTCAATGAGTTCATGTTAACATGATCCAAACTGCAAGATTCCCCACTTCAGTCACTAAAAACCAGCTGTGGTCAGTGCCATTCCTTGGATGCCAATAGATGGCATTGTTGCATCATGCAGCTCTGCCCTGTCTTCCAAACAGAATTTTCCAACACTATTCAGGTCTTTGTGAATTTCCCCAAGATCTTTATGTAAGTTGTTTGAAAATCTATGTAAGGAAAGTTTCCAGCCCCTGTGATTTTGACTTGTTTCTCGACTAAAAGTATAGAGGAACTGGGTTATTTCCATTCTGAGTTACGTAAAAAACACAAGACCAAATCATTCAACCTTCTACAAATTCCAATTTTTGATCTTATTCTTTCTATTTTATTCAAACCACAAGAATAGTCTATATTCTACATGTAAAGGAGATTCTGACTTCTCATAAGCTAGTAAACTAGACAAATGGCATAAAGATTACAGTGCTTCAAAGCATTGAGGCTTAATGGAAAAAATTAGTATTTTAAGTACAGTTAGCCTTATAGCAAGTGTGTGGTCAAAGGTTTGATTGTTTCTATTTTAATGAAGGCAAAATGTCATTCTCAACCAAGAGATGGTATCAGTTTATATAAGTTTGGAAAGTCATCAAACTTTTAAAAAGTTGAATTGTTTTTAATAAATGTAGAAGTTTTCTTTTCAATTTGAGCTCTATCAAAAGAATTTAAAAGATTTTATAATTTGAAATGACTTCTTATTGGCATTCTTTTGGTGAGATAGATTTCAATAAACACAAGTAGTAATGTTCAGGCAAAATATAAAGGAATAATATGAAAATAAAAATATATCTAGTCAAATAATCTCTATTGTTTACCTTTTCATATTATCTTTAAGAAATATTTTATTTCAAAACCTTAAGTTTAGTGATTGATACATATATGAACAATAAAAGATATATTCAAGGAAGATATGTAACTGTTTGAGACAGGTAATCCATTATTTTATGGACAGTTAAGTACATCACTTAATTACAGTTACAGTTTCATAGGGAGTGGGCCTGTTGACACCTACCTCCCAATTTTAATCTAAAAAAACAGTTTCTGTACATTTGGTACAAAATAAATAAAACAGAGGCTTTAGAAAACAAAGCCACAGAATTTATTTTGAGTATGCTGGAATGAAATCGGATTTGTTTCCTCTAATTTTCCAGCACAGTGGCTCACTATCAATTTTGAACAAAGCAAGGAATGCAGAAAATGTCATTCATATGTATTTATACATGGTTCATATTTTCAAGAGGAAAAAAGTAATGATGACCCTGAGAAACATTAAAGTAAGGATTTAACACTTAAATTATGATACTATTCTTGTCTCTTAGAGTTCTGCTCATTTCTGAAGGAAACTGTAGGGGTCTGAGGGGAAAGGAGACTAGAAGAAGGACCTGGGAGTAGTTGAACAAGGGGAAAATAAGGTCAGGATGCACTTATGAGAGAAGACATTATTTTCAATAAAGAAGACACTTTAGGTATCTGTCTTGCCAATTTATGCAAGCAAGTACCATATAGCATAACAAAAGAAAGCCTAAACATAATTCAGAGAATTATGGGTACAAACTGGAAAGTTTAGAAACAAAATAAAAAATTAGAATAAAATACAAAAGTTTACAAAGTGTAATACCAGATAGAGATTGCTGAAGAACATATATAGTATGAAAGCATTTCAGTAATTATATGAAAGACTAAGTGAAGGAGAAGATACTACAAAGGATTTTTATTTAATTAATTTATTCAGGTTACATTTCATTTGTTATCCCACTCCTTGTATCCTTCCATTCTTCCCTCCCTCCCTCTTTCACTTATTCCCCTCCCCTATGTCTGTGACACAAGGGGACCTCCTGTCCCACCATATATTCACAGCCTGCCAAGTCTCATCTTGGTAGCCTGCTTATCCTTTCTCTGAGTGCCAACAGGCCTCCCCACCAAGGGGAGAAGGATTTTTAAACCTAGTAACCAGATAGACACTTTGATGTATCTGATTATTGTACATTGAATAAATTCATACTGGAAAAATAGTTTTAGAATCATTGAAATGCACTCTTAAACTTTATAGAAGTCAGTTGTACTGGTCTTGTGTTAGTTACTGAACCGGTTCTGGAGAAAGAAAGATCAATAACACAAGAGTCTGTGATATTTATTCATACCTTTATAAAGCAATATACCTTGGGGCTATATTAATATCAATTATTACACCATCTTCTTTAACGTTTGTAGTTATGATAAGCAAATCCTTTGGAAGGTCATAAAACAATCTAAAATGATGGCATTACTTTAACTGCTTTACTTTAAACTTCTTGTAGCAGAATGCATGCAGAATCAAATATTTCTTACTGATGATTTAAGAATATTCTGCACACTGCTTGTCACTATATTTTTATATAGTTATTTTTCAACAGAAGTAGCTTCACTTATTGAGATCTACCTTAAAGCTGGATGTATCAGCACTATTTAGAAGGCCGGGACAGGAAAACCATGACATAAAAGACATCATGCACTACATATATGTTCAAGGTCAGCTCACTGAACAAAGTCCACAGTGAGACAATTTTTAAAAACAAAACAAAGGGGCTGGATAGATGACTCAGTGTTTAACAGCACCGTCTGCTCTTCCAAAGGTCCTGAGTTCAATTCCCAGCAACTACATGGTGGCTCACAACCACCTGTAAAGAGATCTGGTGCCTTCTTGTGGTAGGCAGGCACACATGTGGACAAAACACTATATAAATAATAAAAGAAAACAAAACTTAAAAACAAAACAAAATTTCTTAGGTTTGGAGATAGGGATTTAAAGAAAGAAGGAAGGATAGAAAAATATGTAGGGAAGATAGAACAAAAAGTAGATTAGTGAATCTACTCCTCAACTTAATGCCTCAATTGTCACTCACAAGGTTATTTATATTTCAGTGGTATAGAGTTTTGTATATAGATGCAAAATTAGCTTAATTCTGGATACGGTGGTATAGAATTCAAACATATGATTATTCTTCACATGTTGCTTGTGTGTGTGTATGGGTGTATTATAGTATGAGGTATTATACCTGTACAACTCAATTATAATACAAGGTTAAGTTCCATTGCAGGCTGTTTAAGATAAATAAGTTATATAAGTTAATTGTTAGTTGACCAAATCTAGAGTTGATGAAATCATGGTCATGTCAATTACTAGTCTAATTTTATCACAAGGTGTGGCAGATAAATATGGTTCTATAGAAAGATAAGGTAGGATAGTTAGATAATGTCTTCAAAAACCTCAGCAACATGCAGAATAAGGCATTTAAAAATGTTTTTATTATTTTGAAGATTCACTGACAATGAGGTAGGTTAACTCCTGGCAACACCCAGCCTACTTCAAAGAGGATGATGTGCATTTAAAAAAGAAAAACTCCTTAAGAAGATGGCTGCAAATGTGGCAAAGAAGGCACTGGTCAAAATGTCCTTGTTTCTGCAACAGACAGAATTATGCCTAAAAAAGGGCAAGCTTGGATCCAGGCAGAGTCGACAGCCAAACTCTGCCAACACAGAGTAAGCAAGTCCTCAACAGTTACTGACTCACAAATATGTCTGTCAGATTTATTGGACCAAAAAGCTAAACAAGGTGCTCCAGTGTTATAGAGGGTTTTGGGTGACTGTTCAGGCAGCAAACTGTCTCTGTCATCTCATTTGGAAAACTACTAACCTGCACCCCCTGTATACTCATGTAATCAAATTTATTCCTTCTCAAGTCTCTGATGGGGTTGAAGATTAGATAGATTAATTTTTTGTCTTTCTTAATTTATTTTAATATATTATATTAATTTATTCATATTACATCTAAATTGTTATCCCATCCCTTGTATCCTCCTATTCCTCCCTCCCTCCCATTTTCCCCTTACTCCCCTCCCCTATGACTGTGACTGAGGGGGTCCTACTCCCCCTGTATATGCTCATAGGGTATCAAATCTCTTCTTGGTAGCCTGCTATCCTTCCTCTGAGTGCCACCAGGTCTCCTCCTCCAGGAGACATGGTCAAATATGGGGCACCAGAGTTCCTGTGAAAATCAGACCCCGCTCTCCACTCAATTGTGGAGAATGTCCTGTCCATTGGCTAGATCTGGGTAGAGGTTTGATGTTTACTGTTTGCATTGTCCTTGGCTGGTGCCATAGTTTGAGCAGGACCACTGGGTCCAAATCTGCCTATCATAATGTTCTACTTGTAGGTTTCTAGGACCCACTGGATCCTTCTACTTTGCTATTCACCCATTGTTCTCTCATCTAGAGTCCCAATAGGATGTCCTCCCTCTGTCCCACTTTCCTGGTAAGTGAAGGCTTTCATAGGACATATCCCTTGGGCTAGTGTCCAGATATAAGTGAGTATATACCATTTGACTCTTTCTGCTTAGTTTAGTCTTATAATTAACCTTCCTTGCTTGAGGGTTAAGATATTTTTTAGGTCTAGATAGATGTTTTAGGTTGATAATGATGAGCTATGATAGATACTGATTTAGATTCAGAATTTTATACTCACCAAGATAGGAAATATGTTTTCTTCAAGGCTGCCAAATACAAATAGCCAAAACACTATGAATGTAACATCTATATAATTCCTGATTGTTTCATAGTTCTTATCTAGGCAGTTTATTGTATATATGTGTAATAATGTAAATGTACATGAAAAAACAATAAACAATAAAAATAAATAAAGTGAAACCACTTGGAGGTTTCAATAAAACGTTGTTCATTCTTTTAATTAAAAAATCAAAAGAAAAGTACAACTAAAAGCAACAACAACAACAACAAAACATTCAAAGAAGCATGCAAACAAACAAAGAACAAAGCAAAACTGAACTAGCTTTCTCTGGTAGTTTCCACACTTTCCATATAAGACTGATATTGGCAGAAAGCTAGTTACTAAAGCTCTGTAGCTGGTAATCTTCTAATAAATTCAGAGCTATCACAATTTCCGTACATTTCTTTATTTTGTTGATTTACTTAAGCATTTCTCATATTATATGGTGCTAAAGGTCTTCAGCATTTACATATACCTACCCCATATATTTTCCAGTTTACTAACATATCTTTGAAAGTTTAATCCTACAAGTTTCAAAGGAAGATCTGCCACTAAAATCAAATTACAATTGGATTAAATCTCAATGCTAATTGTGTCAAGAACCCATAAAAGTAATGTGAGCAATGTGTGTGGCAATTAAAGTAACAAAGTAGAGAGGACATATAAAAACAAGTCAGAAACACCTAGCATTCAAGTCAGGTATTTGTTATAACATTGTACAGTATCTGATATTATCCAGAATATGAGTAATTCTCCCTAGAGATTCCATGATAGAAGGATTTAATGTTGTCATACAGGTTTATGACATAGTTTCATGTCTTATTCTCTTATTCTTTGGAAGTAAGATTTTTTTCTCTCTTTTTTTTTTCAGTTTGTGATCTTTATAATGTGGTATAAGAAAGAGAGGATCACTACACTGCTTATCTTGATCATAGTCAAGGATATTCAGAGGGTTGGTGCAGAAAGCAAAGGCAAAATCTGAAAATATTTGTCTCAACTTTTATTCTTCTGTGCACTTGTGTTTACTGATAACATAAATATTTTAGGAAAAAATAAACTCTTAGCTATAAGGAATATTACCATTAAGAGAATGTAGTATTTTATTTTCTGCAAAAGTTTCTGTACAATGTGGGATAGTGCGCTGGTGGCTCCTGGGCTGCATCAGGCTCAATAACTGATATTCTCTCTGGAGCTCATTTAACATTTGATGTTAAAATTAATTGCCAAAAATTTAATAATCTTAAGGTTCCAATTAGGAATACTTGGCAATTTGGACAATCTTATAATATTTGGACACTTTTTCAAGACTACTTACTATTAGCAGCTGGGCTTCAGTTCTCATGCTTAGATCAGTTTAGGGCATCCTTATATGCATGTGATTGTATGCATGTGATTGTACCCTGCTCATATTCATATGCCTCATTACTGTCCCTTCTTTCCCTATTCCACTTTGCTGGTCAGTATAATATTGAGAAATGGTGACTTTGTGCTGTCTTGTAATATAGATAGCTACCACTACTGTGTGCATGTGTAGACACACACACACACTCACATACACACAAATAAATATGTTCCCAGAAACTGGAAAAGTTGAGTCAGTAATGAAATATATAGTTGTGTTCTGATTTCAGTGCTCTCATGTTGAAGTCAGTGCAAATAGCTCATGTGGAAGCAATTAGATGCAAGTCCTTCAAAAGCTAAAGAGAGTACCTGAGGGATGTGCCTGTCCCTTTGAAGAAAGCTCCCTTTTGGTAGCTTTACAAGCAGTGGCTTGGCTACCTGTTTTCTAACAATATCTCAGTATCCCAATCGGAAACTGCCTGGTTCCTATTTCTCAGTAAAGACATAAGTACAACCTAAACAGATTTATATCCTTGTAACTCTCCTTGCTTTCAAATAATTTTTATTAATTATTTCCATGAAAAATCTTCAGCTGTTTTCTATATATAACACGGGAGAATCTCTCACTATACTATAAATATCTAGCACAAGGCAATTTTTGAACTATTTTCCCAGTGCTCAATCAAGACAAATATTTTATCTTAAGATTTATATGGCCCAAATTGATCTTTTCAAAAACTACTGAAATAACATGAAAGGTTAGGTAGGGGGAAGTTAAATTCATTAGCATGATTGGTAGGAAGGTTATAAGTTCTTTAAAAAATATACTGCACTGGTTTCTACTGTATAAATAAGGCATGCTAAATAAAAGCATGCCAAGCAGCAAAATTCAAACCATCCAGCGTACATGCTTCTATATTTACCTTGGGCCCCTGTCACCTTGGTGATGGTCCAGGGTCTACTAAGTACCATTATTTCTTATGCTTTATAATTGCATTCTAAATAAGTTTCTAATTTTGTCAACCAAGTTGGAATGGGCTGGATCTTTTATTATCATGGCTTACATCAGCAAGCCAGGTTTTTCCAGAAGACCATTTGTCTCCTGGTCTTCATGTGTTTAATATCCTGTATTTTTATAAGGCTATTTTTAGATATATGAATAAAATTTACAGGGAGAAATAAAATAGGTATTTAATTATTTACAAGTATTTACATTAATATTCATGGCATCGTGAAAGTTTTAACCTCTTACATACTTTCCAGTTTCTCTTAGAAGATTTCTATGCCAAGAAATACAAATTAGAAATACGCTTGAATAAAATGACCTGAAAACATCCACACTCACAAAGGTATCGATTAGATGAGGTACATTTTCCCATAACTATAAATATTAGCAACTTTTTATGACACATAGATTTGAGATAATTTGTAAATTTGTAAATGATATGCAAAAAATAATAAGATATTGCATTTTCCTTCTATATAGCTTACATCTAGATCAATAGTGGTAGGGCTCTAAGAATTCAAACACACATTTTTCACCCAGAACAGTACAGAAACTTCATGCTGAGAAAATAACAAAGATGATGATACATCTTTGTCCATAACCCTCGGCTAGGGAATGACCAAAATTTTTACATTTGACAAAACACAATGTTAGGTTTTAAAAAACTTAAAAACTCATATTGTTTGGACATTGATTTGATATGATATGCTCCAGAGGAACAAGTCTCAACCTAATGTATAGGTTGTATGAACCATCCTTTCTCAGGGGTCACATATCAGACATCTTACATATCAGATATTTACATTATGATTGATAACAGTAGCAAAATATAGTTATGATGTAGCAACAAAATAATTTTATGGCTGGAGGCAACCATAGCATGAAGAACTATATTAAATGGTCATGCATTAGGAAGGCTGAGAATCACTGCTCTAGAGCATTTCAGTAGTATGCTCTGTTAGGTAAAATAGAAATGTTTAGTTTAGCATGCATGGTGGTCCAATATCAAAACTTTTTTTTCAGTTGAGTGACAGGTAGTAATTATACTATAATATAGTTGTGATAAAGTGCTGCTTTATCAGAATACAATTTAACTGAATCTTGTTGTGTTAATTCCTTTCAAATTTTTGTGTTAAAATGCCTGACAGAAAGAGATGAAAGAAGCAATTGTTTAGTTTAGCTCACAGTTTGAGAGGTCTCATGGTAGGTAGGATGCTGTAGAGCAAGACAGTCTCATTATGTTTTGGTAAACAACACTCAATGTGAGGCTGAAGTTCATAAATTTCCTTTTTCTCTCTCTCTTTTTAAAATATATTTTATTAATTTATTCATGTCACATCTCAATTGTTATCCCATCCCTTGTATCCTCCCATTCCTCCCTCCCTCCCATTTTCCCCTTACTCTCTTCCCCTATGAGATGGGCAGATCTGGGCCCAGGGGTCCTGCTCAAACTATGGCACCAGCCAAGGACAATACATGCAGTAAACTTTTTCTCTTTTTGTTCATCTTTTCTCTGAGCTCACTTACACTTACATGCAGAATGGCTCTTTTCTGCTCTGTTAATGTTTGGAAAACACTTCACAGAAATACTTAGAGGTGTACTTTACCAAATACTTAGCAAATGCTAAGGACAATCAATGGTAAAATGAATGTTTACCATCACTCATGTAAATATTATTTTTATATATTTTACTATACTGAACTTATCAATATATCTACAGCTTCATTATAACTAATGCATTTTGGAATTTAAGAAAAGTAATTTTGGATTTTCAGCATGATATCTGAATTACAGGAAATGATGTGTTAAAATTAGGATATGGGGAAATAAAAGGACACAGAAGGTTCTAGAATCCTACAAGAACACCGTGACAGGTGGACAAGGGCCCAGAGGGTCTACATAAACAATTGCACTAACCAAGGACAACACATGTTGTAAACATCGAACCCCTACTCTGATCTACCCAATGGTCACGGCATTCTCCACAGTTATGTGGAGAGTGCAGACTCACTCTGACATAAACTCTGATGCCCCATATTTGGCCACCTTTCTTGATAGGGAGGCCTATGGCACTCAAAGAAAGAATAAGCAGGCTACCAAGATGAGACTTGATAGCCTATGACCATATAGATGGGGAGGAGGTTCCCCTTGGTCATAGACCTAGGACAGGGGAATAGGGTGAAAGTGGGAGGGAGGGAGGAATGGGAGGATACAAGTGATGGGATTACAACTGAGTTGTAATCTAAATAAATTAATAAAAATTTTAAAAAGTAAAGTGATATTTATGCCAGTATTTGTTAACAATTTTAATTTTAAAACTACTTCTAAAAATAACAATTTTTAAAATGTACTAATAACTTTATGTGATGTAATACCACAGGATATTAAAGTCAATTATTTGATTAATTAGTTAATATTTGATAAGTATACTATATATAGAAGCACTTTTATCTTGGTTAGCACACTTCCTATGAGTGATCTTGATGATAATGGTCTTTGCCCTGACTTTATCACGTGAAACATTCTAGGTATAAAAAAAAAAAAAAACTGTTTAAGAAAACAGGTATAGCAACTAAGGCACCAGCCAAGGACAATACAGACAGTAAACTTTAAACCCCTACCCAGATCTAGCCAATGGTCAGAACAGTCTCCACACTTGAGTGGAGAGTGGGATATGACTTTCTCATGTACTCTAGTGCCTCACATTTGACCATGTCCCCTGCAGGGGGAGATCTGGTGGCACTCAGAGGAAGGATAGCAGGTTACCAAGAAGAGACTTGATACCCTATGAGCATATACAGGGAGAGGAAATCCCCCTCAGGAACAGTCATAGGGGAGGGGAATAAGGGGAAGATGGGAGGGAGGGAAGAATTTGAGGATACAAGGGCTGGGATAACCATTGAGATGTAACAAGAATAAATTAATAAAAAAATTCAAAAAGAAAAAAAAAGAAAACAGGTATATAAACCTCATAGCTTTGGTCACACTGTTCTCTCGTTCAGAAATGAGGTAACCACCACATTTATGTACCCAAATGTGAATACATATGAAAACACACATATTAATATATTGCACTCATTTCCTACTAAACTTTTTAAAATTTGACTCACTCCAAGTGACCTTGGTTCTATTATACCATTTAAAATTGTTACATTTGTGTCAATTTTTAATTTAATTATATATTTTTATTAATTAAACACTTTTTACTTTATACATATATATTTATATTATTCCACATATATACAATAAACTACCTATAGCAAGAAGAATCATGAAACAATGAGGAATTATATAAATGTAACATTCTTAGTGTTTTGGCTATTTGTATTTGAAAGCCTTGAAGAGGGGGAGGTAATCCCCCTCAGGAACAGTCATAGGGGAGGGGAATAAGGGGAAAATGGGAGGGAGGGGAGAATGGGAGGATACAAGGGATGGGATAACCATAGAGATGAAACAAGAATAAATTAGTAAAAAAATAAAATAAAATAAAGGTTAAAAAAAAGTTAAAAAAAAAAAAAAAGAAAACATCTTTCCTATCTTGGTGAGTCAAAATTTTGAATGTAACTCAACCTCTATCACATCTTGTCATTATCAACTTAAAACATCTGTCTAGACCTAAAACCATCTTAACTCCTAAACAACTAAGCTTCACTGTAAAACTGGGCTACCTGGTCTTCAACTCCATCAGAGACTTGAGAAGGAATAAACTTGAGTATGCTGGAAGTGCTTTCCAAATGAGAAGATGACAGAGACAGTTTGCTGCCTTAACAGTCACCTAAAACTCTCTATAATGTTGGAGCATTTTCTTCAGACTTCTGGCCCAATATATCTGACAGACATGCTGTTCTCATTTCACAACAATGTTAATGTGTATCCTTGAGCTGTTGCAATATACCAAACTCTGTGATGTTTATTTCACACATGTATCTCTGCAGCATATGATTTATTTACATTTATACTATCTAAATTAATCCCAAAATCTGTAGACTTAATGTTCTGAACAAATACATTCTTAATGATTATATTTATGGTTGAAATAATCCCTTCTGAAAGCTTAGATTTCTAGTATCGTATATTAAGATATCCTATAATCAGTCATATAATCTTATTACAGAGAAAAAATAAAATAACAAGAAAACAAACTGATGAAGAAACATTAATTTTCATGAAGAACAATCTTCATATATGTTATACCTTAACATATCTGTAGTATAGCGGTGTTTTCAATGTGAAAGCAACAACATGTAAAACTGACCTTAAATCTTAAAATATCTTTTATAAAATATATTTTAACTCAATTGGAATCTTAAATTCATTTCACTTATATGGAAATTATTATTTTACCCCTTCTGAGTTTTGAAAGTAATTTTTTTGAGGGAGCTGTTAAACCACTGAGTAAATAACATGGCTTTTTAAATTATCTTATTTACACACATTTACATAACAGAGCACTGTATCGCTAAGGAATTATTACTATAGTTTTCTAAATCTGACTTATAAAATTTGTCATTCCTACATCCATGAGGTATTTTAAATCTTCATAGTCTGTACTCAGTGAAAAATAAGCAATTTTGTCATTATTATCTCCATATAGTATGTTTATGGGAGTTACACTGTTGGCAAGAGTAAAACAACACTTTGATTTTAATGGAACAAAAACACATACATGTACCCAACTTTATCTTGGCAAATTTATAGAGAGCTGATTATGTAACTGTTGTTATCCTTCAATGTATGTCATGACCTCATTTTTTCCTAGTAACTAAATTTATCTACTTAAAATCTCAGGTGATTATGATTTGATTTGCAAGTATACAAATTGTACAATGTCACTCTCAAATGACTGAAGATTGCTTATCCTTATTTTCTATAACTTTTTGAAACCATACTTAACAAGTTTCTGTCTTTGATTTTTTTATTTTATTTTATTTTATTTTATTTTATTTTTTGTTTTTTCGAGACAGAGTTTCTCTGTGTAGCCTTGGCTGTCCAAGACTCGCTTTGAAGTCCAGGTTGGCCTCGAACTCACAGTGATCCACCTGCCTCTGCCTCCCGAGTGCTGGGATTAAAGGCGTGCGCCACCACGGATTTTTATTTATTATTACTATGACATGCTCCATAGTGAGATGTTCTTTTCTCATTTATTCAACATGCTCACTGATTTTCCATTTCATAGATTACCATATATATATACACCTTTGCAAGCATATTTATCACCTTTACCCTCTTTTTCTAAAAGTTCAATGCCCTTCAACTGAGAGAGTTCAATTGTAGAATACCTCAACCCAAATGGTATTTTTCTTTAGATCTTCACTTTCTCATGACTCCTCTAACATTCGTTGCTGTTTCTTTTCACCAATAATGTGATAATATTGTAGAAACAAGCATGAAGCTCTGTAGAAAATCATGATATATGACTGAGTTAAGCTACCTTATCTTCTTGTTGGTAGACTGAGAATCTTCAGGTAATCCCACAAGCTATGGCCTTCCAGATTCTACAGACTTAAACTAGGATACTGTGGAGATGAAGATTCTCAGTGCCCCAACTTAGTACCTACACTGATCGTCCTGAACTTCCAATATTGAAGCATTAACATTAGCATACATTTACTTCATAAACAGTCATTCTCTATATTCCCGATCATTACATACTAAGTCCTAGAGAGTTTTGAGAGTTGTATTTTGGAGACTGAGTGCAGAATAGAGAGCCTTTTTAATGCCTAGTGATGAGTTTCAGTTTGTATGAAGAAACAATAGAGAACCTTTAATAGCTATGACAGTAAGCTGAAGACAGTGTTTTACATTTACTTGAAGAAATTTCTGTTGAGGATAGAGAGAAATACTACTTTCAAATAATAATGGAAAAGAAAAAAAACTAACAATAACCCCCCAAAATACCATTATGGTTAGCCAAAAAGGAAATTAAGGATAAGGAAAGTCTAAGCCTCTAAGGGATATATAAGTGTTAGTCTTTATTGTCTTTACTTTTTGTTGTTTGTGGTATGACTTTATGGGTGTAGCGTCTGTTAATACTATAAGACACAATCTCACAGCAAATTCTTTCATCTTCTGGCTCTTACGATATTTCCACAACCTCTTCCACAAAGTTCCCTGAGGCTTGTGTGTCAGAGTGGTTTCTAGATGTATCTATTGGGACTGGGATGCACAACTTTGAATTTTGATTGTGGTTTTCTATAATGATCTCTCTGTCTTTCTGTCTCTTTCTGTCTCTGTCTCTGTTTCTGTCTGTCTGTGTGTGTGTGTGTGTGTGTGTGTGTGCCTGTGCGCGTGTGTGCATGTACGTGTTGCAAAGAAATGTTTCTTTGATGAGGATAAGAATGAAGAATACAATTATCTGTGGATATAGTGAAATGTTTGTAGATGTTAGAAATTGTGCTGGTTTAAAAAAATGGTGCTTTTAGGTTCTCCTCCAGTTTCCACAAATTCACCAGCTCTTAGTAGTAGTTGGCGACGTTTCTTATACCATTCTTGTTGTGTGGGTCTTAAGACAAATTAGAAAGACTTTGTTTAGCACCAGGGTATATGTGCCACTACTGCATCCAAAAGTTGTTGTGTCATGCTAATATTTGTTGTGGTTCATAGTGTTATAGACTGGTAGGAACACTGGTTGCTTGCCTCCTTTGGTCATTGCATGGCTGCCACTGGTACCATGAAAGCTAGATCTCAGAAGTGCATGGTGTCTTCAGCAGTAGAGATTACTTTTAATTACCTTAAAATAGTTGGCCAATGTAGTTTTTCTTTTTCATTCTTGGTATACAGGTCTATTTACTCAGAGAAACAATATCACATAGCAGTGATTTATAAAGAAAGAAAGTAATTGATTCTTGAATTCTGATTTTCTTTTTTATTATTTATTTTTTATTTTTAATTAAATATTTTTATTTTTTACATATACATTTATGTTGTCACACACATATATAACATTTATATAATTTCTGATTAATTATAATTTTAAAAGAGGAATTAAAATTCACTGCAGTGATGATAGTTTTAGACACAAGAGAGGTCTTTTTATAAGCTACAATGCAAAGCAAATGACACATGTGGAAACAGAGCAGGTATATAATTTATGAGGTGAGAGGGACGAGGTTGCTCTTAAAGTAATAACATATAATATTTATCTTCTATAATCTGTTTTTCAACTTTTCATGATGTATGTGTGTTTTTTATTTGCTAGTGTTTATTGTTATTCTAAGTAAACAAAAACTAAATAGTAAATAAAGGGACTATTGTATTCACCCATACAACATGATGGGTTCCATATCCATATTCTTGATTTTGTATTTACTTTATGGTTTCCTAGCATGTCTCCATAGAATGAATGGAAGTAATTTAAATTAGAAATATTTTTAAAGAAGCTATTTTTAAACAGACTCTTTCCCCTAATAAATATATACATTCTCACTAGACAACCTTTATTAAGAAGCTACTCAAAATCCTTCAATAGTTCTTCAGAATCTGTCAAGACAAATTCAAATCCAAGGATGTGATCAACTAAATAGTCACTAATTTATATCTTAGCATTTAATCTTCATGGAAGCAAAATATCTTCATAAATCTTTCACACCAAGGATAAATCATGTCCTTGCTGTTTGTTTTCATATTATAGGGATTATTTCTATCTGTTCCTTCCATTATGCCCTTCACTGAATAGAATACCCATATTATTCTTCTGGGATGACTTTATCCATGAAGTCTTTCTAAAGCAATCCTCAAATAAGTTTTCTACAATGGGGTGTTACTGGGAATACAAACAATATAAAAGACAGGCACAAGGCCTAGCACAAGAAGGTCAATAAAAAGCAAATTCAGTAGGATTTTATGGAGAATTATTGTCTCATATTGTTATATTTGAATTTTTTGCCTTACTAGCCTTTTGCTTGCACATTATGGTTTCTGATTTTGTGTGTTTACTGGTTTGTTGTTGGGTGCTTCTCATGTTGTTCATTTTCCTTCTTGCTGGGATTTTTATTTTTTATTCTGGTTTGTTTGTTTCTTATTTTTCTGTTTTTTAAGAGAAGAAGAAAGGCATGGAGTTGGGTGAGTAGGAAGGTGGGAAGGAGATGAGGGAGGGGAAAACATGATGAGTTATTGCTCGCAAACAATTATTTTCATTAAAATACAAAAAGAAAATGCAACTATAAAGATAAGTCTCGTAATTTTTCTTAAATTTACATTTTAAATATTTATATAATTAATTTGTTATAGCTCACAGACAGATTAATATGCCTTGCTTCCCCCACAATAACATGATTCAGAGAAGAAAGTAGCTTGTGCCTATTTATTTTTCTGTATTTCACCTATCTAATGACACTTATGATCCTAAGCATCTGAAGAAAATTTCTTATGAATAAGTGAAAGAATGAATGAAATCAATGAAAATCACCTGAAAACAATAAAAATTATTGTGATAATTTTGAAATAGAAGTTAAATATAAAGTTTCAGATGGTATGAGGAAAAATTTTCCTTTCTTCACCTATGACAATTATACTAAATGATTTTAGCTGAATGGCCATTACATTGGATGTGCTATGAAAATAAAAGAACACATGCTAATAAAATTATGAATTTGTCACATACATTATATGGCTTTTCAGTTTGACAGTAATAATAACAAATATTTATAGCAATCTGGAATGTTAATCACATAAATTATGTTAATATTGGAAAATATTTGTGAAAGAAGAGTAATATGCTTTTAAATAAATAAGATAACTTTAAATATTTAAATACAATATTACTAACTCATTTCACTGATTCAGCTTGTTTAAACAGTAGGCACTTCTGTCCTTTCCCCTACACTTCCACAAGGCTCCCTGAGTTCTACCCCTTGTTTGGCTGCAAGTCTCAGCACCTGCTTCAATCTGCTGCTGTGTGGAGTCTCAGAGGACAGCTATGCTAAGCTCCTGTCTACAAGCATAGCAGAATATCATTAATAGTGTCAAAGATTGGCTCTCTCTCATGAGGTGGGTCTTGAGTTGGGCCAGTCCCTCAATCTCTGTTGTTCTTTGTCCCTGCACTTCTGGTAAGGAGGATGAATTCTGGATTGAAGGTTTTGTGGGTAGATACTTGTCGCTCTGAAGGACCCAGATGGGACAAGAACTTCAGAAGACAAACAGAGTTGACTAACCTAGGCCCATGTAGGGCTTACAGAGACTGAAGCACCAACCAAGGACCATGCATAAACTAGACCTAGGCCCCCTACACGTATGTGACTGATGGACAGCCTGGTCATTATGGTATTTTCCCCATCAAGTGGAGTGAGTGCTTTTTCTTTCTGACATGGACTCTGTAACCTGATGTTAGATCAGGTTCCCATAGTGGGATTGCTTTGCTTGCCCTCAATGGAAAAGGATGAGCACAAGTCTCCTGAAGAGACTTGATTGCTGGAGTTGGCTGATTTGAGGTGGGGTGGCTTCCCTTTTCTAAAAAGAGGGGAGTGAGGAAAGGGGGGAAAGGGTGAGATTAGTAGGAGATGAGGGAGTGGGCTGAGGTCTTGATGTAATGTAAATAATACTTAATAAATATACTTAAAAAGTATACTTAACAAATATATTTATTTATAATATAATATATATAATATAATAATTAAATATACTTAATAAAACAGTAGCCACTTGTGATAATTATGCAAGCAGTAGGCATATTTTTATTGAATAAAATAATTTACTAACTTTAATATTTAGGTACATTAGCCAAAATATATGAAGTGTACAATATCAGTATAATATAGCTCAAATAATTTTAGTATATGGTTTAATAATAACCATGATCTTTAAGTATGTTAAAATCAGAATTGATGTGTATTTATGGGGCAGAAAGGAAAGTTATTTTTTTTTAAAAAAACAGTGTGGTGTATGATGCTCAAAAAGTCCATCTACCCATTTATTACTTCAAGCCTTTGATTTCATCTCTGATAAAAATATTTTATCACCATGATAAATACATACTGATGTCTAACACAACATTCAGCTTTTGCTTATTTTCCCTACATTATTCACCATATCTCAAATAATAAACTTTATTCTTCCTAGCTACATTAGACTCTGCAACCTTTGGTAGAGAGCTCTCCATTTCTCCCTTTCCTGTGCCTCTGAAAACCACAATCCAAAATTCTGGTTTTATGAGATAATAGTTCTATATTGTACATATTAATGAGAACATATGCTATTTTTCTTCTTATGTTTTCCTTCACCTTTTAATTTCAGGCACAGCCAGAGAGAAAGTAGCCTTGAAGTGTGGTGGTGGTTGTGGTGGTGGTGATGGTGGTGGTGGTGGTGGTGGTGGTGGTGGTGGTGTGTGTGTGTGTTTGTGTGTGTGTGTGTGTGTGTGTGTGTACACTCCTCAGATAACTTTATTCTGTTATTGCACAACTCAGATACAATTTCCCCCATTTTATCAGTGTCAGAATGCATTTAAAACATAGCTAGTGTACCCAAATACTAAGACAGCGGGCTCACTTGTGCTGCTTTTCTAATAAAAAACTGAAGAATATTATGGCATTCTTGAGGTGGTGTTACTCTTACAATGTTGTTAAAGTTGCTCTAAGTTTAATGATAAAATACCAAATATATGCCATAAATTCACCAGTTATTGTAGTTTTCTGGTTGTTTATTCAAAATATTCAGTTTTGTTTAGTTCCGAATAATGTGGGTTTTTTTTCCCAGAAATACATTATTACGTCTACTTTGTCAAGTAATTCATTGTGTTTCATTTCTACTAAAACAAATTTTAGTGTAGTAATTACTTCTTTCAATCAAATAAGTACATTTATCTTGGTTTTCTCATCCTACTTAGACCTTTTTCTAATTATACTCCACAGACACTTATGGTGAAAAACAAAATTAACAAGGCAAGCAAGCAAAAACCAGAGAATACTATATTTTTACTGTCCAGAGAGGTAATTTCCCTAATAGACTATGTCTCAGGCTACAGAAAACTTACTTTTTGTGAATTTCCTTTACTCTATATGCGTTTGCCAAAAAAATGACCCACACATAATATAACTACAAGTAAAATAGTTACAAAGATATTGATGTAAATAATAAAAAAACAAAGAGTACATTATATTCAATTTCTTGACTTTTCAAACAGAAATGCAACATAGCACTTGACTGGAATTAAAATGCCTTATCTGCTTACTCTACTCAATCTTGTTTGCCTGAGTTGAAATTGCTGATGAACCACACACTCTAAACAATTCCAATCTTATTAAAATCTTGTCAGGTTGATTTAGTTTATAATAATAAAGAATTGAGGGCTTCACTTGAATGATGAAATACAAATGCATGTGAATATTCATGGTCACAGATGAGCAGCAGTATGTTCGAAATATTGTTAATAATGTAGATAAAATATTTGGAACTGTTGATGAGTTTTCTCCCCCAGCAGCCCACATAGCACCTTCCAGCACTATGAAAGCAAACAGCTTGGAGGAAGCTTCTAGATCAGTGTCAGCTTAATTACTCCATTTTTTGTCATCAAATTGTATAGTACCTTCAGCAATAGTTGCTTTTATCAACATGTTCTGGTGGAAAATGAAGAAAAATGGCAAAAGCATGAGTGGGAGGTCTCTGGGACCCATTTAACAAAACAAATCAAAGGGGGTACTTTATATGTGATACTGAGATTCATGGTTGTTAAACTATGGCTTCTGAGAGAACCACAATTCTTTTGTGGTAGCCTATCACCACTAAAACTTCTTTTTCAATTATATTTTTAGTAAGATTATGGAATAGTAGGTTTCTGTATAGCCTTTTCAATGTACTTATCGTTTGCCTCCTCCCATCACATCCTGTGTCCTGTTCTTCAGGATCCCTACCCTTATAAACCTCACACTATTATTTCTTTCTCTCCTCTCATACTTAACTTATTTCAAAGATTTTTTCTTTCTCTTAAGATAGTCCTCCTACTTCCAAATGCCCCATTTCTAGCTTCCTGGGTTCTTTAAGTACTGTAAAACTGTAGATTTGAAGCTAAGATTCATCTCTGAGAGATAGCATGTGATATTTGTTTTTCTGAGTCTGGAAACCTCTCTTGCTATATTTTTTTCCATTTGCATAATTTCAATTTTTGGTGTAGATGAATAAATTGTAATTTTGAATTTATGCTCATTTTTCCTTATTCATTCATCCATTGATAATTATCTAGGGAGATTCCATACTCTAGCTATGGTAAATAGAGCAGCAATGACAATGGATGAGCAATATCGCTGAACATTGGATATAGAAATGCTCATTCAAAAGGGCAATATATTTTTCTTTTTTCACTTTTTTATTTAATTAATCTATTCAGATTACAGCTCAATTATTTTCCCATAACTTGTATCCTCCTGTTCCTCCCTCCCTCCCGCTTTCACCCCCTTTGCCCTCTCTCCTAGGTCTCTGACCGAGGGGGACCTCCTCCCTGACTTTACGATCATAGGCTACCAAGTCTCATCTTGGTAGCCTGCTTATTCTTTCTCTGAGCTCCATCAGGCCTCCCCACCAAGAGGAGGTGGCCAAATATGGGGCACCAGAGTTCATGTCAGAGTCAGACACATGTTTTTCTATACACACATTCATCTTATAAGTCTTCCTAGATTCTGTTTCATAAAGTAAATAGATAACATTCTGTATTGCTCATTTGGTACTATGGAAAGTGAACATAACTCAATGCTTAAGAGACTTAAATTGATGTAGGACTTTATAAAGATACCTAAAAATAAAATACATATATTTTTAATACCACAGCATAGCATTTTATGATATATAAATGGACTAGTGGATATGCAGTTAATAAGTGATGCAATTTTAATCATAAGGGTTTGCATTTAAGCTTTGAAACAACAGCATGTACATCTTCTCAATAAAAGATAAAACTCCAGAAAGAAATCAATTTGGTTTCCTATACTAAGGAAATTATAAGAATATTATGGCTTTACTATCCAGAGGGCATATGATTGAAAGAGTGTTCAAGATAAACAATTAAATACAATACTGGTATTTCTTAATGAAAAGAAAATTATGTAATTATAGCAAAGAGATCAAAATAGTCTTATAACAAGATATAAACTAGCCCACAGGATGAAGAGAAAAGTAGCAAAGGCAACTTGAAGGTCATTTTGACACATCAAATAAAACAGATTGGTTTGATGACGGGAGGAAAACTAAAGAGTAACAAGATTTGTAAATTAATTAAATTACATTTTGCCTAACATCTGTTGATATACAATATGATTAATTATTTTAAACTAACAATTTGATTATTTTACAGATAATTTATAGGGAAAAGATAGAAAATATTGACAGGAGAGATATATATCTCTGTATCACCTTCTTTATGCGGTAAGATGGAAAAACCTTAGTTTTACAAACTGAAAGAAATAATGAAGTCTTTTCTGTCTCTATTTTTAATACTAGGTGGAAGTGCCATGTAAATGGGTATGATATACAAAATCATATAACTCATGTTAAGAAATAACTAAAAATGGCCTAGTTTGTCCTCCCTAAAGTTTTTTGGGTTTCTTTTGTGTGAGCCACACAATTGGGCCAGCAACTGAGAAGCCAGTTTAATAATCTTATAATAGAAATGTAACAAGAAAATTATGGAAAGCAAAGAAGATTCTTCATGAGTTTGGTTGGAGTAACAAAATAAATGCATAAATGTGGTATCCTTACAAGCTCTAACAAAGCTAAGAGACTCTGGAAAATCAAGTTTTAAAAGTGTCCATTACAATCAGAATATTGCACCATCACCTTTAATGAATGGATCCTGCCTTCAAGTTACCGAAGGACTGGCATGAGCTGAAGGAATCTATTTTCACTCAGCTACGCTATGTCATGAAAATCACTTGTCCATTTTATTATTTGAGAGAAAAAGAAAGAAACCTCAAATGGAAAGCAAACTTCAAGTGGGACTAAATTATGACTAAAGAGACTGACGAACTTTTGGGATGACTTTTGAACAGGTAAAGCCAAAATTAGCTCACTTCATGATATTGCAAGGAGACATGTTTCTTGATAACAAAGAATCCTACTTTACTTTTCTCATTTGAGTAAACTGGCAATAATTTCGACTCCATTATTAAATTATAACTGTCATTTTCATTTAGGAGTAAAGCATCTACTTTAAACCAAATTCTATAACTCCTGTTTTTATTCTTTTTTTTTTTTTTTTTTTTTTAGCCCTCAAGGGTTTAATTTTTGTATTGATTTTTACTCAAATTTCCATTGAAACACTATGATATCTTAATTATACTTAAGAAGATTTTTAAAGTTTTGGATGGGGACAAATCACAACCTGTGGCTTCTGGTGAAACAACAAAGCTGATGCTCAGTTTTATGTTTCCTGCAGAGGAAGAGACAAAAGTTCAAGTCCTGTGTTCACAATTGTAATGTCTACATGTTGTGCAAGTTGTTCTTTTTTATGTTTTTACAAGGTTTTTATTAAATTTGTTACGTATACATTTATATTATTACATATATGGCTGAGTAGAACTATTAGTCATCCAAAGATAAGGATAGTGAGCTTTAAGATCTAAGCTGCTCATGAGGCAAAATTTGAGAATAGATATACTGCTGCATCTTATAGCTCAGTGATTCTGCTTCAAACTATAGCATTAATCACACCACCCACACATAGGTTTCATACTTTTGATAAAATGGGTGAGAAACTGAGATATAAAGAACAATTTGCAAGTAAATAAAGATCCGTTATTTACATCCCGAATTTTAGACTCACTAAGAAAGATGTTTCTTCAAGCATGCCAAATATAAATAGCCAAAACACTACGAATATAACATATATGTAATTCCTAATTGTTTCCTGGTTCCTCTTGTTGTAGGTAGTTTATTGTATCTGTTTTTATTCTTAATGAGTCGCTGACTGTGTGTATATGGAGAAAGATGTATTCCTGAACAAAGTAGTTTTTACATATTTTAATGCATAATACATAATTTATTTATTGCCACTATCAGGAATTTTAAATGAGAATAATGTATTTTAATAGGAGCTGTCATGAAGAAGGGGTAAAAGCATAGTAATGAATTAAACTCTCAAGCTGGTGAAGGCACAACACCACTCTTACAGGGCAACACTGTTTAATGAAAACGATAGCTTTACTTAATGATATGAATAAAAATGTGAAACTATATCAGTAAACATTTCAATAGCCAATGACAACAAAGCAAAGATCCTTTAAATATTCTAGGGACAACAGAATGTATATAGTGGTGATGAGACTTACTGTCATTATAGGTCTGACACATAGTAACCCTAAATGTTTATTGAACTCCATGAGCCCAGAATTAGAACTTGTAGTACAATAAAATAGATAGAAATTCTTTGAGGTAGAAATTAAATGTATGGAGATAATATATCTTAATCACTTCTAACTTTAACATAACCTAAGCAAACTTAGCTATATTACAAAGATCGAAAATAAGGTGCATTGTGAGGATACAAACTTGCCACTTAGGAGCAGCATATCAAATAGAGTAACTGAAATGATAACACGTAATAGCATAATTTGCCTATCTTTTCATGACTGTTTTATATACTTTTAAAAATTCTTAAAAATAGAAAAATATATACAATTCATCTCACTGAGGAAGAAATTCTGAATATTTCTCTATTTGAAAGATAGGACCAAGTATATTCAATCAGAAATATACTTCAGCAAATAGGGGAAAATCAAAGATAATTGGTTTTCCAAATTAATAGAATTCTGTAAATGGTAGTATCCTTCACGCACCAGCATAAGAGATCTGTCGATATTAATCAGTTATATATACCTTTAAGAATTTCATTGAAATTGTCCCAAATATTGTTATGTTAATGTATTCTATTGTGACAGTTCTAGAGAGTCTATCCAGAAAATTTTGTTGTGAACTTTCTAGAAAATGTCTATTATTGGGACTTATGAAAAACAACAACTCTGGTTTTGACAAAATGTTTTTATGATATGGTTTCTCATTTTAATTGAAGCAAATAGAAACAGTTTTTACCTTACAGCTTAACTATAAACACTAATAACACATTAGAGAACAAATTAGTATTTCTTTCCCAATATGCACTCACGACCTATCTATTCAACTACGTGGTTATATTTTCATATTATTTTTATTTCCTTTAGTATTATAAAATATATTTAAATACTTGTGTCTATTTATGATTATATTTGATGTTCAGAAGTAATCTTCAGATGTAGGTAAGCAGTCATCTATGGCTTTTGTGAAATATTAGCTATTTTGGAAAGACACAAATACATAATTGAACTTTAAAGTATTCTTAATTCTGCGTATCAACACTTTTTTAAATAATAAAGCCACTTATATGCCACTTTTATGATCTCTATATAATAGTAGACATTTTTGTTTATCAGTATACACAAAATGTGAAGGAAGAGTACAATTAGTACTGTGGTGTTCACATAGTTCCTCCTATATTTTCTTATGAGCTACATTCTCCTTACATTTCAAAGATGCTGGAAGAGACAGCTTTATATGTCCATTTGATATTTTAGTGCATGATGTGTCATCACATTTGGGAAATGAGCAATGTGAGAAAACATGACATAAGAGATGAGAATCGGATTTTTGGGAAATTATTGCACAAAATAACTTTGGAAGCCCTCAAGGCCATGAGAGACAATTGAGGCCCATCTGTGTCAGGTCCATGTTCAGTTTCCTAGCCTCTGTTCCACTTATAGTGCAAACAATCTCTCAAGTACCAGGAGAGGAAAAGTGGAAGGTGTTAAATAGGATGAGGATATCTACTGCTTCAAAGTAAAGTATGAACAATCTAAACTTTGTATACATGAATTACAGCTTGAAAAGTATAGCTGCTAAATACAGCCTACTTATATAGAATCAAAAATATAATTTCTTATGTTTGTGACACTGAAAATCACAGCAGGATGTCAAAATGAAAAAATATTTATAGAACTTAAAGGTCTTCAAGAAATAAAGTTATAGGAAAAATAGAAATGTGTTTTGTATTATTATGCAGTTAAAACATTTTCCTTGAAACAATAGACAAATACTTGTATATAAGATATAATTTCTAGATATATTTCATATCCAGTGCACGGTGAAATTATTAGCTCATTTGTAAATTGGAAGAGAAATTGACTGATAGAAGAGAAGTTGGTCATGGGTTCATCCATCCTTAAATAATACAAGGGGTATTTTCTCTAATTTAATTATATTCTAACACGCACATCAATACATACCATGTGTTAACTTGGTAGTAGCACCTGTAGTGCTGATGGGGTTGTAACTGGCAAAAATTAGGAAAGAAAAAATAATAATGTCTGAGCTTTCCAATACAGAAATGAAAGTAATATGACAATTCACTTTAAAAATATGTTTGGTAGTATTGTGTAACATAATACTGTGCTATATTTCTGTGCAAAAAATAAGACATGGGATTTTGTATCTATATGAAATAATCAGCAGTACTGGGTTCTAGCAAGTGATTGTGCTTTGGATGCCATTTAATAGCCTAGACAATAATATTCTTCTGTACAAAATAGGTGAATAGATTAATCATGTCATTTGGAAATTGTTTATAAAATCTACATACAAATTTCTACTACCAAATCTAATGACTGCCATAGGCATGTGCTAATATTGTGAGTGTGTGTGTGTGTGTGTGTGTGTGTGTGTGTGTTTGTAATTATGTTTCTTTGGGAAAAATTACTCATTTTAAACTTAATTCCTGTGAAAAAGGAAAAGGGAATTTTATATCTGTATGAAATAATAAGCAGAATTGGGTCCTAGCAGGTGAGTATGATTTGGATGCCATTTAGTAGCCTAGACAGTAACATTCTTCTGTATAAAATAGAATAGATTAATAACATCATTTAGAAAGTATTTACAAAATCCATATACAAATGTCCACTACCAAATCTAATGACTGTCATAGGTATGTGCTAATATTGTGTGTGTGTGTGTGTATAAGTGTGTGTGTCTGTGATTATGTTTCTTTGGGGTAAAATACTCATTTTAAAATTAACCACTGATTAAGTTCAAAAATAGTTACCACCTTCAGTACCCCCCATTGTTAAAGCAACAAAAACATTAGTCCCTACTCTCCAGATGTGGTATCCACAAGGAGACTGGACCACTACATCCATGCAGTGGGTCTAGGTCCACATCATACATGGTCATTGGTTGATATTTCTGACTCTGTTTTGTAGTGTAGTTATCCTGTATTGTGTGGCTAATGGCTGACTATGAGTGAGTATATACCATGAGTGTCTTTATGGGTCTGGGTTACCTCACTCAGGATGATATTTTCCAGTTCCATCCATTGCCTGCAAATTTCAAGATTTCCTTGTTTTTAATAGCTGAACAGTATTCCATTGTGTAGATATACCACAGTTTCTTCATCCATTCTTCAGTTGAGGGACATCTGTGTTCTTTCTAGATTCTGTTTATTACAAATAAAGTTGCTATGAACATTGTTGAGCAAATATCCTTGTTGTATTGTGGAGCATCGTTTGGGCATATTCCCAAGATTGGTATGGATGGGTCCTCTTTTATCACAAGAATATACATCTTATGTATAGCAGATAGATATGACTCTATAGAAAGACAATGTCTTTAAAACCCCAGAGACACACATAATGTGGCATTTTAAAATGATTTTATTACTTTAAATATTCATTGACAATGAGACAAGTTAACTCCTGGCAACACCCAGCGTACCTAAAAGAAGATGATGAGCATCAAATAACTTCCTTATGGAGGTGGCTTCAAATGTGGCAAACTAGACATTGGGCAAAAGGTTCTCATTGCTACCACAGACAGAATTCTGTCTAAAGAAAAAGAGCAGACTTGGAGGCAAGCAGAGTTGATGGCCAAACTCTGCCAAGATAGGGTAAGCAAGTCCTCAATAGTTCATGTGTCACATATGTCTATCAGATACGTTGGGCCAGAAGGCTAAATAAGATGCTCCAACATTAAAGAGAATTTTGGGTGACTATTCAGGTAGAATATTGTCTCTGTCATCTTTTCATTAGGAAAGCTATTAACCTGTACTCCTGGCATACACAGATAATCAAGTTTCCTCATTCTGAAGTCTCTCAGTGAATTGAAGACCAGGTAGTTTAGTTTTACAATGAAGCTTAATTGTTTAGGGGTTAAGAATGTTTTTAGGTCTAGATAGGTGTCCTAAGCTGATAACGACAGGATGTGATGGAGATTGATTTACATTCAGAAATTTAGATGCACCAAGATGTCTTCTCCAAGGCTGTCAAATACAAATAGCTAAAACACTATGAATGTAACATTTATATAATTCCTTATTGCATCACGATTCTTCTTGCCATAGGTAATCTATTGTATATATATGTAATATATAAATGTATATGTACAAAAATAAAATAATTTTAAAAATTAGTTTTTTCAAAATGTATATTACATTATTTAGGTAATGTACATCATTAGAAGCAACATTTCAAAACAGTCCACTGTGGACTTCAGTTGCCTCATTGCACTACAATGGATAATTTCTAACGATTTTAGACTCATTTCACAGCTTAGAATACACTTTCCTTATAATAACCTCATCATTAAAGCAAATTTTCTTGGCCTGCTAAATGAAGGATTCTAGACAGTTGAATCTTAATCATTCTGTTGATTTTATGAAACAAGATTAAGTGTATGGAAGTAATTCAGTTCATTTTTCTCAGTTCTTACTTGTGCTGACCTAGAGGATTACCAAAGATATGTAAGCACTATGTTCTTCAGTTATCCATAATGTAAACTGTTACTATTTTAAACAACATGCTGAGCACATCACCCATACTGACTAACATTCTCTCATGATTTCATTTGCCTATGGAACATTGTCCATGTCTAATGCTATATAGAAATCCTTTATATTGTGGTTTCAATCTACATCTTTCCCCCTTCTATGCCTACCCTTTATCCTTCCCAATCACATTTCTTGAACTTTCCAAATACCTAAATTTTTCCTTTTTAAGATTAGATGCTGGGACTCACAGTTGGGACTCCAGGTGAGAGTTGTATGGAAGAATGGGGAGGTAGAAGGACCCAGAGGGTCCAGGAACACTTCAAAAAGACCATAAAGGCTGGTGGATATGGACCTAGGGGGACCTGCACAAATTGCTGTACCAACCAAGGACAATGCATGCAGTGAACCTAGACCCCTTATTCAGACCTAGACAATGGATAGCGCATTTTCCATGGTTGTGGGAAGAGCAGGGACTGACTCTGACATAAACTCTGGTCCCCCTATTTGACCACTTTCCCTTGGTGGGGAGGCCTGGTGGCACTCAGAAGAAGGGGAAGCAGGCTACCAGGATGAGACCTGATAGCCTGTGGTCATATGATGGGGAAGGAAGTCCACTTCTGTCACAGGCCTAGGGTAGGGGAATATAGTGAAAGAGGGAAAGAGGGGGAACAGGAAGATACAAATGAGGGGATAAGAATTGAGATATAATCTGAATAAATTATCTTTATTTTTTTTTAAATAAAAGATAAGAGCAGGAGCACAGGGCCAACCAAACTAAGCAGGGCTTTAATGGCCTCACAAAGATTGAAACCACCAGCATGGGGCCTGTAACAATCTATACCTGGTCCTCTGCATATATGTTATGGCTGTTAGCGTGATGTTTTGTGGAACTCCTGGTAATGGGACTGGGTTTGTCTCTGACTCTTGACTGATCTTAGGGCTCTTTTCCTGGTATTGTGCTGCCTTATCCAGCCTAGATAGAAGTGCTTTTGCTTTGTATCTTGCTTTTTCCTGTTTAGTTGTTGTCTCTTGGATTCCTGCTCTTTTTTGAAGAGGAAATATAGAGGGAGTGGATCTGGGGAAGAGGGGAAAGAGGAAGTATATGGGAGGAGTAGAGGGAGGGGTAACTCTTATCTGGATGTATTGTGGGACAAAAGAATATATTTTCAATAAAAATTTTAAAAATGAAAGCAATGCAAATTTTTGAGAAAGTTAGAAGGAGATACAAAGAAAGGGGGTATATGTATGTGTTCATATATGTGTCTGCATGTATTTAAGGATTCACATATGGAAGGAAGCCAGCAAAATACATCAACTGTCTTCCTCAGTTGCCCTTCACTTATGTTTGAGACAGTGTCAGTATCTGAATCTAGAACTCATCAATTTGGCTCAGTTGTCTCTCCAATGAGGTCTACTAGTCTGTCTATTTACTACTCTGTCAGCTTTTAAAAAATATGATTGATGGTGCTTATACTTGTACAGCAAGCACTGCACCTATTGAACCATCTACCCAATCCCCAATTCAACTCTCTATATATGTTCTATATATTTTGTTATCTAAATGCCAGATATGACCTTCCTGTATCTCATCATACCAGGGGGAAATTTCATTGACTTTTAAAACAAACTTCAAATAAATTCATCCTCCAGGTCTTTGAAGTTTTATCTGAAACCTCTGGGGAATCTTTTCTTCTTTGTGCTTGTCTAACATTTTGCATGTGTCTCTTCAATAGTGCCTATCATACTGTATCTTTGTTGTATGCTTAAATGGCTATATTCATTTTTTAGGTTAAAAACCTCACTAATTCTACATAATGAAAGAACAGTAGAATGCCTAGCACGACAGAGGATTATTGGGTTAAAGCTACTTAGTGAACAGCAGATGAAAGAAACATCATATAAAGTTTATCTCATTACCAGCACATGTTGAGTAATACAGATTAAGTTCATATAACATTTAATTATTAGAAATAAAGAATACAAAGAGATAAAATATCAATATGTCTATCCTTAATTTACCAACCTTTATAGAGCTAGTTCGAGATTGTTTGTGCTGTCTAGTTTCATGTCAACTTGACACAAGCTAGGTCCATAGATAAGAAGGAGACTCAGTTGAGAAAATGCCTCCAGAAGATTGGGCTGTAAACCTGGAGGACATTTTTTTAAATTTGTAATTGACTGGGGAAGATCTGGTCCATCGTGGGTGGGGAAAGCCCTGGCCTGGTTGTTCTTGCTTCTATAAGAAATCAGGTTAAGTAAGTCATATAGGACAAGCCAGTAAACAACACTATTTCATGGCCTCTTCATTAGCTGCTGCCTCTAGGTTCCTGAACTGCTTGAGTTTCTACCCTGACTTCATTTGATGGTGTACAGTGTTGTAGAAGTGTAATCCAAATAAATCCTTTCTTTCCCAAGATATGTTGGGCTTGGTGTTTATCATAGCAATAGAAACAATAAACAGTACAGTGTTCACAATAAAAGATTGATTATTCTTGCAAGGCTAAATTAATGGAAATACTAAAACTGAAACAAATTGAATCCACTAAATGTAAGGAACTTTAAAAAGAACTCCTTAGTTCCTTCCAAATCATGCGGAGTACCTTCCAGTACTATGGATAATGTTCAATAAGAATGAAACTTTTAGTTGGTCACTGGCACAATTTCTCCATTTTAGATATATATATAAATGATGTCTTCAGCGATAGGCCTTTACCTTCATGTGTAGATTGTAAGCAATATTCTTTCAAGATCCTATGATGTCCAGTGGTAGGGAATAGGTCTCTGAAATTCATTTAGCAAACAAATTCCAAATGTGACCCATTCCTGGTATTGTGGGTTGTACTTGGTAGCATACGATGTGTAGTTGGGGCATTCTTTCCCCCATAATAACCTAATGCCATTTAAATTCCTTTTATGTATTTATATATTTTAGAAATCTTATAACATAGTCAATATTAAAAGGCCTTTGGTAAGAGCTACAAGAATAACATCTACACATTGATACTAGCAGAATCACAGGCTGCTGGGCACCATTTAACTTAATTATGCTAGTTTTGGAATGTCTTGTAAGAGTAGGGTCAGCACCAATGCAGTATAGAAGACTAGGAGATGGGGGTCACACTTACTTGTGTTCCTATGGAAACTTTGAATACTTGTTTTATATGGATTTTTATTCACTTTTCGGACATGATACTAACAAGTGACCCCTCAGCTGCTCAGCAATCATTTGTAGCTTATACATTGGCAGAATGGGCCAAAAGCTTATGTTTTGACCCATTTTGAAAATAAAGTGTCTTGAAATAAAAATAAATAAATAAACAAAAGGCCTTTGGTGTTAGTTATCCCTTCCCACATTTCCTACTCCACAATTCCCATACTCTTTATCATTAATCCTCTTATTCTAGTTTCCTCCTTATCCTTTTTTATACTATACTCTGTCCTCTTACTTGGAATAATGCCCCCTATTCTCTTATGAAAAACCTAACTTCTGTGGATATTTTGAATGAAACACACATAGCTAAAACTTAAAAAAATAGCTCATAGAAACTTTCTAAATCAGTATAGATATAATTTTGATTCTTAGAAAAGGAAGAGAAGGAAGAGTATAATTTTTCCATTGGTAATAGATGGAATATTTTAAATACTTTAAAGGTCCTGAGGCTGGTTATTACGTTATTAAGCACTAAAATGAATATATTTGAAAAATTACACTTGAGACATTGGAATAACAATGAAAGAACAGACTAAATAAAAGAAGATATTAAAAAAGAAGTTTAATGAAATGAGACAAATGCAATAAAATTCAAATATGTAGTGGATGAAAATACACAATAGTGCTAAAGAAAATTACATAATGCAAAAAATAAAACATTATTTTTGTTTTCAATTGCATTATGATTATAATTTCTTTGCGTTAATCACTTCCCCATGTCTTGGAAAATATTACTTTAAAAATTTCTCTACACACTTTGATTTTATTTTTTATTTTATCTTACATATTCTAGTTTGCTTATAGCTGATAACCTACATTTAACATTAACATTATTTCTCACATTGTTGTTTATTTATATGATTTCTTGTATTGCTATTTAAATGACAGTAACACAAACAATTTAATTTCAGGAAAATAAAATACAAACATAGTTATCCTATGTCACTTAATATGTTGAATTTAAGGACTATAAATTTTATACACAGAAACACGTATCTGTATCTTTTGTTGCTTTTTTGCTAGTATAATAAAAAAATTCAAATCATTCATAGCCAACAGCATAATTTGTAGTAATATACCATGACAGTGCTTCTTTTCAATTTAAAAGAAGTACACCAATCAGCACAGGTGTTTTGATATCCAAAGTGATTAGTGAAGCACTTTAAGCTGGTATAATGTTTTATCCCTTGCAAAGAACATTCAGGGTCATTACTGTTCCATGATTCAGACAGAATTATGCAAACAATTAGCTACTTTATTTGTCACATATAATAATAAAATATGGCACTGGAGAACTGAATAAAATTTTCTTTTGTGTCTCTTCATAAACTACCATAAGTCAGTATTTGTTTATATAGATTAAAGAAATAAAATGGTAGATACATATAACAAATACATACACATATATCTCCATTCTAAAATCTGGAGTATATTTTATAATTTATAGATAAGAAAGTTTTTAAATTTCATTTTTAATGACTGTTGCATTTAATATCTATATAAACTAATGTCAAATTATTTAACTGCAAATTTTATGTATTATGTATAAAATAATGAGTACAAGTTTGTAACATTTCTACAGAACGTTAGGATTTTTTATTTTGTTTTGTTTTTGTTTTGAGTGTTTGGGGATAATTTGGGGGGTTGTGTGCAGTCTTTTATTTTATTATAATTTATTTACATTAAATGCCAATTGTAATCCCCTTGCTTCTTATCTTCCTGTTTACACCCTTTTCCATTCTATTACCCTCTCAATGACCTCTGACAGGTGGGGGTCCTCCTTCCTCACTTTCTTACCACAGCCTAACAGGTCTGGATAGCCTGCATCCTTTTCCTCTGAGTTCCTACAGGACCTAGTCCTGAAGGGGCAGTGATCAAATCAAGGGCACTAGAGTTCTTGTCCTAGGCAGTTACCTGCTCCATCCTCTCCATGTGGAGAATGAGCTATCTATTGGCTACATCTGATCAGGGGCTCTCCTGTGCCAATTAGCTCAAAGCTCTTCCTCATTTTTTTCTTCTAACAGATTTAGTGTGTCTGGTTTTATGCTGAGATCTTTAATCCACTTGGACTTTAGTTTTGTGCAGGGTAATAAATATGGATATATTTTTGGATTTTTCTTTTTTTCTTTTTCTTACACATGCATTTATATTACTACACATATATACAATAAACTACCCACAGCAAGAAGAGCCATGAAACACTAAGAAATTATATAAATGTTACATTCATATGTTTTGGCTATTTTTATTTGGCAGTCTTGAAGAAAACGTCTTCCCCTGCCCACTATCCCCCTTTTTCTTTTTCTTTTTTCTTTTTCCTATTATTATTATTACTATTACTACTACTACTACTACTACTACTATTATTATTATTATTATTATTATTATTATTATTATTATTATTATTTGGTTTTTCAAGACAGGGTTTCTCTGTGTAACAGCCCTGGCTGTCCTGGACTCACTCTGTAGACCATGCTTGCCTCGAACTCACAGAAATCCTCCTGCCTCTGACTCCCAAGTGCTGAGATTAAAGGTGTGCGCCACCATGTATGGCAGAACTTTATATTTTTAAACTTTATTATTTAATACTAAAGTGAAATCTAGAGAAATGTTTAGAAAAAGTATACATAGCTTTGGTCAGAGATTAGAATTAAGGTGTTTGAGGAAGAACAGTTCCACAAACTATGGTTTCATACATGAGCAATAGATTTGGCTTTACACTACAACAGATGGGAATAAAAATAAAGGCCTTGTGAGGATGGATAAGTTCACTGCTTCACAAAGTTACACGTTACACATATAGATAATAGTCTCAATATTTATGACTCCTTACAATTAGTATATTAAAACATAATTCAATAAGTAATTAAATGGATCTTTTTAAGGGGATTAGGTCATGAAGGAAAAGACTTTAGAAACACTGTGTTTATATATTAGAACAAAAATAATTTCTTCACTGTTTCAAATCTTACGATAATACACTTAGATGCTACCTATGAGAAAATAGTGTCTTTACCAAATAGTAAATATGTCACCATTTAAATCTTGACCTTTCAGTTGCCAAAAATGTGAGAAATAAAATTATATAACTTTTAATTTGTCAAGGTGGCTCAGCAGGTAAAGTCACTTTCAACCAAAACTGAAAATCTCATTGAAGAAAAGAACTATGTCCCACAAGTAGTGCTCTGATCCATATTTGAATTCCATGGGATGTATGTTTTTCACACACATATATACCACATACACACACACAAGCACATACACACAAATCAATAAATAAATCAATCATTTCTTAAAATTCTGATGTCTACAGATTGCCTTTTATTTAATATCAGATAATGGAGAAGAGGAATATACTAAAGAAATAGACAATGCCACCTCATATTAAGAAAACAGAGAAAGTGACTACAATATACAGGGACATTATTTTCCATAGTTCTTTGGTTTCTTTTATTGAAATTAATTGTCAGGTTATATGCTGAGATCAATAGGCAAACTTATTTGACTGGAATAATAAGTGGATAAAACATGATGACAAAAGGTGAGTCACTTCAAAGGATTTGTTTTGAAGTCCTTGTATAAAATAAAGAAGATAACATAGAGAAATAATTTGTAAAAGTAACAGAAATGGTTAAAAGAAAAATATTATATAGCTAAAATATTATAGTTTCAATTTAAATATTTAAATTAATACTATTATAAGTTAAAATAACTATATGGCTGCAAAATGAAAGAAGATACACAATCTAGCGGGGTTAGTGTGTGCTGGCAGGATAGGCATATGAGGCACAGTCATCAAACAACAAATGTCTAAGTAAATTGAGAATAAAAAAGTAGGAGGGTTTATTATTATATAGTTACAAAATGCAATGGCACTTTCAGAAATTGAATAGACTGAAATATTCTCTATAATAATTGCTTTACTTGGAATTCTTACTGTTATCTATGCTGACTTATATCTAGACTTGGAAGAACAATTATGCTTTTAGAGACTAAAAGCTAAAGCAGAAGTTTGTAAATTTAGGTCTGAAAAAACAATTCTTTTTCCCCTTATTATTTATGCATTTAGTTAAAACTTAATTCTCTAAACTTATACAGTTTTCCAACGGTTGAATAAGTATGTTCCATTTATCTAATTTTTCCAATGTGTTTAATTGCTTTCCATATATTTATAGTGTCAATTTAAAATGATATTTCAACCAACTCCAGAAATTTAGCACTATATCTGATACTGACACTAAAATAGTAGATGTTGCCACATAATAAACAGTTACCATAGAGATTAGTCAAGATATATTAAGAAAGAATTATATTATTTTAGTATGAAATTGACTAATTAACATGTAGAAAATATATATGCTAGAATCTCTAAATAAGGTTCTCAAGAAAAAACTAAAAAAAAAATTAAAATTATAGTCACATGTTTGAAATATATATATGGAAATGTTTACAATATATTTTAAAAATCCAGCATCTCATTTCTGATTCCTTTGTAGATAAAGTTAATACTAACATTCAAACCAATAACTTAGGTTTTAGATTACACCATTGAAAACTTTCCTTGTTTCTACCACAGACAGAACTCTGCCTTAAAAAGGGCAAGCTTGGATGCAGGCAGAGTTGACAGCCGAACTCTGCCAAGACAGGGTAAGCAAGTCCTCAACAGTTCTTGCCTCACAAATATGTCTGTCAGATATGTTGGGCCAGAAGGGTGCAGATGATGCTCCAACATTATAGAGAGTGTTGGGTGATTATTCAGGTAGCAAACTGTCTCTGTCATCTCCTCATTTGGAAAGCTACTAACCTGCACTCCTAGCATACTCAGGTAATCAAGTTTATTCCTCAATTCTCTGATGGGGTTGAAGACACAGCAGCTTAGTTTTACAATGAAGCTTAGTTGTTTAGGGGTTAAGATGTTTTTAGGTCTAGATAGATATATTTTAAGTTGATAATGACAAGATGTGATGGAACTTGATTTACATACAGAATTTTAGATGCCCCAAGATAAGAAAGTTGTTTTCTTCAAGGCTGCCAAATACTAATAGCCAGAACACTAAGACTGTAACATTTATATAATTCCTGGTTGTGTCATGATTCTTCTTGCTATAGGTAGTTTTTTTGTATATATGTGTAATAATATAAATGTACATGTAAAAATTTGAAAAATTTTTTAAAATTAAAATATATAAATTGTCTAGTAACTGAGTATTTTAATAAAAGTATGAATGGGCTAGGAAAATATCTCAGTTAGTAAAGTTTCACCACACTAGAAAGAGTATTACATGGATTAAGTGCCTCACTCATGTACTAAAGGTAGATAGGTGGCGTTCTCCTTTAATCCCAGCATGGGAGGAGGGGGCAAGCCAGCCTAACTTAGATATCTCCAGGGCCCAATGGGAGACCCTGCCTCAAAATATCAAGAAAGCTATCTCTTGATGAATGACACATGAGGTTCACATCTAGCTTTAATGTATGTGTGTGTGACACTCACACATACACAAATACACACAATGCATAAAATGATATTTTTCTAAAAAGTAAAATTCTGAATATTTTCTTAAATATTTTTAAAATCCAACATAATCACCTGAACCTTTAAAATATAAATCTTATACTGTATATTTATATTAGGTAAAACAAATTATATTAAATTAATAATTACATAATATTGATCTATTTCCAAAAACTTAAATATTGGAAGAGAAAGTGATTTTGAATAAAACACATTGTTAAAAACTTTGTATCCCTCATGTCAACTATGTGATTGAATTTAGTGTTGAAATAAAATTTGTTAAGTGATGAACAATGCATATACATTTTGGTTTCCAAATTACATTGATTTTATCAACAATTTAAAGTATAAACGCTTACGTGCTTGTTCAGCTCTCCCTCTAAAAACATCCCTTCAATTTAAATCAATATTACATTTGTAATAACTCCTACATAACAGGCCTATGGTTTGGGTTTGAATGGTAGCAAGATGATTACATTCACAGTCCATCTTATGCAGTGATGTCTGCTCAAAACCAGCGAAAAAATTGGAGGAATATAAAGAAGTACAAAAGTTTTAACTAGCAGAGTTGTTTATCTAAGACCAGGGTGAATTATGAATAATAAAAAACAGGAAGACAAAAAGAACAATTTCCAACAGAAACATTTGCTGAATGACTGATAATGGTAGAGATATCTACAAAAATATTAACTGATTACAGAAGGTGCCAGATTTAGAATTATTTCATTCACAACTTTTTGACTCTGAGGTTGTATGAATGTGATGTGTTTTCACTAGTAGCTGTACTTAAAATCATTTTGGATTTGAATATTCTCATAACCTAGCAAATTTCAGTTTCATCCTTGCTTCCAAAAATGGTACCAATGTTAGATGATGATATTCACGATTTTAACCATGAATGTAAATATTATCCTCAACCTTGACTCTACAATGTAAGATTGTTTAAATCATTCTGAAATGCTTATTTATTGCCTGTGGACATTTAATTATGTTTAATATTGTTTCAATACTTCATACATTAGTCTTTGTCTACATTATAATCACCTATTCCCTGCCCCACCCAAGTCTGCCTGCCTCCCCCAAAATTCACAGTCTCTTCTTTAATTAAGTACTATTTCATGTATACACACATATATACATATTTATATATGCAAACATTATACAGAAGCTAGTGAGTCTATATAGCTTTGTTGTATGTGTATGTTTTAAGGGATTATCACTTGTGATTAGACAACCTATGATCGACCCTGGAGGCAACTGATTTCCACTCTCTCAGCAGTCATTTTTCTCCTGTGGCTCTTCATCTAAGGGTAAAGAATAGCCTCTGTTCACATTGGCATGTCAAATTGTATTGCCATTATGTTGGTCTTATTATTTATTCATATTATTGAGCATCCTTGGGTGCACTTTTCTTGTAATGTCTAAGGGTTATATACTCACAGAAAGAATTCTTGTCTCTGGCTTTCATAATCTTTTCACCTTCACTTCTACAGTTTCCCCAGATCTTAAGGGTTTAAGGGTTGTTATTACAAACCTATCAGTTGTAATTTGTCATCTCAAAGTCACTTATTCTTTTCATTTTGATCAGTTGAGTATCTCTGTAATTATCTCCCTTTGTTGCAAAATAAAGCTTCTTTGATGAGGGTGAAATCTATACTTACCTGTAACTATATGAATAAGTATAAAGCAACAAATAAATTATATTAAAATAAGTTATATTATCTGAAACTGGCAGTAGCAGTTACTCCACCTGTGTTTATGTGTTCAACAACCACGGATAGTTGAGTAGGTTTACAATACCAGGCATGAATTACTTCTTGATGAGTGGACTTTAAGTCCAATTAGACAGCTTTTAATTAGGCCCTAAAATAAAAGTGTCACTGTTTGAATATTGTGGATATATTGCAAATTCAGTCATTATTGTGAAATATAGGCTTAGATTCAGATAGGTCTATTGATTGCCATCTCTTTTTTTTTTTTTTTAAACTGTGCACAGACGTTTATTGAGGGAGGGAGGGGGCGTCAGTCCTTCTTGGCCGCGGCCTTCCTCATGGCTGCCAGCACATTGCTGAGCTCCTCCCGCTTCCTCTTGGCCCGGATGTGCACGTGCCCACCCGCTTCTTGATGAACTTGAGCGCGCGCTTGTCCTTGGACACCTTGAGCAGCTCCATGGCGCGCCGCTCGTAGGGCGCGAAGCTGCACACCTCCCTGATCATGTCCCGCATGAACTTGGTGTGCTTGGTGAGGTGCCCGCGGCACCGGCTGTGCCTCGGCTTGCTGATGTTCTTCCTCACTTTGTGGCCCTTGTTGAGACCCACGGCCATGGGGTAGCACAGGGCCATGGCTGCTGCTCTCTGATGGCGGCCGCGACAGGAAGCGATTGCCATCTCTTATACTATGAGAGCTAGTCTTTACGGAAGAGGTCTTCTGGTTAATTCCAACTCTATTTCTCTGAGTTCTATTTTGAATTTCATGGTGTTTTTGGCCATAGGGTCTTACCTTCGCATTTTGGAAGACAATTAAGGGCAACGGGACTAGTCTAAATATTTGGTCAGGCCTCTTGGACTCATGTGACCAACAACTCAAAGGAGGGCTTCTCATGTGTGGTGCTGTTTGTTTTTGTTGTTGTTGTTGTTGATGATGATGGTGTTAGCTCATGAACATCAAATAATATGAAAGGAGGCTTGATGTTTGTTTGATCACTTTGCATTTTGGGACAGAGTATTTCTTTGTAGCCTGTCACCTTTGTGTTGTGCTTAATCTCTAAACCCTCTGTTATTAAAGACATGAACCACCATATCCAGATCATTTTGGAATACTTTTATTAAATTTTGATACAGAAAGTTTGTTAGAACTTTATACAATTTGAAAACAGTATCATAGAAAAATCTAGAGATGCTACAAAGAGCCATGCCTGGAAAATTAGTGAAGATGTTGTTATTCACACTCTGAGTATGTAAGATGACATTTCAAGAAATTATATATTGTAAACCAATTTTAAGAATTTGTAATAATAATACCATGTATCAATAGAAGGAAATTTTAAAAATTGGTGGGTATTATATTACAGAAATAAAAAAGATATCAGAGGCATGCAAGATGGCTCAGTGAGTATAGGTACAATCCGTCAACCCTGAAGACTTGAGTTCAAATCCTTGAACTTACATGTTTAAAAAAAAGTAAAACTAACTTCTTACAGTTGCCCCCTGTGATCATTCACAATGTACAGAGAATAAATATATAAATGTAAAATACTGTGTAAAAGAAAGATAAGAGAAGCATGGAAGAAAATATTATATATAAATGTATTATAATTGGGACATTTAAAACTTGGAAATAAGTAAAACACACAGGTAAATTTTAGTTAATAAAGAAAGACTGATAAAATGATTTTACTCTCTCCACTTTAATGCCTTTTATTCAGTACAATCAAATGGTGTTAAATTGTCTTAGGGAGTTATTAGCCATATGTATATGAAACAGTTCTCAGCAAATTGAATATATATCCATTAGTTTTTTCCTTAAAATACACACACACACATACACACACACACACGCACACACACACACACACACATAGTTTATCATCATAAAAGCAATCAAAATATCCAGCTTTAGTTTTGAATCCTTTATAGATAGGGAAATATATGAATTTGATAGAAATCTTAATTTCCATTAATAATAGCACTTGGTTTTAGAAACAAAATTATAGATTAAGAACTTAAATATGGACATAAATTATTAAAATATTACTTTCACCATTTAGAATCAAAATTATGAGCATGTAGATGATTTATATGCATTAATTCCTCATGTTATGAATGCCAAAGCTAGAAGATTAAAAGCTAGCTTGTATTAATCACAAAGCTCTCACTGGTGCCATGAGTTAGAAATTATTTTCCTTTATTTTATATTCCTAAATTGCTATTTTGGCATTCTTCCATAAAAATCATTTGCTTATTCATTCAACAAACATTTAGTGCTAATACAGAGTACCATTGTGAGCTGCTAATCAACATGTCTCATGGGAGTGGAGGGATGTGTGAATAAACAAGTAAATGCAATTAATTATGTGAGCAAATTAAGAGAGAGAATTAGTGGATTTGGTGTCTAACTGTGGAGGAGAGTGCTATGAAAAAAAGGAGAGAATGAATAAAGAAAAATAATAGAAAGTGTATAATGATCAAAAGTATAATATTTTGAGAAAATGAGACATATTTTCTGCATCTTAACATAATTTATATTTGCTTCTGACATTCTGAAAACACTAGTTCAATCAATAGATATCTATTGATTACTAGACTATTAGCTTCTTGAAGAAAGGAGCTATTCATCTGTTTAAAATCTTTCTTTTTAAATATATTTTATTAATTTATTCATATTACATCTCAATGGTTATCCCATCCCTTGTATCCTTCCATTCCTCCTTCCCTCCCTTTTTCCCCTTATTCCCCTCCCCTATGACTGTGACTGAGGGGGACCTGCTCCCCCTCTATATGCTCATAGGGTATCAAGTCTCTTCTTGGTAGCCTGCTATCCTTCCTCTGAGTGCCACCAGGTCTCCCCATCCAGGGGACATGGTCAAATATGAGGTGCCAGAGTTCGTGTGAAAATCAGACCTGGCTTTCCACTCAACTGCGGAGATTGTCCTGTCCATTGGCTGGATCTGGATAGCGGTTCGATGTTTACTGAACATATTGTCCTTGGATGGTGCCTTAGTTTGAGCAGGACCCCTAGGCTCAGATCTACCCATTGTAATGTTCTTCTTGTAGGTTTCTAGGATGCTCTGGATCCTTCTATTTCCCCATTCTCCTATATTTCTCTTACCGAGAATCCCAGTAGGATGTCCTCCCCTCTGTCCCAGTTTCCTGGTGAGTACAGACTTTCATGTGACATGCCCCTTGGGCTAGTGTCCAGATATAAGTGAGTACATATCATTTGACTCTTTCTGCTTCTGGGTTAACACACTCATTATAATCATTTCTAGTTCAATCCATTAGTCCACAAATTTTGGAAAATTCCTTGTTTTTAATAGCTGAGTAGTATTCCATAGTGTAAATGTACCACAGTTTCTTTATCCATTCTTCTACTGAGAGACACTTAGGCTGTTTCCATGTTCTGGCTATTATGAATAAGGCCGCTATGAACATGGCTGAGCAAATGTTCTTCTTGTGTGCTAGGGCATCTTCTGGGTATATTCCAAGGAGTGGAATAGCTGGGTCTTGAGGAAGCCCTATTTCCAGTTTTCTGAGATAGCGCCAGATAGATTTCCAAAGTGGCTGTACTAGTTTGCATTCCCACCAGCAATGAAGGAGTGTTCCTCTCTCCCCACATCCTCTCCAGCATGTGGTGTTGCTTGAGTTTTTGATCTTAGCCATTCTGATGGGTGAAAGATGGAATCTCAGAGTTGTTTTGATTTGCAATTCCCTGTTGACTAAGGAAGTTGAGCATTTCTTCAAGTGTTTCTCAGCCATTCGATAGTCCTCTGTTGAGAATTCTCTGTTTAGTTCTGAGCCCCATTTCTCAATTGGGTTATTTGGTTTGGTGGTGTTAAATTTCTTGAGTTATTTATATATTTTGGATATTAGACCTTTGTCAGATGTAGGGTTGGTGAAGATTATTTACCAGTCTGTAGGCTGTTGCTTTGTTCTTTTGACAGTGTCTCCTGCCTTACAGAAGCTTCTCAGACTCAAGAGGTCCCATTTATTAATTGCTGACCTGAAGGCCTGGGCTGTTGGTGTTCTGTTCAGGGAGTTGTCTCCTGTGCCAATGTGTTCGAGGTTCTTCCCCACTTTTTCTTCTAAGTGACTTAGTGCCTCTGGTTTTAGGTTGAGGTCTTTGATCCACTTGGAATTGAGTTTTGTGCATGGTGACAAATATGGTTCCAATTGCATTCTTTTTACACATAGACATTCAGTTAGACCAGCATCATTTGTTGAAGATGCTATCCTTTTTACATTGAATAGATTTGGCTTCTTTGTCAAAATTCAAGTGACCATATGTGTGTGGATTCATATCTAGGTGTTCGATTCGATTCCACTGATCACCCAGTCTATTGCTGTGCCAATATCATGCTGTTTTAATCACTGTTGCTCTGCAGTTTAGCTTGATATCAGGAATGGAGATTCCCCCCAAGGATCTTTTATTGTACAAGATTGTTTTAGCTATTCTGTGTTTTTTGTTTTTCCATATGAAGTTGAGAATTGAACTTTCAAAGTCTTTTAAAAAATTGTGTATGTATTTTGATAAGGATTGCATTGAATCTGTAAACTGCTTTTGGTAAGATGGCCATTTTAATATGTTAATTCTCCTGATCCACGATCAAAGAAGATCTTTCAACATAAAAGTCAGGATATGTTTGCTAAATATGTGTGAAATGTAACAAATAGTATGTTCTAGTTTAGTTCACTACAATGGACTTTTATAATTATAAAATCATACTTCCATTTCCCTTAATATCTTTTGTTTTGCTCTTTTGATACAAATTATCTTTTGGTGAAATATTTCTTGGTTTCTTTGTAGCTTTGTGTCCCATAATTTATATGTATAGATTTACTTATTGAAGAAGTTTATGCAAATGAGGAGTTCACATGCTGCAATAACAGATTAATGCATTTAATGAAGTACATTTTCCACTCTCTTCACATTGCACAATATTTTCTAATTTTTGGTAAAATACTTTTCCCTGTTGCTTTGTAGCTATTCTGGGTCCAAACTTTTAATGGTTTTTCCTAAAATTGAGAATCTCTGCTGTTTTCAATTCTTAAAATAAATTAATATAAATGAAAAATTGTATTTTTTACTTAGTGTCATAAACACGGATATCAAACACATACACTTTTAAAAGGCATATTTGTGGCCTGAATATTCTATTACCTGCTTTCCTGTAAAGTATATATACAGCTATTTAAAAATGGGCTGATCACATTGCTCAATTTGAGGATTGTCAATGATTAATCTGGTAGACAATTTTAAGATAAAACCTTGCTTCTACAACTAGTGGATAAGCTAAGTTGTGGCATAAACATTTTGATTAGCAAAATTGACAAAAACTAAGTTTAGATTTTTGTGGGTTTTTTGTTTTGTTTTAATATGGAGTACCTCCCTAGGCAGTATGAGTTTGGATTACAGAAAGTATCCAAAGCATAAAATTTGTGTATGGCTGTGTTTGGTTGTTCTAAGGCAGTGTGAAGGTAAGGATCAACTTTAAATACACAAGATAATAAATTAATTTTGGTTGTCAAAGTTTGTACAAATGGGTATATTATTGATTCAGTATAACTTCATGATTTTGAAATAATGCAGTTAAATAAAAGCTGGCATGGCTCTTAACTACTCAATTTACCAATTGCTTATTCATTTTCAAACCCTTCTAACTTTATAATTATAGTGTTTCATCGCTTTTCTCTTTATTTTTCTTTATAACAAGTAGACTTTAGTTGGTATAAATCTCTACAAGAAATGAGAAGTACTCGAGCATATTTGTTTAAGATAAAGCAGTAATATTTTGAAATCTATATTTCCACTAGCGAAGAGCATTGCTACCAACAGAGCCATTTGAAACTCCAGGATATAGCATTCTGAAAATGAGAATCAATTATACCCCTTTGCTTTGCCCTGTTAGTTTCTTTTAAAGACCATAAACATCGTGGTGATAGTAAATGTTAACCCCTATAAATCCATAGGAAGTTGAATAGAAACTTCATTTACAATGAACATGCTGTGGTAACTACTTTCTCATTCTACAAGCATTATGATTTAAAGAGCAGCTTATAATAAAACTATTACAACATTATGATGTTTTCCTAGCATTAATGTTTCAATAAGACAATAGAGTTAATACGCTTTTTCTTTTTATCTTTATCTCATATATTCAAGTTGAAAACCTTTATTGTGTTTTTCTCTAAAACTGTTTGTGCAGTGAGCTTCATGTAATACTGTATTTTCTCAAAGTCATATTGTGTTGTTTAACTTCACACATTAAATTCTGTCAAAACTCAACATTTTAGACATGAAAGAAGTCATGTTAACATTTACAAAATTATAGTTTGGTCATCATTTGTCTACTCCATTTTATTTATTCTCTCTATATATCTTCTATTTGCATATAACAAACTCTTAAGATATTGAGAAATTTATAAACACAAAGATAATTCTCTCTATTCTACTAATAATGTAGTGAAAATTCTAGATTTTGTAGTATAATACAAGAGATAGTTTGTCAAGATAAGATCTAAAGATGATGTGTCAAATATAGAAAAGTTAATCTAGCTTCCAATTATGATAACATTCCATTGCACAGAAATGTTTTCCTTAATATTTACTATTTTTCATAAGTAAAGTTTCTCTTGTGACCACCATCTTCAAATACATTTTAGCTGTAGAATTGATGCAAATAATTCAGCTATCAAATATTCTTAGATATGACTTATCTTAGTTTCACATGGAAACCACCACAACAACAGTAACAAACCAGAATAACGGATACAATTCTATACAAAATAAGAACTTCTAGAAGTATCTCCATCCATAATATCAAGCTATACTACAGAGCAATAGTAATAAAAATTGCATGGTATCAGCATATAAATAGACTGGTTGAACAATAGAATCTAATCAAAGATCTAGAAACAAGTCCACACACCTACAAACATTGATTTTGACAAAGGAGCCAAAACAATACATTTGAAAAAAGGAAGCATCTTCAACAAATGGTGCTGGCATAACTGGATGTCTGCATGTAGAAAATTGCAAATAGATGCAAATTTATCACTATGCACAAAATTCAAGTCCAAGTAGATCAAAGACCTCAACATAACACCAGATACACAAAATCTATTAGAAAAGAAAGAAAAGGGCCTTGAAATCATTGGTACAGGAGAAAACTTCTGGAATATAACATCAACAGCTCAAGCTCCAAGATCAACAATTAATAAATGAGACCTATTGAAAATGAAAAGTTTCTGTAATGCAAAGGATACTCTCAATAGAACAAAATGACAGTCTACAGATTGGGAAAATTTTTCATCAATCCTACATCCGACAAAGATCTAATATCCAAAATATATAAAGAACTCAAGAAATGAAACACCAAGAAACCAAATAACCTAATTAAAAATGGGGTAAAGAGCTGAAGAGAGAATTCTCAACAGAGGAATCTTGAATGGCTGAAAAGCAACTTTAAAAAATGCTCAACGATCGTAGTCATCAGGGAAATCAAAATGACTTTGAAATTCCATTTTACACCTGTCAGAATGGCTAAGATAAAAAAACTCAGGTGGCAGCACATGCTGACAAGGATGTGGTGAATGGGGAACACTCTTCCATTTCTGGTGGGAGGACAAACTTGTATATTTACTTTGAAAATCAATCTGCCACTTTTTCAGAAAATTAGAAATAGTTCTACCTCAAGACCCAGATATACCACTCCTGGGTATATACCTAAAGATGCTCCAATATACAAAAAGGACATTTGATCACCTGTGTTCATAGTGGCTTTATACATAATCTCCAGAAACTGGAAATAACCTAGGTGTGCCTCAACTGAAGAATGAATAAAGAAACTGTTGTAGATTTACACAATGGAACACTACTCAGCTATTAAAAACAAATACACCATTAAATTTGCAGGGAAATAGATGGATCTCGAGAAGATCATTCCAAATGAGGTAATCCAGACCCAGAAAGACATATATGGTATGTACTCACTTATAAGTGGACTTTAGCAACTTGGTATAGGATAACCATACATAATGCACAGACACAAAGAAGATAATCAACAAGGAAGACCCAAGGGAAGATGTTCAAATTAACTCAGAAGGGGAAGTAGAAAAGACACTGGTAGTTGTAGAAGAGAAGGAACAAGGTAGGAGAGGGATCACAGAAAGATATGAGGGAGGAGATCTGACACAAAGAGAGTGGGGCAGGAGAGAAGTCCCGGAGAGAAAACAGAAAATGTGGGTGGGTGCATCTCTGCAAGAGACCTAAGTCAGGGTAGGTTTCAGTGAGAATATGAGAGGGACTCTGGAAGAGAGACTTAGTAGCAGGCACCATAGTGTCTGAAGTAGGCACCCTCTAACTAGACAAGACTCCTAGTACAGGGAGGGGAACATCACCCCACCCACAAAAACATCAACCGAAAAATTACCCTGTCTCCAAAATGTTCAGGCATAAAGATAGAGCAGATAGAGCAGAGATTGAGGAAATGTACAGCCAATACCTGGCCCCACACAAGACCCACTCCATCGGAGCGATCCAACCCCTGACACTACTAATGATACTTCGCTATGCTTGCAGACAGGAGTCTAGGAGAGTTGTCCTCTGAGAGGCTCCACACACCAGCACCTTGAAATAGATTATGAGACTCACAGCCAAACATTGGATGATGTGTAGGATATCTTATTGAAAAGTGGTGCGGGGGGGGGTGAGGAGAATAAGGCAAGTAGGTTTACGAGCGCCACAAAAAGACCAATAGAACCAATTAGCCAGGGCTCAGAGGGGCTTGCTGAGACTGAAGCACCTAGCAAGGACCATGCATGGCCTTGACCTAGACCCTCCTACACAGATGTAGGCAATGGGAAGCTCAGACTTCATGCCTTTATTAAAGCATGGATATGGACTCTGATGCCCAATTTTTGATCACTTTCCCTGGTGGGACTGCCTTGCCAGGCCACAGGGGAAGAGGATAGGCACAGTCCTGATGTGACTTGATGAGCTGGGGTGGATAGGAAAGGGGCACTCCCTTTTCTAAGGAGTAGGGGGCAGGAGGAGAGAAAGAATGAGTCTGTGATCAGGATGTAAAGTGAATAAAATAAATAAATAGTTCATTATTTCTCTTACTGCCTATTACTCCAGTTCAGGACTGACTATACTTCATATCACAAAGCAAATGGATGCAGGGTGGGTCAAAAGAACAAAGGAGCTATCATATGTCATTTTGACAGGGACACAAACTATGAGAGGAAAAGTCATGTTCTACCTCTAAAGTATAACAGCTGTAGGAGACATATGGAGCTGCTGTGGAAGAGGAGACACCTGGTTCATGGTGTGAGACCCTAATCAAAGTGATTGATGCTGGATAAGATGCAGAAATACAGCAGATTCTCTTCTTGGGAGCACTGCTCTACAAATAAGTACAAAGTGCTTTAATGTAGTACCTACAATTCCTCTAGGTGAAATAATAACATTGAGTTTTATATTGGACATAATTCTCTTTTTTGTAATATAAAATTTCAAATAAAAAGGAAAAAGATAGTTTTAAGGTTCTCATAATCAGACACTTATCTGAAGAGTGACACTTATTAATGCTTTCATCCAAATAGCTATTTTAATCAGAAATGTAAAATTTTACCCATGAATGTTTGTGAGTATCTGTTTCCTTCACATTTCAGCATTATTATTTTGCTCATTGTTCATGTACTACATATACTTAATAGACATATCAAGGAAGATAGCAAATAGAATTCTAAGTCCTAGACATGTATATAATCAATAAAAATGTCTAGTTATTGTACCAAAGCTAAATACAGAATTTTAAAAATTATTTGGAACTGCAAATGTTGAGACTGTGTATTTTGGATTCTACTTCTACTTGTAAAAAAATGGTTCTACTGCTATTCACACACTTTATTCAACTCCACCATTCATAATGACCCAGAAACGGACTGCAGAACGAATGTGAATATGTAACCCACTTTACTACCAAGATTCTTACTTATATTTCACTAAATTATATTGTTACACTTCTATCCATTAGTATAGATTATGAAAAACTCACAGATATATGTGCCTAAGAGACTTCAGTAAGCTACAGTAAGTAAAAATAAGTTATAAATCAAAAGAGAAATGGATAAATGTGCAATATGAATATCATGATAATATCATCATTTTTATTCTAATTACTGGAACCTGAAGACATCTTAGTAATGAGCCATCAATTTACTTAGACATGATAAGTAAGAAGTAAAATGAGATTTCTTTGGTATTTTAATTGTCCTGATGTGCATAGTGCTGCCAGGATAGAAATTGACCCTTGGGTGTAATTTTTGGATTTACAATTAACATTCTCATATCAGGAGCATGCATCTTCTTATATTTACATGAGCATATGTGGAAGTGTATCCTAACTTGTTTTGAAAGGGTTAATTGGTTAATATGACTATTTATTAAGACAAAATGTTCTGATGATTTTTATAGAAATTTGAAATACTCTCATAGCCTCAAAAATACTGGAAGAAGCTATCATAACTAAAATGAGATTCTTCTCTGTATCTAAAACTTAATAGCTAGAGCATAGATAAAAATAGAACATATTCTTTGGTGAATATGATATTGGGCACTATACAAAGTCTTATTAGAGTTACTCCTCTTTTAATAGTATTAACTAGCACTATACTTAGATATTTATTATAAACTCTTTCATTACACATTTTAACTAAATTTGCACACTAGTAGTTTATTGATACCAAGATTTGTGATAAATGTAACCATACAAAAATGCACATGGTTTTTAATATGTTAGTGTTACAATAGTTATTACAAATAAGTGCCACATACATGCATATACAGGTATATATATGTGTATATATGAATTATGAATATATAAGAAGAAATATCTTTTTATACCACTGAGACTCACGATCTATTTTTAAATACATCAAATTTTCAATAATACTAATTATACTTAATTATAAAACTGAAAACATATGAAGTGATAATAATTAGAGACTGATCAAAATTGTACTTATAGTGTGGTTTGCAGACTCTAATATAATACCAAATACACCAAAGACATGTGATAACATGTCATCTCAGTTGATTAATGACTCATAAATAATGTATCTTGTTCATACCATCAATGAATCTTTAAGCTTAAAGAATCTATAATGTCAACTCTGTCAATTTTATCATATTAGTCATTCAGAAAACTCCCAGTAATTGATATACTATAAATTTTTGCAGCTTTGATAATGGGATAATAAATAAATAGTAAATAAAAATGTTGATCAATTGTGTAGGACATACATATCACTCCTAGTGAATGTAACGACAATACTTTAACTTATTATAGCCAATACTATGTTGTGAAAAGTCAGTATTTATACTATTGAGTATGTTTTGTTAGTTCTACTGATAGTGCATGCCTCTAGTGATAATTATCAGATAAAAAAGTATAAACATCACTATATTATAGTTTCTGAGTCTTATATTTCCACAAAAAGGTAGTATACATTCTCCAGTGAAGAAAATGGGTTTGGGGACACTATTTAATTATTTGAATATAACAATATGCCTTGAACAGCGTTAAAGTTAATCCATATAAATAGAACAATACAGACATATAAACCATAAGTAAAATTATTGATGGCCTTGATATGTCTTAGTGGATAAAGGCACTTAGCACACAGCCTGATAATTTGAATTTGATCCATTGAACCCACAAGGTGGAAGGAAAGAATCCTCATCCACAAGGTTCCCTCTGACCCTTACATGCAGTCTGTCACATGTATAACCCAATGATATTCTATTCATTTTAAAAAAAGGAAATAAATTTAAAAGTACAATTTAAATCATTGAAGGAGTTCATCAATGGAAAAATAGATACTGTATTTTGATGACAAACAGAACTAAAATTAATTTCTCAGTATTTTTTCAAATGTTCATGAGTTAATAATATTGACAGCATTTTTTAATATAACACAACGTATTTATAATTTAACAGCTGGTTGGAGGAAAATTGCTATTCAAAATTATTGAGAGATAAAACACAGTATTACTATTCACTTTATTATAAACTACTAAGAACACAAATGAGTATCTCTAGATACACTACCTACTAAGTACCAAGTTTTGAGTATTCTTGTTTGGGGTTATTTTCATTTTTCCTATAGTTTTACCCTGAAAGTCATCTCTTCCCAAAATGTCTGAGTATATTTGTGGATAATGGAATTTTCTCCTTGATTGCCACACTTGGTAAATTTACTGGGGGATGCATTGCCTTCTTCCTCAGTATGTAAATTGTTTTGTAGCAGTTATGGAACATGTTCTCATGACAAACAAGCACTCATTTAGAATTTCAGAACACTTTCTCTGAGAATTGGACCAGAGATACACTGAGGAAATTCTTAATGCTCCTGACTATACAGCTAACAAAGTTAATGTGGGCAACAACTTAAAATTTGGCAAATTTAATGGTTAAAATTATCAAGAAATACAGAAAAAACTAGTTACTGCGTTAAGCATTGAAGCATGAAATAAGAAATAAGAGTCCTTAACATATCATTAGCATAACTAGGAATGAGTAAATATTATAGGGGTGGTAAGCAATATACCAATATTTAAATATAGTCATTACAATCCAGTTTAATAATGAGCTTCAGGTATATGAATATATTCTCTAGCTTCAGCCACAAGTTCTTAAATTGAACATTTCTCTGTCCCAGTTTCCACTTTTGTTAAACTTTATCACAATTGTCTTCCTTATTATATTATCACAAAGAGTGAACAAGTTAGTCCTAACTACAATCTAATGATGAGAAGATTCGTAGCGAATCTAAAGTCAAAGAACATTTCATAACATATCTTCAAATTTTACTACCATAGCTATCATTGAAAGATTACAAAATCCTATAGATTGCAAGAGCATAAGCAAAAATGGGAACTACATTCAATATGAATCTAATCAGGACCTTGAAGCAGAAAAGGGATATTATTGGGTAAACTCATGAATTCTAAAAGAATTTAAGTTTACTTGTTAGTCTTGTACCAATGTTACCTCTTTAGTTTTGGCAAATAAATTACAGATTTGTAAGGTGATAATGTATTTTTAAGAACAGAATAAAATGTAAGAATTTTATAATGTCTACACTATTTCTGTATTCAAGTAAAAGTAATACAAATAATAATACATTCTTGAAGAGTAAACTCTATTAAATCGTTGATACACATGAGATGCAATAGTTTCAGTCACATAATGAATGCTAAATATACATTAGAAGGCAGCAACAGTTTTTGTGTCTTAGATATTGCATTCTTCATGGTAAAGAAAAGAAAGAGATTTTAAATTAATTACAAATTGTTACAGGGTAAGACTGAGCATTTTGTTGTGAAATGAAAGACTACAGGTCAAATGTTATAGACCAATAAACAAAAGTGCTGGCACTCCTTTTCATTGTATGGTTATTTCCTCGTATCTTATCTAATAATCTGGTTAGGTGTGTAATGATATCAAAACCTCCAGTTACTCTGAAGGGATATGTTCATTTTCCTGGTAGGTAATTGAAAGTTAAATGCATGGAACACCTAACAATAAGAGAAGGAGTATCACATACTTGTGTATTTTCAATTTTTCACTTTCAGTTTGCAAAAAAAAAAAATTGTTTGAAATGAGATTGCCACAGGACAGAGCATGCTCTACAAAGTTCCTTTGAAACTTTTGTGGGATATGAAATTTTTGTGGGATTGATTTTACCTTCTGGAAAGCTATGACACCACATGGTTTAAATCTGCATGTGTAATAATGTAAGGTTTTAAATGCATTTTTTTATTAAACAAATTTAGAGTTGCAGCAATGGTTTTTATAAAGAACTGAGTAAAGATATCTATAAGACTCTATGACAAGAAAAGCTTTCATTTTTACCCTTCACAGAGGAAGTACATTGAAACTTGAAAGCCAGAGGCATGGAATAGACACACTTTAATTATATCATGAGTATTTTATGCCTTCTTTTTTTAACATACGGATCTGAAGAAAAAACAGTTCAATATCTCTGAAATCAAGATATAATGTAAAATGAGAAGAAAATTTAACTTAGCATTTTTTATTTTTCTGTGATTGATAAAAATTTAGTTCATTATGAAATTGGTAATATACTACATTTGATAAGAATGAATGATCAATTATGTCAATGTCATTATATTTAGCGTCACTAGCACCTATGAAAATAATGATTGGTGGATATTGTACTTGCTAATTACTCCTACTTGTTTTATATACATGATTCCATATTTTTTCTTTCCTGAGTATTTTAAAAATCAGCAGAGGTAGAATCAGTACGATATTATGGAGAATATTCAAGACATATAAAGAATGCTGTATTTTCTCAACAAATACATCAAGTAGATTGACAGTAAATGAAAGATTTGGTTGCTAAAATTGGAATCATATTGAGTAGCATAAGCAAAAGCCTGCAAATATCTCCCTGAGCACCAGGACAGTATTATTGAACATCTGATAACTACACTCAGAGATTTTAGGTAATTATCACTGAAACAAATCATTGATGAATGAAAATTTTGGAAAGAGATACCAATGAAATGTTTGACTATGAATTCTAGCACCTTTATGCAAAAAAAAATAGATGGACTGTTGACTTTAAAACCACAAAACAACATGTCTGTCATAGTTTGTTATATAATAAGCATTACATGAATCTATATTATCTCATTCATCCATCAACATTTCATTTACTATAATAAGATATAGGCAGGAGGCAGGCACAGTAATATTGTAATATATTTATTAGAGACTGAGGACAATTCACATGAAATTAAAAGTACAGAATTCCTTATCTCATGGAAAATTGAGATTTACAAGGATAGCCTCAAAGGAAGAGAGTGAACGAGAAGAGTCCATGGATAAGTACAGTAGGAGTTGAAGTTAATAAATATCCAAAACCAGAGCTTACTGTGTAAGCTTTTTTTTTTTTTTTTAACTTTTGAAAACCACTTTATTTGGGGTTCTTTAATGCTTATACCTCCCTTCCACCCCACCAACTGGTACCCTAGATAGGAAAGAAAAGAGGTTAATGGGAACAGGAGAAGTAGACCTTTTTAGACTCAGTTCCTTGAAGCAATTCCACTGGCGTAGTCAGTAGGATTCCAACAGACCCCATTAAATAGCAAACCAGCAATTCAACAAATGTGGCTGGAACCACAGCTGCTCCAACTCAGAATAGCAGCCAGAACCTTGAAGCTGGAGGGGTTCTTTCTAGGAGTGTCTCAAAGTGGAGTGATGAACAGCCAAGACCAAAAAGCCCTGCCTCTCAGAATCCAGACTAGATGGTTTATCAGTTGGCAAAGACCATGCCCCTGGAAGAGGCAGTTCCTTTTCCAGTGGACAAACATCACCTGTTTTCTCACAAGTCTGTTTTCAGTGGAAAAACACCACAGACACCTGTGTAAGCTTTTTTTAAGAGGGAAAAATCAAAGGGAATTGAGAAAGCTTTAAGGAAAAAAAGTTCAGCTTATGTTGAAAAGGTTAAAGGTGATGCCTACATTCAATATTTCTCAAACTTTATGGCTCACTATTTACTGTTCATGTCTAATTTAGTTTTTAAAGTATTAGCTATAATTAGCTTTCATATTGAATGTTTCCTTTCTATAAGATACTTTTAGCACTAAATGTTCTTGCAATCTGAAAAATGCCTGGAATGAATGCATCTGCACTTCTCAAGTTATTCATCTTAATAGATCCAGAGCAAATGAGACCTCTTCATCCATAGCAGCATTTGACAATGTGAGATTTATGTTTTAGCACTGCTATAGAATGCTACTCTGGCTTTTTAGCCCCAAGTAAAAGACATACCAGTGAATTTCTAAAAACCTGTAAAGTCAATTAATTAAAAATAGTGGCAGTTCCATGGAATCATGTTGTCATTCTTCATACAGCTGTGGTTTGGCTTGAAAGAATTTCTGTGTGGCTCATGTTCTTTGGTATTATATTGTCATTCTCCATTAACACATCATGTAGAAATAAACTTTTGTGTGAGACATCCCTTTTGACTAAGAATGCATCTGATATAAAAGGTATTATGAAAAATAAACAAGCAAATTTTTACTTTCTATTCAAAGGTATAAGCACCCAAATAGTAATTACAAGGGAGTCGATCATATGAATGGATGAAGGGAATTTTCTTTCTTTTTTATTTATTTATTATTTATATAGTGTTCTGCCTACATGCATGCCTGCACATCAGAAGAAGGCACTAGATCTCTAGGTGGTTGTGAGCCACCTTGTGGTTGCTGAGAATTGAACTCAGGACCTTTGGAAAAGCAGGCAGTGCTCTTAACCTCTGAGCCATCTCCCAGGCCCTGAAGAGAATTTTCAAGCTGTACAATGTAAGTCTCAGACCCAGTCATCCATGAGGGTGTGTTGTTATACACACATCAGTATGTCTTAACTATACTGGCATTCCTGACCTCTCAAGTCAGATGCAGTTTTACCCCTTGTCTTTAAGTGACAGCAATTGGTAAGCAATAACAATGGTAATTGTCACTTAGCCCATTCCTTCTTGTGTACCTGTCAAAGAGAAGAGAGTTTCCTTTTGCCAATAGCAAGCCTTCCTCTATATTCAGATAATCAGAATCAAAGATACTACAATTGCCAAGCTCTAAAAATGGAAGACAGAGAATCCAATGACCTAACATTTGTAATTGACAGTGGCACTAAGGATGAGACAAATCAACTTGGGAACTGAAGTTGGAGGAAAGGATTATTAGGACATTTGATGCACATAACACAATTCATACTTTTATCAGTTCTCTGTTCCTATGTAAGTGGATTGGCTTCTTGAAGACTTGGCAATTGTTATCTACAAAATGAGGTGATTTGTTGAGTGTCTTTCATCCTTTTTCTTAGCCATTTTCCATAAATACAACATTCCAAGTATAAAACTTGGTACTTTATAGTTAGTTTAAATGATTAGAGGAAAATTGAATTTTAGAAACAAACTGAGCTTCAAGATTATAAGATGATATTAAGAGCCTTATGTAAGAAATTACATTTTCAGCTGTCTTATGTTCTGAGGAAAAAAGAGGAGGGTGTGTTCATATATGTAGAGGTCATGGGTGGACATTGGGTATACTCCCCAACCACTCAATCATGTACTAGACTGGCTGGACTAGCTAGTCAGCAAACTCCAGGGATATTTCTGCTTTTCTCTCATAGACCCTTTCCCAAACGTTATAGATGACCTAGACTTTGTCCATGTTTTTTATGTGCTTATAAAGCAGACACTTGATTCACTGAAACCAGCCTATGGTTTTATAATATGTTTATAAATGAATGTGTGCATGCAAAGAGAAAATACATCCAATAAAAATATTTTTACTGGGAGTTTAAACAACTGGCCAGAAATTATATATATTACTGTTACCCAGTTGGCTAGCATTTATTTAGAGCTTACAAGAGTTAAAATGTCAAGTAAAAAATAATTAAAAAAATAAATAAAAATAAAATTAAAAAAAAATCAAGTAAAATTTAAAAAGGACTGAAGGTCCAGAGTATTTTAATAGTATTATCCAAATTTGAACAAAGTATTAGACTCTGCTCGATAATAATACCCATACTTCAATGTTTTAAACCATCCCTGTTTAATTACAAAATGATCCACTGTGAAAGAAGGGGACATCAGGCTCTTTGGACCATTCAACTTTTCTTTCTTTTTTTTTTTTTTTTGTTTCCATTTTTTTTCTTTTAAATAATTTACTCAGATTACATCTCGATTGTCATCCCCTCACTTGTATCTTCAAGTTCCTCCCTCCATTCCTCTTTCATTCTATACGCTTACTATAGGCTTGTGACAGAGGGGGACCTCCTTCCCCACCATATGACCACAGGCTATCAGGTCTTACCAAGTAACCTGCTTTCCCTTCCTCTGAGTGCCAGCAGGACTCCTGACCAAAGGGAAGTAGTAAAATAGGGGGCACCAGAGTTCACATCAGAGGCAGTCCCTACTCTCCCCACAACCATGAAGAATGAGCTGTCCATTGTCTAGATCTGAATCAGGGGTCTAGGTTTACTGCATGCATTGTCCTTGGTTGGTACTGGAGTTTGGGCAGATCCACTGGTGGATCTGGACTCATTCAACTTGTCTTGTGAAGATTTCATCTACCACTATCAACTTTTACCACTGAATGGTGCTTCTACTAAGTAGCCTCTAGATGGCAAAATAATCCCTTTGTATATAAAACTTATGTATTTTATTTATCATGTACTCACATTTACACATATACACAGCCTGCTACAAATTGGAAAGACATATAACAAATACAATGTAAGTGATCGGGACTTTCACGGAAAAAAATCTTGGAGCTAGCCATGAAAGTAATAGAGTTGATTACCAGTGTTAAATTTCTACTGTGAGTGTTAAAAGTTTATTTTTCTAAAAATAAAAATTCAATAATGTGTGGGTAATGTCAAATGCTGCCTACCATGTACTATAAAAATTAATAAGACAGTGTTATGAATTATTTTTATTACTTTGAAGAAACAGTATCTGCAAATACAAATCAATATACACACAATGGAACTTTAGTCAACAGTAAAGTAAAATCAATTTGAAGGTAAATGGATGGAACAGGGGGAAATTATGCTGAAACAGGTAACCCCAAGTCAGGGAAACAAATGGCATTTGTTCTCCTTTATATGTGGTTCTTACCCAATTATTTTAAGAAGTAACCAAACTGAAGCCATTGTGAGTAGGGCTCAAATAAAATTTAAGTTCTCAAGAGTTCCTCAGTAACTGACATCTTGCTTGGCAGAAATAGGCATGTACATGGATAACTTACATCCTGCTTTGCAAATTGAGACATGAATGGTAGACAAGTTGCCTGAATATGGTTGAATAACCTAACCAACAAAAAGAGATTAAGTGTACCATAAAGACAAGCTCCTAAAGAAGTCACCTATCCCTAAATCCTGATTGGTGGAAAAGTGTATTGTAGCTTGACACAAATTTTTGTAGATTTCCGGCTTTAAAAGTCTGTGACATTCTTGCTTGGGTCGCAGCTCAGCTCCCAAATCTGTTATGTGTTCCTGGTCGATCATTAGCAGCCTGAGTATAATAAATTTTTGTCATCTGCCTAAATATTTACTAAGATGAGTGTTCAGAGACATAGTCAGATCGCAAATCTGTGTTGTTGGCCATTACTGGTCAGTTTCTGCTGTCTAAATCAACTAAAGTTCTTTCTTTTAAATTTTGTTAATTTATTCAGATTACAAACCAATTGTTATCCCATAACTTTTATCCTCCCATTCCTCCCTCACTCCTGCTTTCACCCTATTCCCCTCCCCTAGGTTTATGACCAAGGAGACCTCCTCCCCCACTATATGGTCATAGGCTGTCAAGTCTCATCTTGGTATCCTACTTATTCTTTCTTTGAGTGCCGCCAGGCCTCCCTACCAAGGGGAGGTGGTCAGATATGGGGGCCAGAGTTCATGTCAAAGTCAGTCCCCACTCTCCCCATAACTGTGGAGAATTTCCTGTCCATTGGGTAGATCAGAGTAGGGGTTCAATGTTTACTATTGTATTGTCCTTGGTTAGTGCAATATCAACTAAAGTTCTTGTTTGCTGGATTCTTGTGCTTGCTTGGGTAATTTTGGATTTTAGAACCTAGTAATATGAATGTAATATTAATATAATTCTTGATTATTTAGTGGTTCTTTTTGCTCTATGTAGTTTATTTTGTATTTGTGTAATAAATATATGTATAAGTAAAAAGACAAATAGATATTATTAATGTTGCTGCATAAGCTGAAATATTTTCTGGGATTGACCACATATTAAGCATTTCAGAAGAAAAATAAAGCAATGAAATCCTTTCAATATTTTATTTTACTTTATTTTTAAACTAAAACTGATATAAAATTTATTACGTTAGTATACAGAGAGTGCAGGTTAGCTGCTTCCAAAATGAGAAGATGACAGAGACAATTTGCTGCCTGAACTGTCACACAAAACTCTCAATAACATTGGAGTATCATCTTCAGCTTTCTGACTCAATATATCTGACAGACTTATTTATTAGGCAGGAACTATTGAGAACTTGCTTACCCTGTCTTGGCAGAGTTTGTCATGGGATTCAAGAACAGATAGTTTAGTTTTACAATTAAGCAGAGTTCTTTAGGAAGTAAGATGTTTCTAGGTGTAGATAGATGTTTTAAGTTGATAGTGATGAGATTTGGTAGATATTGATTTACATTCAGAATTTTAGACTCACAAGATAGAAAAGATGTTTTCTTCAAGGTGGCCAAATGCAAATAGCCAAATCAGTATGAATATATAATTCTTGATTGTTTAGTGCTTCTCCTTGCTGTATGAAATTTACAGTATATATGTGCAATAGTATAAATGGATATATAAAAATAATAATAAATCTCAAATAGAAAGAAAAAATATATAAGTGACTCTATGAGACTTTGTCTTTGTATGTAATAACACCCTAAAAGAGAAAATAGAAGGAAGAAGAGTACAGTGGAGAGAGAGGAGAGATATTATTTTGAATAATATGTGGAATGAATACAATTTGAAGATGGTGTCATAGTTTGAAGATGAATTTTTTTCCTGCAAGCTTTTTTTTTAAATAATTCTTTTTCTTTTATTATTATTTATTAATTCATTCATATTACATCTCAATTGTTATCCCATCCCTTGTATCCTCCCATTCCTCCCTCCCTCCCACTTTCACCCTATTCCCTTCCCCTATGACTGTGACTGAGGGGGACCTCCTCCTCCTGTATACGATCATAGGGTATAAAGTCTCTATTTGGTAGCCTGCTATCCTTCCTCTGAGTGCCACCAGGCCTCCCCATCAAGGGGACATGGTCAAATATGGGGCACCAGAGTTCATGTGAAAGTCAGTCCCCACCATTCACTCAACTGTGGAGAATGTCCTGTCCACTGGCTAGATCTGGGTAGGGGTTCGATGTTTACTGCCCATATTGCACCAACCTGCAAGCTCTTATGCTGTTAAGTTGTTTCCAGTTTGATGGCTGTGTTTTGGGAAGTGGCTGGTATAGTAGGAGGTAGGATTAGTTGAAGGAAAAAAGTCATTGGGTTTGATTTCAGATCATGTTATTTCAGTAGGTATTATTTTGGAAGTTATACTTACTGCTATGCTGGCCTTTTTCCTGGCGTTTTCTGTTCTCCCTGTCCATGCTGAAGTTTGTTCAACCAACCTCCCTTGCAGTGATTGACTAGATCTTCTATACTTATGAGCCAAAATAACTGTTTCCTCCTTTTAGTTGTTTTCTGTTGATGGTTGGTCTCATTGAGGAGAAAAGTAGCTGAGACAATGGGAAATAATATTTTCCAATGGTAAGAATTGGTATTCTCAAATCAACATAAGATGCAGTGGTAGTTAAAAAGGCATGTATTGCATGTGTTATTATAAGTTGACTTTGTCATATATGCTAATGTTACTTAGCAACCATTTATTTTTATTTCAAATATCACACCTCGCACTGAACTGCTTTGGGTTGAGGACATGTTTTTTATATCAATAAATAATATTTATGCCATGTACATATTTCTAACAACAGAAGTGAATCCTGTAAGGCAACTTTTATCTTTAAATGAAATTACTCGTATGAAATTTTTCTTATTTTTAGTATCAAAACCTTGTTTATATCTATATTTAATATATTATTCTTAGAGAACCTAAGTATCTATTTTCCTTTATGTATCGTAATTTATACTAGTGAATAATGTAATATACAGATATTTATGTGTTGTCAACAGTTTACATAAATCTTAGAATTGAGAAGGAATACAATTGATATTTACACATTTGTCTTCAATACAACTTTTCTCATAAAAGTTCAGTATATAAAATACAGTTATAAATAGGGTTGAAATGTATTCATCTATTAACTGGCACATATATAAACATATATATATATATTATATAAGTATATGTTCATATTTACTCAGTAACACTTCAACAGATCTACTTATATGTTATAGATGAGAATTTGAAAGTAAGTACTTTAAGAAGTTTATCCAAAATTACACTCATTGAACTAATTTATATCTACCTTTATAGCCAAGATAAAAATGTCTTTAATGAAGCCGAGAATCAATGTTACAGTGGCAAGTTCCACTGAAAACTAAAGAAAATTTTAAACTTCTTTCCCTATAAAGACTACTTCAGGAGGCTGGAGAGATTGCTCAGGGATTAAGAACACTGACTCTTGTTCGTCCAAAGGTCCTGAGTTCAATTCTCAGCAACCACATGGTGGCTTATAACCATCTATAATGAGATCTGATGCCTTCTTCTGGTGTGTATGAAGACAGTGTACCCATATACATAAAATAAATAAATATATCTTTTTTAAAAAGACTACTTCATATACACTCATGAGGGACAAAGTTCGAGTCAACATCAGTTTCCAATCACATCACATTCTAGAATTAGAATTACCTGAAATAGATAGTATATATAATTTTTTTTCCTATTTACAATGATATAATAAACACTCAGAACTGTTTTGGAGAATGTGAATTTCATATTCATTGTAAGAAACTACAATTTAGGTTTGATTTCTGATCTATCTGAAAAGTCTAAAAGTCAAGTCAGAGGACGCTTCTTCTTCGTCTGCTTCTTCTTCAGCGTCTGCTTCTGCTTCTGCTCTTCTTCTTCTTCTTCTTCTTCTTCTTCTTCTTCCTCTTCTTCTTCTTCTTCTTCTTCTTCTTTTTCTTCTTCTTCTTCTTCTGCTGCTGCTGTTTTCTTCTTTTTCTTCTTTTTCTTCCTCCTCCTCTTCCTTCTTCTTCCATCCACTCTTCTCTTAGATGCCATTCCACAGGAGAAAAACTAGTTTATCTCAGATTACTGCCATGGCGAATTAAATGTGATTTTTCTTTCCAGACAAGGCTAGAATCTCAAAATTTAGGCTAATTTTATTTTTGATAGTATTTACCCATTTATTGTACCTGAAACAAACTATAATAAGAAACTATATAGTGTTTTCCAACTTCAATATCATTCTTTTCTTCAGCATACTATCTCTTATTTATTGCACAAAGCATATATTTTCTTTCTATAAGAATATGTAAATGAAGACAAAATTGTGTATCTTGAAAGAAACTTTAAAACCATATATCATCACATTTAAACTGCACATTTTCTGGTTAATTTTCTTCTATAAACTGACACAAGCTTTTATATAAGATCCTTGGGATCAGGAAAACTTTTCGTATTATTTATTGACATACGCATAGGTTCAGAATATGTTCTGTCTTGCATAGGACCCAGCAAATGTTGCTACATGAAAATCAAGGTAGAAATTAAAACCAAATATAAAAGACTATGTGAAAAAGATGAAAATAAATTATCTCATAAGACTTTGAAAATAGATTTACATTTTATTTTGGTTCATGAGTTTCAATGAGACCAATGCAATTTTATTTGAAAGAGTTCTAACTTGTACTGAAGCATAGAGGCATTCAGTGGGGTGAATGAAGACAACCACAGTAACAATATTTACTGAAATATTTGTTTCTTGAGGAAACATTAATACATTTATTCTATGAAGTATACATGTACTCTTAGAACTTTGTCAAATTTTTAACAAATATCTAAAAAAATTTAAAACTATTGATAAATGCTATACCAAAGATAGTACATTAAAGATAAGAAAAAATCCTACCATAACCATCGTGTTTTTACCATTACACAAACTACTCATATACCGCAATTAACAGATGATTATAATGCCAGTATATTGCTGGAATTTACTGACAAATCCTTTTGTGGAGACACTTTACATTCGGTTACTTCTAGTACAATATTTGCTTCTTGGTTTCAGACAAATGATACCATGTCTACTGTGAGTATACCCTGTATTTTATGTCATCATTTAAAAGTCATTATGAGGGTTTCTTTGCTTTACTTTCATTCAGTTAGTGAGAAAATAATGTATACTCAAATAAATAGAATTATGTAGATTCTCCTAAATAAATTATCATAAATTAAAAGTAAAATGGAGACAATTATAAATTTGTTAGTCTTGTAAATGTAGCTGGTAAAAACTAGTGGATAAACATGGCTTAAATATATGATGTATAGTATGATTTGTGGTCAATAAACAGCAACACCAGGGAGCTCATTTGAAATTCAGCCATGCCTCATCCTTACAATATGCCTCATCCTTACAATATCTACTTTTAAAGTAACAATTATGTATTTCAAAATTTAAAGAACCAGGTATTTTAAGTGAACAGCACAACTCTGGGTACTCTGTGAACTGGCAAGAACTTTTCAGCAAAAGTTCTTTTCCTACCCAAATTTATAGCAGAAGGATTGTTTTCAAGTTTCTGCACAAACTTTGTTTGACAAAGAAGAATCTATCCTTGAATAAAGGACACACACACACATATAGAAAGAAGAAAAATTATCACATAGAAAAATCACATTTTCAACAAGATAGTCATTTAGTTACTCCACTAACATTCAGAACTTTGCTGAATACCCACTGTGATGAGCTGTGGAAGATTGGAATTTGGTAAAAGTGATAAAAGACTGTGGTATCTGTACTTTAAACACCTCACAAATCATTTTCATGCAGATTTATAGTAATAGTTAACTAATTGCTTGCCTTATTTTTTTCAGTACTGAGGAAGAAACGTTGCACATTTTAGGGAAGTGTTTTGTCCCTGAACTGTGTTCTCTGTGTCTAGAGTGTCAGTATAAAAACTATGATGGAAGAGTGGATGCTTAAAATATCACAATCTATTCTTTACATCCTGATTGTAGCCCCCACCCTCATTCCTTCCCGATCCCCCCTCTGTTCCTCCCTCATCCCCTTTCCCTCCCTCTCTTAGTACTGAGAACAAGCAGGGAACTTATATTGCTAATCTCACCATATGGGACTAGCTCTGAGATTGGCTGAAACTTGACTGTCTAGGCATAGACAATGATTCCTGTTGACTACAGAACTCTTATGAATTACTATAAGATGCCATTCTTCATATGGAATGAATGAAGATTTTCAGATGTCTTTTTTTTCCTGCTCAACAAAGAGCAGAAATCCAGCTTTATTTGTTCCATGCATCACACACACCTTTTATGCACTTATAATTTAAGGACTGTCCAATGTTTTTGAGAAATTATATGTTTTCAGAACAAAAGAACCAGATACTGACATTGGATCAGACATGACAGGATACATTCCTCACAGTATACTGAACAGTGACATCCTGTTTGGAGAAATTGATTGAGAAGAAAGAATGGGGAATATAGAAATGTATAGCGAATATAGAACAAAAAGTAGTTTAGTGAATCTACTCCTCAATTTAAGGCCTCAATTGTCACTCACAAGATATTTTTAATTCACTGATATAGAACTTTGTATATAGATACAAAATAAGTTCTAGATACAGTGGTATAGAATTCAAATGTAAGATTATTCTTCATACCATATATATGTGTGTGTGTGTGTGTGTGTGTGTGTGTGTGTGTGTGTGTGTGTGTGTATGTGTGTCTGTGCATTGAGTTATTGTACCCATATAACTCAATTATAATACAAGGTTTACTTCCAATGCCTTGAAAATGCTATCAAGCTGTTTAGGAGAAATAAGTTATAGAAAGTAAATGTTAGTAGATTAAATCATGGTCATGTCAATTACTAGTTTACTTTTATCACAAGAATATAAATCATCAATACAGCAGATAGATATGACTCTATAGAAAACCAAGGTCTGGAAAAACCCCAGAAACATGCAGAATATGGCATTTTAAAATGTTTTTATTATTTTAAATATTCATTGACAATGAGACAAGTTAACTCCTAGCAACATCCAGCCTACCTCAAAGAAGATGATGAGCATCAAAGAATCTCCTTATAGTGATGGCTCAAATGTGGCAAACTAGCAATTGGGCAAAAGATACTCATTTCTACCACAGACAGTATTATGACTTTAAAAAAGCAAGCTTGGATACAGGCAGAATTGACCGCCAAACTCTGCCAAGGCAGGGTAAGCAAGTCCTCAATAGTTCCTGCCTCACAAATATGTCTGTCAGATATATTGGGCCAGAAAGCTGAAGAAGATGCTCCAACGTTATAATTTCATGTGACTGTTCAGGTAGAAAACTGTCTGTCATCTTTTCATTTGGAAAGCTACTAATCTGTACTCCCTGCATACTCAAATAATCAAGTTTACTCCTTCTCAAGTGTCTGAGGGAGCTGAAGGCCAGGCAGCTTAGTTTTACAATAAGGCTTAATTATTTAGGGATTAAGATGTTTTTATGTCTACATAGGTGTTCTAAATTGATAATGGCAATGTGTGATGGAGATTGATTTACATTCAGAAATGTAGATGCACCAAGATAGGAATGATGTCTTCTTCAAGGCTGTCAAATACAAATAGCCAAAACACTAAGAATGTAACATATATATAATTCCTGATTGTGTCACAGTTCTTTTTGCCATAGGTAATCTATTGTATATATGTGTGTAATAATATAAACGTATATGCACAAAAATAAAGTAATTGAAAAAAATCCCAATCTACAAACTTAAAACCTTTGTTTCATGTTTTGTTGGTTTTTGTTATAATACTACCCTGAGAGTCTTGAAGGGAGTAGAGGGGGAAGCGGGAGGGAGGAAAGAAAGGGAGGATACAAGGGATGGGCTAACAATTGAGATGTAATAAGAATAAATTAATAAAAAATTAAAAAAAGAGATTATTATCTCTAGGATAACTTTTAAGTCCATTACTGTAAAGGATACTTATAGGGGGTTTCCTCTTACCTAATTATCAGGCTCTGAAATAATTTTGGAAAAATTTTATCATATAAAAGCTTGAGCATTAAAAGAGAAACCATGCTGAGGTAAATTTCTATGTCTTTTGCTTGAACCATGCAGAAACTTTTAACCTCCTGGACAAAACAGTAAGTAACTTTTCTCCTCAAGAAAGTCACTTCAGGGATTAATCCAGTTTGTACCAAAAGAAGGAAACAACTCACTCAGATGGAGGCCACTGTTCAATAGATGCTATTCACTGATTTTAGAATGAAATTCTCAAAGAAGTTGACTGGGAAAGCAGACCAGAGAACAGCTTCCATTGGATCATATACTGGATAGATTTTGGAAACTAAAGATTTTGTTTTAATACTAAACTTTCTCGAATAAAATACATGCCTACTCTCGATATGCTGCATTTTTCCTTGACCATTGTCTACATGTTATACAGTCAGCTGTGATTTTTTCTAAAACTAATGTTTACTAACATATTATATAACATAATTGTAAAATTACAAATTATGCAAATGAGCAAACTCTGACTGCAAATAACAGGTTGTTTATATTAAAACTGATATGAAAATATTGAAAAGTGTGAATTAAAGTGAGTCACTGAGACAAATTGGTGTTACATTACCATGGATGAATCAACTCAAATTTGGAAACAAATGGCACATAACAGAGTATTCATATATACTCAGCATAGTCACATTATTTATTACACTCTTTAAAAATGGAACATAGAATTATATATGTATCAAAGAAAGGATGTTATAAGACTTAGAACTCTACTAAGTAAAGATTAGTTAAAATATACTTGGAAATTGAAGTAAATGCTTATTTCAATGTACTATAATTGAACTTTTATTGTATTAAACTGATAACTAAGGATTTTGGTTATATTAGGTAAATCAATTCCAATATTCAACAATGTATTTTCAAAATTTTCTTGGATATCTTAAAACTGATGTCAATGACATTGATCAAAGAAGACATCACTGGTGAGAATATGTTGTGATGAAAATAGCATCAATGTTAAAACAATGATGGAAAATACTAAAGACAAGCAGAAAAGCATATCTTAAATTTATGTGTATGTTTATTAATTCTCTGTTATCTTTTGTAGCCAATTTAAATATCCAGATAAGATATGGTAAACAACCAATATTTATATTTTCTTAATATAAGTATTTGCCTGGATATATGAGGAAAGATACATGCAATACAACAGTGGAAAAACTTTTCAAAAATTGAAACATGAGAAGGAATAAACATGATTACCTGAATATACCGAGAGCAAGTTTGTAGCTTTCCAAATGACTCTGCCTACATCCAAGCTTGTCTTTTGTTTTGTTCTGTTCTGTTTTGTTTTGTTTTGTTTTGTTTTAGGCAGAATTCTGTCTGTGGTAGAAATGAGGACATATTGCCAGGTGTCTTGTTTACCACATTTGAAGCCATCCAGAAAGTTTAGTTTCACAATTAAGCTTAGTTGTTTATGCGTTAAGATGTTTTTAAGTCTAGATAGATGTTTTAAGTTAATAATGATGAGATAAGATATATATTAATTTATGTTATGAATTTTAGACACACCAAGATAGGAAAAATGTTTTCTTCAAGGCTACCAAATATAAATAGCCAAAACACTAAGAATGTACATTTATGTAACCCCTGATTGTGTCATGGTTCTTCTTGCTATAGGTAGTTTATTGTACATATGTTTGATAATATAAGGATATGTGAAAAATAAAAAATAATTTTAAAAAATGAAATTAGAGAAAAATTGAAGCATGTAAGATTCTTCTCTTTAGCCTACAAGCCTGCAAGGTAAACTGCATTATAGTTAATACTTGTATTTTGTAACATGATAATCATAGTAACACACTATCATTACAATATGGATGATTGTTCTTCATTTGAAACACAGATACAATTAAAAAGAAAAGCATAGTAATAGCTATATAAACAATGAAAATACTAGTTAATCCAGATAGAAATTCTTTTTTTAATTAAGGAAAAACTATATGTTTACATAACTATATTTTCAGTACAAGAAAACTCCTGTAAGAGAACCTCATAAAGAATTAGCTGTCACTTAATAAGTGAAAATTCCCTATCATGGACTGATTTTGCCAACAAATTTTGTAAAGTGTTAAATTTACTTATTTATTTTATTTATATTTTTAATTTTAATTTTTAATTTTGAGACAGCATGTCACTAACTTTTGCAGGATAGTGGGGGAACTCACTATGTAGCTATGGAAGCCTGGGACTTGTACTTTTCCTAAACCTTTTCCACAAGCAGTTGATACTGCAGACCTATACCTCCAAGTTAGGCTTCAGAAACACCACCTACAAAGCATTATAATCTGAGATGAAATGGGTTTAATTGGTTCTGTTTGTACATGTTAAACATGAAATTTCAGCTATAAGACGTAGTACATAGCTGAATCAGAACAGCAGATAGCTTATAGGCTCATGTAACTTCATATCTTCAAGAAAATGTCCTTCATAAATATTATTGGTTTGTGTATGAGCACCAGCCACTGTAACATAAAAAGGAGCCTTTATATCTCATAGCCAATGCCTTAAAGTACCAGTCTTGCAATACTATTTCATATATTATGAGATTAAAAAATCAATATTTGTATGTATAGTTTCTAGGTGGCATTTTTGTTCAAATACTGGTAGGACAAATGAAGCTGAATATCTCTATAAGTAAGTCTCAGGATAGACAATATGAAAGTTTAAAGTTCTAAGTCTTTCAGAAATGAATTAAATTTACCTGCATTAACTTTGTTACTTTTCTACATTATGTGATCCCAGAGCTATATACAAAGGGATACTTATAATAAGTGTAGAAAATTGGCATTCTTGTAAAATAAGATTGGATCATAAGGTAGCTCTATTTACAATATTCTGAGAAACCTCTAGATTGATTTCTAAAGTGGTTGTACAGCAATAGGCTGTCGCTTCAGTTCTTGATCATAGCCATTCTGATGGGTAAAAGATGGAAACAAACAGTTCTTTTGATTTGCATTCATCTGATGACTAAGGATGTAGAGAATTCCTTTAAGAGTTTCTTGGTCATTCATGATTCGTCTGTTGAGAATTCTCTTTCTAGCTCTATACCCTGTTTTTTTCTTTTTAATATTTTTCTTATTTTACATATACATTTATATTATTACACATATATACAATAAACTACCTACAGCAAGAAGAACCATGAAACAATCAGTAATTACATAAAGGTTACATTCATAGTGTTTTTGGCAGCCTTGAAGAAAACATCATTCCTATCTTGGTGCATCTAAAATTCTAAATGGAAATCAGTATCTATCATATCTCATGTTTGGATTATTTTGTTTGTTGTATTTAATTTCTTTTATTTTTTATGTATTTTGGACTTTATCCCTTTGTCAGATGTATGGTTGGTGAAGATCTTTTCTCAGTCTGTAGGCTGTTTCTTTGTTCTGTTGACAGTGCCAGTTGCCTTACAGAAGCATTTCAGTTTCAAGAGGTCCTATTTATTAATGCTTGATCTTAGGGCCTGAGCTGTTTGTGTTCTTTTTAGGAAGTTTGTTTTCCTTTACTAATGAGTTCAAGGCTCTTCCCCACTTTTTCCTCTAAGATTTAGTCTGACTGGTTTTATGCTGAGGCCTTTAATCCACTTGGATTTTAGTTTTGTGCTGGGTGATAAATATTGATCTATTTGCAGTTTCCTACATGTAGACATCCAGTTCTGACCGCACCATTTGTCAAAGATGTTATCATTTTTCCATTGTATGGTTTTGGAGTCTTTGTCAAATATCAACTCTCCGTAGGTGTATAGATTTATTTCTAGAAACTGCAAACAACCCAGATGTCTCTCAACTGAAGAATGGATAAGGAAATTGTGGTATAGTTACATAATGGAATACTCTCAGCTATTAAAAACTAGGAAATCAGATGAGATCAGGTGCATTAATGGTGGTATGGCTGAAGCCAGAAAGATATACATGGAATATACTCACTTATAATTGGACAGTAGCCCAACAGAGATATCCCCTGAAAGTCTTCACTTAGCTGGAGATTGGGATAGATATTGCGAATTCCTACTGGGACTCCAAGTGAGAGAGGTAAGGAATAATGGGGAAATGGAAGGATGCAGAGGGTCCTAGAAACCTACAAGAAGAACATTAAGGCTGGTAGATCTGGACCCAAGGGTGTCAGCTCAAACTACTGTACCAACCAAGGACAATGCATGCAGTAAACCTAGAACCCTTATCCAGATCCAGCCAATGGACACCAAATTCTCCACAGTTGTGTGGAGAGCAGGGACTGACTCAGACATGAATTCTAGTGCCCTCTATTTGACCACTTCCCCTTGGTGGGGAGACCTGGTGACACTCAGAGGGAAGAGTAAGCAGGCTACCAGGAAGAGACCTGATAGGCTGTGGTCTTATAGTGGAGGACAAGGTCCCCTTCTGTCACAGACCTGGGAAGAGGAATAGGATGAAAGGGGGAGGGAAAGGGAAAGGAAAGATACAAGTGAGGGGATAACAAATAAGATGTAATCTGAATAAATTACTTAAATAAAAATTAAAATAAAAATTGTTCATAATAGCTACCCTAGAAGATACCTATTTGCCTCAGCCCATAAAATCTTACATAAAAAATTTAAATCATAAATTTATACATTTTAATATGGTATGCAAGTACTGTTGAACAAGGAAATAAATTTTAAAAGTAAAACAAAACAAAACAAACAAAAAACAATGAGGAATTCTTGAAAAATTTAGGCACACATGGTATGTACTCACTTATGAGCGTGTATTAGCCCATATAGTACAGGATAATCATATTGCAATTTATAGACCCAACGAAGCTAAGTAACAAGGACGGCTCAAGGAAGGATGCATGAATCTCTCTGAGAACTGAAAAAGAATAAACAGAGGAAGTGGTTCAAGAGATGAACAGGATAGGAGAGGGAATGCTGAAGCTTTTCAGGGTGGGGACAGGAGGAGTACAGGAAGACAGAGGGATTGCAGAAGGAAGCGAAACAAACCTTGGCTGAGGCATCTCTGAAACAGGATGGAGATATACAACAGGATAAGCTTCTGAAACAATATGGGGGTGACTCTAGATAAGGCCCCTACTAGTGAAAGACAAAAGACTGAGGAGACCACCCTCTATCCAAACAGGAAAGAAAGACCAACCCACCCACAAAAATTTCACACAAATTTTACTCTGAATACAAAGTATGCATCAATAAAGAAAAAGCAGATATTGGGGGAATGTCCAACTAATGCCTGGCCACACCATATAAGAAAGCCAACTTCTGACACTATTAATGACACTCTGCTATGTCTAGCTGTCCTCTGAGAGGTCCTACCTGGCAACAGATTGAAACAGATGCTGAGACTCACATCCAAGCATTCAATGGAGTGCATGCAGAGAGCCTTGTGGAAGAGTGAGAAGGACAAATGGACCCAGAGGGAAGAGTGGCTCCACAAGAGACTAACAGTGAAGAGATTTTAACATCAACTAACGACCATGTATATATTGGAATTAGGTCTCCTACACATCGGTACCTGATGGGCAGCTTGGTTTTCATGTGTGTCCTCAAGTAAGAGAACGGGTTGTCCCTGACATGACTCTTATTACCTGCTTTTTGATTGTTTCCTCCTGGAGGGGTTCCCTAGCCAGGCCACTGTGGTAGAGTGGGACTGGGAGGAAAGGAGGAAGGAGGCTACTATTAGGATGTAAAGGGAAAAAATTAATTAAGAAAAATTTGGTCCACAGTCATTCAGGACCTCCCTTAAATCAAATATCACTGAAGATGTGAAAATTCAGTATTTTATTGTTGAGAGCACAAAGGATGTAGGAATTATAAGTTCTTACTCAAAAGTAGTAATAAACAAATACATTATCTTTTTCACCATTTAAAAGCTCTAAATTTAATAATCTATAATTTGACTAAAAGGACTAATCAATTTTAAGGATACTCTCCAGAAATATATATGATCCGTAAGACAACAGAAACGAAATAAATTTATTTCATTTTATTTTTCATAGCTCTTATCTTTAAAATAGGGAAAATGTGAGCATTTTAAACTTATATTTGTGCAACAATTGCCACAAATGATGATGATGACTGTTTTGTTTGTGTGGTTTCAGGTTTTATTTGGTTGTATATTCCTTACCATTTTAAATCATCTCAGGAACATAAGTATTTTTTTTTCCATCTTGCTGCAAAATCACTGCCTTAAGTTGTAACAGAAGAGTAACACAAATAACTGGGCATTTTATATTTGTGAACACTGTAAAAGCATAAAGATTCTTTAGTAAAACATGCTTTTCTTCAACTAGAAGTGGACAAGATTCTTTTGACTAAAATGTGATCATTCTTCACAGTCACATAGATGCCAAAGAGGAAGTGTTGACAGCTTCTGTCTCAAGTCTTCTTGAAGCTAATAAGAGACTTGATGCCAACTTGGCAGCCTCAATACCCTGTTGGATAGGTGATGAGAGTCCCTGAGTCTGGGTGAGAAATTTGGACTGGCAGCTGGGGGAATTTCTACAGAAGGCAGTCAAAGACAGAAAAAGAAGCTATATTTGAAATTGTTAAAACAAAATGGATCATTTAAATATGACATATAAATGACAGGATGAATTAGAATTTACACTACGGCATGTTGAAATACATGGGTTTAATGTTAGTAATTTAAATATTTAAATGATATATTAAAGAATATAACATAATTATGTACATTACCTTTCTTATTCATATATTTCTTACATAAATGTTTAAAAAAGAAATCATCAATTATGCTACATCAGTACATAAAATTTTGCATAAAGTTTTCTCCAGTTGGTTCATAGTTTTGTTACTAATTTAATTCATCTGAAGTTAACTATAGTGGGTACTGTGAAGCAGAGATCTTTTTTTTTAACAAATTATATTATTTGTCCAACTACTACCTCAAAATGAACCTTGTTTCACTTATTTGAAACAAAATAGTATATGTTAAATTTCTTTGTGTTCTTTACTCTGCATTATAGCTATCTATAGCTAATACTTGTATGCTTTATTATAAATTCAATATTGAAAAGGGAAACTGATAGTTGATTATCATGAAAGGTGAACACAGTATGTTTGTTCCGGGACTTTTTTTTTGTTTTGGTAATTCATCAGAGTTATAGACAGAAGTAAAGAAGTTGAAGTGATCAAGGCCTCAAGCTTTTATAATTTTACCAGCAAACACTTGGAAAGATTCCAGAAATCAAAGATTTCTGAAGTCATTACAAAACACTGAAAAAGTAAACTTTAAACTTCTTTTACTATACTAGTGTGTATGTTACTCAAATACATTACATGGAAACAAATCAATTTCATGTCAAAATATTAAATAAAAATCTAATCAATGAAGCTTATAAATTCTATGAGCATCTTTATGATGCAGAGCAAGCTTTCATTGCAAAAATTAATTCCTAACAAACGTGCATAAACATCCTATTTAATGTAAAAACAAATGTCACAACTTTGATGTTTATTAAGTACACTTGTTTTTGAAATCCAGGCTTGTAGTATTTTGAAAAAAAAAACAGTTTAAATAGTGGAAAACTGATTGTCTGAATAATATAAATATTAACTAAGGTACTCAAAACTACGTAGAAAACATACAATCTCTTTAAATTATATTTAGATTTCATTTTACTCATGTGTAATAATATAAACGTATATGTTAAAAAAGAAACATAATAAAAATATTTACATATAAAAATGTATTTAGATATAGAGGTCTGTGGTTTCCAAACCCAAGTTAGTTAACATTGTTTTCTTCATTAGGAAGTAATTTTGAATATTTTTGCAGTTATGTTAATTTCCTTTTATTTGTTATATCCATTAGTTAGCTCTGATTTATGTTGAGTGCTTGGGTGTGTTTGTGTACATACACTCTCTTCTCTTTATGCCATTTTTCTGTCATTCTCATTTGCACTGCCATAGGTCAGCAACTTTGTACAAGAGGTCATGTTTATCTGGTGTCTGCTGTATCTCCTATACATAACTTCCTTTCTGCATAACTTCCTTTTATATCTCCTGTTTCATGATCTTAATTACAGATATGATATTTCTCTATCCTGTCACTCACACTTTGCAATTGTTCTACATTCTACAGAAAAACACAAGTGCTAAAATTGATGTACCAGCCAAGGACAGCGCATGCAGAGAACCAAGACCCCCTCTTCAGATGTAAACTATAGACTGCTGATTCCGTACATTGGGGGGAGTGGAGGAGGGGCTGCTGCTGAACTTCCGACATGCACTCAGGTGCCAATTATTTGTCTGCCCCTTTGCAAGATAGCCTAGAGGGCACACAGAGGAAGGGGATGCACGCTATCCTGATGAGACCTAGTAAGCTCTCTCCAGACAGTTGGAGTACGAGCCCCTACCCAGAGATCTAGGAGAGGGGAATAAGTAGAAGAGGGAGTGAGGGTGGGAATGGAAAGATAAGGAGGAAATAACAATATGGATGTAAAGTGAATAAACTATAATAAATAAAATATACACTTAAAACTAAAAACAAAACTGATAGCTCAATTACTGTCACTACTTTAAGACTTTATCTTTAATGCTTCTCAGTTGATTAAAGAGTGTCATTTAAAGTCTTTCCTGTTAAAAATTGATATTTTCTGTGTTCAAGAATATGTCTCCTCATTCACGTAATTCTCTCCAAACTAAATGGTAAGGTTCTTCAAGGGAGAAGTTATGTGAATATTTATGATGTTATAGTATCATTTATAAATAAATAATCTGCAATATTTGGTGAATACACATGTACACACACATACACATACACACATATACACAATCAGGTACCTTGTGGAATGAGGTTTGGCATTTAATAAGAGGTATATTCAAACATTCAGATTGTACATAAATAATATAAGTAACATGTGCTTTATTCTCAAACAACCTGATGAAATCCTTATTATTACATTCCTTTATCATGTTATGTGGTTAAAAATATTATATCTTATTATATTTTCATTTTATACAACCTGTGAACTAGCTTTTAGTAGCTTCACATTTCAGTTAACCAAGAGAACATACTTGCCAGTAGTTGCATGAATGGTGAGCACAGAATTGAAAACATACTCAGTTTGAATCCAAGTATGTGTGTGGACACACATGTTCATATACTAGCAGATGAAAAAATAGATATTAAACACTAAATGTGGATATGTGGATTGAAGGAATTTATGAAAGAAGTCGTTAAATACAATATATTAATTTTAACAATAGAGTTATAAAGAATTCCAGAGTAAGAGAAGACCACAAATGCTTTTGTTGTTTCCTTCCTTTTCTCAGCCCCAACCTTTTTTTTTTTTTTTTTTTTTTTTTTTTGGAAATGGCACTAAAATAGGTAGTCAAAAAAGACAATGATTCAGCATGCTTGACAATAACTGTAGAACAATATATGAATATGACAACAAAACTTCTAAAATACAGCCTTTGGTATCTTAAAAGTGTATTTATGTGTTCCTTCCTAAGGGAATCTGCTTAGGATAAGGTAGTGAAGGATATAGGAATTTACGGAGAAACAGCTATAGGGGAGGGTTTGAATGGAGGGCATATAATGAAGGTAATGATATAATCTAAAAAATAATTTTAAAATATTCTTTAAAATATACTACTATTTACTTGCCATGTAGAAGTTTAAATGTTTCATTTTCAAAAATAAAGTATGCCATTAGAGTTGAGGATGGTCATTATATATAGTTTTGAAGGTCACATATGCATTACTACTTGTATGTTATGTAAATTATTACCATTAAAATTTTGCAATGCACAGCCACCATAGTCATGAGGTATAAATTTTTATAAATATAAATAAGGAAAAAGAAATAACACATATTTCCTTTTAAGCTATCATTTTAAATTTATCTCAAGACTTCACACATAAGCAACTGTATTTATATCATTTAATCCTTTACCTCTTTCCCTCTAATACCTAATATTTTTTAAGTGCCTAAATTTTTTACTTACTGTATTAAACATGATCACTGTACAGACAAATAGGCATACATATGAGGAGATAGGTAGTACTTGTATATTACATTTGTAATCTGTTTTAAATGTCTGTGGTACATATGAAGAAACGTCATTTTTGAGACTTTCCACATTTTCCATGCTTCACAGCTCAAAATAACATATTCTTTCATTAAATTTATAAGTAACAACTAATGTATGTTATTTCCAGTCACCCAAACTAGAACAACAGGAGAAAAACATTTAAATGAAAGACAATAAAAAGAGAAGTCTAGCCTGGAAAAGGCTGGAGAAGTCACTTTGTGTCAAATGAAAATTTTACTGATATAACAACCAATTATTAAATAGATGATCCTTGTAAAATGTGATCATATTTTCTTACTAAAATTATTTTCATTATCTTCTATCAATGAATAATATGGTTACCAGCAGTCATTCACAGTCTTAGGTCCAGAAACTATCATTGTATAAACAGTGAGTATCATGTTGTTTTGATGCTACTTTTAAAATGCCTGTTTATATATCATTATAGCTTTGGAAATAATAAGAACATTTAAATGTTCATTGTTTCATTAAAATTTAACTGACTTAAAATGGCACTCATTCATTTTGTGTTAATGTTACTTTCTTGTCTATTCATCCTTAATGCAAATAAAAAATAGAACAGAAACAAAATATCTCCTAAAAATTCACACTGTCTTGGGCTTTGGAGGATAGCTTTTTAAGAATGCTTAAAGACTTCTTGCTTTGAAGTAGAATTGGCAATTATTGTTGCTTAACTATTATCTGAAACTAGTAGCAACAATCAGAAAAGAAAAATAAGCAACTTGATTTGTATATCTAAGATGTTATTCTTCAGCTTCCCAAACAAGCTAAACATTATGCTTTATGTTATGTGAATAAGCAATACATTACTGCAGTCATTAAGTATCAAGAAGTAACAGTACAAAAATATAAAATACAATGCAAAAAATGCTGTAAGTTAGGAAACATTTCAGAATTTATGGTCCTTGAAACAAAATTTGAATAGATTACTAGCTTTAAGCAGTTCATTTCAAAACAAACTTAGTATGATCCTTATTGAACCAAAAAAAATAACACTTTATTTAACAAGGTAGAATTGATCAGCAAACAATTTAATTCCAACAAAGGAGGAGAATATATGTTGATACAATTGAGACTTTATGAAAGTGGATGACTCAAACAATAGCAGCCTCTGAGATTTATTCTCATTAATACATTGAAATAACATTCACATTGTCTTTGGGCTTCTCCTAAAGTTCCTGAGCACTTTTTCCTGACCTCTTCCTGGCATCTTGTAAATTATTTCAATAGGATTGTTTCTAGACCTCTATATAATTATTATTACACTAAAACTACTCTCTTTGCTAAGGTTCTTTATTCCTAAGCAACCAAGCTTGAAATTTATATTCAGTCCCTGAAGACAGAAAAATAAAATTCAAAATGTGAACATTTTAATTTGACCTTTTTGCCTCAACTTGCCAAATTCACTAATATCATCACCATGAAAAACTAAGAATTTAATCTTCTATTTTAGAAGTTAACTCATACAGAAAATATATTAAAAGACTAAAATGAACATTTATTCAACTATTGCTCAATTTCAGAAAATAAACTAAAAAGTAATCATGTAAATGGGATATATTATGTTTTCATGGTCCAAAGGTTCAATATAGCAAGAAAATTAGTTCTATTCCACATTGCTGTCAATCAAAGTTGGTCTCTATTATCATTTACCTCTACCTCATATGATTTTTATATAAATAATATGTCACTTATGCATAAAATATAGTCATTTATACACTTAGAATTAAAGTAGATTTAAAAATAGTTAACCACATAAAGATAGTTAAATATCTATTTGTTTGTAACTTCATGTACACAAATAATATTTTATTTATTTTGACCCTGCAATAATAATTACAGTTATAAAATTAGAATTGTAGTGGATAATATTTCATATAAGAGTTAACTGAAAAATAGATCAAGGGGATCCAAATGGGAAAGGAGGAAGTCAAATTATCCCTATTTGCAGATGATATGATTGTATATATAAGTGACTCCCAAAATTCCACCAGAGAACTCCTACAGCTGATAAATAACTTCAGCAAATTGACTGGATACAAAATTATCTCAAAAAGTCAGTAGCCTTACTATATACAAAGGACAGTCATGCAGAGGAAGAAATTAGGAAAACTACACCCTTCATGATAGCCACAAGCACAATAAAATATCTAGGAGTAACTCTAGCCCAGCAAGTGAAGGACTTGTTTGAAAAAAAATTCCAAATCTCTGAAGAAAGAGATTGAAGATGACATCAGAAGATGGAAGTATCTCCCTTGTTCATGGATCAGGAGAATTAACAAAGTAAAATTGGCCATCTTACCAAAAGCAATTTACAGATTCAATGCAATCCCTATCAAAATACCTACACAATTTTTAAAGACATTGAAAGATCAATTCTCAACTTCATATGGAAAAACAAAAAATCGGAATAGCTAAAACAATCCTATACAATAAAATATTCTCCAGAGGAATCTCCATTCCTGATCTCAAGCTGTACTAAAGAACAACAGTGATTAAAACAGCATGGTACTGGCACAGCAATAGGCTGGTTGATCAATTGAATTGAATCGAAGACACAGAGATGAATCCACACACATATGGTCACTTGATTTTTGCAAAGAAGCCAAATCTATTCAATGGAAAAAGGATAGCATCTTCAACAAATGGTGCTGGTCTAACTGGAGATCTATGTGTACAAAAATGCAATTAGACCCATATTTGTCACCATGCAAAAAATTCAAGTGCAAGTGAAGTAGAGTCCTCAACTTAAAACCAGAAACACTAAATCAGTTAGAAGAAAAAGTGGTGAAGAGCCTGGAACACATTGGAACACGAAAAAATTTCCTGAACAGAACAACTCAGGCCTTAATGTCAACAATTAATAAATGGAACCTCATGAGTCTGAGAAGCTTCTGTAAGGCAGGAGACACTGTCAAGAGAACAAAGCGACAGTCTACAGACTGGGAAAAGGTTTTCACCAACCCTACATCTAACTAAGGTCTAATATCCAAATTATATAAAGAACTCAAGAAACTAAACACCACCAAACCAAAAACCCAATTGAGAAATGGAGCTCAGAACTAAACAGAATTCTCAACAGAGGAATATCGAATGGCTGAGGAACATTTAAAGAAATGCTCAATGTCTTTAGTGAATAGAGAAAGGCAAGTCAAAAGGACCCTGGGATTCCATCTTACACCCATCAGAATGGCTACGATGAAAAGTTTAAGAGACACCCCATGCGTGCGAGGATGTGGAGAAAGAGGAACACTCTTTCATTGCTGCTGGGAATACAAACTTGTACAACTACTTCGGAAATCTATCTGGCACTTTCTCAGAAAACTGGGAATAGGGCTTCCTCAAGACCTAGCTATTCCACTCCTTGGAATATACCCAGAAAATGCTCCACCATACAACAAGGACATATGCTCAACAATGTTCATAGCAGCCTTATTTGTAATAGCTGGAGCCTGGAAACAGCCTAAATGTCCCTCAGTAGAAGAATAGATAAAGAAACTGTGGTACATGTACTCTATGGAATACTACTCAGCTATTAAAAACAAGGAAATTTTGAAATTTGTGGACAAATGGATGGAACTAGGAATGATCATACTGAGTGAGTTAACCTAGAAACAGAAAGACTCACATGGTATATACTCACTTATAATTGAACACTAGTCCAAAAGGCATGTCCCATGAAAGTCTTCACTTACCAAGAGATTGGGATAGTTGTGAGGCCATCCTACTGGGATTCTAGGTAAGAGAAATATAGGAGAATGGGGAAATAGAAGAATCCAGAGGGTCCTAGAAACTGACAAGAAGAACATTGTGATTGGTGGATCAGGGCCCAGGGTGTGGTCTGCTCAAACAATTGCACTAACCAAGGACAATACAAGTAGTAAACATCGAACCCTTACTCTGATCTAGCAAATGGACAGGACATTCTCCACAGCTGTGTGGAGAGTGGGGACTGACTCTGACATGAACTCTTGTGCCCCATATTTGACCACTTCCCCTTGGTGGGGAGGCCTGGTGGCTCTCAGAGAAAGAATAAGCAGGCTACCAGGGTGAGACCTGATAGGCTGTGACCATATGGTGGGGGAGGAGGTCTCCTTCTGTCACAGACCTAGGGGAGGTGAATATGTTGAAAGCAGGTGGGAGGGGAAAATGGGAGGATACAAGTGAGGGGAAACAATTGAGATGTAATCTGAACAAATTAATTAAATATAAAAAAAGAATTTGCTACATAAGGCGGTCACTAACAATAGACATAGCAATGACATCAAAACTAAAGGAAATCTGATTTCACTGTGTAGCATTTTTAAGACTGTTTGAATTTTTACTTTTTTTGGTAAAGGTAAAAAGAAAAATTCTGTCCAGAAATCTTCCAGTGATTTTTCTAGGAAGACTACATTCTTTTTTTCTGTTTTTGTTTTTGTTTTTGTTTTATTTTATTTTATTTTATTTTTGAGACAGGGTTTCTCTGTGTAGCCTTGGCTGTCCTAGACTCACTTTTTAGTCCAGGCTGGCCTCGAACTCACAAAAATCCTCCTGCCTCTGGCTCTGGAGTGCTGGGATTAAAGGCTTGTACCACCACGCCTGCCCCATCTTTTGACAGGTGTTTATAAGCTTTAGATGAGAACATGTGTGCTTCATTTACCTTTTTATCATAACATTTCATCTTAAAAGGGAAATAGATAATTTGCCCTTTTCAAAGGTATAGAATAGCAGTTCACATGAAATAAATATTATTTAAATAATAATTTAAATAAAAATAATTATGTCTCTGTAAAGAGACATGAAACATAGCACATGATTATTAGTCAATTATTTGACATAATTTTTTACAAATGCCTATGAAAGTGATATAATTTATCATCTTTCCACATTTTTCTTTACTCTTATGCACCATGTATTAGTAAAAACAGACTGAAACAGTCGTTTACTTTTGACTATGAAACCATCTACAGAATTTTTATTTAATTTTAGGAGCAACTTAGTCCATTGTGGTCTGATTTCAAGAGTGATGGAATTGTGCTGCTATTTGTATTGACTAACATTTCCATGTGGAGATAGCATTCTTTTCATTCCTGAATGAATTATTAGTGTCTTGTATTGGTGATATACTCTACATTAAAACATTATTGCTATAGAATCTCACTGGCTATTGTCAAAAAACAAAAGAACTTTCTATTATTATGGCTTATAATATGGACTATATGTTTGAAGATGTTACTAGAGTTAGAAGGAAAGGTGAGAGGACAACGAATGAGTTGTAAACTGAATACATTACTTAAATAAAAATTTAAAAAAGAATAAACAAACAAACATTAACAAACAAAAACACTGAATAAAAGCAAAAAATAATGAAAGTTCTTATTCTAAAAAGTAGGAAGGGGTTTGTGTGTGAGTAAACTTCACATAAGAGGTAATATTTCACATAAATTATTTTTTTTATTAATTTATTCTTGTTACATCTCTATGGTTATCCCATCCCTTGTATCCTCCCATTCTCCCCTCCTTCCCATTTCCCCCTTATTCCCCTCCCCTATGACTGTTCCTCAGAGGGATTACCTCCCTCTGTATATGCTCATAGGGTATCAAGTCTCTTCTAGGTGACCTGCTGTCCTTCCTCTGAGTGCCACTAGGTCTCCCCCACCAGGGGACATAGTCAAATGTGAGGCACCAGAGTACATGAGAAAGTCAAATCCCTCTCTCCACTCAAGTGTGGAGACTGTCCTGTCCATGGGCTAGATCTGGGTAGGGGTTTAAATTTTACCGCCTGTATTGTCCTTGGCTAGTGCCTTAGTTTGAGCGGGACCCCTTGACCCAAATCTGCCTATCATAATGTTCTACTTGTAGGTTTCTAGGACCCACTGGATCCTTCTACATTGCTATTTTCCCATTGTTCTCTCATCTAGAGTCCCAATAGGAAGTCTTCCCCTCGGTCCCAGTTTCCTGGTAAGGGAAGGCTTTCGTGGGACATGTCCATTGGGCTAGGATGCAGAGAGGATGTGGGGAGAGAGGAACACTCCTTTATTGCTGGTGGGAATGCAAACTAGTACAACCACTTTGGAAATCTATCTGGTGCTATCTCAGAAAACTGGGAATAGGGCTTCCTCAAGACCCAGCTATTCCACTCCTTGGAATATACCCAGAAGATGCACCAGCACACAGCAAGAAAATTTGCTCAACCATGTTCATAGCAGCCTTATTCATAATAGCCAGATCATGGAAACAGCCTAAATATCCCTCAGTAGAAGAATGGATAAAGAAACTGTGGTACATATACACTATGGAATACTATTCAGCTATTAAAAACAAGGAATTCCCGAAATTTGTGAACAAATGGATTGAGCTAGAGATGATCATAATGAGTGAGTTAACCCAGAAGCAGAAAGACTCAAATGGTATATACTCACATAAATTCTTAAATCTTCAGATATGCTAGCAGACTTATGTTAACAAACATGACTGATTGGAAATAAGTAATTAAAAACTGGTAAATGATGCAAACTAAGATAAAATTTAAAGATTTTTAAAGACCTGTGGACACCACCAAAGCAAGGTGTGTTGGTAGATGTGTGTGTGGTATATGTTAGTATGAGTGCATATGTACATGTTCATGATTGTGATTCACATAGGTGCATGGACATCAGAGGATGGCATCTGGTGTACATTCTATGTACCTTCAGCTTCTTTGTGATAAAGTCCTTCAGTGGCCTGATACCACAACAAGTTAGTGAGGCTGTACAAACTGTAAGCTTCAGTGATTCACTTTTCTTGGCATTCCATTACATCATTCCTAGGATTACAAGAGTTCAACCCATATCACTTTTCAATGTGGGTTTTAGGGAGTAGAACTGAGTAGATCCAGCTAGTGTCATTGTGCCTTATTGACTGAAGTATTTCTCAAACCCCTATTGAGGTACATTTGTTGTAGCTGTTGATTCATTCTCAAGATGGGGAGGTTAAAAACTCAAAAAAATCTTAATAATTAAATGAACGTCAAATTAAACGTTTTCACTTATTCCCAAACAACAAAGAAATCCTGAAAGCTATACATATTATTTGATTTAAAAATGATCACGGTGCCAAGCAGTGCTGTAATAATATTCATGGCCTGCATAGGGAATTATTTGGTTCTCCAAATAAGACATGATTAACAAGTTTTGAAAAAAACTATTGTACTCTTGAGTGTACAAATCAAAAAAAATGGAAACATGTATTTACTTATATATGAATGTTTATAATACTATTATTTATAATAAACAACAAAGGAAACTTCCTAGTAAATATCAACTGATAAGTGGATTTAGCAGTATGTATGCAGCACAATATTGTTTCAGCACAGAAAAAATACATATGCCACCTACACCCATGATTGCATAAAATTTGAAGATTTTAGTTTTAAATGGGAGAATCCCAGAAAAATAATTCCTTATATATTACATAATTCCTTTATATGAACTGTCCATAATAGGCAGATCTATAGAGACCATAAGAAAAGAGAGAGACAAATAGATTAATGGTTCCTCTGGACAAAGCAACGCAAGAAGAAGAGGTATTGGTATTGAAGTGTTCTATTAATTGCAATAAGAATTACCTATAATTGGTTCATGTTGATAATTGAAAAAACATGTGGGCATGTTAAAATTTTCATTGTAAACTTTAAATAGGTAAATTGTGTACTATATGCATCATGTCATAATAGAATGAAAGGAAGGAAGGGTGGTAAAGGAGGAGTGGAAGGAGAAAATGAAGATGGAACATTCTACTAATGAGCCAACATTCAAATAATGCTTTACACACACACACACACACACACACACACACACACACACACACACGCATATATATTTGCTTTCTGTGAACTGAAGGTTGTCCTTTATTTTAAGAAGGCCTCATTCAAAAATCACATTTATCTGTTTATTCTTATGAAACAAAATCCATCTTTGCGATCCTATTCATTAGCAGCACATTACATGCACCAGATCTAATATTTTAAGCCCATGGTGTGTAAACCCCAAGCAATGTGTAGAATAGAATCACTGAAGTGAGCCTCTCTATTAATGGGACACTTTTAATTGTCACAGTATGTATGTGTATGATGTGGCTTCCCTTTCCTAACAAGCTGAACAACTGATAAAAACTGCCCAGATGTAAAACCACAGCAATGTAGATTAAAAGGCAAGCAGATAATTTTAAAAAATGATTCTGCAAGCCAGGGATAGAGGCACACCTTTCATCTCAACACTCGGAGACAGAGGCAGCCCAGGATGGTCTACAGTAGAGAATTCCAAGACAGAGACAAGGCTACATAGAAAGAACCTTATCTCAATACGGAAAAAAAATCCTGGAGCTGGAGACTGGTCTAGGCCAGAAGCTTTTGCATCCTAGAGCAAAGAAGTCTCTAATTGTATCAGTGAGAATGAGAGAGAGTCTGGTGACTTTGTTCACATCAGAGGACTACTTATAGAAATCAGTGAACACAGTTTTATGGAGAATGAACCAAATACAACAGACACTGGTCTAGGTAGTGGTGACACAACACAAGACAAAGCAGATCAAGCATCCGTGACAGAAATCCTGGAGAATCAAAACAAGTATGTAGAGAAAACTGCCAATTCACCTACATGTGTATGTAGGTGATAACAGTTATCACCTGCATGTGTATGTATATGAATGCATGCATCTGAGTATGTATGCATGTGTTCATGGGCATGTGTGCAAAATGATATGCATAATACAGTTTTATTTATGCATAAGGAAGATTAATATCATACCATCTTTATGAAAGGGGAATGATTGGGGGTTTCTGAAACTTCATGAACTAATTTACATAAATACTGTTATCACATGTTTTCTCTAATACATGAAATCCAGGGAGGGTGGGGAAAGGAAAATGAAAGCAAAAAGAATACTAGAGATACGGAAGAGGGAGGAGCCATCAAGGAAGGAGTAAATATGATCAGAGTAGAAAATATGTTTATGTGGAAGTGTCGTAACAACACCCTTAATGTGTACTGTAAGTGGCTGCTTAAAAAAAAGAATCATATAAAATTAACCCCTCCCCAAACTTAGCAAATGACATAATAGCACTAATTTCTGGGTAAAGCATATTTGTGTTCAAATGTAACTTCTTCCATTATTTACTCTCTAAATGTTTGTGAGAAACTAATGAAATGTATCTGTCTGACAATACATAATTCGTATGATCTTTACCAAGAAATAAGAAATAATTAATAGTATCTGACATGGACAAATTCATGAATTATCTCTTTAAAATTATATTGACAATCTGAATTTGGGAGTTCTAGGATTTAATTATATTCTTGATAAATTATCAAAGTTACTAGCTTTGTGATGCTAAATAAGAAGCAAAACTAATAACATTGCATTTAGAAATATAATCTGAACTTTTAGGGTGAAATGATTGTTCTCACTAGCTCAAATTAAAATATTTGCCTGTTTTATAATAGGAAATCCAGAAAGTCATCTATTTAATATGTGCTATAAATTCACTTGTATTTCACATCCACTATAAGTTATCCTCTTTTACATAAAACATTGTTGACAGCATCTCAAATTAAAATGACTGAGGTTTCTAAAGAAAGCTTTTCAAGATCCCCATTTTTATTTGTCGTCGAATAAAGATTTGGATGCTTAGTTATTTCCTATTTGCAGATGCGTAAAGCAATCCCTTTAGCAAACGAATACTTAGTTAAATTTATAGCTGGTGGGTTCTCATTTACAACAATCTATGCTGCTTCTTCCCAACTCATGCATTCTGTGCCTGTCTTTCTGAGTACACCCAGAAACTTCACAATGGCTAACACACACACACACACACACACACACACACACACACACACACACACACCAGGAAAAAATTAAGGGGGAAGGAAGATGCAATAAAAATTAATTTGCATTAACATATTAATGTTCAGGTAACTCATCATTGACAGGGCTACCTACTTCCTCACTTGCAGATTAATGACAGTCCTTATGCTAAGAAATTGACAAGGACATAATATATTTGGCAAATGATCAAAGAGGCTGCAATAGCAAGGGTTTTTTTGTTTTGTTTTGTTTTGTTTTGTTTTGTTTTGTTTTGTACTAGTGTCAGCTGCCCATCTTTTGGCATGAAGTGGAAAGCTTCCATTAGCTGTAATTTTTAGTAACACCCTTTGTGGAATTCTCTTAAAACTTTATAAAGCAAGAATGATAAATGGATTAGGCTAACAAGTGTGACCTGCAATGGGTGGTTTACTGAAGGTAACATCTTGATTATATATAAAAATATGACACTGTTTTACATTAAAATTAATAGAGGATAATTATTTCCATAAATTCAAAGGTTGCCTAATAAAGAGTTAAACAAACTATTGTGTCTTCTAATAAATGTTTAAGAAAGATTATTGCATTTAATTTTTCCTCAATAGCAAATGAATTATGAAATGAAGTAGAGTTATATTTGCTTGCTGATTAGGAATGATAGAAGCTTTAAGTATTTTTGCTGATCAAAACATTATTTCTATTCAAATTCTCCACTATCTGGTACTCTAATAAGTCAAAATAAGAAATGAAAAACTTTTTTTATTCTTGTTCCAATTCACATTTCTATTCTGTCTCAAATATATTTAGAACTTAATAAGTATATATCTTAATATTCTGCTTTTATGTCTTTATTTCATTGTTTCGGAATATTTCTTGGTGAAAGTCATGGCTTGTACTCAAGCAAAACCTATACTAGTTCCTAAGTATAGACATAAATAAATGAAATGAAAAAGCAGACTACAAATAGGGCATGAAAAAAGAGGGCTTCATGAAAGAAATAGATGAAAGCATAAAGTAAAAAAGGGTAAAGGTTTATCTTTCCATAACAGCGATGAATGCAAGAATGACTGTGCATATATAACACATACTAAAGTGTTTTAAGCATCCTTTTGTATAGCTGTTAGAGGAAAATGTGCAGAAAATTTATGTCTATTATTTAAAGTAATGCTTTACTAAGAATAAGAAATAGTATGAATAACCTACAGAATTAATGATAATGAAAAGCTCATCAAATTCTGACACACCTCTGTCAGATCTGATTGCATTAAATGGCCAGCTTTTATCATCAAGTTCTACAAAACTACTGTCATGTGGCTTTAACCTTATACAAAGGGCACTGTGAGACCTGGAAAAGGATGAGACATTTTGAAATATTGACCCCAAATCTTAATTTAAGTAAATTAAAAAATAAGATGATAAGAAATTTGATGCAGTTTCATCTTGTCTTCATAGGAGAATTCAAAACTCCTTAAATAGGCTTCCATTATAAAATTTAAAATTGTGTTGAAGAGAATGACTTTCTTTGAGAAAAATACTACTAAGATATTGAACTTTTTTTTTCTCCTTTATGTGCCTCTCTGTCATAAGTTCATTTCCTTTATCACTCACATTTTATTCATGTGGAAGTCTGCATACAACAGTATCTCATGTGATTTACTTGCCAAATACGGTAGAAAAATCACACAGATTTGTGTGAATTAACTTAGATCTCAGTTCCAAATTATTTGTCATTTGTCTTTCTAAGACTTGTCCATTAACTTGAAAAACTACACTCAAATCTTTACTCATTCTGTCAGTAAACTGTATTTAAGTGTATTTTCTTTTTAAAAAATCCTTCACATGCTGTTCTTCATTCTTTGAGTTTTAGGGTACTGCTCTTCCATGACTGAGACTTTAAGCATTCTCTTCACTTGATCTAAAACTCTAGGTTATTGTTCATAGCCACCTTAAATGATAATTTTGGCTCCTCAAGACATGGATGAAATAGTAAAAAAAATAAACAAACAAAAAACAAAAAATACTACTCAGCTATTAAAAACAAGGAATTCCCGAAATTTGTGGACAAATGGATTGAGCTAGAGATGATCATAATGAGTGAGTTAACCCAGAAGCAGAAAGACTCAAATGGTATATACTCACTTATATCTGCATACTAGCCCAATGGGCATGTCCCATGAAAGCCTTCCCTTACCAGGGAACTGGGACAGAGGGGAGGACATCCTATTGGGACTCTAGATGAGAGAACAATGGGAGAATAGCAATGTAGAAGGATCCAGTAGGTCCTAGAATCCTACAAGTAGAACATTATGATAGGCAGATTTGGGTCATGAGGTCCCGCTCAAACTAAGGCCCTAGCCAAGGACAATACTGGCGGTCAAATTTAAACCCCTACCCTGATCTAGCCCATGGACAGGACAGTCTCCACACTTGAGTGGAGAGAGGGATTTGACTTTCTCAAGTACTCTGGTGCCTCACATTTGACTATGTCCCCTGGCAGGGGACACCTAGTGGCACTCAGAAGAAGGACAGCAGGTCACTGAGAAGAGACTTGATACCCTATGAGCATATACAGGGGGAGGTAATCCCTCTGAGGAACAGTCATAGGGGAGGGGAATAAGGGGAAAATGGGAGGGAGGGGAGAATGGGAGGTTACAAGGGATGGGATAACCATAGAGATGTAACAAGAATAAATTAATTAAAAGAATAAAAAATAAATAAATAAAATAAAAAAAAATAAACTGTAAAAAAAAACAAAAACAAAAACAAAAACAAAAACAAAAAACAAAAAAGCCTCCCATATGCAATATGAATACATCTTATAGGCTGGAATTTTAACTGTAATCTTAAACTTAACTGTATAATATAAGGCCCACTTTTTGAATTAAAATTATGGAAAGACAAAGGAAATAGTTACTCATGATATTATACTATTTATTACTTTTTTCTTTTTTACATATAAATTTGTATTACACAATAAACTACATATAGCAAGAAGAACCACGAAAGAATCAACAATTACATTAATGTTACATTCCTAGAATTTTGGCTATTTGCATTTGGCAACCTTGAAGAAAGACAAAATCTAGCATAGTTCATGTTTAAAGTCTTGGAGAGATCAGGGATACAAGGCACACACCTAAACATAATAAAGGCAATATACAGCAAGCATATAGCCAAGATTAAACTAAATGGAGAGAAATTTAAAGCAATTCCACTGAAATCAGAAATAAAACAAGGCTGTCCACTCTTTCCATATATCTTTAATATAGTACTTGAAGTCCTAGCTAAAGCAATAAGACAACTAAAGAAGATCAAAGGGATAAAAATTATATATATATATAAATTGGAAAAGCAGAGAGGTGGCAATGACCCTCGAGGATAATGTCATTCAATTTATATGAAGCAATTCACCCCCCCTCCAGCTAAAGCATTTACTTGTTTCATAAGCATCATCTTCGATTTCATATCCTCTCCTATCTGCTGCTGTTATGTTTCGTTTGTTCCCAATCTTGTTGGTACACAGTAATCTACAAGTACTTGAACAATAATCTTGACAGTCTTATTAGGTAACTGTAGGTCTTTAAACCTTTTCATGATAGTATGATAGCAGATGAGAGATATAAATCACACACCATAAAACTTGCATTTTAAAAGTGAATACTTCATTGGTTTAGAATACATCAGCACTGTTGTATGAGTATCATCAGTCTCTAAATATTTTCATTAGTCTTGTTCTCAACCTCTGGGACCAGACTCCTTTGGTGTTTCATATCATGTATTTCATAACAGTATTAAAATTACAACAATGAAATGACAAAGAAATAATTTGTTGTCGGGGGATCACCATAACATGAGGAACTATATTAAAATGTTGCAGCATTTGGAAGGTTGAGAACTCTAAAAACAAATGTAGTCATTAGCTATCATTTCTATACTTCACTGCCTTCACCACCTAGAATTCATGATATACTTTGTGTCTCTGAAGACTACTATCTGGTATAGGACTGTTTTTCTGTGCAATATAAATCCTCACCTCTATTTATGCTTATCTGGACTACTCTGATGAATTTCCTGAGTACTCTTCTGAAATTTAGCCAACCAGTAAATAGTTATTTTTTTCTAAAGCTTGCCTCTGAGATCATACTTCTGAGTCATTACCACTCACCTACAAAAATAAGTTGTTTAAAATGGATTTGCCTTCATTCAAATCCCTACAATTCTAAATATCATGCTTATCTGCCCTAATTTACTTTAAAATCAAGGCATGATAACTTAAGATATTCTAATGTTGTAGGCTGAATTAGAAGTTCCTTCTCAATGCTTTCAGCATATCCAATGCACATAAATAGAGCACAGAGATGATAAGACCAATATAGTCATATTTCTTCCATGTTATCGAATGGTTTCTAAAGCATCGAATGGCTTCAAAACATTTTATACATATGCATAAATCAATATTGCATTGAAGTGATCAAAATCCACTGAACATTGGTTAATCAAATGTCCTTAACAATAACTAGATTTCATAGGAAGAATGGTCTGGCTTGAGAGACAACGAAATACATGAATTTCTAGAGTGAATAATGAATCAACATAAATCCTGATTTAGTAGAGAAATATAATCTTAAGAATAGCTAAGAAATGAAACCAGCCTAGATATCAATAAAAATGTAAATGGATAAAAAACTGTGGTATAAATATACAATGTAATTTTATTTGGATCTAAAAAAAGAAATCATATTTGTAAGTAAACAAATAAGAATGGGCACCACTTCTAAGTACAATATGCCAAAATATAAAAGACAAATACTACATTATTATTTTATTTTTTCTTATATGTACATATAAATGTATATAAAGGACTATGTATGGTCTGTAGTGGTGTTCAGTGTCAAGGTAAAAAACAGAAAGAGGAACATCAATCAGGAAGGAAGAAGAGTTCTTAAGGATGGTAAGGAGAGGAAATTTAAAATATAAGGGAATATGCAAGATATGAAATAGAAGGGGGACAATTTGGAGAAAGGCTAGAGACAACCAAAATAGGGTCAGAGTCTTTGGCAAAGAAGAGTAGTAAAGTAATAAATTAAAACAATATATAATAATGTTCATATACAAAAATGTCAGAATGTAGCCCACTATTTTGTGTGCTAAATAAACAAATAAAAAGGAATATTTAACATATATTAACTTATATGATTTTTCTACAAAATGAGCATATGTACCATTATTAATATCAGTATAAATAGAGACTACAGATTATATATACATATATACAAATGCATATATATGTATATATACACATATATCAATAAAAGTAGAATTGTGTATGGCGATTATTACAAATTTTTCTAAATCAGTACTTCTTATTATATAAAGGTACAGTGGGTTGTCTTTAACATAGAATTAAGTTACTGCTTAAAATGTGGCTTTTTACTTATACTAATTTTTTCTGAATAAATTTCAGGTTTCTTCATTATAACACACACTGTGGCTATGTTGACACTCCATTAAAATACAAACAAAGCCTTTGAATGTGGCTTGCACTTCAGTTGCAATGGAAAATAAAGCAGAGGTATTAAAACCTTATGAAAGAATGCCCCTTGTTGCTGTGGTAATGTATAGTTCCTAAAAGCTTAAAGATGAACCTTTCTTCTTGGATTCAACTGGATTCTGTTTTTGCATTGGTGATACTCAGATGATTAATGAGTTTCAAGAGATAAGTACTTGATATAAGCAGTTAAAAATTCCTCATTCATTTTTAGTATACAGGAACAGATTGTGAGCACACAAATCCACTCTCAATTAATTCATTGGGACAGCATGCAGTGCATGGTAGTGATTCAGTACCATTCAGAGTCTTCTTTTATTTTTTTCTCTTAAAATGACAGATAGTGCAACTACATACTACTTCTTTTCTGAACTATTCTGTTTAGTTTTAAGAAATACAACTTGAATTGTATTGTTTTGTGAGTGTTTAAACAATAGAGTCATATTGATTTGACAGAAGTATTTAGAACACAATTACTTGTTGACTTAATATCAAACAATTTATTATTACAACTTTTTCAAAAAAATGAATTATGTTGTACCTGTTTTCCAATTCAGTACTAATTCTCATACAATGGATATATTATCCTAAATATATATATATATATATTTCAGTAATGCACTGAAATGAATATATAATCTATGTCTTCAGGGCTGTCAAACACAAATAGCTCAAACACTAAGAATTTAGCATTTATATAACTCCTGATTGTGTCATGGTTCTTCTTGCTATAGGTAGTTTATTGTATGTATGTTTAATAATATAAATGTATATGTAAAAAGTAAACAAAAATAAAAGAAATTAAATAGATGATAGATAGATGAGAGAGAGAAAGAGAGAGAGAGAGAAAGAGAGACAGAGACAGAGACAGAGATGATAGATACGAAATAAATAAAAAGAAAGAAAGAAAATAGATATCCTAAAAGACTGTTCTCAGGGCAACAGGGCAGTTTCACTAAAAGTCAGATTGGAAATCTTCCATGGCATACATGAGAAGATGTACCCAGAAAAATCACAGCATTTAAATTTTTCTTAGTATTTCCCTCTGCTCTCTGGGATGAATGTACTCCACCTCATAGTCATGAATAAATTGTTCCCAAGATTGTAAACCTGTAACCCCTGGCCAATTACTTAGGGATTAAAGCTATTTTTATTACTATATGAATTTTATTTTAGAAGGAATCCTAAAATGTACTGTATCACTCCCATAACCCAAGGGATTGAAATAAGAGAATCACTGCAAGTTTGTACACAGTCTGGTCTACACAGTGAGTTCCAAACACTCATGAGCTATAGGCTGAGCCACATTTCAAAAACAAAACAAAACAAAAACAAAGAAAAAATAAAAGAACATCTTTCAAAACTTATTGAAACACACAAGTTAAAGAAAGAAGAAAGAAAATATGCAAGTAGAGGAAAGAAGTGTTGGTCATGGAATTTTAAGCAGGAGCATTGTGCCACCGTAGTATCTTCAAATGCACCTGAGTTTTCTACTGTGCCTGTGATTCATTAATTGTTCAAAAAGGGTGAAATGTCTGCCTTTCAGAATACAGTGGAACAAAGTAGCTGAAAAGGCTGGAGCTTCTCAAAGTCATACAGTAAAAATGAGATGATCATTATCTCAGACCTGTAGGCTTAATGTTCTTGTGTAGTTTAAATGCTGATTTCTGTACACACACACACACACACACACTCCGCCATGTCTGGTTGCAAACTTTCTTCTGAAAATTTACTCTCTAAATGTTGTATAAACTATCCTCTCCAATTGTCCCTATGATATTTCAATAAAGCAGATTATAGCAAATCACTAAAACAAAAATAAAAAACCCCAAAACAAACAAAAACAAAACAAAACAAAACAAAACAAAACCAAAAATGCCCAAAAACTTCAGAATGATGTACATATGTACATAATATCATTCCCTGGAAAGAAAACCAGGTTTTTAACAAAAATTATTAAATTTTATCTAAATATGTATAAATCTGAGAGTTGTATGAGTAAAATCTACCAATTATTTTAATGACTCTTTCTACAATTACAACTATTTTGATTTCACTTTCTTCTGAGTATAGAAAAGAATGTTGCCTCATTAATTCCTTGCCTTATGTTTCCAAGATAATTTTTATGATATTTATTTTAGTTTTCTTGAAGGTGAACTTAAACTATCTTATGAATACTGTGAATAATACTATATCATGAAACCTGAAGAACATTTCTGAAATAGACTGCACACAGTCTTGAATAGTCTTGAAATTAGGTCTGGTACACAGTTGCTTAACTGAAAATTTTCTTTTTTTAAAATTTTATTAATTTATTCCTGTTACATCTCAATGGTTATCCCATCCCTTGTATCCTCCCATTCTTCCCTCCCTCCCATTTTCCCCTTATTCCCCTCCCCTATGACTGTTCCTGAGGGGGACTTCCTCCCCCTGTATATGCTCATAGGGTATATTTTCTTAGAATTCAGCACCAATGGTCCAATAAGAACTAACAGTGGTATCAAACAAACCTTTACCTTTGTAATACAGCTCAAAATTTCAACACAATCCATTGTACTATGCAAAAGTACTTTCAAATACAGTAATACACCCATTACAAAATTTCAAAGCCAAAATTTCACTGCAATTCTGACCTTTACATTTTAGAAGGGCTATTAATGTTGTTTTTATAAAATAAAATTAATCAGATCTATGCAATACTTTTATAATTCATACTTGAATTATACTTCCAAAGAATTATATAAGCTTTAGATACTTGAGTTAGTAAACCAATACTGCTGGCTAGAGTTTATAATCAAGTAAAGCAAGTTTTTTATAGTTCAAACACACAGATCCTTATGCATAGGTCAAACAGATTCTAATATACTACATCTCCTCCTGTGATAAAATAATTTAAGATAAAATGTCATTCAGAAAGGGTTCTCCTCATTTCCACAGGAGTTCTTAGAGAAACCCAAAGACTCTTAGGGAGAATGATTACTTATTCATAAGGCAGGGTTCCTTTGGCCATCTTAGATTTGATTTGCATTAGCAGCGACTATGTTTGGATCTAAAGACTTAAATATTCATCAGATCATAATCATGGCATTTAAATATCTAAGTATCAGAATTTTCAAAGAAATTTGTTTCGGAATAAATAAAGCTTATTTTACAGAGATAACCAAAAATGATGATAAAGTGTTTGTTTTTACTATCTTCACTTGGCAAAATAATATACTATATTTATAATACTATTATTTTATCCTACCAAATTAAGGTTATATCATTGACAGATTTTACATGAAATTTCATAAATAATAAATACAAGCTCTTTAAGTAAGAATGTTTCTATTTAATGTATTATGATCCTCTAATTCTATGTATGAATTATAATTTCATGAATTCCTCATATATAAAAACGTAGTGCAATTAAATTACATTCAGAGAGTGATTTAAAAAAAAAAAAAAGGATAACCCTGCGACAACCTAGAGACACAGATAGGCTAAGTAACAAAGAAAAACATGGCTCAAGGGAATAAACATGAACCTCTAGAATGCATATCATAAGTGGGCTCGCTGGGTGGGTGGGAACTAGAACAGGAGGCATGAGTTTGGGGGAAGGTGGAGGGAGGGAGTAATAGTGAAACAACCGGAATTGGGGGGCACATTTTAAAGTCACAGAAGAAACTTATTGCAATGGAAATCCCCAGAAACCTATGAGGGTGACCCTAGCAAAGACTCTTAGTAATAGGGGATGTAGAACTTGAACTGCCCATATTCTGTAACAAGGCAAGATAGGCCTGGCAGACTGGGCCTAGGAGAAGGAAAGGAAACTGTGATAAGGATGTAGGATGTCGGGAGGCCATATATGAAAATTAGTTTTTTTAAAAACTCCAAAATAGGCAGGGCATGGAGACACACACCTTTATTCCTAGCACTGGGGAGGCAGAAGTAGGCACATCACTGTGATTTCAGGGCTAGCCTGGTCTACAAAGAGAGTTCAGACCAACCAAAGCTACACAGAGAAACCTTGTGTTGGAAAACTAAAAACAAAAAGAAAAAAAAAACCTGCCAAAACTAAACTGCAGTATGGATAGACATTTGTGTGAGTGTACACATATAAATATAAATATGTTTTGTCATTACATATTAGTTAGTAATTTATAGAATTTAATGTAAAATGGAATCATACATACAATTTGGATATCAGGTAAAAGGGTTGTCTTCAAGTTTCATCTATGTTGCTGCAGAAAACAATACCTTATTAATTTACGGTGTTATGCTATTTGAATAAACCATCATATACCAAGTGATTTTCTTCACAAACATTGATTTGGAGTCTTTCCAGATGTTAGAAATTGGTGATGTGCTCTATGCTCATTCACATGCAGCTCTGTTGTGAACAAAAACCTTAATTGCTTCTCTATTAAAGATGCAAGAGTGGAGTAGGAATAGAAAGAGCCCTTCAACTTTTAAGAGACCCGAACAGTCAACGTTTCTATGGTTAACCGCTATATGACATCCCTTTCTGCCATTCATACCTACAGAATACTTGTAACCTATACTACAAAATTTTTGAGCAACTTTTCAAATCATTATCCTTTGTCAATTAGCAAAGGGCATAAAGAGAGGTTCAGTTTTGTACAGTCTTTGTTTTATATATTCTTTGCAATGGATAGCTGTCTCATATCTAAATATGTGGTTTGAACAGATACTTATAAAATTAGATACTTATTTCTAATCTACCTAGAAATATTTAATCATTTTGTTAAAAATAACATTGAGTTCTTTACTTTTGTGTGTATTTGTGTATGTGGGAAAGGGCTCATGCATGAGCATCAGGAGAACTTGCAGGAATCCATCCAATCTTTCCACTAGGCAGGCTTCAGGAATCAACGCAAGCCATCAGTTTTAGTAGCAAGCACACTTCCACACTTAGCCATCTGGGCACATCATAAAACTGATTCTTAAGATAAAGAACGTCAAAAAGTATCCATTATAAACCCTAAGATTTAAAAGTACAAATTCTGATGTCTGCATATCTCCTATAAATTATTAAAAAGGTACGAATATATTTTTGGTCATTCCTATTTTGTATTACTAGAAACAGATTGTAAAATTATGTAAGTTTTTTCAATAGTCACAAAGATTTAGCTTTCATTAGCCAGTGCTTAAATAATATATAGATTTCATGCTAAAACATATAAGAGCCTTTGATTTTGTGAAAAATTCATAGGTCAGAAATGTTTGAAATAATTTAGAGATCTTTATGTAGATGAAATTGTACAAGTAGTATATTGTGCTTTTGTGGAACACATATCAATTGCTACATGCAGAGTCAAATTCCACATTTTAATACAACCTACATAAAACATTTTACAAAGCACCAAAATGAATGGGTTTCCTTTAAAAGAACCCCTCAAACGCTTGATGTATATTTTATTACTATTAAGAATGAATGAGTATAGGAATATTATAAATATGTAAATTATATAAATTTAAAGTACCAAAGTATTTGAAGTTGAGTCCTCCATCGCCACTTCTTCTGTGGCTGTCACATTTTAGAAGTTAATACCAAATATACTTCAGATGTTTCCCTCTGTATAGAAAATTATCAAACTATATGATTGAATTGAGACTTTTGAGGAAACTTTAATAAAAGACACACACACACACACACACACACACACACACACACATACACGCACATTGAAAGTGTAACCAAGGGATGAAAAAAAATAGAAAATACAAGAAAATACCAAAAATGAGAGATAGTGAGAAAGCTAGAAAGACCAGTTGTTGTACCAGGATCTGTGACTTTGTATCTGATCCCTAGGTTACCACAATTACCAATTTATAATTATCACATTGCAAAGAGAAGAAAGTTCTCTTGTCCAATTTTCTTTATCTCACCTTTATGTGGAGTTCTTTTTTTTTCTGTATTTTTTTATTTAATTAATTTATTCTTGTTACATCTCAATGGTTATCCCATCCCTTGCATCCTCCCACTTTCCCCTCCCTCCCATTTTCCCCTTAGTCCCCTCCCCTATGACTGTTCCTGAGGGGGACCTCCTCCCCCTGTATATGCTCATAGGGTATCAAGTCTCTTCTTGGTAACCTGCTGTCCTTCCTCTGAGTGCCACCAGGCCTCCCCATCCAGGGGACATGGTGTTCTTATGGGTCACACTCAACTTGAAGTTGGAGAACAGGGAAACAACCAATATTACTTACTAACCCTCCACATAGAGAAGTTGACATTACAAGGAAAGAGCAAAGTAGACAGACTCATTAACAACTATCCTAAAAATTATTTTTGAGCTGTTGAAATGTGATTTTTATATTTCTCTTTTTACATATATGTATACCATTAATATTTAAAATTATTATTTTGCAGTAATGCATTTGTTGGCTTACAGTCCATTTGCAGTACTTTGTTAGAAAATTAGTTCCTTCAAATGATGATGTCAAGATATAGGTTTCAGTGTTTTTTATATTTTCAGGTAATTATAGAAGTTGATATTTGAAATAATGATAGAAATTTGATACTTATCAATGGGGCAAAGAACATATCTGAATGGAGAAAATATTTACAACCAACCCTGATAACCTGAATTCCATCTTAGGAGTTCAAATGGTGGAAGAAGAGGATCAAATTTCATAAGTTGGACACAGATTTCCACATGGTCATAACAGTGGCAAGCATGTGCCCCTTAAGATATACAAATAAATATACGATAAAACATTTAATGTATATGAGTAAAGTAGTTGCCTTTTTTTGGTTACTTTCTTTTTTTGTTGTTCAAATATAATATTTTATTAATTCTTTAAGAATTACCTACAATGCACTTTGATCATATTCACATCTTGCCATAGTTATATTTAGTATTTTGACAACATGAAGAATACTGGGCTTGATACAAATACTTTCAGATTTGTTACATTTAAGCTTTTTTCATTGATTGTCATTTCACATTCAAAATTTTCTAACCATGTCATGTCTTTACTCATAAAGATAGACAGAACTAAGTAAGAAAATTTTGAGCCTTTTCACCACTGGGCATTTGGTTTTTATTTATTTTTTATTTTTGTATATTTGTTTTGTTTTTATTTTTTCTTTTTTTTTTAAATTAATTTATTCTTGTTACATCTCAACGGTTATCCCATCTCTTGTATCCTCCCATTCTTCCCTCCCTCCCATTTTCCCCTTACTCCCCTCCCCTATGACTGTTCCTGAGGGGGATTTCCTCCCCCTGTATATGCTCATAGGGTATCAAGTCTCTTCTCGGTAACCTGCTGGTTTTTAAACAGAGGTTATAAGACTAATGTCTAATGTTCATGATGCTACAATAAGAATTATCATCAATTTTACTACATTATATCTATAATGAAAACTCTAAAAGCATAGAACTGCTTTATGCAACTGGTATTATGTAATTTTCAACATTTCAAGTTTATTTTATTTCATTTTTTGGGGGGGACAGGGTTTTTCTGTGTAGCCTTGAGAGAGGCAGGCAGTCAATGTGAGTTCATGGCCAGCCTGGTTACAAAGTGAGTCTAGGACAGCCAAGTTTACTTACTTTAAAAGAATGATAAAACATGATAAAAAAGATCTTTCAAGGCCTTGAAGAAAAATATAGTATGATTTCTTACCAGGATTTATTAAACACAATCCCAAACAGGAGAAAAATACACCCAATTCCAATCTATGTGTTTACATGTTAAGTATATACTTAATATTTAAAAGAACATAATATTTACTTACATATAATTTTGTATATTATACATTATTCATATATGATTACAAATACATATAATGAAACATGATTTTTGAATTTCATCACAATTGTTTTTTTTCTTTTTTTTATTAATTTATTCTTGTTACATCTCAATGGTTATCCCATCCCTTGTATCCTCCCATTCTTCCCTCCCTCCCATTTTTCCCTTATTCCCCTCCCGTATGGGAGAATAGCAAAGTAGAAAGATCCAGAGGGTCCTAGAAACCTACAAGTAGAACATTATGATAGGCAGATTTGGGCCCAGGGATCCTGCTCAAACTAAGGCACCAGCCAAGGACAATACAGGCAGTAAACTTTAAACCCCCACCCAGATCTAGCCAATGGTCAGAACTGTCTCCACACTTGGGTGGAGAGTGGGGACTGACTTTCACACGAACTCTGGTGCCTCATATTTGACAATGTCCCCTGGAGGGGGAGAACTGGTGGCACTCAGAGGAAGGATAGCAGGGTACCAAGAAGAGACTTGATACCCTATGAGCATATACAGGGGGAGGAAGTCCCCCTCAGTCACAGTCATAGGGGAGGGGAGTAAGGGGAACATGGGAGGGAGGGAAGAATGGGAGGATACAGGGGATGGGATATTTTGTACTCTGGTGCCTCACATTTGACCATGTCCCCTGGAGGGTTAGACCTGGTGGCACTCAGAGGAAGGATAGCAGGTTACCAAGAAGAGACTTGATACCTTATGAGCATATACAGGGGGAGGTAATCCCCCTCAGGAACAGTCATAGGGGAGGGGAATAAGGAGACAATTGTTTTGTCATATATTTTATTACTAAGAAACATGAGGAGCATCTTGAACAATATTTTATTTAAAACCCATCTGAAATACCAGCAATATTACATATGTTTAACAAGATCATATGAGTAAATGTTTTCTGATTAACTAGTTATACAATATGCATCTTTAAAATTTCTTGGCTGTGTATTATTAATATTTCAAACTGGTATTTCTACCACTAACAGAAAGAATGAAAAATTCAATTGATTTCACAAAGAGTATATGAGTTCAGAGTTCAATACATTGCTCATAGCTCTATTTGATGTGTTCTTAAATTCAAAATGTCAAATGGGACACATTATGGAACAGGAGTTGGGTCATTTCAATGTTCTAACATGTGAAAATTGCCTGTACCATAAATAGGTATGAGAAGTACTCACAACAAGATTTAATTAGGATGCTCCCAATGATCTTCAGCAAAAAATGAAGACGTGTTTGTTAACTGTCTTTACAGGTTATGTCTTTTTGGCCTTTCTATTGAATATAAAATATAATCAATTTATACTTATGTTTTGACTCTGGTACGACTTCTATCATTTAGCTTTTGTGATCATTGCCTATAAATTTTACTTTTCAACGCTACATAAGAACTACAGGCAACTAAGGATACTTAATGTAGAAGAAATAGTCTTCCCAATGAAGAACACACCAAAAGTATATACAATAGCAAATGTCCAAGTTTGTTTTAGCTATTCTGGGTTTTTTGTTTTTCCATATGAAGTTCAGAATTGAACTTTCAATGTCTTTAAAAAATTGTGTAGGTATTTTGAGAGGGATTGCATTGAATCTGTAGATTGCTTTTGGTAGGATGGCCATTTTTACTATGTTAATTCTCCCAATCCATGAGCAAGGAAGAGCATTCCATCTTCTCATGTCATTTTCAATCTTTTTCTTCAGAGTTTTGAAATTTTGTCAAACAAGTCCTTCACTTGCTTAGTTAGAGTAACTCCTAGATACTTTATATTGCTTGTGGATAATGTAAAGGGTCTGGATTTCCTAATTTCTTCCTCTGCATGATTGTCATTTGTGTATAGGAAGGCTACAGACTTTTTTGAGTTAATTTTGTATCCAGCCAATTTGCTGAAGGTGTTTATCAGCTGTAGGAATTCTCTGTTGGGATTTTGAGGGTCCCTTATGTACACTATCATATCATCTGCAACTAGGGATAATTTGACTTCCTCCTTTCCCATTTGGATACCCTTGATCTCCTTTTGATGTCTTATTGCTCTGGCTGGAACTTCGAGTACTATATTGAAGAGATATGGAGAGAGTGGGCAACCTTGGCTTGTTCCTGATTTTAGAGGAATTTCCTTGAGTATCTCACCATTTAATTTGATTTTGGCTATTGGCTTGCTGTATATGGCCTTTATTATGTTGAGGAAAGTGCCTTGTATCCCCGATCTCTCTAAAACTTTAAACATGAATGGGTGTTGGATTTTATCAAATGCTTTCTCTGCATCTAAGGAGATGATCATGTGTGTTTTTAAATTTTTTATTAATTTATTCTTGTTACATCTCTATGGTTATCCCATCCCTTGTATCCTCCCATTCTTCCCTCCCTCCCATTTTCCCCTTATTCCCCTCCCCTATGACTGTGACTGAGGGGGATTTCCTCCCCCTGTATATTCTCATAGGGTATCAAGTCTCTTCTTCGTAACCTGCTATCCTTCCTCTGTGTGCCACCAGGTCTCCCCATCCAGGGGACATGGTTAAATACCCAGATCTAACCAATGGACAGAACATTTTCCACAATTGAGTGGAGAGTGGGGTATGACTCTCATGTTTGATCATGTGGTTTTTTATTTTCAGTTTGTTTATATGGTGGATTACAGTGATGGATTTCTATATATTAAACCATCCCTGCATGCCTGGAATGAAGCAAATGTCCAGTGCTAAAAACATATGGGTACAAGTAATATACAGACTTAACAGGTTGTATTTATGTATGCACAGACATATATGTATATAACAACAAATAAATTTTAATGAGATCACACATTTGAAAGAGAACAAGTAGGTACATGGGAGAGTTTGGAAAGCAAAAAGAAGAATAGGAAAATATATGATTCAATTATTTTGTCAATTTTAAAATCTCACTTTTTCTTGTGTCTTTGTTAGACTATACATGCAAAGGTAATGCGTTTTCTAAAGAAAAACCTTTTCATTTATAAGATCTGCTTCTATAATTTTAAATATCTGTAAAAATATTGAATTAACACCGATGTCTTTTCTCCAATATAGCAATATGCACTGATCATAATTGTATTATTTACTTATAATTTATTTTTAATATTTTGTTATATTTCTTTTTTAACATATTATATTATTACACATGGGTAAAATTAACTACATACAGCAAGAAGAACCATGAGACAATAAATCATGAAACAATCAGGAATTATATAAAATGTTACATTTATAGTGATTTGGCTATTTGTATTTGACAAACTTGAAATAAATATCTTTCCTATCTTGTTGAGTAAAATTTCTGAATGGAGATTATTATCTATCATATCTCATCTCTATTAACTTAAAACATCTATCTTGATCTAAAAACATCTTAACCCCTAACCTACTAAGCTTAATTGAAAGACTAAACTATCTGGTCTTCAAATCCATCAGAGACTTGAGAAGGGATAAAACTTAAATACTTGGGTGAACTCGGAGTGCAGGTTAGCAGCTTCCAAAATGAAAAAAAAAAAAATGACTGAGACAGTTTACTTTCTGAAAAGTCACCCAACACTCTCTATAACGTTGGAAAATCATCTTAAGCTTTCTGGCCTAATATATCTGACAGACATATTTGTAAGACAGGAATTATTGAGGACTTGCTTACCCTGTCTTGACAGAGTTTAGCTGTCAACTCTGCTTGAATCTAAACTTGCCCATTTTTTAGGCAGAGCTCTGTCTGTGGCAGAAACGAGGACATTGCTCCTCAGCCTTTTGACTAAGATCAAGTATAGTATCTATTCTGATTGTAATTGTTTTAATCCTATTTGACCTTTTATGTGAGGACTTCTCACAGATTACACGATTTTGTTTTTCTCATTTACTGAACTAATAGGTATTACAAATACTATGATTTACAATAGTGTCACATTAGCATATAAGCAATCAGCTTTCTGTCAAGTATATTTTCATTTTCAATTAACTTAACCAACTAACATGTGCTGAGACTGTAAAATTAAATAAAATAGCTATGGTTCCAATCTATATTTGACCTCATGCAAGCACATAGAGTAATATTCAAGGAGAAACTAGACTTGCTTTAAAATCATTTTCTAATCATGCGTGATATGCATTGCACAGCAGATATAGAGAATAAATCCTTCAGTATCATTGTCTAAATATTTACCAAATGGTTTATGCAACCATACAACACTCACTTTAAATCTATTTTCAAGGCCAAACTATTTGTGAATATGTGTTATCTTACTTTCCTCTTATAAAAACAAATTTATATCTTCTAGTGCATAAAGGTAAGTCCTAACTCTTCAGTAAAAAAGCTCCTACATTTCTCTGTACAGCTTCATCGCATCTTATGGTTTGAGGAAGAGCTCATTGTATCTGTCTCTCAACGTGATGTGGTGTGTGTGTGTGTGTGTGTTTGCATGTGTGCCCCCGCACAAGAACTTATGTATACAGCATTATTCTCCACATTTCTTCATTTTAGCACATTTGGTAATGTGCAAGAATTACTTATGATTACTTGGCATTATTAATATGGTTTATGTGTATATATGAATGACTATGAGTTTATGTGTCCTACTTGTATGCAAGTGGCTGCTGAGGCCAGAAGTGTCAAACACCCTGGACTGGAATTACAGGTAGTTGTGAGTTGCCTGAGATACATACCCAGAACCTCTCTCAGATCCTTTTGAAGAGCAGAAAGTGCTCTTAAATTACCCAATTTAATTTTAATAATATTATCATGCACCCAAGGTCAAATAAAACACATACTCAGAATCATTCCCATTATATTGAAGCCTTCCATCTTCACATCCTATCTTTTCTGAATACAATTTTCTGTAGACATTTACACTGAAACAGCTCAGTTGACCATTTCTTCTACAGATATTTTCTATCATGATGAGCTTGGGGCTGACCACTGAGGAAGCACCTGCTGAGCCTGTGTCAGACCTGCACTCCAGCTGCTTTTGGTCATCTGCCCACTTCCTCTCCTGTTCTTAGCATGACAGCTCAACAAAGGACTGTAACATTGATGGTATCATCACAGGCTTTTGGAACTCCAGAGTTTTCTGTCTGATACTAGCAATCTCATTTTAAAAGCATTAACCATAACACTCAGTGGAAAACTTTTTTCCATGCCCCCCTGTGAGACCAGGACCCATGCACAGTGTATAGGCCTTGAGCTGAGTGCTCTAAGCCACTCCTGAGAGAGAAACAGGACCTTTGATCTCAAGGTCCCTCTGTTCCTTCCCAGAATCATACAGTGCCTAGACTGGCCCAAGAGATGTGGAACCCTGGCTACCACCAGATGTGGAATGACACATTAAGTGAGGTGATGTTAGGTATCTGGGGAAAAACTGTGATTTCACTGAGGAATTTTCAATAATATAGAAATACTTTAGAACACAATAAAGTAGATGGTAATATTTTCCATGTGCTATAACTTATTTTACAGTACAAATTGGATCATGGCTAGCAATGTTAATAAAAAGACAATCTTCCAGGGTAAATGAAGACAAATATGCTTTTCACATGAGAGAATAATGGAGAGATGTGTGGATAAGCCTCATATATCCTATGACAGACTAATGGTAATCTGGAAGAGGGTTGGAGAAAATCATGAGAAGGCCATATATGGTTCACACTCAGTCCCCCTCCACAACTGAGGAGCAAGTATTTATATAAATATAAAAAAAAAACATAGTCCCAGAAACACTGAATAATGGTCCATTTCCTTTAAAAAAAAAGCCACTAAGGAGATAAACTTGTAAAAAACAAAAGAACTACTGAAAAATAAGATTATTGTTCTCTTTAGTAGATATAAGCATTACCTTTAGGACTATTTCTAAAGAAGATATGATGAGTAACTGAGCAGCTGTACTCATACACATTTGCTGGCCTTATGGAAGAGCATGTTGTATTGTGAGTGGTACAACACCAGTGAGGAAAACTGGGACAGAAAATCTTTTTGTAAAATAAAAGCAAGCCATTAGAATGTAGCATAGTTCCCTAAAATTACTCAGTTCCATTCAGAAATCAGCTATTGAACACCTGTTGTGTGTAAGCATAGAAATTAACTGTAGGTGCATAAAGATAAGCAAGACAAAGGGGCTGCTTTCAGTATGTTCAGATTTACATAACTAGAATGCAGGTGCAATGGAGAATAGAGATGGTATCATTTGACTGCCATGTTTCTGTGAAACTTCTACAGTGGCAATTAGAGAAAAAGGAACAGTAATTGGGAAGATGAAAACAAGGAATGTGAATGCAAATTCATATAAGTTTTATCATACTGTCTTTTGTTTATGGTATCACTTAAAGTTAACTTTTTCTGAGCAAAAGAATAGCTCATAGTGGGCATGGTGGTGCACCCCTTTAATCCAAGCACTCAGGAGTCAGGGGCAGGCATATCTCTGTGAGTTCAGAGCCCCAGCCTGGTCTCTAAAGTGAGTCCAGGACAGTCAAAACTCTGATACACAGAGAAATCCTGTCTCAAAAGACCAAACCAAACTAGTAACAAAAGAGAAGAGCCCACAATAGGAAGGACACTCAACATTATCCTGCACATACATTGGTACCTAAACAAGTCTAGTTTTTTTTGGCATTAACCAATCATAATGCAGAATATTCAGAAAATTTCACTTCTTGTTCATGTTTGTCATTGTTCTGTTTGTTTGTTGTTTGTTGTGAGCATACTCTTTAACAGCTGCACTATGTCTCCAGCTCCTCAATCCTTATTCAATGCAAGATATTCAGCATCAGTATTAATTAGCAGACGACCTTGAGAAATCTTAAAATGAACAGCAGATTATTAAATATTCAATAGCTTACAAAGAATATAATTTCTACAGATGTTTGGAGTAGCTGAGAGTTGCTATAGGGCTGCTAGAAGTTCAGGGTTAGTGAATTTTTATTCATCAAGGACACGATTTAAATAATATTGAACAAGCAAGCACTGGATACTGAGTAAGGAGTCTTAGTAAATGTGCATAAGTAATCAAATAGTTGCATCTTATTTAAATAATTTTACTAAGTTATGTAGGGATTGTGGAGCTTTAATGTTTCAAAATGTATATGAGTTGTCCCCTTCTCCAGTCTAGAAATATTGAACATGATAAAATAAAGAGGGTCATGAGCAGATTAAGAAAAGGGTATATTTGGAACTATAGGTTGAAGAAAATAGTTGTTAAGCTTGAACATGAAAAAAAAAGATACCCATATAAAATAAGAAAAAATAGTGAGAATGGTTTACTGAGAATACTGCCCCATGCATAAAATGCTTGCAACAAAATTGTGAGAATCTGACTTCAATTCATAATACCCATATAAAAAATGCAGTTTGATGGAACAAATTTGTCATCACAGTGCAGGATGTACAGATAGATATGTTCCTAATGCTTTCTGGAATCCATACAATCAGTGAAATTCAGGTGTAGTGAGAGACCCTGTCTCAACACATAAGATGGAAAACTATAGTGAAATGTTCCCACTATTAATACATACAAAAATAATACTGTTTGAATGAACAAGTTTCAAGATAGGTTCAGAATAAAGACACAAGAATCCATTAAATTTAAAACAAACAAGGAAAAGAACAGTTTCCATCACTTCAAGGATTGTACTGTCATAAATATGCAGGGACAGGAAAAATGGAACAAAAAGACAAACCTGTAAAACCAGAATCAGTAGGTATGTTTGATTATTTGAATTGGAGGTAAACTAAGATTGAGTAGCTTCAAGCTTTGATTCTGGATTTCAAAGAAGAAATGTAAAGAAAGAAGACAAAAAATAGATGTTATAAACAGGGACTGTGTAGCTATGAAAAAGTGTCTTTCATCTCAATGGCAGAAAATTCATAATTATGAGTATGTCTTGTTGTAGGGCTCTAACAGCCTGCTTCCTTCTAGGAAGCCAAGTGGTCAAGTTCATTATGTCTGTAGGGACTTGAAAAGCTCACAAATAACAGTTGTCATTAATCACTCTGGCTAAATTCTCAAGCTAACGACAGAAAGTTATGAAAATGTGTAAAATTCTAGGCTTTCTGTAAAGTCATTTAAACTTACTTTTTGACAGATAAGTTCAGGAATATGTTTCCTTTATGCTGTGAAAAGAAGGCACAGAGAACATATGCTTTGTCTTCCATACCACCAATCTCAACAGCACAAAACACTGCATATAGCACAAATAACAGAAAAGACACTTCTTAGCCGTTTAACTTCCCCTTGGTTGCTGATAAAATAAAATAGGAAAATTCTTTACAGAAACACTCAAGTATTTATTCAGACAAACATCCCTCTCTCTCACTACAAAATGAAACCCTACTGTTTTACATGTTCCAAATTGTCTTTGAAAAGCAATAAATATTCATTTTAAAATGGTATGAAGGTAATGCACAAATGACACTGTTAAAGGAAAGCATAGAGTCAACTCCAATAAATTTACTACTTCAGAAATAAGATGAAATATCACTCACTCCTTCCTCCTCCATGCATAAGCTTTAAAGAATCAAATGTGGGGTTCTCATTAGAAAGTAGAAGGATATTTAAAATGACATATTGCACAAGGAGAAATGTAGCTGTCAAATGACAAAAGCTGGCAGAAGTAATCCTTCTTTGCCTTCTTTTCAATCTAGGAATTGTGTTGGACTTTGCTTTCTTTTGGATGAGTGCCATTTTCCCCCTGAATCGTTTCAGTTGTTATTCCTGATGCTGGACAAAAAGAAAGGGCTCCTCAGAGGTGAATGCTTTTATGGCAATTAAGTCATCCTGGGTGGAGAAAAGAACATTGGTTCATTTGTTTTCTGTCAGTTTAGTTTCACAGAAATTGTTTTACTTCACTAAATACAACAGAGTTTGAAAATGGTCAAAAGGGAAATTACCCTTGCCTGGTATAAGTTGTCCCTGGAAAAACCTAACTAAAATGAGAAGTGTGGGTATTTTTTCTCATGACAACTTGGTCTTTGCAGAGATTGGTTGTTTTAGCCAAAGTAATCATAAACGGTGTAGTAGAGTTGTGTGCACCATCTGCATTCTTTCATTCTCTTGGAGACTTCTTTAAAATTGGCATTGAAACTGAGGACTTTCCCATACTACTATGTTTATTTACTATTGATTAATCTAAATCTGGTTTGGGGATACAAAGAGAGATGTGAGATTTTAAAAGAGATTTGATATTTTCAGAAAAATACTGAGAAACTTAAAAATTATAGTTGAATGAAATATCAACTTAGCTATTATCTCATTTCTTATTAAGAGCAACTTTCATCACTGAGGGGGGTCTTCTATTGAGCACACTGATATGAGAAAAAGATTATGTCAAGGTCCTATGTATTATTACTTGGCTTACTCCTACCATTATTACTTGTATAATATTCTACATAAGTAGAGTACAACTGTACACCAAAAAATGCTTTATTTACTATTAAATACAATATTAATAAAATAGCATTACATTATGTAAAAGATATATTCCTTTTCTAAATAAAATACATACCATTTAAAGAGGGTAACAGAAAGTTTCATGCCATGTAGTTAGTGGTCCTCTATTAATAAACTAATTGATGAGAGCAAATATGGAAAATAAGTTTAATTTAATGTGTTACAAAAGATTTTGACTCAAGAATATTTTTTCTTCAAAACATTCTGTGGTGGCTTCTAACTAAACAAGTTCACATGCTATAAATTAGGATTACAAATGCTTCTGAATTTTGTTAACATGCTTATTCATGTGTACATTCCATACATTATTGTTTTATTGAACTTTTTCCACACTCTCTTAACAAATGAGTATTTGACAAAAGAGTTCTGAGGCTATAAATGTGCTTTTTGTGTATAGACTGGGAAACCCAGGGTAATTGTTAAAATATTAAATTGAAAGCATTGCAGAGTTGAGTTTTCATGTATGACATTCATTGCTAACGTAAGAATAAATTTTTCCTTCTAAATTAACAATAAAATGATCACCTACTTTAAACTTGGCAGTGGACTTGAATAGATATATCATCAGAGAAAACCATGGATATAATAATCATTCAAAAACTCAAAATTATTAGCAATCTGGGAATTTCAAAAGAAAATCTCTGTGAGATAGCACTTTATCCTATTTATAATGATAGAGTCAGATAAAGAAAATGTACTGAAATGAAATAAAGGTAACAGTTACACACCACTGTAAAAGTACTAAATGTCACTTAATTATATTCTTTAAGTGGTTAAAATAATACAGTTTGACTAATGATTAGTTTATCACTCTTTACATATGCAAAGGTTGGTGAAGGAATTTGAAGAAGTCAAGAGCTTATTAATGGACCATTGAGTGGTATGTAAAATGTTGTAGTCACTTTGAAAAAAGTCATCTCAGCAGCAGTATTATTCATAATATTCTATAGCTCAGCCAGGGCAAATGAGGATTAAATGAAAAATAGAAAACATTACATAATACATCTAATAGTTCTTTGATAAAAAGAAATTGCATACTACATATAATACCATATGGATAAACACTAAAATCATTTTATTAAGTAAAATAAACCAGATACAAAAGATAATATGTAATTTCTTCTATATGAATTGTCTATAACAGGTTTATCCATAGTAATATAAAGTAGATTGATTGGTTGTCTGGGGATGAGGCTGGGAGAAGAATGTGAGTGGAAAATTTCATTATTGGTTCAAGAGTTTTTGAATAGGAAGACATAAATCTTCTCCAATTCCTTGTATTGATGTATTCACAACTCTGTGGTTGTGCTAAAAGCATGTATTTCACATTAAATTAGTTAATTTTATGAATGCTCGAATCATATCCTAATAAATATATGAAGACAGAATGAACCTTTTCCTGCTTCATAGAAGTTGATGAATTTTATACTGGAGGTTATATCTACATGAAGGAGACTTACAGTGGATACATCTGTTATTTGTATTTCTCTAAACTCAGCTTTCAACATCTCTCCTCTGGGGTATTGTCTTTCTTTTGACACAACACTTTTCTACTGCTAAAAAGCTGAAAATGAGAAAATAAGTTCAAGGTTGGATTAACAAATTATCAAAGAACGTTAAGAACACAAATATATCTCTATACTTGGTATTTAGAATTTGACTGAAAACTATGAAAGGTGAAGGGAGAGGTACATAAATGCCTGGGCTAATGGCTGGAACTTACAGTGCTTTGACAACAAAAGCATATACATGAACTTCAAAGATTCACAGTGAAATCCTTAAAGAAGACATTTAATCACTCAAAAAGGACAAAACTGTAGGGACGTAGTTCCTTCCACCTCTCTTTATCGCTCCCAAATAAATACATCAGTGCTTCTAAAAATGATTTTTCAATTTGTTCAAGGACATCTGTTTCAGACTTTTGGTTTAAAACAAAAGAAATCTTTGTAAGAGATTGATAACTGTCAAAATAACAAAATATTTTCATTAATAATTTATCTTTCTGAAGAATTAAATATATGTCCACATTTGCAGATACATAAAATTTGTTACATACTCAAAATATTTTATAATATTGTATATTTTTTGGTATTTTCCCCTGAGCATTTAATATGTAGACATAGGTCATATGAGAGTATGATGGCTGTCTGATATCAGGTACATCAAGGATTTTGTTTGTATATATCATTTAAATGGTTAAGTAAATAATTTCCAAAGGTTTTAAACATGCATAACAAAGTTCTATGTAATTCCTTATTTTATAGCAAAAATAACAAGAACTGGTCATAATCATTTTTAAACTTCATATTCTATATAAATTAATGTTAATGAAGACATAAGTTGTGGCATTTAAAAAAGTCTCTTTACTATAAAGTAGAAATCATTTAATTAAATTTTTATATACTTAATCTTTACTCTTTGAAAAATATTTTAACAACCTTGTATTAAGTACAAATATTTTGACACAAATTCTGATAAGGATCAATAAAATCAAACTTCATTCCACTTAATCTCATCAACAGAATTCATTTATGTAAGTGTATGAAAACCAGCATACAACACATATGAAAACACACACACAATACTTGAAGTAGTATTATTTAATGTACTGTAGAATTATTTTCTAATCAGAAGTCAGATGCTCTTAGTGAAACCCTTAATGCTGTCATTTCCACATTGCAACAACTCTATGTAGATGAAAAGATTCTATTCATTATATTGTTTTAAACATTCACTTTTTGTCATTTGTCTATCATTAACAATTTTGCATTGGCAGGCATTTTCAAATACACAAAAAATAAAATTTAAACATAAGATTCTATGGTAAACATTTCAACTAAGATCTAATTTAATCCCAGTATAATTTCCAAATCTAGATAATCAATATGAATACAACACTACTAATTAGGTGGATATTGAGTATGTTGGTCTAGTAATCACATTTTCCTTAAAACACTCAGCTTCTCAAGCTGTACAACTTTGGATTCATTGTCATGCCAGCCTTATTTATCTTCAAGATTCTGAAAAATATCTTTTCCTGTTATCTCATAATTTCTTTCACACATGTTGGTATGGCTAACAGTTTCATTACTCAGGTCCACCTGGAAACAAATTTGTGATTATCTGGTTGAGATTTTTCTTATTTAGTTTCTCATAGCACTTACACTGGAACCCACATGTATATACAACAATGGCCTGTTTTGTGCAGTGCTGGGAACAGAAATTATGTCTTCATGCATGCTTGGAAAGCAATCTAACAGTTGATCAAAAATATAAACAATAATCTTATATCTGTCTTGAAATGGGTTCTTTAATTCAATATTTCCTGAATCCTTAAAGTAATTAATTTTGATTAACATTTGTATTTTATAATTTACACCCTACTTTGGGAATTTTCTAGACATATTGTAACATTTCTGAAAAATGAAGTATTATATGTGCACTTGGATCTTATGTTTTTATTTATCATGGAAGTGAAAGCTGAATTTTAATAATAAACCACATCACATTCACAGTAACTCCTTTTTATGCTCTGTTAAAATAATATTTTGAAATGATGCCTTCTATTTCATGTGACAAAGATATTGCAATTTTCAACATTTTGAGGCTCTTGACAGTCATGTTTAAGTGTTATAGTTTTACATTTTTATCTTTATATACAAATAAGTACAGCTTTCAGACTTCATTGGAGAAATTTCTTTAACAGTGCTTAACAAAGAAACTCACAATTGGTTTCAGGTGGTGTGAATGAGAATGATTTCCATAGTCCTAAATGTTGGAATGCTTGGATGTAAGTTAGTGGAACTGTTTTGGAAATCATAAGGATGTGTGACGTTGTTGGAGAAGGTGTGTCTCAGGGGATGTACTTTTGAAGGTTCAAACGGCCTTGCCATTCCCAGTTAGATCTTTTTCTGCAACTAATGCATTAGATGTGATCTTGCAGCTACTGCTCCAGCACTATTCCTGCGAGCCTCCTGTTAGGCTTCTTAAGATGATGGTCATGAATTAACCCTTTGAAACTGTAAGCAAACCCTCATTAAATGCTTCCATCTATGAGTTGCCTTGGTCATGGTGTTTTGCTTCAGCAATAAAGCAGTAATTAAGACATGGTAAAAGGGCAAAGAATAAATATCTGTTTTATTCTGACTCACAAATAAGACACACATATTACTACCTCAAAGCTCAGAGTCCATTTAAGGAGAAGGAACAGAACAACTGTAAAAGCCAAAGACCAGGGAGGATTAGTGAATAATAGTCTCTTCTAGACATGTCAGGAACAGTATACTCATGGACTTACAGTACCTATAGTTGCCTGACAAAGAACAGGACAAGAACAGATCAGTCAGCATTCTAGCATGGGAGGAAAGCAGGTTCATGAACCCTTTGCATTAACCAGAGGAGTAATTGTCAGCTAATGGCTCTGGGTAAAGATAGTCACTTTTCTTTAAAGGACTATCCTCTAGTAGGTTGATCGCACACCAGTGAATAGTCCCATAGCCTTAATTGTATTGAGAGCAGAAATTTGACTGATATTATTTGGATGACTACATGAATTTGAGAGATGCTTTGGAGAAAGGGGTGGATCTGGCATGAAGAAGAGAGACAAATGAAGAGATAAATGTGATGAAAAATTTTCATGCCCATTAAAGAACCTTTTTATAGAGATGGCTTCAAATGTGGCAAACAAGCCACTGGGAAAAATGTCCACATTTCTACCACAGACAGAAATTTGCCTAAAAAAGGGCAAGCTTGGATGCAGGAAGAGTAGATAGCCAAACTCTGCCAAGACAGGGTAAGCAAGTCTTCAATATCCTGCCTCACAAATATGTCTGTCAGATATATTGGGCCAGAAAGTTGAAGATGATGCTCCAACATTATAAAGAACTCTGGGTGACTATTCAGGTAGAAAACTGTCTCTGTCATCTTCTCATTTGGAAAGCTACTAATCTGCACTCCCAGCAAACTCAGGTAATCAAGTTTATTCTATCTTAAGTCTCTGATGGAGTTGAAGACCAGATGTTTTTAGGTCTAGATAGATGTTTTAGGTTGATAATGACCATATGTGATGGAGATTGATTTACAGTCAGAAAATTTAGAAGCACCAAGATAGGAAAAATGTTTTCTTCAAAGATGCCAAATACAAATAGCCAAAACACTAAGAATGTAACATTTATATAATTCCTGATTGTGTCATGGTTTTTCTTTCTATAGGTAATCTATTTTATATATGTGTAATAATATAAATGTATATGTAAAAAATTTAAAAAACATTTAATTAAAAAAGAAAAAAAACAAACTCTTAATGAACTAATAGAAGCATATAAGTGGATGGAGAGATGGTTTAGCAGTTGAGAGTACATGCAGCTTTTGCAAAGAACCTGAGCTTGGGAACAACTCTCACATAAAAGCTCACAACTTCCTGTAATTCCAATTGCAAGATAGCCTACAGTCTTTTCTGACCTTCAGAAGGATGTAGACACATGTAGTACAGATAGGCCCTGAGATAAATATATAAACATACACATGAAATAAACAAATAAATATTTTGAATTATTATATTAAATTTGTATAAACAAAATCAAAATAAAACCATTTTATGTATACTTATACTTACTATTAGTTGGTACTTACAAAAATAATGATATCTACCACTTTGAGTTTATACTTTAGAACACCCTGGATTTACGTATGTTTCCAGTTAGTGAATTTTGCGTATAGAAAATCCGCAATGGATGTTCACTGTCAGAATGGCTGGCCTCTGATTCTACCTATCTTTTCTCTCCTACAAAACTTTCTTCTACCATCTATAGCCTCACTGTTATATACCGCTCCATAGATAGCAGCAGAATCAGAAACAAGAAACATACACTCCAGAAAATGAGCTGAAAAGGAACAAAAAATCTCTTTCTGCTTCACTGAAGTAGAAAACTATTTAAAATGTCAACAGGTTTTATATTAATTCACATCTGAGACAGATCTCTCCTATCCAGAAAAACTAAGCTTTATTTATCAAATATAGGGTTCATGATTTAGTTTTGAGAAATTTCTCATATCTAATACAATTGGGTAATCTTATAGATATGATCACAAAGAGTAGCAAGAGAATTTGTCTCAGAAATGACACAGATAGAAAAAAATTGATGGAATTTGAAAATAGAGCCCAAAGAAGATTAATGATGTATATACTCAAGAATCAAATATCTAACAATTCGGAGAACAAGATTACTATGTTGAGACTGCTTTTTCACCCAAGTTAAGCACATTATATTTAAGATCATAAATATTGATACCAAGAAACAGGTGCACTTAACTAAATGTAAATGCATATCAAATTATTGAGTATGTTTCATAACTATTTAGCATAAATAAGTAGAAATGATTACTCAATTAATAAAGTTGAATTATATTTTCATTTCATATTTTAAAGAGATTTATACTTTAGAAACAACTTTGTTCTTTTTATGAAATATTTAGTGTACAAAGAAATGAGATGAATTTTCAGAAGGACTAATCTTTGGTTAGGCTATACATTAATTTCACATGGACACTCTAACAAATTATTTTAAAATAAATTATTTTGGTCTTACAACTTTATCTAAATATTTATAGCCTGTATGGTTGTTTGATATAAAATTCAAAAGCCACAATCATTTATCTACAGTTAAGAATCATATATCTATTAAAAATGTTTTCAAATTTACTTTCTTCCTTTTGTGATCATGGTAGAATGAACAAAGAAGAACAAAAAGAAAAAAAGCAATTACAAAGGTGTAAAATTAATTGGTTTGCAATGGACACAGCAGACAAACTAAAAAAACACATGCTTTCATTGTAGCTGATAAAAGATGCACTGAGATAGTGCCATAGCAACAGTTCACAAAACCTTGGACTTGCAACCAGCCATTCTGTTGGCCAGAATTCTGTGAACAGTTGTGATGGCTCTATCCCAGGGAATCTCTTTCAACTATAGAAGTTTGTGACTAAGCTAACACAATGATGAATATGCCTTTACAAGAATTACATGAGTCCTTGAAGAAAGACCAAGAACTAGACTCACAGTCAAAGAACAGTGTTTTTGTTTAAAATTGCAACAAATCCCTGATATTCCTAACAGTTACTGCTCTCATGTACCCATTCCTGTTGTCTGAATCTTTCCTTTCTTACAGATCAGTGAAATGATACTTAATTTTTATGATAAAAGCACTTATTGGTAATTGAGAGATAAAATTACAGGTGTTGTAGGAATGGTAGTCAACATCTTCATCTTGAAATTTTAGATAACTCTTCTATATAAATTTGGAAACAGTATTTCTCCAAGATGAACATATTGAAATTTAAATCTCTCTTTTCATATGCACATTGGCTAAATGTATTCCTACTTAGAGTTAAATTAATAATTTCTCCCAGGACTCCTAATCTTTATTGCCTAAGCATTTCTTACCCCTAAATATCTAGCAGTTAAAGGTATGTGGGTAGCAAGTGAGATATCATTCCTGAAGTGGCTGCAACTTTATGTTCACTCCCATGCCCTGAAGATGTGAAATTCTCCAGCCTGCCTGGAGGAGGTCCTGATGGAGCTATATGTGGGGGACAGTGAGAATGCCAGATGGTGGTTTGTGAGAAAATCTGGGACCAAGGCACTCAGCCAAATGAACAGAAAAAATAAAAAAGAATGATCAAGAATATATCTGCCCCATGCAAGTGAATGGGAGATGAATTAAGGCCTCTCTTCCTCAAACAAATAAAAATCCTCCATACAGTTTTTAGCCATATGTACCCATTGTAAATATGTTAAAAGATTTGTATTGCATAAATTTATCTTATCTGCTTTTTGGGTTTTGCTCCACTAAATGTAAAACCAGCAGCCCATTGATAAGAAGATTGTAGGCAAACTTACAAATAAAGTGATGGGAAATTTTTATAATCAGAAACAGATAAGGCATCAAGGAAGAACTTTTTACTTGATTTGTGAGCTAGAGGGGCATTTGCATTGTATTGATTGTTATTGTGTATCTTTATCACTCTTATTGTTTGCTGCAGTATAGCGCTTTGAAGGTCTGCCAAACCACTGTGGCTTGCTCAAAAGCAGGGCTGAATTTTAATTATGCTGAGCCAAACAGACAGGGAACAGTTGAACTTGATTAGACCACTTGTCCTGATCCACACAGAGAGGGCATTCAGCACACTTATTTTAATAACTGACAAAGTCAATTCATATATTTGTTGGAAGTATAAAGATAAAATCACTGCGTGTCAACATATTCCTCCTACATGAGAATTCTGGTTTCCTATTTTAATTTAATAACCAAGGAAAGAAGGGATAGAGGGTTAGTTAGCCAGAAGGAAGAGATGTGTGTGGTATAATATCTTGATAGCAGTCATATTTTTTACTGCCTTTGAAGAAGAGATATATGATTTAATTAACTAAGATTCAACAGGAGGATGATTCATGCAAAGTAGTCTGTGTGTGTTTGTGTGTTGTGTTCATGTTGGAAATGATGTATGAATGTGTGTATGCTAGTGTCTTGACTTTTTTCACGTTTTTCTATATCCAAAGACTAATTTATCTCAATATTTTACTGAGATAAGTGGACAGGTGAGATGTCAGAATTTCATAAATTTTTATTTTATTTATCCTAGGAAAAATACAACATACAAGTTTATTGTTTCATCATAAATGGGCCAAAATGTATTCTCACAGTAACTTCGACAAAGATCCTGCACAATTTTCTCATGCAGCACAGAGGACACATCCAGGTTTTTTTTTTTACAGCAAACTGCCATTAAATTAATTTTGCTGCTAACTTGGTACAGGAGAAACTTTTGGAGACCTATTAGACTTAGTAAGGAAAAAACAATATTTTTTAAGAAGCCCAAAATCATTTTCCCTAAAGAGGGCACTGCTTATCAGCTATTTTCTAAAAACAACCTTGTGTCAATGCTGTATTCTTATTTGTGGGTGTGTCAAAGATGGCTGATAAACAGACCCTAAGGTATGGATGACATAATAATACTCAAGGAAGTATTTTATCAGCAAATTTAAAAGATAAGGTGTTCAATTTGTAACTGAACTTTTTATATAGCCCAGGTAGTGCAAACATTAGAAATTGGTGTCTCTTTCTTTGATAAATCCAAATCACTAGACCCCTTAATAGAATTTTGTCCTTTACTTCAAATTTCCTAATACCAATTGACTACTTGTAATCCTAAGAAAACAATCCTCCCCCAGGACAAGTAAAGAAAAAATATAAAGAGACATCCTTTCTGTGCAGAAGACAAATAGGTAGGGGACTTTTGTTGTTGTTGATTTTGAAAATATGGTATAACATTCTTATTCTTATGAGAAAATAGTGAAAGTGCTCTAACCATTCTTTTGTTAATTGTAACTTTACTTTTTATTCTTTTTAAGTTAATTTTTAATTTTTTACATATACATTTATAGTATTACACATATATACAATAAACTACCTACAACAAGAAGAACCATTAAACAATGAGGAATTATATAAATGTTACATTCATAGAGTTTCGTTATTTGTATTTGACAGCCTTGAAGAAAACATCTTTCCTATCTTGGTACATCTAAAATTCTGAATGTAAATCAATATCTATCATATGTTGTCAATATCAACTTAAAATATCTATGTAAACATAAAAACATCTTAATACCTAAACTTTTTATTCTTATCTACATGAGGAAAAAAAAAAGTTCAGTGATGACCCAAACTAACATGTGTGTTTGTGTGATTTTTTTTTAAATTAGCCATTAATTAGAAAAAAAGATGGACTGTTGAAAAAGATGCTTCTGAATCCTATCTATGCATTTTTCTAACCACATTCTTTTTCGCCAGTTATTGAACATCAATTTTATCAGATATAGAAATTTAATAGTTAACACCTTGGTGGAAATGATAATGTATAAGAATTATTACATTATTCTTTTACAAAATTCATTGCATAAATTTTAATTAATATTTTATTGCAGTTTCAATAGACTGATGATAAAATAATATGTTTCTAGTCCATCATCTTTAGCATCTTTTTAGAAAATGCCTAGTGTCCAATATTAAAAGAATTAGCGTAGTCTCAAAACAATATGCACACTGAAATAAAGGTGCATGTATACATACATACTTACATATATGTATATGTATACATATATATGGATATTACAATTTTGCATTTTCCTGAATTATATAAAACCACTAACTGGTGTCTTTTTTGTTTTAAGTTATGTGTATGCGTGTTTTGTCTGAATGTATGTCTGTGCAAGACATGTGTGCTGGTGCCTGCAGATGTTAGAAGAGGATTTCAGATTTCATGTGACTAAAGTTACTGTTTTAAAAGTGATATGTCGATACTAAGAATTGAATCTGGGTCATCACATAAATTTACTTACAGATTCACTGCGATGTGCTGTGTAGCCACTTATATATTAGAAAATAAAAGCAACTTCCTTTTATATTTCTGTTATACAGACAAGGATCTATGGAAAAAATTTTATTTTTTTTATATTATTGCTATAATAAACCTGTCATTCAACCCATCACAGTGATCACTACTTGTAGTTTTATTTTCAAGTTATAAATGTACATTACCAAATTCATTCTATGAGGCCATACTCACATTGATACCTAAACCTCACAAAGACTCAACAAAAAAGAGAATTTCAGACCAATTTCTCTTATGAACATTGATGCAAAAATACTCAATAAAATACTTGCAAAATGAATACAAGAACACGTCAAACATACCATTCACCATGACCAGGTAGGCTTCATTCCAGGCATGCAGGGATAGTTTAATATATGATAATCCATCTATGTAATCCACCATATAAACAAATTGAAAATAAAAAACCACATGATCGTCTCCTTAGATGCAGAGAAAGCATTTGATAAAATCCAACACCCATTCATGTTTAAAGTTTTAGAGAGATCGGGGATACAATGCACTTTCCTCAATATAATAAAGGCTATATACAGCAAGCCAATAGCCAAAATTAAGTTAAATGGTGAGATACTCAAGGAAATTCCTCTAAAATCGGGAACAAGGCAAGGTTGCCCACTCTCTCCATATCTCTTCAGTATAGTACTCAAAGTTCTAGCCAGAGCAATAAGACAACAAAAGGAGATCAAGTGTATCCAAATGGGAAGGGAGGAAGTCAAACTATCCCTATTTGCAGATGATATGATAGTGTACATAAGGGACCCTCAAAATTCCACCAGAGAACTCCTACAGTGGATAAACACCTTCAGCAATTTGGCTGGATACAAAATTAACTCAAAAAGTCTGTAGCCTTACTATACACAAATGACAAGCTTGCAGAGGAAGAAATTAGGAAATCCAGACCCTTTACATTATCCACAAGAAATATAAAGTATCTACGAGTTACTCTAACTAAGCAAGTGAAGGACTTGTTTGACAAAATTTCAAAAGTCTGAAGAAAAAGATTGAAAATGACATGAGAAGATGGAATGTTCTTCCTTGCTCATGGATTGGGAGAATTAACATAGTAAAAATGGCCATCCTACCAAAAGCAATCTACAGATTCAATGCAATCCCTATCAAAATACCTACACAATTTTTTAAAGACATTGAAAGTTCAATTCTGAACTTCATATGGAAAAACAGAAAAACCCAGAATAGCTAAAACAATCTTGTACAATAAAAGGTGTCTGGAGGAATCTCCATGCCTGATCTCAAACTGTACTATAAAGCAACAGTAATTAAAACAGCATGGTACTAGCACAGCAACAGGCTGGTTGATCAGTGAAATCAAATCAGACAACCACATATGAATCCACACACATATGGTCACTTGATTTTTGACAAAAACGTCAAATCCATTCAAAGGAAAAACTATCCCTATTTGCAGATGATATGATAGTGTACATAAGTGACCCCCAAAATACCACCAGAGAACTCCTACAGCTGAAAACCACTTTCAGCAAATTGGCTGGATACAAAATTAACTCAAAAAAGTCAGTAGCCTTCCTATATACAAATGACAATCATGCAGAGGAAGAAATTAGGAAAACTACACCCTTCACATTAGCCACAAGCAATATAAAATATTTAGGAGTTACTCTAACCAAGCAAGTGAAGGACCTGTTTGAAAAAATTTCAAAACTCTGAAGAAAGAGATTGAAGATGACATGAGAAGATGGAACGATCTTCCTTGCTCATGGATCGGGAGAATTAACAGTAAAAATGGCCATCCTACCAAAAGCAATCTACAGAATCAATGCAATCCCTATCAAAATACCTACACAATTTTTTAAAAGATTTTGAAAGTTCAATTCTGAACTTCATATGGAAAAACAAACAAAACCAGAATAGCAAAAACGATCTTGTACAATAAAAGGTGCTGTGGAGGAATCTCCATACCTGATCTCAAACTGTACTATAAAGCAATAGTAATTAAAACAGCATGGTACTGGCACAGCAACAGGCTGGTTGATCAGTAGAATTGAATCTCCTGTCACGTGAGCTACCTTGTATGGGACAGAGGAAAACAGAAATAAGGGACTATTCTATTGCTACTGATCTCACTTTTTTGGTTTTGATTTACTCTTTAAAAATTTTAAAGTACAAATACTATCTCAAAATCTGTAAGATTCTGTATAGATATTATGTATATATAAATTTTTATATAATGTATAGGTATTAGGTATATATAAAGTTTCTTTCATGATACTAGTCTTACAGAGTAAGAACTAATTCTAAAAATAAGCTTTATCTAGCTTCCTGTAAGTATTTTCAGGTATGAGTCTGAAGCAGGGAAATAGGTATAAAGTTTGTATACCTCAGATGTACTTAAAAGATTGTTATCCTCAAACTTTTAAGAGATCTGGATAAATATGGCATTAAAGGTGTTTAAGTTTTCTACAATAAACTGGGACCACTCCTAACAGTAAACTTTGAGGTCTCCAAAAGATGATGGAGCCCTGCAATGAAGACTCTACTTGGATTGTGGTAATGCTAACCATTGAGTAACACTGCCCCATGCCTCTTCTGCTGACAGTTTCTGTGCAAAGAGTATACATTTTGGGGCTGAGTGTTGTGATTTGCCTAACCGGCATTGTCACTAAGATGACAAACATCACCAAAAGATCAGCTTTGGTCTGCAAACTATTCAGGACATTCAGATTGCAGAGTTCATATGAGACTGACACAAACATTTTACTGAACTTTGAACTCAAAAGTACTTAATTCTAAGACTGCCAAATACAATCAAGCCGGACATTGTAAAAATCTGGGCAGAAATAGCTTCATTATTGTAAACAGTTTTACTGTGTTAGAGTTAAAATCTTTCCTTTCTATTTATTCAAAAGGGGGAAGTTGCAAAATATTTTATCACATTGTGAATCCTGAGATCATGTTGACTACTGGAAAAGCCTCTTTCTAGGTGGTGTGTGGCTCTGTCCTAGCACACACCATTAACCCAAGAGCTTTTTGCTTGCTTATTTTAAACAAGATTAAATAAAGTCAACCATAGGTCAAGAGGTGGGGCAAGCAAGCAGTTGACAGGGATTGAACATAGGAAAAAAACATAGAGAGAAATAGGAAGTTAGGAGGACAGATAGAGAGACAAACAGAAGAGTAGAAGGGAGGGACATTCACTCGGTGTGAGAGTTTCTTTTAAGACAGCATGGAAAAAGAGAGCTCTTTCTTCATTTTTTCTTCCTTTTTATTTATTCACTTGAGAGCTAGCTTCTAGGACATTGTCTCTGGAGTCTTTATTGGCATAATGGAATGACTGAGATTTTGTTAAAAACAACATAAGGAATATCTTATCTGATACAACCAGCCCTCAACTACGTGGTGAGCTCAAGAAGAGACTGAGTTGTTTGGGGTTCTGTTTCAAAACACAAAATAAACCACTAGAGATAAATTATAAGGTCAGGATGAACGAGAAGCTCAAAAAGGGATAGGCAGAAGTGCTTTACTTTGTGAAAAAGGTTAGTCACATTGGTAATAGAATACTGAAAATATCTATCATATCTTGTCATTAGCAACTTAAAACATCTATCTAAACATAAAAATCAATCTTAACCCCTATAAAACTAAGCTTAACTATGAAACTGAACTATGTTGTCTTCCACTCCATCAGAGACTTGAGAAGGAATAAAATTAGTTACCTCATTATACAGGGTATGCGGGTTGGCAGCTTCCCAAATGAGATGACAAAAACAGTTTGCTACCAGAGCAGTCACTCAAAACTCTCTTTAAAGTTGGAGCTTCATTTTCAGCCTTCTGGCCCAATATATGACAGACATATTGATAATGATGAAGTGTAATAGATATTGATTTACACTCAGAATTTTAGACACACTGAGATAGGAAAGATGTTTTCTTCAAGGTTGTCAAATACAAATAGCCCAAACACTATGAGTGTAACATTTATACAATTCCTGATTGTTTCGTGGTTCTTCTTGCGGTGGTAGTTTATTATATATGTGTGTAATAATATAAATGTATATCTAAAAATACTTAATCAAAAGAGAATACTGAAAATAGAAGGAGGTAATGATTAACCAATGTTTGCCAAAGATTAATAGAATTTCAGTGTAAGGGGGACAACATTATTGATAGGGTAAGGAACAGACAAAGGATGAGGCTTCCATGGATTCTTTATAGTAAAAGACTGAGTCATGTGAGTACAACATAGACTAAAGACCATCCTGATAAATTAGCAGTACAAAGACAGAGATGTGTGACTGTTGTTAAAGCATGTGAATAAGGATATGATATTTCATATTTGAATATAGTATTTGAAATAGTTTGGACATCCTAAAGAGAATACTATTTAACTTTATGCATTTTCCTCTATTAAAATTGAGTCCTGGCTATTATGAATAAGGCTGCTTTGAACATGGTTGAGCATGGAAACAGCCTAAGTGTCCCTCAGTAGAAGAATGGATAAAGAAACTGTGGTACATATACACTATGGAATACTACTCAGCTATTAAAAACAAGGAAATCCTGAAATTTGTGGACAAATGGATTGAGCTAGAAATGATCATAATGAGTGAGTTAACCCAGAAGCAGAAAGACTCAAATGGTATATACTCACTTATATCTGCATACTAGCCCAAGGGGCATGTCCCATGAAAGCCTTCCCTTACCAAGAAACTGGGACAGAGGGGAGGACATCCTATTGGGACTCTAGATGAGAGAACAATGGGAGAATAGCAATGTAGAAGGATCCAGAGGGTCCTAGAAACCTACAAATAGAACGTTATGATAGGCAGACTTGGGCCAAGGGGTCCTGCTCAAACTAAGGCACCAGCCAAGGACAATACAAGTGGTAAACTTTAAACTCCTACCCAGATCTAGCCAATGGTCAGAACAGTCTCCACACTTGAGTGGAGAGTGGGATATGACTTTCACACGTACTCTGGTACCTCACATTTGACCATGTCCCCTGGAGGGAGAGACCTAGTGGCACTCAGAGTAAGGATAGCAGGTTACCAAGAAGAGACTTGATACCCTATGAGCATATACATGGGGAGGTAATCCTCCTCAGGAACAGTCATAGGGGAGGGGGATAAGGGGAAAATGGGAGGGAGGGAAGAATGGGAGGATACAAGGGATGGGATAACCATTGAGATGTAACAAGAATATTTTTTACCGCCTGTGTTGTCCTTGGCTAGGGCCTTAGTTTGAGCGGGACCCCATGACCCAAATCTGCCTATCATAATGTTCTACTTGTAGGTTTCTAGGACCCACTGGATCCTTCTACATTGCTATTCTCCCATTGTTCTCTCATCTAGAGTCCCAATAGGATGTCCTCCCCTCTCCACACTTGAGTGGAGAGAGGGATTTGACTTTCTCATGTACTCTGGTGCCTCACATTTGACTATGTCCCCTGGCGGGGGAGACCTAGTGGCACTCAGAGGAAGGACAGCAGGTCACTGAGAAGAGACTTGATACCCTATGAGCATATACAGAGGGCGGGAATCCCTCTGAGGAACAGTCATAGGGGAGGGGAATAAGGGGAAAATGGGAGGGAGGGGAGAATGGGAGGATACAAGGGATGGGATAACCATAGAGATGTAACAAGAATAAATTAATAAAAAAAATAAAAAAAATAAAAAAATAAAAAATAAATACATACTAAAAAAAGAATAAATTAATAAAAAGAAAAAAAGAAAAAATAAAATAAAATTGAGCCCTAATTTTATCATTGATATGGGTGAAAATTTGAATAGGACTAACCAAAGGGGAAAGTAAGGATGATGACATTCAGGCATACTGACAGAAATCCTGACTTGTTACCAGGTCTTGTGTTTCCTGACTGATCTTATGATCTAGGGTGAGTAATTTAACTCATTAGTTCATTTCTTAGCCTTTAAGAAGCAAGTGTGAACTACAGCTCAAACTATCTACAATAAAGCTTATTGAAGGGAAAAAGTATTTTTTTAAAAATTGGATTATTGATTAACACCATGTTTATTGTATATTTCTAAAATATTTACTGTACTCAAAACACTTAAAATATAATAACTACAGTAATCATCACAACTCCTTATGGAAAATACTATAATTTTCAAAAATATTATAAAACAGAAAATCGAAAGACTGAAGAAAAGTTTTGATTCTTGATCATGGGTTAATTTCTGAGGAACTTTTCACATATTAGTATAGTAAGCTACATAAGGGAATTGATAAATAGTAAAGATAGCTACAGAAACTGAAAGAAGCAATATAACAACCCATCTACATCAGCAAGGGTTAACATTATGGGCATTAGCCATTTGGATTTAGAACAAAAATAATGAAAGAGAAATCAGAGCTTGCTCCCCACTGCTACCTTATCAGATTTGTTTTAAGTAACCAGTTCTTTTTTTTTTAATTTATTGTTGTTACATCTCAATGGTTATCCCATCCCTTGTATCCTCCCATTCTCCCCTCCCTCCCATTTTGCCCTTATTCCCCTCCCCTATGACTGTTCCTGAGCAAAATAGAATAGCAAGAACCCTTCAACTGAAAGTATCTACTTTATCCTTTAGTTAACTTTGATAGTATGGTGTATGGCAAAAGTTTAAGAAATATTTAATGCATAAGTAGGAAATTATCTGGTAAAGATATTAGGTAGGTTGAATCAATAGCAGCCCATACACTAGTTTGGTAGTGAGATTGTCAAATGTGGTAGAAAGAGCAATGTGAAAGTATTTGCATCACTCCTTCACCTTCACAAATTAGTAGAGTCTCAAGAGCTAGAGAACCAATGCTAACCAAAAAGCTAGAGGACTTCAACAGTGTTGAAGACTGCATAAATTAGCTTCCTTTGAGTCATTTAATAACACCAGTGAATAATGACACCAAGCAGAAGAAACAATATGCATTCCTGTCATACGTAGTGAAAAGGAAATCTCAGTTACAAGAAGGGAAAGCAACTCAAACTAGTCCAATTACAAACTTTGAACATCTAGGGTAGCAGTGAGATAGTCATAAGTATTATTCATTATCTTACAAAATATAGTAAGCACTTAGAAAGAGAAATATCTATGGACAAGTTAAATGCATGAGAATACGTGTGTGACAAAAAAGAGAGAGAGACAGACAGCAGGGCATGGTGTCTCACACCTGGCAGGAATATTTCTGTGAGTGTTAGGCCAGCCTAGTCTACAAAACCAGTCCAGGAGAGCTAAAGCTACAGAAAAAAACCCTGTCTCAAGAGCTAGTGGAGCAAGAGATAGATAGATAGATAGATAGATAGATAGATAGATAGATAGATAGATAGA